>JAWDJD010000004.1:137065000-138270000 GCA_035047305.1 Bradypodion pumilum
CAAAAGCAAGAAATTGCAAATAGATGAATAATTACCACTTTGGTGGAAAGGTAAATGGTGTTCCATGTCTAGTTATGCCTGCCACATGTCCACAGAAATGTCCATGGAAATGTCTGCAGACAAAGATAGCACTGGCTCTTTGGCTATAAATGGAGATTAAATACAACTGGCATTTGAGCAAGAGTGACCTTTACCTTTACCTCTAGAGCAGTGGTTCCCAACCATTTTTTGTCATGCCACACCTTAGCATCTCTAAAATCCCGATCCTCCTGTGACATATAATCCTTATTATTCAAAAAGTGAACTCCTGTTCATGTGGAGGAAGCCTAAAAGATCACTCACACTGTTAATAACCTATTCTTGAATTGCTCCTCTTAAAAATCAAATTGCCCCCCTCCTGTGGGGTGTGTGCCCCACATTGGCAACAACAGCTCTAGAGCCTTGGAAACCGAAAGGATGGTGGTAGACTAGGAAGCTTTCAAGTAATTTAAATTATATATTCTTAACATCAAACAATGACAACATGTGGTTTATGTAGTCTAAAGTTATGCAAGAAGATTTCAACCAGTATTTAAATATATGGTTGGGTAATAAAAGGAAGCCTAACTTCTGGACTGGTCTTTTCTTCTGTTCAGAGAATATAATAGCTAACTTCACTGGTTCCTCATCAACAGTTTGCCATAGCATATTTTATAACAAATTACTTTTATATCACATTAGTGATATAAAGTTTCTTTTCTCATTTAGATAGAGAGGATCAAAATGGGGCTAGACTAATACAGTAATACCCCGTATAACGATTTTAATCGGTTCCACAGCGACCATCTTTGTACGAAAAAATTGCTCTATGGTGCAAGCACTGCGGGGGGTGGGAAGGGATCCACGGAGGTCCCCTTGCCTGGAAACACATTTCCCAGGCAAACGGACCTCCGTAGACCAAAGATCGTGGCGCCTGTCAGTGCAGCAAAACAAAGCCTCTTTTTGCTGCACTGACTGAGGCCACAATGTTGCCTTTGTGGCTGGAGTTGTGTGGGATTTCCCCCAGTTCCGACCACAGAGGCAACATCGTGCATCTGCAGGCGCCACCAGCTGGCTGGGAAAGAGACCTGGTCTCCTCGCAATCCAGCCACCTGGGTCTGCAAGTGCCTGTGCTGTCTATGAGGCTGGGGGGATCCCCCCCACACACTCTGGCCTCATAGACATCACAGGCACTGCCCTTTATTGAAAGGAAATGAGGATCCATTCCCCTTCACTGATGGGCCACAGTGTTGCCTTTGTGGCTGGAGTTGTGGGGGATCCCCCCCCATTCCAGCCACTGAGGCAACATCGTGGGTCTGCAGGCACTGCTGGTTGACTTGTGGAGGTCTGGGAAAGATCACTGGTCTCTTCTCAAGCCAACTGGCTGGATCACAGCCAGTTGGTTGCGGACCCCACTTGCTTGCGGACCCCGGTGGCTGGCTTGTGAGGAGACCAGGGCTCTTTCCCAGACCTCCACAAACCAACCAGCGGCGCCTGCATACCCGTGATGTTGCTTCTGTGGCCAGAGTTGGGGGGGGGAATCCCCCACAACTTTGGGCACAAAGGCAACACTGTGGCCCTTCAGTGAAGGGAAACGGATCCTGGTTTCCTTTCACTGATGGGCAGCGCCTGTGCTATCTATGAGGCTGGGGGGGGGGAATCCACTCCACTATGGCCACATAGACAACACTGCGGCCCATCCGACCCATCAGTGAAGGGGAATGAACCCTCATTTCCTTTCATTAATGGGCAGTGCCTCTGCTGTCTATGAGGTCGGGGGGGGGGGGAGAGGCATCTACGGGCTCTTCGTTCCAGCACTCTTCAGGGAAAGAATCTACAGAGGATCCCTTCCCTGAACCCCTGCAGGGCTGCCTTTGCCCTGGGAATGTGCTTCCCATGGCAAAAGCAGCCCAGTGCTCTTCAGGGAAGGCATCTACAGAGGTCCCCTTGCTTCAAAACAGCAAGTGGATCCCTGTAGATCCCTTCCCCAAACCTGCAGGGCTGCCTTTGCCCTGGGAACAGGTTTCCCCGGGAGAAAACAGCCCAGCGCGGCCTGTTCACAAAGGGGCTTTTGGGTGGCAGGGAAAAGGCTCCCCCAAGCCAACCTGAAAGCCACCTTGGTGGTGAAAAGCATTGCATTGTACAATGACTAAAATCGTTGTACGATGCAACATTTTTTTTACAGAGGCAATCGTTGTACAATTTCATCGCTTTCCGACGCAGTCGTTATATGGAGTTTTACTGTATGTGTTTTATTCAATATTCATAATAAATTAAATTTGACCTTACTTTGAGTGATTTCTTCTCAGAACATGTGCATTTTTGTTTGTGGATGTTTTATAGGAATGCAATACAGAAAGAGGGCTTTTAGGAATATTTTTAAAGGCACAGACACCTTTTTCTCTAAATACAAATACATACAGTGGAACCTCATACAACATTTGCCCCGTATAGCAACGAAATCACATATCAATTAGTTTTTTGGGGGGAAATGGTGTCCTGCATAACAATTTTCCCTATGAAAACAAATTGTACAACAATTTTTCAATGGGAAAACCACTTTGCAAAAAATAATAATCGTTGTATGATGCACCCCATAGGGAAAATCACTATACAATGCATGCATCGTATAGCAATTGTTTTGTACAACAATGAGCCCCGTGGAATGGATTAAAATCATTGTATGAGTCACCAGATGTTGTGTATTGAATGTAATTGTAACCACACGAATGAGCGAGTGTAACAATCTGTAACCACATGAATGAGCAAATGTAACAAGCTGTATCTTGCGATAGAAACAATGTAACAAACCACAATAGAATGCGAGCTAGTGACTACTAGGGGGAAATAGCGAACGTTCAGCTCACATGGTACACATTCCTCAAATACTTTCATCTGCGCGGGAAAGATTCCCGCCCTCACCTCACCTGGACAAGAAGGGCGTGACTAAGGATGAGGTCACATGGACAGTAGTCAACGCGCTATCGAGGAGCCACATCCAAATGTATAGCCACTGCATAAACGGAGCTGTTTGTCCACCATTACCTCATGTTCGTGCTGTACTCCATGCAATAAAGATGTGTTAGGCTAGTTTACAGCTGCTTCCATTGTCTTGATTCCCAAACACCAAACCACTGTATAACTTTTAACATCTATCTGTTTTAAGAATATATGTGGCTATGATTTCCTGTAATTATAATCTCATTTCCCCCTCTTGTTAATTAAAGTTCTACAGTAGCTTCTTTTCACTGTGTTAATAGAATATAAAACAGTAAGAATGGATGGCTTTATATTTATTAAAATCTAGGATTTTGACTGAGCAGTTTTAGTAATCCCCAAGCTTAATTTGTTTCGCTATACATTGCTTGGATAATAATGAAGTGTATTCTCATGCTACTGTCTCAGATACTGCAGGTTTTTAAAGGATCAGAGCTAAATTGATGAGGTAGCTTTTGTAAAAATGAATAAATAATGATTCCTCATAAAACTTTCCTCTTATTTAAGTGATAAGGTGCAGTCCTACAAAGCCACGGGGAAAAGATTGTTCCACAGACTAGGAAGTGTTGCCATCATTCTGGTTTTATGATATAACCATAGGCAATCAGGGGCATATCATGGAAAACCTACTCTCATGTATCTGCAGCTTCGTGTGAAGATTATCTTACTTACATGCACAAGAACTTGCCTCCAAGTAGCAAGTCTAAACAATTTACTAGGAAGCACACTTCACCAAGGAGCTGCAGTAGCTTAGTGGTTAAGACGCTGGACTTGATGACTGGAAGGTCGGCAGGTCAGCAGTTCAAGACCTGAGTACTGCACGATGGAGTGAGCTCCCTCTCAATAAGAGAAGGAGTGATCCCAATCGCAGTGTCTTTATTTGGCCAGTTAACGACGCCTGGCAATACACTTCATTATGAGACAGGAAAATGCAGCCCCACACTCTTTGCCACCCCCACCCCCCAATAAGGATACGGACACAGTGCTGGGTTTAAACTGCACCACTTTTATTAATCATAATTCAATAATGCAAGTGGGCCGCCATAGAACTGGTAAGGACGAATGGTTATAACCAATTATATCGACCCTGCGGTTTCCCCATGCCCCACTGGCATGGAATGGCCCGCGCAGAGGCCACTTCGGGAGAACGCTCCCTGAGCCGTGGGCTCTGCGGGCAGAGAAATTAAGGGGGGTGGATTAATCATAGGGTTTGATTCACCCAATTCCTTGACCTGACCAGCGGTTCTGCTGAGAGAGCGAATATCTAACTCCGTTACCCATTAAGGTAATCACTCATCTCCAAGGAGAGCCTAATCCCTGGTGCAAATAGAAGCCATATTTACCCTAGCCTAAGCCTCAGACAATGGTCAGTGTTTGTCTTAGTTAATTAACTTCCCCAAGAGAGGTTCTCAATTAACCCGGGTAAATGGGTGATGTGATTCTCTGTCAGATAACCATTCTACCATGCGCAGCCTTGAAATAATATATAGTAATGATTTTCCCTCAATAAATCACTGGTTTTCGCTCCATCTTGCCTCGTGTCGTTCCTTTGACCAGTCTCCTCCGGGATCCTAAGGGCCTCCTCACGGCCCCAATCCTACATCTGGTGACCCCGACGTGATCTTACCCGTGAGTAAGCGATCACACGGTCCGGTTCTGCGCTTGAACCGTGTCCAATCATCCCGGAGGACAGAGCAGCAGCCCCAGTCGGAAAGCCATCTGATTGGGAAGACAGCTACATGGTGAGGCATTACAGAGAGGCATCCTACAGCTTGCTCCCGACTTTCGCGGCGGCTTGCAGGTTACGGAAAAACGCGTTCCGCTCAGGGTCTGCTGTGAACCCCTGACAGCGCAGTGGCCACCGAGGGCCCGTGGCCGCAGTCCACGCTCCAAGCTCTACCCAGAGAATCATCGCCAGAACCTATTACTTGCCCAAAGACGCGTCGACTCGTCCCGAGGAGGAAACTTCGGAGGACCCATCGCAGGTAATATGGGGACCTGTCCTCAGCGACAGCGTCCATCCGCTAGCCAAAGAACTCGTGAGGGAGAGTTCAAAATCCTGGCCAGGGTGTTTAAGTTGCGTTTTCACAGCGGAGAGCTACCGAGACTTTTGGTGTACCTGGGGGAACACTGCCTGCTTTACCCAGAAGTAGGTACGTTAACCCTTGAGCTCTGGGATCAGATAGGAGACTGCATTCAGCAACCCCCGAAAGCTCCAGAGGGCATAATTCGCACATGGAGCAAATGTAGGAAACTCTCAGCAGAGGTAGACCCAGTCCGGATAGAGACCCAGAAACCCCCAGCGCAGTCAGAACCATCAGCCCCAAGAAGTCTCTATCTGTCATTTCAGCTTAAGCAGGGCAGTGTAGGGAGCATTCCCTCAGTGACAGCTGCAGATGTCACTGAAGGAATTCATGGCATGAGAGGCCTTGGCGCTTCTCTGACAGTTAAAAGTCCCCTGCCAATTAAGAATAGTCAGCGCATGGGTGAGGAAGATCCATTCACGGGGAAATTGCCAGTGGCACAATTAGCTAGCGCCCAACTGCTGTGCTCAGCCTATCTGAAGGCAGACACACGTTCAGGCAGGGCTGCTCAGCGCCCACTGCTCACGGAAATCTGCACGGCCCCTGGCCACGCAGGGCTCCAGAGCAGACCCATTACCGCACTCAGGCACAGAGCAGTGCCAAAACCCCAAGGCGCTTGCTTCCAGTGTGGTGAAATGAGACACCTTAGAAGAGAAAGCCAATCTAGACCAGGCAGATCTTCAAAAGATTGTCTTAATGCCAAATGGCCACCCTGGCATGCATTTGGCCCAGGCTAGAAAGGAGGCAGCCATCGCCCTGGCTATGCCAGAAGAACCATCCCAGCAATAGTACCCCGAGTTCCCCCAAGGCACAGGCAGAATCTGCTGGTCTCACCTTGGGAGTAGCCCAGAGAAACTTGCCCCTAAGTAGAAGCACCCAGATGGCTGTAAATAGCCAGCTGTGTATAAAGCCATCTCCTCATGTGTAGGATAGAACGCTGCAGATCAGGGGAGGAATGTGCGAATGCGTAAATAAATGTGTGTATGCGTGGTGCACCACTGAATGTATGACTGCAAGAACTGTGTATGATTGCAAAAGCCTTGTCTCTATGACCACAGTATGACTGGAAAAGTGTTCCTTGTGTGTAACTGCGTGGTAATGTCACTGTGAAATATGTGTTAAACAATTGCACTCTGCTCATGGGCAGGAACTATTTAAAGTTTGAGAAAGCATGATGAATGAAACCCTTTGCCTTGCCTGCTTAGCAGCTTAAGAGCGGCGAAAAGCAGGAGGGGGGGGGAATCCTAACCTGCAATAGGGCGGGGTGGTTCCCCCTTCTTCCCGTGAGACTTTTTTCTTTGTCAAAGGATTAAGTCACTCTTGGAAACCGGTTTTGCAACCCTCGCCACTCAGGAAAACAGATTTTTCTTTTCAGAAGCGCGATCTGAAAACAAAAATCACTTCTATGAGTTTTCCTCACTAGATCATAAGCTATGGGGCCCCTCCCTACGTCTGTGTTCCTCAAACCCCCATCTCTGTGTTTTAAGGTTTTTTGAATGTCTCTTAGCGTCTTGGAGTCACGTATCCCACTAGGAGTGAGAGAATTGCATTGTCTTCATGTGCGTATTGTGTTATCATCTTGTAACCTCAGTTCTCAACCTTTTAAAGTCAGGGGCCAAAGTTCCGGGGCCTCAGGCAGCTCTGGGGGTCCGGACGGTCATCCTGCCCTTCCTTCGCCGCACAGCCCTTCTTGGCTTGGTGGAGGTAGGGGCAGAGCAACGTGGGCTCTGGCCCACTTACCCACATCTGGCTGCAGGTTGAGAATCGTTCTAACTCTCCTTCATTCTCTTAGGAAAGATACTGTTCTGGTATTTTGACTTTAATCTGTGCAAAGTAACTCACTCATTGTACCCCTTTCACAGGAAAAAGCACGCAGACATTCTTGCGCTCTGTATATTCAGAAAATGCTTACCTTCTTTACAGGAACAAAATTCCTCTCCAGGCCTTAACCAATTTATTTATTTCTACAGCCTTACACCCCTTCCTTTCACATGCTCCAGGGTTAATTACTGATAGGTATTTCTTAACAGGAGGACCCGGTTGTCTTAGTTACCTGACCTAATCTGATTTCGTCATGATAAGAGTTGCTGCATTCTCATTGTGCTAACTTCTGACTTGTCTTTCCTCCTTTCCTCCTTTCGCCAGTGGAACTCCCTGCTGGAAATGTTTAACTTGTGTGTCTTTTCATTTTTTTGTGTATTATTTCCTTACAACTGGCACGTCATAGTTGGCTTGTTATAATAAGTCTTAGGTCATTTTATGTATGGCACCTGGCCCACAGCACCCTCTCTAGTAAGCAGACACATTTTGCAAACTCCAGAGCACAGAGGAAGGATTAGTCCCTAAGCTCCTGAGCATGTGCAGAGTGCCACCCATTAGCCAGGACTGCCTAGGACCATTTTAAGAGCGCAGTCAGGTCACACCTTCAACCAGATACAGGCATTTTTAGGCCACCCTTTCCCTTTTTGCTGCTAGTCTAAGCACAGGCAAAAGGCTAAGCCACCATCTGGCACCCTTCTAAAAGTGTGCACGCACACCATGAATGGATGTGCGCCGGGGGGCCTTCATGAGGAATTTACCCAAGGGAAGCCTGGCGCTTCATGCACCAAGGTTTGCCATAAGACCCCAGACTCGTCTCGCTTCAAACGCAGACAGTCACCTTGTGTGAATTAATGTCACTGATTCCCCTTCGGGGGGCTAGGACAGTTTTCACTTATGGGGGTCGCACATATTAGGTTCTTACTTGGCAAAAGGACCAAGCTTGGCGCACGCTCCTGACTCTTCCGCAAGCGGGCAGAGTTGGCAGCCGTTAACCTCGCTTTGCGCACCTTTGCCAAAGAACGCTTAAACATAATTGCTGACAGCCAGTTTCCCAGGAATTTGCTTCACAGTCTACCGGGAGCATACATCACTCCCGCGATAGACGAAAACTTGCTAAGTTTGTTTCTCACTACTCCAATTCAGAGTCATGCATTCTTTCACCAAAATGCCAAAGCGCTCGAAAGGCAGTTCAACCTGCCACTTTCCAAAGCCCAAGGCATAGTCTGTTCCTGCCTGCATCATGCAGGGGCACCGGGGGGGGGCCCTCGTGGGGGGGGGATGTCACCCACGAGGGACAGAGGCCATTCAGGTGTGGCAAATGGACTTCACACATCCCCACATTTTGGCAAATGGCAGTACATGCGCGTTTGCATTAATCCCTTCCCACAGTTTGTTTGGGTAACAGCACAGAAGGGAGAAACGGCTCCCCATGTAGAGCAGCATCTCCTTTCCCACGGCCAAGGGCGAACCTCGGCACACGAAGTCCGATGACGCCCCAGCTTATAGCTCCAGGCAGCTGGCCCCCTTCAGGGCCACCTGGGATATTAAGCTCACTTTTGGCGTTCCTTACAATCAGCAGGGGCAAGCGATTGTGGAACGGGTCTTTCGGACGCTTAAGTCCTGCATTGACAAACAAACAAAAAGGGGGGGAACAACATCCCATAGTTGCACAGCAATTGCTATCCTATAAGTGCAAAAACTAACTAACTCTTTCAGAATTTTTATCTCCCAAACAAGTCTCTTCCCCATGCAGATCCCAGAGGCCAGAGTCAGACCCGGATGATTGCAAAGAGTGGCACCAGTCACTGTCCTGGATGTCATCAGCTGTCCGTCTTCCTTTATGACTTACATCTCCAAAGACATTTCTATGAACATTTTTGCATACTCAGTGCTACTTCTGAGGACCATGCTTTTCCCCAAAACAAGACTTTTCCAAGCTCAAGTTACACATAAACCCCACCAAGAAGAGAAGCCTCATCCTTCGAAAAGCTGCTGAATGTCTTTTATTGCTATTATTATCTGTAGTTGCTCCTTATTTATACATGCCTTGTACAATGCTCCAGTTGGGATTTGCAAGGGACACTTGAATTTCTGTATATTGTTAATAACGGCCAGCTTCCACCAAAGGAAGCCAGACCGGCCCATGTTTGCACCGGCCCATTGCTTGGAAAGATTGATCACCCGGTAGCTGGCTATCTCCAGCCATTGTAATTTTCACACCTCCCCATAGGTGCTAGAAAGACATTTGCACAACGCCAGAAGTTGCAGAGATAGCTTAGATTCACCCCAGGTCACAGTATCAATGACACATCTCATTATCTTGCCTTGCTACAGAAAGCAGTCTGAATTCAGACCCACAGCTCTGAAAAACCAGGCTGCAGTCAGCGTGCCCGGCTTAGCCATAGGCAACGCTCGGAGAATTGGTCAATTGGCTTGCGGATTAGCAAAAGCCACTAACCACACCTCCTCTGCAATAACGCTGCTCAATCAGGAGCAGGCAGAGCTTCGCCATGCCATACTGGATAATCAAGCAGCCATCGATTACCCCCTGTGGTTACATCATTTGGGTTGCGAGTCTGTCCACAGCATGTGTTGCTTAAATCTCACAGACAATACCCACAAGATACAGAGCCAGCTCACGGACCTCCACACCCTAGTTAAGAACATCAAGGAGGATGCTTCATGGGGGTGGTAGGACTCCTTGTGGTCGTGGTTCCCATGGGGACGGCTTCAGATGACACTCAAAGTGATTGTGGGGGTGGTAATACTGGGCACAACAGTGTGTTGTTTCGTGCAATGTATTCCCTCACTGCTATCGAGATGTCCCCCATGGAGGGAACCCCGAAGCGTCATTCTCGCTCATCAGCTAATGCCTCTCTTGCGCAGAGTCGCCGGTCAGGCTCTTAAGTAAAACGAAAAGGGGAGATGCGGTTTCCCCATGCCCCACTGGCATGGAACGGCCCGCGCAGAGGCCACTTCGGGAGAATGCTCCCTGAGCCGTGGGCTCTGCGGGCAGAGAAATTAAGGGGGGTGGATTAATCATAGGGTTTGATTCACCCAATTCCTTGACCTGACCAGCGGTTCTGCTGAGAGAGCGAATATCTAACTCCGTTACCCATTAAGGTAATCACTCATCACCAAGGAGAGCCTAATCCCTGGTGCAAATAGAAGCCATATTTACCCTAGCCTAAGCCTCAGACAATGGTCAGTGTTTGTCTTAGTTAATTAACTTCCCCAAGAGAGGTTCTCAATTAACCCGGGTAAATGGGTGATGTGATTCTCTGTCAGATAACCATTCTACCATGCGCAGCCTTGAACATAATATATACTA
Organism: Bradypodion pumilum; assembly: GCA_035047305.1. Classification (NCBI taxonomy): domain Eukaryota; kingdom Metazoa; phylum Chordata; class Lepidosauria; order Squamata; family Chamaeleonidae; genus Bradypodion; species Bradypodion pumilum. Next base: position 137,075,252 of record JAWDJD010000004.1, read on the forward strand.
ATGATTTTCCCTCAATAAATCACTGGTCTTCGCTCCATCTTGCCTCGTGTCGTTCCTTTGACCAGTCTCCTCCGGGATCCTAAGGGCCTCCTCATGGCCCCAATCCTACACGACCCCCAACAGAAGCGCAAATGACTTAACCTCTGCTTCTGACGTGAGTCCGGCGAACTTGAAGGTTTGGCAAGCTGTGTCTAGCATAGCCTCCCCTTGTTCCTAAAGCACACATGATTGGCCACCCGAGTTTCCCTCTATCTTATCCATCCTGTGGTGAACCAAGTGTGCACCTGCCGGACTCGTAGGGGTCACGCAGTCGACCTTACCAGTGCTAGCCACCAAGTGACCAAAACAGGTAACCAAAAACTACCCTGGAACTCGACCAACAGCGACAGTGTGGGATGGGCGAAAACAACAAGAACCAAATGGCCAATCTAGGTTCAAGCAAAAATTCCCATCCAGCCCCAAAGTGACCAAAAAACTCACACTGACACCGAGGGAGGGGGTGGTGGGCAAACATTGCCTGGCCCAGATGAAGCAAAAGGAGGAAAAGTGGTCCGAGCCTCTCCTTTTAAAGGAAGGCACGGCCCCTGCCTCTTCTGGCCCCATGCCGTCTCTAATGGGGCAGGGCCGGCAAAGCACGCAGCAGCGAATCCGCGCCACCACGTGTTCCTTCTTGCAAATCTTTTATACCTCCTCCCCAGGGTTTTCTCTCTTACTCCTCCCAAGATTTTCTACCATACCCATCAAGCGCGGCTCCTGGAAATACGGGAACTGCTTCGGGCCCGGGTGCGCATGCGCCACAAGAACTCTTCTGCACATGCGCAGAACCCCCTGTGCATGCACAGAACCCCTCTGTGCAGTGCATAGCCCATTTGTGATGGGCGTGCATGTGCAATAACTCATTTCCCTACCATTCAAATATGGGACGGCAGCGGGAAAGGGGAGGAACGAGCAAAGAAATACGGGAAATCCTGGCCAATCTGGGATACTTGACAAGTATGTTTTCCACCCTCCTATCATTCTCTATGTAATCTTCACATGCTGGGATTCTTCCATTCCTCTTCTGCACCCTCCCCACCACATTCCAGAGGCCTAGAACAAAGAACTATTATAGTATTCTATGAGCAAAAGTGGTCACATGACCACACATGGTGAATCCATATATTTATAAGGGAAGTATTCATGTGGTTACAAGCAATAACAACATTACATACATACTGATTGCTTGATTAAACCTTATCACTAGAGTCGGATATGACTGGCTTTTGAGCAGGGTGACCTTTACCTTTACCTTGCACTTCGCCTACTTCAGTGTCCGTTCCTTCCGAACGTACATCCGCCAGAGAAGGTTTCAAGTTGTGCATTTAAACACCTGTTTCTCAAACTTTTTAAACATACTTTGATCCTGCTCAAGTTCTTTGCAAGGCATTAACATGAACTTTTATGAAAAGCAGCTTTGTCAATATCCTCTTGACTAGGGAAGCTTAAAGTGAAATTTTTAAAGAATCAGCAAATTATTTTGCTGGTAATGGATGAACTGAGGAGGATAGCTTCGGGTTCTCTCCCAAAGCTTAATCCCTTATTGTATTATTCCTATCTATATATGCACAGAGCTACTGATGACTGACTGAAAATAGGATTTAGAGGGATTTAGTGACACTTTCAATAAAAGGCTTGAACTTAATGGAATAATTCTAGTGGGAGTTTCTTTCCAAAGAGACATTTCCAGCAAGCTTTTGCATTTGAACTACCTGGCATATAAAAAAGTGATAGAAAGAAAGAATGGTACCTGATTCTTTCCTTCTGTCTGCTTGTCTATGTTGAGAAAGAGAAATTAGAAATCTATTTTACAAATAAAGTGTCATATGTATCCTTATAAAAAATCAGATTGTGAATACAAAGTGAATGAGGTAACATCTAGGTAAATGTCTGAACTTCCTTTTTCTTTTTCTCTTTCCTTATTGACTATTGAATATATTCTGTGAACTTGCACTTGAAGGATGTCACAAAAGAGAACACAATCAGCTATTACTGAGGTCAGTTGTCAAGAAGGATAAAATGCCTTTTGGTGTTGGTGTTGGTTTAGAACTCTGCAATCTCCAGTGGGAACAGCTTCCACCCCAATGCAAAATAAGGAGACAAGACACCAATAGATGTGGTTAAAGGCTTGGGCCACATTTATTGAATGTTAATTCTTAAGTGAGGGTGGTATGGCAGGCAGCGAGTACCCTGACGTGAGGAACAGGGGTATACCCTCCCTTCCCTGTGCAGGATGGTTGAAACCTGGCCCCTGTTGGTTAATGCATGGGCAGGTAACAAGCGGGCCAGCCTTCCAGGGTGGGTGTGGCTGCGGCCATTTCCACTTCCTCTCAAAGAGTGGATCTTGGTCATACCGCATGCCAGCCACATGATGTTAGCCACCTCACGGCTGATTCACAGGAATGCAGCATAGGCTGACTTCGCCCCATCAAAGACACCCTGTAGGAATCAACGCTAGTAACCCCCTCTCCTCCCCCCACACACTACCAGTGTGGACATCTAATTGTCTTTGACTAAAAGCCCGGAAATAGGGAATGGGGTAGGTGAAAAACAGACCAGCCCTTTGTGCCAATCTGGGCTAATCTGAAAAAATTCCTGCCGGGCCCCAGAAGCATTCCCTGTACAAGGGCTGGAGGGAGGGCAGGCAGGCTGCAGGTGAACAAAGAGGTCTGATTGTGTGCTGCATGGTCATTTTGTGAATAAGGCTATGCACACCCCTTAAAGGGTGGACGTGCATCATCATATCGGCACACCCCCACAGGCTCCTTTTTACGACGGGATGGAAACTGTACCCCCTAGCTGGAGGTTCCTGGAAGGGGGGCACTTGTTGGTAGATTATAGGAGTTGTAGTTTAACACATCTATGCAATGCAAGGTGTGAGTTGAGGGGAAATTCTCTACAGTGCTGAACTCCAGGAAAGGTTTTAATTGCGTAATTGCCATTTCTCACATGGCTATATAATGACATACAAGCTGTACTGGGAAAAAGGTGGCAATTCTCATAACAGAATCTCTTCCTACTGAATTTGTAAAACAGTAAGGTGGTATTGCTTTTTTGTCTAAGGATGTGGACTTAAAATTGCGGCTCCTTTTAGTACTTTAACATGGCCCATGACTGTCTAACAGTGCTCATCCAAAGTGGAAGAAAAACCTTAACACTTGCACATTGAAGAAATAAATTTAATTTAACAAAGGTCCCTTACAAATTTAATTGGTGGCTTTCCACTTGTGGCTTATTTTTTCTTTCATATTCCCTTTTCCGGGGCTGCGGTGGCTCAGTGGTTAAGAACCTCACCTTGTTAGTTGGAAGGCCAGCAAGTGGGCAGTTCAAGACCCGAGTACTACATGATGGATTGAGCACCCATCTCTGTCCCAGCTCATGGGGACATGAAAGGAGCCTCATTTAGGCATCCCCTGAGTGGAGTTTCTCCAGTAAAAATCCTTTCAACTCAGAATAATTTCTGACACATAATAATAATAATAATAATAATAATAATAATAATAATAATAATAATAATAATAATAATAATAATAATAATAATAATAATAATAATAATAATAATAATAATAATAATAATAATAATAATAATATCTCCCTTTTACATGCAGTACAGTAGCAGCACCACTGACAAATCATTCCTTTATTGATCCTTAAATACTTCATTCCTATTCCTGGACAATGGTGGTGCTTTAGCAACTGTTTGATATCCTTTGGCCCTTTGCTTGGAAATCAGAGGAAAAGAATGATTATTAGCTCATTATCTCTCTGGGGAAAGTACAATTAAGAAGATATTCATTAGATATTTTGCCAATATGTTGAGCAAGAAGTAATAATGGAATAATAATAATAATAATAATAATAAGTTTTAATTTCTACCCCGCTTTCATAGCACAAGTGCCACTCAAAGCGGCTTACAACACATATAAATACAATGTTACAAATATAATTACATAATTACAAGAACAGATTGAAAATTAACACATTACAAGAAAAAAGAAAAGAAAATCCCATACAGTTAATCTCAAAAAACGCAAGCCCCATACTACCCCCCCCCCTCCAGTGGGAGCACCCAAAAGCTCCCACTTCCCCACATCCCCACAGCCATCCAATATCACAAAAAGCAAAAGATACACTATAGAAAACACGGTGCAAAATACAATAGATGCAAAATCCGGTACAATAGATACAAAATGCAATGAAAAATAACAGAATAACCCATGACTCACTCCCTCTCCCGACGACAAATTCGCAGAAGGAAAATAGCAGTCATGAAGGTCCTGGTGGTGGCAGCACCTGGGATGCCAGCTGGTGGCGAAGGCTCAGCTGCCTCGACAGCCTTTTAAAAGACCTGGGCTGGAGGCGGGGCTTGGGACGCCAGCTGGTGGTGGGTTGGCTCGGCGTCCATCCTCACGGGAGCCTCCCCGCCCCACCGGGAGAGCCGAAGGTGGTGGCAAAGGCTCAGCTGCCTCGACAGCCTTTTAAAAGTCCCGGGCTGGAGGCGGAGCTTGGGACGCCAGCTGGTGGTGGGTTGGCTCGGCGTCCATCCTCACGGGAGCCTCCCCGCCCCACCGGGAGAGCCGAAGGTGGTGGCAAAGGCTCAGCTGCCTCGACAGCCTTTTAAAAGTCCCGGGCTGGAGGCGGAGCTTGGGACGCCAGCTGGTGGTGGGTTGGCTCGGCGTCCATCCTCACGGGAGCCTCCCCGCCCCACCGGGAGAGCCGAAGGTGGTAGCGAAGGCTCAGCTGCCTCGACAGCCTTTTAAAAGTCCCGGGCTGGAGGCGGAGCTTGGGACGCCAGCTGGTGGTGGGTTGGCTCGGCGTCCATCCTCACGGGAGCCTCCCCGCCCCACCGGGAGAGCCGAAGGTGGTAGCTAAGGCTCAGCTGCCTCGACAGCCTTTTAAAAGTCCCGGGCTGGAGGCGGAGCTTGGGACGCCAGCTGGTGGTGGGTTGGCTCGGCGTCCATCCTCACGGGAGCCTCCCCGCCCCACCGGGAGAGCCGAAGGTGGTGGCAAAGGCTCAGCTGCCTCGACAGCCTTTTAAAAGTCCCGGGCTGGAGGCGGAGCTTGGGACGCCAGCTGGTGGTGGGTTGGCTCGGCGTCCATCCTCACGGGAGCCTCCCCGCCCCACCGGGAGAGCCGAAGGTGGTAGCAAAGGCTCAGCTGCCTCGACAGCCTTTTAAAAGTCCCGGGCTGGAGGCGGAGCTTGGGACGCCAGCTGGTGGTGGGTTGGCTCGGCGTCCATCCTCACGGGAGCCTCCCCGCCCCACCGGGAGAGCCGAAGGTGGTAGCTAAGGCTCAGCTGCCTCGACAGCCTTTTAAAAGTCCCGGGCTGGAGGCGGGGCTTGGGATGCCAGCTGGTGGTGGGTTGGCTCGGCGTCCATCCTCACGGGAGCCTCCCCGCCCCACCGGGAGAGCCGAAGGTGGTAGCGAAGGCTCAGCTGCCTCGACAGCCTTTTAAAAGTCCCAGGCTGGAGGCGGAGCTTGGGACGCCAGCTGGTGGTGGGTTGGCTCGGCGTCCATCCTCACGGGAGCTTCCCCGCCCCACCGGGAGAGCCGAAGGTGGTGGCAAAGGCTCAGCTGCCTCGACAGCCTTTTAAAAGTCCCGGGCTGGAGGCGGAGCTTGGGACGCCAGCTGGTGGTGGGTTGGCTCGGCGTCCATCCTCACGGGAGCCTCCCCGCCCCACCGGGAGAGCCGAAGGTGGTAGCGAAGGCTCAGCTGCCTCGACAGCCTTTTAAAAGGAATGATGAGAGAAGCTGCAAGAAGATACTGTATGTGCTAATTAAAGGTATAGTAGTCCTGAAAAGCCTCAACAGTGTTATGTCATTCTATATTGGAAAGGACAGTGCTTTAATTATGTTTTAAGACAAATAAGGCAATAAGACAAAATTGAAAGGATGATCACACACACACACAAACACAAACACACACACAAACACAAACACACACACAAACACAGACACACACACACACAGACACACACAGACACAGACACACACACACACACACACACACAAAAGAAGAGTGGAACAGGTTGATAAAGACATGGCCAGGAATGTCTATAACCTGATCAAATATGATATTTGCTCACTACACAGCTAGTTTCTGAGCTAATTTCAATTTCAATTTATACCCCGCCTTTCTTGGCCGAGGCCGACTCAAGGCGGCAACAATACATCAATGCAATACAATATAACAACATCAGTATAAAGATACAATAATTCAAGAAACAATAGATCCAGACACAGTTACAAAAAATTCATCACAATTCACATTATACAATACAATATATAAAAATAGCACAGAAAAGCATAAGTACAATATAATATGACAATAATAATCATGTGCTGCCAAGTTATTGCAAATTATGGTATTCTTTACAGAATTTTCTACATTTAAAGTGTGCAAAAGTAATCTACCATCCCCTTTTATTGGGAGGCAGTTTGGCATAGTATTAGGGAAATGGGATAGTTTTCTACAGTTCTCTATAATGTACAAAAACGTACACGCATACTGCGGAAACACAATAGTCTGCTGTAGTTAATTGGAGTGGTTTCTACTTCATATTGATTTTTATCCTTTTTTTCTGTGAAGAACTGGTCTTGCACCAAACTAGTTGTGGTCTACACACCGTCATCCATTCCAGAGATGAAGTTATAAGCACCTTTCCTTATAGTGCAACGAACCAAATTTAATAAAACTTTACAATGAGGTGCTCACAAGAGGTTTAACTCTTCACAACAGTACATACCTGTCAACCCGTAGCTCTGGAAAAACGGGACCTGCGCACATCGCTTGTGCGCAGGTCGCGTTCCACGCATGTGTGGAAAGGTTTTACCCCTTCCACGCATGCGTGGAAGCACTACGCCGCTTGCGCAGCCCTTACGCAAGCGACGTAGTGCTTCCGCGCATGCGTGGAAGGGGTAAAACCCTTCCGCGTATGCGCGGAAAGCATTTCTCCCACTGCCAAATTACTGGGTTTTGGCAGTGGGGGCTGGGTTATGACGTCAATCGACATCAATTTACGGGGTAATCCCGGCCAAATCGGGAAGGTTGACAGGTATGCAACAGTATCTGGTAACAGTTGCTTCACTGCCTCTCTTGTTCTCAGTCCTTAACAATTGTATTAATGCCACACAACATGCTGCCAGCAATGAGGACATGTAGCAGGGCTCGTTTCATCTCTTGGGCATTTATCTCAGGTAATTGCCCAACAACCCAGCTTGACTGCTGTGCTTCTCAGACTTTGACTCATCATCACTCCCAATGTGTCCCAAATGTGAGGGTTTATTTTTCTCTGGGCTTGTCTCTCACCCTCCTCCAGTAGTACTTTCATCCAGGCCAGCTACCCAGACTATAGGTTTGCTTTAAATATAAAAGTTCATCCTAGAGGCAGCATTAACACTCCCTATTCTGGGTGCCTTTCCTCATACTTCTCCTTTCCTGCCCCTTTTCTTTGTTCTTCTTTATCCCACTCTATTCTTTCTCCTAGAATCCTGGCTGTTCTAATTTTTCCTTATAGTGGTTAACTCTTTCAATTCCTGTTCTCCAACTGCTACCTTCACTCCACTTCCCATACCTCTTTGATGACCATCCCCAACCCCTTCTGAATCATCCCAACTGCCAACCCACTGGGGTGCTAGAGGTCTCAAACTCTGAACCCTCCTCTGTAAGAGGCCATGAAACATCTTATCCTCTGGGATCTCCTCCACATTAGTATAGTGGTACCTCATACAATGATTTTAATCCATTCCATGGGGCTTGTTGTTTTACAAAACAATTGCAATATGATGCATGCATCGTATAGTGATTTCCCCTATGGGATGCATCATACAAATTTTTTTTTCACTAAGTGGTTTTTCCCATTGAAAAATTGTTGTACGATTTTTCCATAGGGAAAATTGGTATGCAGGATTGCCATTTTTTCAAAACCTAATTGTTATGTGATTTCATTGCTATACGGGGCTATATGAGGTTCCACTGTATATAAATGCAGTAATAAGATGATCTATATCTCTAAAGCAAAAATGTACATTTGTGGGTCCTGAATGCATGCCGCGCCCCCGGGACCCATCTCTACCAAATTAACACCTGACCCACCTTCACTGGCCTAGAGGTCAAAGAAGGGGTTCTGGAAGCTGTAGGTGGGGAGTAAGCCCCATCAGTGAAGAAAGCAACAGTGGCGCCAGAGCGGTGACGTCCCACCCTGGTGCCCAAATCGCCTGGTGGTGAGTGTGCACATGAAAGCATGCACGCATCACACCCTCATGCAAGGCTGCAGGAGATGGCCGCCAGAAGACTCCTGATGATGATGCGAGTCTGACCTCCCGACCTGCACCAAAATCCCTCACAATGAACAGGGATGTGAGGGCGCCAGAGGTGACCGCTGCACCCCTCATGCCACTGTGGCCTGCCCGGCCTCCCCTCAAGACCGCCATCGAGATCCCAAGGTGGCAGGCAGTTATCTGCAAGGGAAGCCACCTTCCTTTGTGGATAACAGCCTGTCACCCTTGCCACTCCTCCTTGCTGTTCTGAGACTGGCCTCGAAACAGTGAGGGGGAAATCCCAAGGTGGCAGGCAGTTATCCGCAAAGGAAGCCGCCTTCCCTTGCACAGAACTGGCTGTCGCCCTTGCCACTCCCTCTCGCTGTTCCGAGACTAGCCTCGAAACAGCGGGGAAGGCACCCGCCACAACCCTCCCAATGCTGCCAACTTCCCGGACCCCCACCCAGCACCACCATCCCCACCACTGGACGGGGACGTGAGGCTGCCAGATGCAGCCACCGCACCCCTCCAGATGCAGCCACAAGAACTACCTCCACCACTTCATCGAATACCACCCTCAGTAATTTTGCCATTGCCCCACACCGACATGCCGAAAACAAAGCCCCGGGGTGAAGCCCGGGCACAAATGCTAATATAGTGCTAAACTTGGCAATTTATCGAACTTTAGAAATGGGATGACTATGGAGAAAAATCATAGGGGTGTGTGTTCCTGCTGTCCAAAACATTACATCCAGCTTAGCATATCACCAAAATACCACTCAAAGTTATGTCCCACTATTCTTTGGGAGAATAAAATAACTAATTATACAGGGGAAAGTCCATTTAAATCATTCCAACTTGAAAAAAGTAGAAGCCCCCAGAAGCAGAGGGAGAGAGAGAGAGAGAGAGAGAGAGAGAGAAACTCCACATCAGGAGCAAAAATGGCTGGACTGATTCAGAGTGGTTGATGTGCTGTGTGGTAATTAAAAACAGAAGGTGTGTGTGTGTGTGTGTGTGTGTGTGTGTGTGTGTGTGTGTGTGTGTGTGTGTGTGTGTGTGTGTGTGTGCGCGCGCGCGCATATGTGTGTGAACTTTTTGGGACTTGATGAGAGATAGCTACAGGGAGCTTGGGTAAGTGACTTGGGGGGTTGTTATTGTTGTTGTTCTGTTGCACAGTTGAGTCTGACCCTTTGCGATCCCATGGACCACTGCACACATCAGGCGCTCCTGTCCTCCACCATCCTCCGCAATTTGCTCAGCTCTACGCCCATTGCATCAACAATGCCATCTAGCCATATCATCCTCTGCTGACCCCTTTTCCTTTTGCCTTTGATCTTTCCCAGCATCAAAGCCTTCTGGAGTGAGTCCTCTCTTCTCATTTGATGCCCAAAGTACTTTAGCTTTATGAGAAGGGTAGCAGTTCCCAAAGTTTCCTAGTGAATATGGTGGTCATGTTGGGTGGCAGATTCTGGACATTGTAGTCCAAAAATAGTTTCCCGTGATGTCCTGTATTTTTTAAACCTATGTGCCAAGTGAGTCTCGAGCTGTAATCTCTGAGAGGACTCTTCCATAAATCCCAGAAGTTTACAAAAACCACAGACTCAGTCAAGTGAATCAGCTCTTCCATTTCCAGTCTCCCTTAATTAATCTGTGCAGTCTTGAAAAGACAAAAGGAAGTGGTGCCTAAAATATTAAAAACTAAATAAACTGATCTCTTCACCAATTAGTGCATAACAGTGATGCTTCAAAAATGGAGGGTCTGCTTTGCTTGTAGGATCTTTCCCAAACAACCTTTCTTTTCTTCTCTTTTATTTTCCTTCTTAGGCTTTTTTTTGAAAGCCAGATGCTCCTGATTCAAAGCAAATGATTAATTTATAAGAGCTAGATTTCAACAGTTAATCACGTTCTCATCATTTGGCCTTCCAAAGTTAGTAGTTAACGAGGAAGCTTTTGAAATTTCTCAGCCAAACAACCAGCTTGGGATAATTAAAGGGTGACTTCTCTCCATACCTGCCAAGTATCCTGGATTGGCCGGGATTTCCTGTATTTCCGCACCGATTTTCACCATTTCCCACCCGGAGCTGCCGCTACCCCATAATTTGTCAGTGGGGGGAAAGGAGTTACTGTGCATCCCTTCTGCGCAGGTCCTTTCTATGCATGTGTAGAACTCTTCTACGCATGCGTAGAACTCTTCTATGCATGCGTAGAACCCTTCTACGCATGCGTAGAAGGCTTCTGTGCAGAAGGAGATGCGTAGAAGCCTTCTACACATGTGTAGAAGTGAGCTGCGCAGAACAGTTCTGCACAGGTCCATTTTACGCATGCGTAAAAGCCTTCTATGCATGTGTAAAAGCCTTCTACACATGTGTAGAAGTGAGCTGCGCAGAACAGTTCTGCACAAGTCCATTCTACACATGCGTAAAAGCCTTCTACGCATGCGTAGAACGGACCTGAGCAGAAACGTTCTGCACAGGTCCCGTAATCTCTGGAGCTGTGCTTCACAGGTATGCTTCTCTCCTGTCAGTAACTCTTATTTACAGGCATGGCATGCATCACAATTACAAACATGTTAGCGAGGCAAACAAGCCATTTGTCTTTTAAGCAGAAAGATGCATTGCATTCTGGTTAGTATCAAAGCTGGGGAAAGAGGTGAACTGTGGAAATGTTAAAACAGCACTAAGTGTGGAGAAATGTATATAGAACTGGGAAAATTTGTTTCTGGAAACTTTAACTCGCAGAATTTCCAGCTACAATGAATAGAAGGGGAATTCTTGTAGTCTAATTAATGTTTATTTTTTCTTTTTTGTTCTCCTGAGGAGATGAAGCTCCTCATTTTACCAATAGCTATTCTGGTCCTTTTTCCTAGAACTATATCTGCCACTTGTCTTATTTATCTCTTTCCTGTGCATTTAAATTGATGTGCAGATATTAAATGAGCAATGGTTATTCTGTTTGGAACATTAACTACTGAGGAAAGGTTATGGGAAGAGATAATTTTGTTAAGAGACATCAATGGCTATGACAGCTATTGTCATAAAATCCTGGGTCACACCTGCATTATGAAATTAGGATTTGTATCAAATCCAAAGTAAGTGCAACCCATATACTGTGGTGGGAAGAAATATACTGTACAGATCCTTCAACTTCTCAGCTCCAGTTCTTCTTCTTCCATGTCTAGGCCAGACATGAAACTGTCAAAATGAAGCCATCTTTTGATGAGTTCATTGTGCAGTTTTTCTTTGCCTGATCTAGTGTGAGAAAGATTAGCAATCAACACAAGGTTGTTATTACCAGGGTACACCAGATTGTGGTTCAAAAATATCACAAATTTTGAGGAGGCTCTTTCTGTTTACCCCAGTTCTAATTAACTCTGGGTAGAGAAGAGGGTGAATATCCAGGCATAGTGTAGTGACAGAGTGACAGACTAGGACTCTGGAGATCAGGTTTTGAATCCCCACTTAGCCATGGAAACTCACTGGGGGACTACAATTGATAAAACCAGTCATCAAATATCCTTATCTTGGAAGCCCTATTAGGATTGCTACAAGTTGGTTCTGTCTTGACAGCACATGCCTAACCAGCTAACCATAGAAGAGGGGAGGGAGAAAATGTGAGGTAGGAATGGGCTGTGGTCATGGGCATTTATGAGGAGGTGCAGCCCAGAAAATCCAGGTTAATTGGAGAAAATTTGCATGAAGAGCAAACTAAAGGAGAAGGAAATATGAGGATTTTTCCCCAGCTTTGTGCTTTCTTTGATTTGAAAACATTTGTAGAATAGATATAGTTTTTAGTATTGTATTCTTGTTTTGTTTCGGTTGTTTAATAGAATTGTAATGGTTTTTAAAGCTTTTGTTAGATATGTATTCATAAATGAGTATAGAACTAGAGTTTTGAAATGAATAAGCAACATACATTATGGTAACTTTTGTGGTTGTAACTTTTTTGAAAAATTTAATACAAATTATATTTAAAAAGAATAGATATAGTTCAAGCTTTGTTATGTGTTCACTATTTGAGTTCACCAGACATCCAAGGCAAAGTGTAAATGGTTGTGGACTAAAATAGCAATAAGTGGATCTTAATTCTGAGTAATTGAGTTTGGCAGCGAACTGCATGACTGATAGTTTTATATACCCAATATACCTGTACACTGCACTTTGTGTAAATACCTGTAGACATTGATTCTTTTGAATGTATGTTAGCTCAGGTTTATAGACTCTTTCTTGACTCTATTCTTGTATGTTTAAACCAAATCTAGAGTTGCATCCTTGAAGCTTTCTGACCACTGCTTCTGTGTCTTCATAGCTCCATGTGTTCACATCTGGATTGACTACCATCAACATAGCAAGATTAAGCTGTCTAAATGGGATACATCATGTACAATACCAAATAGCTCTATGTCCCCAAAGTACAAGGTTGCCAAGGTACAATGGAAAGATCTATTGTAGATAATGGTTCTTAATGTATCCAGCTGTCCAACAGGAGAAAACAGCAAAAAATTATAATTTCATTAATATGTTGCAACACAAAGTTTCTAGAAACTTTTTTTAAAGTCAGTGACCTTATATATCAGAACTCCCCAGAAAAATCACATACCCATATAAATAAACCCAGTTATAATAACATATAATAGTCAAACATATAATAAATAGGTAAAGGTTATCCTTGCTTGAAAGCCAGTCGTATCTGACCCTAGGGTTCAGTGCTCATCTCTGTTTATAGCCAAAGAGCCAGCATTGTCTGAGTCTGCAGATACTTCCATGGGCATGTGGCAGGCTGTTTAACCTCCCACTGAAGTGGTCCCTATTTATCTATTTGCAATTTCTTGCTTTCAAACTGCTAGGTTGACAGGAGCTGGAACAGAGATCGGAGCTCACTTCGTCATGCAGTACTTGGGTATCGAACTGCTGACCTGCCGCCTTCCAGTCAGTGTCTTAACCACTTGAGCCACTGCAGTGGCGCAACGTATAATAAATAGTCAACATATAATATCTGCTGCAAATCCCACCTCACACTTCAATGTGGTGCAGCAGTGACCCTGGCCATCCAACAGCTATGGTGGTGGAGGTTTATTCCTCTGGCAGGTTAAACCATGCCACAAAGGTATCAGCTAGCGGTCTGGAAAGGTTCTCCATTCTGGAAGCACAGGTCAGCTAAGAGGGTTTGGATACTCAGGCAATGTACCTGGCCAATGCATTGCTCTAACACAGCCAACTTTGACATGAGACCAGCCAGCTGTGTCGCTGTATTTAAAATGGCTAAAGGAGCATCAAAACATGGGCCTTAGTCCCCCATGCACCATCAGACCCTGTTACAGTAGTGGTAGGATCTTCTGATGGTGAGAGCCCACTAAAATCTTGTGGGAGATGATACTTTGATCCGCCACATCAAACTAGATGTGTGAAGTACAGATCAATCAAGTAATCAAGTAAGTATAATACTAAAAAAATCAATCCATACAAACTTCAACTGAGAGCAAAACAGGTTCCATAAATAGATAGAACCCCAAATGCTGAAGAACAATGTACTGCCAGAAATGGAATGTTTTTGGATAGCTTGACCATGAGCCTACTTTGAAACAAGGAAATGATTACTATCTGTAGTTTCATTTTTCCCCCAGGTTTGGTTTAAGGGAAGATGCACACATTTTGGGGGAACTATTTCCAGATGTTTAGGAATGGGGGGACTCATAAAGGGCATAATGTTAAAAGAAAGAGGAAGCGGGAAATTTTATTTATTTATTTATTTCGATTTCTATACCGCCCACTTGGCCAAGGCCAACTCAGGACGGTTCACAGTCATAATAAAAACATGATTAAAAACTGCTTAAAACTACCCTCCCACTAAAAAGGGTGCAGGGACCGAGGGGGCCAGAATTTCACTATACCAGCAACCCAACGGAAGTCACCCTTCCACCTGCACCCCCTACTTGGCCTGCTAGCCATGATTTAAGTTCTTTCCCAAAGGGCAGCAATTCAATCTGGAGATGTAGCTCTATTGATAAGAGGTTCCAGAGCACCGGTACGGACACGGAGAAGGCCCTCCTCCTTCTGCTAGAGAGGTGAGCCCCTGTAGCAGATGGTACAATAAGAGAGCCCCTCCGGTCTGCCCAGGTTGGATGGACAGATGTCCTTAGGGCGATGCAGTCTCTTAGGTATCCTGGCCCACTGTCATGTAGGGCTTTAAAAGTCAAAAACAGCACCTTGAATTGCACCCGGAGGCAAACTGGTAACCAGTGCAGCTCCTGAAGCAGTGGTGAGGCATGGGCATAACCCACACCCCATCACCACCCGGGCCGCCGCATTCTGGATCAGCTGTAGCCTCTGAATGGTTGTCAAGGGCAGCCCCATGTAGAGCGCATTGCATTAATCTAGTCTGGAGGTGACCAGAGCATGAGTGGCCATGACCAGAGTGTCCCTGTCCAGGAACGGGTGCAACTGGTGAATTAATTGAAGCTGTGCGAAAGCCTTGCTGGCCACGGCCACCACCTGTTCTTCTAGCAGCAGCCGTGAGTCCAGGAGGACCCCCAAGTTGCGCACTGGGTTTGTCTGGGGCAAGACAGCCCCATCCAAAACAAAAGATGGTAGTTCCCTGGGCAGCACAGGGCCCCCAATCCATAGCCACTCAGTCTTGCTGGAATTCAGTTGTAGCCTGTTGGCCCCCATCCAGACCCCCACAGCTTTCAGACACCCAGACAGGACTTCGATAGCATCGCTGGGATCATCATGGGCCAAGATGTACAACTGAGTCTCATCTGTATACTGATGGTACCGCACCCCTTCGGAACGGTTGATCTCACCCAGTGGCTTCATGTAGATGTTAAATAGGAGAGGGGAGAGCACCGAACCCTGAGGCACCCCATATTTGAGGGGCCTAGGGCTCGACCTCACACTCTCCAACCACACCGACTGGGTCCGGCCCTTCAGAAATGAGGAAAACCAGGACCACACAGTGCCCTGGATCCCCAATCCTTGAAGCTGTTCCAGAAGGATACCATGGTTGACGGTATCAAAAGCTGCAGAGAGGTCAAGGAGAGCAAGAATGGACAGATGACCTCTGTCTCGCTCCTGTCAGAGATCATCCATCAGCGCGACCAATGCCGTCTCAGTACCATATCCGGGCCTAAAACCAGACTGAAAGGGGTCTAGATAATCTGCTTCAACTGCTTCATGTCAGGTCAAAAAAAATTGTTAATGTAGACCAGTATTGTCTACTCTGATGGGTTGTCTTGTCTGGAGCAGAGATATGTTTTCAATGTCATTGGCTACCATAAAGCTACAGAGTAAACATCAGTGGGCAAGGCAAAAAATCTACTGTTGGACTGCCCTTGCTTCTAATGCCGGTTTATACAAAATTTATACTTGTCCAATTTCAGGTTGATTTAGTCTTTTTTTCATGAGTTTTAGGGAAATGCCAATAAGTGAAGGGATAATGAATCTTCATTTGTTTGAAATGTTCAACAGCTTAAAAGGTTGGTGACCCATTAACTGTCCTAATTGACATGATCCATTTTCTTAGAGTACAATGAAATTTGAAACCTACTAGTAGCAAGTGGTAGAATCATTTCTAGGATCTATGATGCATTTGAGTCAACCTTGTTATTGATTGACTAGTTTACTCCCCTTCCCAACTATTCTAGTTATGGATTTTCCCAGTGTGGCACTGACAGGGGCAAAATGGCAGGTGTTACACATTGATTTCTTTTTTGTAAAGCCATTGATTGTGAGAGTAGCAACAATACTCTTTATTACAAAATGAATCACATGATGCAATAAATGTAATGGCTTCTCTAGTTACCGATCTATTGCTACGGTGACAATCTTTATCATCCACTCCAGAGCAGTCCAAGTGAATTTCTTGAAGCTTTGTGAGGTTTGAAAGCACAAAATAACACAGTTATATGTCCCAAATTTGGTTGTAAGTATATTTGGTGGAATCTCAGAGATTGGTAATATATTTTTTAAATGAACCAGAACACCAAGTGTCACGATATAGGGCAGGGGTCTGCAAACCTGGCTCTCCAGATGTTTATGGACTTCAATTTCCAGAAGCCCCGACCAGCAGGTGTGCTGACTTGGGCTTCTAGAAATAGAAGTCTCAGAACACCTGGAGAGCCAAGTTTGCAGACCCCTGATGTGGGGAAGGATATTAGATCAAAAACTAGAATTAGATTAGAAACCAGAATAATCAGTACAGGAGCACCTCAGAGCTGTGTGCTCTCTCCACTTCTCTTCTCCCTGTATACCAACCATTGCATCTCAAAAGATTCTTCTGTTAAAATAGTTAAGTTTGCAGATGACACCACAGTGATTGGACTCATCCGAGACAATGATGAGTCTGCATATAGAAAAGAGATTGAACAACTAGTTTTGTGGTGTAGTCGAAATAATCTTGAATTGAATGCAGGCAAAACCGTAAAAATGATAGTGGACTTTAGGAAGATTCGATGCCCATATCCATCGCTTACAATACTAAATAATCCAGTATTAATAGTGGAGTCATTCAAGTTCTTAGGTATTGCCATATCTCAAGATTTAAAGTGGTCATCTAATATTAGGAACATCATTAAGAAAGCACAACAGAGACTGTTCTTTCTGCGCCAACTCAGAAAGCTCAAGTTGCCTGAAGAGTTGTTGATCCAGTTCTACAGAGGGATCATAGAATCCATAAGAACATAAGAACATAAAAACAGCCTTGCTGGAACAGGCCACAGCCCATCCAGTCCAGCATTCTGTCTCACACAGTGACTCACCATTTCCTTCAGGGTATTCACAAGGAGATGCCTTCACCTGCTTAGGATTCCCTGGAAATGGCATTGAGAGATATCTTGCCTATCTCTCCAACCCCGAGGTTGTCCTTAAGTATCCATAATTATAGCCATTGATACCCTTGTCCTCCATGAACTTGTCTAATCGTTTCTTAAAGCTGTCA
This sequence comes from Bradypodion pumilum, assembly GCA_035047305.1. Taxonomy (NCBI): domain Eukaryota; kingdom Metazoa; phylum Chordata; class Lepidosauria; order Squamata; family Chamaeleonidae; genus Bradypodion; species Bradypodion pumilum. The sequence goes on from JAWDJD010000004.1 coordinate 137,092,478, forward strand.
AGACTGACAGCTGTCACCACTTCTTCTGGCAGGGAGTTCCATAGACCAGTAATCCTCTGGGTGAAAAAGTACTTTCTCTTATTTGTTTGAGAACTAGTACCCAAAAGTTTAATGGAGTGTCTCCTAGTTCTAGTGTTATGCGATAGGGAAAACAGTTTTTCCTTATCTACTTTGTCCACACCATGCATGATTTTATAAACTTCAATCAGATCACCTCTTAGACGCCATCGTTCAAGAGTGAAAAGGCCCAACTGTTACAGCCTCAGATGGTAAGGAAGGTGTTCCAGTCCCCTAATCATTTTGGTTGCTCTCCTCTGCACTTTTTCCAACTCCATAATATCCTTCTGGAGGTATGGCGACCAGAACTGTACACAGTATTCCAGATGGGGCCTCACCATAGATTTATAAAGAGGCAAAATGACACTTGCTGACTTATTTTCTATACCCTCCCTAATGATCCCTAGCATTGAGTTTGCTTTTTTCACTGCTGAGGCACACTGGATTGACACCTTCATTGAGCTGTCCACCAGGACACCAAGGTCCCTTTCCTGGTTTGTCGCAGAGAGTTCAGAACCCATCAGTTTATAAATATAATTGGTTTTTTTTGCCCCAACATGCATCACTCTGCACTTGCTAATGTTGAAGCTCATTTGCCACTGTTGTGCCCACTCCCCCAGTGTCAAGAGACCCTCTGGAGCCCCTCACAATCTCTCACAGTTTTCACTACCCTGTATAATTTAGTGTCGTCAGCAAATTTGGCTACCTTGCTATTTACTCCTACTTCTAGATCATTTATGAAGAGGTTGAAAAGCAGGGGTGCCAGTACTGAACCTTGAAGGACCCCACTCTTTACTTCCCTCCACTTGGAGAAGTGTCCATTTAGTGCTACCCTCTGTTTCCTGTCCCTGCTGCTCCAGGACAAGACCTGTCCCTTTATTCCATGACTGGTAAGTTTATTCAAGAGCCTTTGGTGCGGGACCTTGTCAAAAGCCTTCTGAAAGTCCAGATAAACAATGTCAACTGGATCCCCCTTATTCACATGCTTGTTGACACTCTCAAAAAATTCCAACAGATTAGTGAGGCATGATTTGCCCTTGCAAAAGCCATGTTGGCTCTCCTTTAGCAGCGCCTCCTCTTCTATGTGCCTATTAATTCTATCTTTTAGGATGGTTTCCATCACTTTACCTGGGACACATGTCAAACTGACAGGTTGGTAATTTCCTGGATCACCCCTGGATCCTTTTTTGAAAATTGGTGTTACATTCGCTACCTTCCAGTCATCAGGCACAAACCCTGATTTGAGGGAAATGTTATATATTTTGGCTAGGAGATCAGCAATTTCATCTTTAAGTTCCCTTAGAACTTGTGGATGGATGCCACCTGGTCCTGGTGATTTGTTAGTGTTTAGTTTAATAAGACATGCAAGGACCTCCTCCCTGGTTATTTCTATCTGGTTTAATTCATCTGCACCTCTATAATTGTCTGGTTTGGTTCTGCAACTCAACAAGATAAACATAGACTCCAACAAGTAATTAGGACTGCAGAAACAATTATTGCTGTTAATCTACCTTCCAATGAAGATCTATATATTACATGAGCTAAAAAGAGAGCTGAGAATATATACAAAGACCTCACACATCCTGTCAATAACTTGCTCCAGCTTCTACCATCGAAACAATGCTTTAGAGTACAGTAATACCTCATACAAAGTCCGCTTCATACAACATCACCTAATTCCTTTTAAAAAGTTGCCTCATACAAAGTCGTGCGACTTTGTATGAGGCATTGGGTTTTTCCCAGGTTGCATTGTGCCTGGGCAGTATGAAAGGCAGGACACATGCGTGCATTGCTCTTGTGGGTTTTGCATGAGGCGAAGAGCGTTTAGGAGTGGTTTTGATCGCAACTTTGGATTTTTTTTGAATATTTTCGTCAGAATTTATAGAAGCATTCCTGGGATTTTTGCAACATTCTTCAGGCTCTTGGACAATCAGGGTTGTTTGACATGTTTTTGTAATGTTTTTAGCCTTTAGACAATGCTTTCTTAAAGTTCTGTCAGTTTCCTGTCTGTTTCCTTGACTTTGCCCTGAAGTCTGTGCTGTTACAGTACAGTGTATCTCTATGGAAGCGACGTTGTATGAGGCATCGCAGCAAAGATTTGGACCATTGTATCAGGCATCGTGGCTAGGATTTTGCATGCCTCATACAAAGTCCAAATCCCTATAAAGTCCAAACTTGTGGAACCATGTTTGGACGTTGTATGATGTATCGCTGTATTACATACTAAAACAACCAGATACAAGGATAGTTTCTTTCCAAATGCCATCAATCTGCTGACTAACTAAATTGTGTGATTTTATTGTATTGTTAGTGTTTCTCTAGAGATATGTGAGATTGTTGTTAGTATTATCTACCCTGAAAGGGGCCAGTAAATCTATAACCAGAAATAGGGCCTTCTTGGTGGTGGAACTGCATTTATGGAATAGCCTTCCTCTGCATGTTCATCAGGCCATTTCTCTCATTATTTCCTGCAAATTTGTAAAGGTGGAATTGTTTAGAATGGTTTTGATGACATTTTGCCTCCAGTCCAGTTTAGTTCATTTTACTTTATGTTATGATGTTGGCTGTACTTAGTCTTGTTTTTTTTTGGATTCTGCATCTGCTTTTTATTTGCTGCCATTTTCTTTTATTAGTTTCAATAGTTCAAATTCAAATCGCTTTATTATGGTCAATGACTAGCACAGTAAAAAAGGTTTAAGTGCATGAGATACAATCAAAATGCACCACCACAAACACATCTACTTGAGTTAAAACAAAATAGAATAAAATCAGTTCTTAAAATTGGTGCTAAATTTGGGTCGGTTTCAATAGTTTGATTTTACTTACTTTTTTTGCATTTAAATACTGCTTTCCTTATCATTCGATAACTCAAAGCGGTTTACAACAGGGTACAAAAATAGAATAAACAATTCAAAAACACAGCATAAAATATGCAAAAAAAATGTGCGGTACAATTTCCCCCAATACAAAATTACACAATTTCAGACATCCCCAATTTTATAATTGTAAACCACATGAAATAGCCTAATGTTGATGTCTTTGCTTTCTACAAGATGGGATGGATTAATATGTTTCTACCCAAATGTTTCATGTCCTTTTGAGTGGAATATTGATAGTGATACATCCAAGCAACCATTAATCATATCATGCAAATTACTGCTGTATTATGCAATTTTTACCCTGTGCAGATGTTGTCTTGTTCAGTTAGAAAACATAAAAATGGAATTTACATTGGCTATGACTACCTTTTATCATTGCCTTTGGGAGAATAGCATATCTGTTCAGAAGTGAATCTCCTGAATCCTCTGCGCAATTTCAAGTGACTGGGCAAGCATCTTTTGTGAGCAAGGGACTCACATTGTTATAGACCATTCATTGCTATTGAATTTCCTGAGGAAAACATTGTTATAGACCATTCAATGAGATTGTTGAGGAGGCGGCAATTGCCTCTTCTGAAAATTGGTGGAAACCAGCTCAGTTGAAAGATGATGCTAATCTAATTTTGTGTTGCCAGTGGAACAAAATATTTCCTTTTAAAAATAATTAAATAAAATAAAGTGGGCTGGGGGAAGACTCCTCTCAAATTTGCATTAAATCTTTCCTGTAGACCAGCCAGTGATATACATTCATTGTTGCTTCCAGGCAGTTTTACAGGCACACTAGAGCTAAATTTTTACATAACTGGGATGACAAATTAAGTCCTTCCCTGAGCAACGCTCCTTTGTGTTATAAATCTCTTTTGCGGTTTCCAATTCTATCCTGAGAAGCTCCACATTAAAATTCATTTGGCAAGATAAACTGGGCAAGAGTAGGTGTAAGCAATGATCAAGAAGATTAATACAAAAAGGAAAAATGAAAGTAATGGAAATCAGAAGCCTTGGTGTCTCTTTGGAGGAGATGCAGTGTGAGAGAAGTGAGGGGCATGATTTAGTTAAAGCAGGGGTCACCAACCTTTTAAAGTCCGGGGCCAGGACACGCTCCCTCAGGCAGTTGAGGGGACCGGACTGGTGAGCTCCGCCATAAACACTGTTGCAACGCGTCTGCATCAGCTTCCAGCAGCGGTGGCAGTGGCAGTTGGAGTGAGGTTGGGGGCTGGATTATTTGGCCCTGTGGGCCAGATTTGGCCCATGTGCTATACATTGCTGACCCCTGATTTAAAGAATTTAGTGAACTGGAAGGTGTTAGAGAACTACAGCCTGATTAGGTTATAGCCATATTACAGAATTAAAAATTGAGTGAACAGTAAATTTCTCTTCCCATAAAACAGTGGGAGCTGTAGGTTTGTATTTCTTTAATTTTGAATTCTTAATGTGAGACACAGAGGCAGTCACATTGACCAGTGACTCTGGAGTTCCATTTTCCAGATGATGACTCTCAGTCTTCTTTGGATTGCAAATCAAGCTTGAACTGTTCCTGGAGGCAAAAATGATCAAGAAGAGTCTGTTCTACTTTGAGTACATCATGAGAAGGCAAGACTCTCTGGAAGAGACAATAACGTTGGGAAATATGGGAGTCAACGGGAAAAGAAGTCCACCAAACATTAGATTGAAAAGAGAATTGAAGCTTTCGAAATGTGGATCTACACGCTAAGGGTTGACCATGTGACTAATGTAGAAGTATTGCACTGGATGGATAAAGAAAAATAACTTTTTAAGACCATTAAGCAAAGAAAGCTCCAATAACTTGGCAATATCATGATGAACAACATAAAGTATAGAATACTCCACCTCGCTCTGCAAGGAAAGATCTCTGGGAAGAGAGGCCCTGGACGTAGACGGACTTCATGGCTGAAGACCTGAGAGACTGGTGTGGCATGTCCTTGGAAGAACTGTTCTGAGGAGTTAAGAACAGGAAGACTATCGCCATGATGATAGCCAATATCCAGACTGGATACAGCACCTGAAGAAAAAAAAAGACGTGTTGAGCCCATGAAGGGAGCCATGGGCTAGTGTTTGCAACAACTGAGCAGAGTTGTTGAGGATAGGACATTGCTGTATAAGAGTTCATAAGGGTTTTCTGGCATTCTTGGAAGTATAAAAAAATTTTATTCAGTAATTTAATGGGTTCTTGAATGCTTATTTGGATGAATGCCAGAGAGAAAACAAATAGTGAAAAATGAAATGAAAGAAGAACCAGTCCCTTTTGTGTTTAAAGAACTATTGCACAAAAAGCACAAAAATGAAACAGGCACCTTCCCAAAAGAACCCAAAACAACAGAACCACGAGTGTTTTTACCATGTACATCCTTAAGTGTCACAATTACGCAAGTGGAATTTGGCATTACTGCTATCTGGCTCCTGTTTGTTCAAAGAATTCCCAGGTGCCTCTTTACATAAGCAGTGAAAAAGTTAACTTGACTTATAGTGATTGCATGAATGACTGGACTCTACAGGAATCCAGCATTTGTTATCTCTGAGCCTTGGAGACATGTTGGGTCAAATTGTGGTGAATGTTCTTCAGGGTAGAACACTGAATAAAGATTGTTGGGTTAAGTCACCAGAAATCGATATTGTGGTTGAAGCTCACTGGTCTAGGCCCAGTAGCCAAATGTGTTGGATGGAATTTTTATAAAAATAAAATCGTTGTGTGTGAGAGGAGAAGAGACAATCTCCATTGCCTTCAGTTCCTCGAATAAGAGTTGAGACATAAAAGAAAATCTCACATTGACAGCATAAATGGTTATTGAATAACAATATTCTATGTCTAGTCCCAAGTAAAAGTAGATTCATTGACTCCCTGGTGGACTGGTAGGTTAAAGCTTACATAAATCTCACTGAATTCTAGTTGGTAGGCAATGCAAAATCCTATTAACGCTTGAGTGGGGCTTGCTTATTTTGCCACAGCTAATTATGGTTAATTGATAAGGTGTCAGGGTGGGTTTTTGTCACATGCTTGATCACAAGACCAGCTGCACCCTTGAGATGCACACTGACCTTGTCAATGAGCCACAATTAGCCATGGGCAAACATATAAACCTTATGTCAACACTAGAAGTAGTCCCACCAATGTATTTATAGTTATTTGACAACAAGCAGCCCCCCTAAGCATTCTGTGAACAAGAAATCTTCAATAAATAATCCACCAGTTCCTTGTCCTGAGCTTCTCTTTTGAGGCTATGGCAATTTATTCTCTATTTTTTGTCTGAAATAGTCTTGTATTATCCTGCTACATCCTCTTCCCTTCTGGGGAATTGCTTATTGTCTTCCACTTGGACTGACTTCAGGTCCAAGGGGAGTCTTGGGAAGCTGCTCTTCCCATGATTGGCTTGGCAATAACTGATGTGTAGCAATAGTCAGACTCCCAAGTCTCTCAAGCAAGACCTGCCAAAACGATTTAAACTGAAAGGGAAACCATTGCCAGTTCATGAATCACATGTGCCTGTGGGATTTGTGGGTATGAAGGTGGCCAGGTTTCAGGGAGCTACACATCCCAGGTCTCAGGTGGAAAGAAAAAAAATCTGGAAGCATGCTGAAAGTAGAAATGTTTGATTATTTGTGTGTGTTTGTGTGTGACAGGCAGGCAGGCAGGCAGGTCTTAAAATCTCATGTCCTTATCTTCACTCTATTCTAAAGTTGAGGCTCAAGGTAAAAAGAGAAGGTGACAGCTTCATAAATGGAAATTTGAAAATTGTTATCACTTTATAGATGCATTGTTTACAAGTATTACATGTATATAATCAACTAGCATTTTTTGCCCGGCCTTGCCGGGCAGGTATAGACTTTGTATTCGTGGTGGGGTGGTTTGGGGTGTGTGTGGCCTATTTGGGAAGAGAGGTTTCTTTTGAATATTCACTGTTGTAGTTTGGTGGGAGGGGGGAAAGAGGTTTTTTTTTTTAAAAAAATTGTGGTTGTGGATTTTGTGTTTTTTGTCTTTATTTTATTTTTATTTGTTTGTCTTAATGTTCTGTGGTTTTTTGTAATTGTAACTTGCCTGTAGGTTACTCCTTCTTTAAAATTTTTATTACAGACCCTAAAAGTATACAAATACAAAAACATTTCAATACAAATACAAATGTAAAAAGAAAAAGAAAAGAAAAAACCAATATGCTATGTTCCACAATGTTGTTACAATGTTTTTCATTTTCAGTGTTATTCTTCACTTTTATATTTATATAATTTATATTATAAATAATTTTAAACTGTCTTTTTCTTATACTACCTTTTCCAAAATTTACTTCATAACACTTTTTACACCTTAAATTTCACCCAAATATCCATACAGCACACTTATATTAGCAACAAAATAATATAAACCTCAGTGACATATACAAAGCCTCAGAGATTATGTTTTCTTTTAAATACCCGTTACTTCCAGAAATTCATTTGATCTGCTGCTGGCACGTTACCTTTCTTTCTTTTTAGTGTGTAAGTCAAAAATGGGTTCCATATCTCATAAAAATTATTTTCCTTTATAATTCCCTTTTTTGGGTTTAATTCCCATGTGAGCTTATTATTTAACGCAATCGACCACATTTAGTTATACCATTCTTTAATATTCAACAAATCTCTGCTCTTCCAAGTACGCGCTATTCATAATCTTTAGACTGTTGTCATAATGATTATCAAATCTTTCTTATATCTATCAATGTTTAGATCATTCGTCTCCATTAGCAGTACCATATTAGCCTCTATTTTTATATCTTCAGCAATTATCTCTTTTATTTCCTTCATAATTTCAATCCAAAATTGATTTAACACTCTGCACTCCCACCACATATGAATATAAGTTCCTATGGTATCCTTACACCTCCAACACATTTTTGAGTTCTGATTGCAAATTTGATGGGGAATTGCTTATTGTCTTCCACTTGGACTGACTTCAGGTCCAAGGGGAGTCTTGGGAAGCTGCTGATTGCAAATTTACAGGTGTTAGATACCATCTCCATAGTAATTTACAATTATGTTCTTTAATCCTAACCGATAAGCCCTTCATAACCCTCTTTTTCCATTTACTCTTCCAATCTAACTCACTTATTTTTAAATTTAAATCCTGCTCCCAGAGCGATTTTAATATTTCCTGTTGATTCTCTCCCTTATTCATTATTTTATATAGTTTACTTATTAAAGGTAAAGGTTTCCCTTGCTCGAAAGCCAGTCGTATCCGACTCTAGGGTGCAGTGCTCATCTCTGTTTCTAAGCCGAAGAGCCAGCGTTATCTGCTTCTGCAGACGTTTCCGTGGTCATGTGGCAGGCATGACTAGACACTGGAGCGCACGGAATGCTGTTACCTTCCCACCGAAGTGGTCCCTATTCATCTACTTGCAATTTCTTGCTTTCGAACTGCTAGGTTGGCAGGAGCTAGGATGAAGACGGGAGCTCATTTCCGTCCTGCAGTACTCGGGAATCGAACTGCTGACCTTCCGCTTCCCAGTCAGCGTCTTAGCAACTTGAGCCACTGCAGTCCCAGTTTACTTATTAAACCAGTCATTTCTATCTCCCCCATTCTTACTTTACACACTAATTCTTCAAATTCTGTCTTATTTCTATTTAAACTTATTTTATTCATATACCTCTTGTTCCAATTATTTACTGCTGCTATTTGTAACCAGTTCAAATTTAATTTCCTATATAAATCTATTTTTTTTATTATCCTTACAAATCTTTAACCATTTCTTCAGTAGAAACACATCATTGTCATTGATTAATTCCTCCATTTCAGTATTTATTTTTAATGGGAAATTTTTCAAATCTTTTAGTTCAATAATTGGAGATATTTCCAGTGCCATTACCCTGAAAGAACTTCTTAAGCCTGAGTAAGTTTATATAAATCTACTCGGGTGTTGAAAACCAGAGCAGGGGAACATCGATCAAAAATTCGAATGGGTAATTTGACAGCTCCGTTGGTTGGACACTTTAGAGACTTAAATCATAGTGATCGTGACTTCAAATTTGTTATCTTGGAACACCACAAACCAGACCCCTTTTGTACGTTGTAATGTAGAACAAATCTTGAAGCAACGAGAATGTTTCTACATATATCGCTTTAATACTTTACACCCGCATGGTCTGAATGTTGACATGGACTACTCATGCTTTTTGTAATTAACTGATTACGACTCAGCTGTTCTCACTTGTAATGCACTATTTATGGAACTTGGTTATCCTTCATTCTTTGACGTCTGTCGACACTGTAAGATACCCCGTTTGAGGCCAGGGACGCGCTAAAAATAAGGATATACCAACAATGAAAATTTAAACTTACTTTTGAGAAACTACTAACGTTATAAAAGGTAATTATATTCTTTGATGGTTACTGTCTTTTCTAATGAAACCGAGAATGTTGTTGATTTGTATATAATGTATAGTTTTTTGTATATATCCATAGATTGTTTCTGTATGTATCTTGATAGTAATGAGTTGTTATTATTATTGTAGATTCCTGAGGAAAACATTCTCTTGAAAATTCCTATTATTGAAAGGAATTCGAATTTACTTTATGGATATACTCACTTGAACTTTTGGATTCAATAAATCTGTTGCATTGTTTCTATTCGTGTGCTTTTCCTGAGCTGCCTAAAAATAGTTAAAACCAGAAATATACATGCAACAACAATGGATGGAATCCGGGGTGGCATAGTCCAATTAACACTTTTTATTATTGTTTTTGAAATGTTTTTTAAAAGGCAGAAAGTTCCTATGCCTTTAATGGTAGCAGGAAATGCAGACATTCAACAAGTAACAATGGAGATTCCATGAAAATTTTGAATTCTGCAATGAAGCATTTCCTTGATAGCTATTCCCAGATGGTCCAACTTGGAACACTATTTTGACCTCTTGAGACCTCCATTTCAAAACCTCAAAATGTGATCCTATCTTCCCTGGCTTGCCTGTATTGGCTTCCTGTCAGTTTCCATGTCAAATTCAAAGTTTGGTCCTAACTATTAAATATCTAAATGGTTTGGGACCTTGCTAGCTGTCACAATGTCACCCCCACAGAACAACTACCAAGATTACCTTGTCCTCCCAGGGCTCACTCCTCAGGGTGGCCATGCTGAGAGAGATCATGAGGGCTCCATCTAGAAACCATGTCTTCTTGGTGGTGGCCCTGTCTTCATGGAATTGCTTTCTTTTGGAGGTTTCTTTTGAAAACCATCAAAGATAGAGTTATACAGAGCTTTTAATATAATCCTACCCCTGCAGGACTAATGCAATGAACCACAATATTTAAGATTAAAATATTTGTATGATTCATGTTGGATTTTGTCATTACCTTGTTAGCTGGAAGGCTGGCAAGTTGGCAGTTTGAGACCTGAGTACTGCATGACAGATTGAGCACCCATCTTTGTCCCAGTTCTTGGGGACATGAAAGGGGCCTCATTCGGGCGTCCCTTGAGCATAGTTTCTCCAACCAAAATCCTATCAATTCAGAATAATTTCAGACACAAATTTATTATTATGTGGTGTAGGTTTTTTATTCTTGTTGCTCTTTTGTCTCTCTGTATTTTATTTTGATTCTCTTAATTTTGTGGTTACTTACGTTTGTTTTCTCTTAGTGTAGTATAGAAAGGTTAGACCAAAGTTACCTCTTCCTTGTTTGAGTGGCCGCATTTTAACGTGCTTAAACTGTTGTCCTATCTTTCCTCTTTAAATAACCAAGACCACAGACACTCTTTTAGTCTCATTCAATACAATATGCTTCCCTCGGCATTTAGGGAGGGGCTTTTTAAGAAAATCCCAGTTTGTGAACATATATGTGCTTGTCACACCAACAAGATAGAAAATTCCGAGCACATTCTTTTGGAGTGTCCCTTTTATGAAGATCTCAGGAAAGAGCTCTTTTTAGCAGTTCCTTACTTGGCCTCCAGTGATAATAGAAACTTGAGCGTATTACTATCTGACAGTTCCAAGGCAACGACGGCCGCTGTTGCCAGGTTTGTGTGGAAATCATCCTGCATTCGCAAAAGTATGGCAATTCATGTCTTTTGACCCCAATAGTGCTCAGTAAATAGTGAGCCTCCAGTGTTAAAATTCGTGAACGTAAACTCGGGACAGTCAGACTAAAGTAAAATACTATGGTGTGTATTATAGGATTCTCAAACACATTTTTAATTTTTAATATTTTACTGTATATGCTCGGTGTGTCAGAAATCCTTTTATTCTATATGTGATGTCAAAATAGTTGTGTTATCTGGTGCACTCTATCTGCCTTTGGCTGTAATAATAAAGATTTAGATTTAGAAAGGTTAGAAACGTGGTCTGTTTTTTAATGGAAACTCAAAATCTAAGCCAGATGATGGTGGAATTATTTACATTGTTATGGTGAAATATAATCAACTAAGAGGTCTGGACCTTTTGATTCTCCACATCCTGATGTTCCACCAACATTTCCCTCTGTTTTTGTGTGGGGATACTTATTATCAATAAAAGAATCTGATGAACTTTCCCATGTAGGAATTCTGCATCAATAATTTCTAAACTGTATGTGCGCATAAACATATGCACATACCATGCACATATATGTTTTTTCTTTGTATCAGTACTCTTTTTGTGTGTGTAGATTAGAATCACAGTAAGTCATCTTCTTAACTTTTCCAAAATATAAAATAATGTATTTGTGTTTGGGATCTCCACTCTACCCTGGCAATGAGCTGGGAAGAATTTTGTGTTTTTTCTACACAAGACATCTGTAGACAAACAGCAAGTTTTGGAATAGGCAGATTGTAGAACTGGCAGGTGAAGAAGGAGAAATTGGGCACTGTCGCAGAAAGGCCATTCATTACACTGCACAACAACGATTTTGCTACTGGGAATAACACATGTGATTTACATGATATTGAGTGTGCTGATTCCAAATCTGAACTCAGAATTTGCCTATCACATACAGATTTTAAGGCGTGCAATAGCTGTTTAAATAGTCAGTAATTAGGTAATGTATTTTTACATGGGAACATTATAACATTTGCAGCTACCACTATGCCTGCTGCCGCCTCAGCTGAATCACATCCCCTGGTGGCATGCATGTTCCAACAGTGACCGTGCCATACCTGTCAAGTTGCTGGTGTCCAAATACAGGAAGGTTTACAGGCACTGGCATTGGCGCATGCATGCCACTGCCCTTGACATCAGAGGCAGCAATGCGCATGTGCATTAACCCCTGTGTGCATGTGCAGTAACCCCTGCACGCATGCGCAGAAACCTCTTTGACCAGTAAAGGGATTATTGCGCATGCGTGCCCGTCAGAAGCAGCGGTGTGCATGCGCAGTAACCCCTTTCCTGGCTGTTCAAATATGGGATGATGGCAGAAAGGATCATGACAGAGTGGTGTATTACGGGAAATCCCAGCCAAAATGGGATACAGTATTTGACAGGTATGGATCAAGCATGTCTGGGCAAGTCATTGAGCTGGTGTCACAAATAGGCATATAAGGTGAGATGGACCAAGGGCTTGTCTCCAGTGTGAAACCATCTTACTGGATAGTACAGCTAGGCCATAGTGAGTCTGTTTTTAAATAAAGATGAGTAGGCACAGCTGTGTTAATAAACCAAACAATTTTGCTACATTTGCGTGATAAATGCAAAAACCTAACCAAGAAGGTGAGATTTGCTAATTTAAAATCCTGATGTCCTAGGCAGAATCGGACTTCAGATTTTGATTCAGCACACTTGATTTAGTATAGGACACACTGATTAGACCAAGTAACAGACAATATTTATTTTTTTGTGTTGCAATTATCAAAACCAATTAAAAGTTGCGCAGAGATACTATTCCATCATTGGTAGGTCAGAAAAAGTTCTGAAAGGAGACAGGCACCACTAGCCTAGACAGGGACACCCAGTCAGAAATATGTCCAATTGTACTCTGAGGGACCTAATCAGGTATACTCTTAGCATAGGTTTGGTTTTTAAATCTTCACCAAGTCTGTTGAATTGTTTAACATTGGTTATGGGTGTTGTTTGCTTTTGTTTTCATACAATATATTGCACAGTCTCCGGACAGTGGGCAGAAACTCTTAAGAGCTTTAGAAAGCTAAGCCAACCTCTGCTGTGCTATAAGTGTGGAATTGGCAAAGTAAATTAAGGGTTTCCAAAGTAAATTAAGGGTTTCCATCCAGTCTTAATGAGAGGCCTCTTTATGGCTGTTGAGAACCCCACTGGTTGTTTTCCAGTTGCAGCTGCCACAGGAAAGTGGTCAACAAAGATCTTCCAAATCACTTTGTCTCTTGGAATGCAACTTGGTCCAGCAACCCCACCTCCCACTCCACCTCAGGGAGGTATATCAGTTTGCTTCAGGGGTGTGCAAGCATTATCCTCTGGCAACTGTCCTTGACTATAGCTCCTTCCCACACTGCCCATTACAAGCAGTCTTTAAAGGACTTTAGTGTATGAGAGTCAAGACACAAGGCACAGCCAAAGGCTGGGTTAACTCAGGTTTATTGCATGGTGGACAGAGGGAACATGAGGTAATGGCGGACGAACAGCTCTATATATATGGTAGTAACGTATTTGAATGTGGCTCCACGGTAGCCCGTTGGCTACTGGTCCGCGTGACGTCATGGCTGGTCACGCCCTTCTTGTCCAGGTGTAGGTAGCGGCGGGAAGCTTCCCGCGCTGCGGTCTTTGATGGGTTTGAACCAAGAGAGCTTGGACGCTCGCTACTGCCAGCTGGTGGTCATTAGCTCGCGTCCTATTACAGGGTTTATGTGATACAGCTGAAGGTTACATTGTTACTCATCGCCAAGGTTACATTGGTTCAGATACATTGATATCACATGTAGAAGGTTACACTATTAGGACACAACACTCCTCCCCCCTAGGATGAGACGAAGTCTCTCAGCCAAGATGGCTTATTTCGAACACGCTGGGGTCTCGGCGCGGGCTGCCCTGCCCCGGCTTCGCTCCCTCCTCCTTGCTCCCTGGCTTCCTGCCCTGCAATCGGAGAGGATGACTTGTTAGTGGTTTGCCGCGGCTCTGCGGCTTTGTTGGGAGGTGTGTGCTTTGTTTGGGAAGAACCGGGGGCACTGGGGACTAACGAAAAACCCCTCTTCTCGCTTGGATGGGTGGGGGAACACTCCGAAAACCCCCCCCGGCTAGCAAAATCAAAATCAAAATCGGATTCGGGGGAAGCGGCAGCGGCGGCCGCACACTCCTTTTCCCTCCCCCCGGGCTCGGATAGAACTGGGGTCTCAAAAGGATACGAGTCGGGCTCGCTGCTTTCCCCCCTGTCTCCCCCTTGGGCTAAACGGGTGGGGGAGAACCCTATCGCTGAATCCTGTCGCTGAGCCCCACTGGTCGGCCCCTCGCTCACTCGGGGCCTCAGTTGGTCAGCGTGCCTCCTCCAGAGGAGGCCGGTGCTAGTTTCCACCCGGTAGGACACTGGCCCCGTCTGTTCTATTATCGTCCCTGGCACCCAGGCTGGGCCTGCGTTGGCATAGTTCCTGCAGTGTACAGGATCGCCTACGCCGAAACCTTTCGAGACCGCTAACCCTATGTTCTTCCCTTTGTCCTCGACCCTCGACGGGTCTAGCCTGGACAAAAGCGTGGTCAGTTTCCTCCGCATCAGCAGCTCAGCCGGCGAGTAACCAGACGCTAAGGGGGTCACTCTGTACGCTAATAGAAATTGACAAACTTGGTGATTTAGGTCCCCCGAGCCCATGCGCCGCAGCGCATCTTTTGTGGTGCGCACCAACCGTTCCACTTGGCCATTCGTGGCCGGGTGAAACGGCGCGGATGTGACATGCCGAATTGCATTCGCCTCCATGAATGCTGCGAACTCAGCGGACGTGAAACAACTGGCGTTATCGCTGACCAAAGTGTCGGGTAAACCGAACGTGGAAAAGACCCTCCTTAGCTGGCGAATGGTAGTGGCGGAGGATGTGCTCTTTACCGGAATGACCTCCAGCCACTTTGAGTATGCATCCACCACCAGGAGAAACATGGTTCCCCGGAATGGGCCAGCAAAATCTACGTGCACCCTGGACCACGGCCCCCTTGCTGCGTCCCATTCCCTATGCGGTAGGCGGGCCACCTCCGGTCGAGAGCATTGACATGCCTCACAAGTGCCAACCATCTGCTCTATGTCGGCGTCCAGCTGGGGCCACCAGAAGTAACTCCGGGCCAACGCCTTGGAACGGACGATTCCCGGGTGGCTGACGTGCAACAGCTTTAGCACCTTCGGCCGCAGGGACGTAGGAACCACCACCCGTTGGCCCCACAAAAGGCACCCCCTCTCTAAAGACAACTCCACTCGCTTTCGGAAGAATGGGTCGAATTCCGTGCCTGGGGATGACGCCGGCCACCCCTTCTGCACCCACGAGCATACCTTCTCTAGTGTTGTATCCTTTCCGGTCGCCCTGGCAATGTCGGCCGGTACTATCGGGGGTGACTCCAAGACCTCTATTAGCAATACCTGGCGGTCTCTTCTTACCCCTGCCTTCTGGTCGTCCGACAATGGTAACGGCGACCGTGAGAGCGCGTCTGCATGGCTGATTTCCTTCCCTGGCCGGTATTCTAACTCATGTTGATATGCGTTAAGAAAAATAGCCCACCGCAGCATCCTCGGGGACAGGATCTGTGGCGTGGGCTTATTTGCAGTGAAGATTCCTAACAGGGGCTTATGATCAGTAACGATCTTGAACGGCCGACCATACAGAAAATCGTGAAATTTCTTGGTTCCCGCTACTATCGCTAGTGCCTCCCTATCGGTCTGTGCGTAATTCCGCTCTGCTTGGGACAGGGACCTTGAATAAAACGCTATCGGGGCCTCCCTTCCGTCGTCTAACACGTGGCAAAGCACCGCCCCCACCCCCACCGGGGATGCATCGCAGACCAAAACTATGGGCCGTTTGGGGTCGAAATGAGTCAGGATTGCCTCGGATGTGAGGAGTTGCTTTAGCTCTGTGAACGCTCTTTCTTGCTCGTCACCCCACAGCCATTTTTCCTCTTTTTTAAGTAGCCGATGGAGCGGCTCGGCAACAGACGCCTTCCGTGGAAGGAAGGTATGGTAGAAATTGAGAAGCCCCAGAAACGACTGTAGCTCGGTTTTGGAAGTGGGGCGAGGGGCTTTCTTAATGGCGGCTACCTTAGATTTGGACGGCCTAATTCCCTCGGGCGTGACACGGAACCCTAAAAACTCAACCTCTGTTTCGAAAAATACACATTTGTCTTTCCTCAGTCGCAGCCCCGCTTTCTCGAACACGGCCAGGACCTTATCCAATCTGTGGGCCAGCTCGGCCTTACTCCTCCCCGTTATCAACACGTCATCAAAATATGGCAACACCCCCTCCAACCCCTTCAGGAGGCGTTCCACTAGCGATTGAAAAATGCCAGGTGCCGAGTTCACGCCGAACTGTAACCTCGACACCTGGAACGCCCCCTTATGTGTGACTATTGTTTGTGCCGCCGCTGTGGCGGGGGTTACCGGGAGTTGCTGGTAGGCCTGTGCTAAATCGAGTTTAGCGAAACACTTTCCCCCATTCAGCCTGGCCAGAAGGTGGCTGACCACTGGCACCGGGTATGCATTAGGGCGGATTGCCTTATTAATGGTACACTTATAATCAGCGCAAATGCGCACCTCCCCGTTAGCCTTCAGTGCTGTTACAATTGGAGTCTCCCACTCCGCGGAATCCACAGGAACGAGAATTCCTTGACCCACCAGTTTGTCCAGTTCCGCCTCTATTTTGTCCTTAAGCGCGAACGGTACCCTGCGCGGTTTAAGTCTTATCGGGCGGACCTCCGGGTCTAAGTCGAAGGCTACGGGGGGTCCCTTGAACTTTCCCAGTCCACTTTTAAAAACGGCGGGGTGTGCGTCACACACTGCTTGTATTGGGTCCTCGCCTACGGCATGCACCCCCCCTATGAACAGGCCTAAGGGCTGAAACCACTGTGTTCCGAGGAGGCTACAACTCCCCCCTTTTAGTACCACTAGGGGCAGTTCCGCAGAATGTCTCTTAAAGCGAACCCGGAACGTTCCGACCCCCAATACTGGAATGCTGTTCCCCTGAACGTCCCGTAGTGTGGCCCTCAACGCTTTAAGTTTGGGCCGCACGTGGGGGTCGATTTTCAAGAACTCTCTCTGGGGAATTATAGAATAGGAGGACCCCGAGTCAACTTCCATCCTAATAGGGGTCCCTTGTACTAGTACCTCAACAAAGTAATGGGGCTGTCCCGCAGACACGTTGAACACAGGAGCGTCGCCCTCGCTGTCGTCCGAGATGCGGCCCACGCCGTCCTGCTTCCTCGTGGCCCGGGCGCCATCTTTGGACCTCGCTGGACGGTCCGGTCTGGCTGAACGGTCTTGCGACTGTCTCCGGCCTTCTTTCCATTTCCTGCACGCCTTGGCGATGTGCCCCCGACGTCCACAGTTGAAACACTCGGCTTTCCTGAATGGGCACTTCACGCGCTCATGGGCCGCTCCGCAACCATTGCAGCGGCGCCCGCCTCTCCGGACCTTCTGGACCTCCTCGCCATCGCTGCTTTCTGAAGACGATTTCGAGGTCGGTCGGGTTGCATGCACCGACTGACCGGACTTCCCGTGCGACGAGTTTTCCGCTTTGCCGGCCCTCGGACGCCACTCACGCCACTTGTGCATCTCGTCTACTCCAGCATTTGTGGATTCCGCGGCTTCCGCGGCCTCTACAACCTCTTCCAGTGTGGGTGGTGGCTCCTTGTTCATCAAGCTGCGCTGTACTTCCTTGTCCTTCAGGCCACACAGCACTCCGTCCCTGAGGGCCATCTCTAGGATGTGGTCCCATTTGCAGGGGGCGGCGGCTACCCTCATAGCCATTACGAAGGCTTCTACCGACTCGTCCGGCGCTTGAACTCGCCTCCAAAACGCACTCCGAGCGGGAAACATTGCCCTCGAGGGTCGGAAACGCTCACGCAGCATTTTCATGATGTCACCGGCTTTGAAATCGCTCATCTTCTTCGGTGCAAGGATGCCCACCAGCGTCCGCTTGGTTTCCATCCCAAGCATGCGGGTGAGGATGGCCCTCTTCCTTTCCTCGTCGTCTTCTTTGACTTTGAGCTCCACCAATGCCGCCTGGAAGTCCATCTCAAAAAGCTCCCAGTCTTGCGGTTTGGTGATGTTGAACCCGCTCTGTGTCCTGGCTCCGTGGGGATCCATTATCCCACCTTCGTCGCCAATTTAGTGTATGAGAGTCAAGACACAAGGCACAGCCAAAGGCTGGGTTAACTCAGGTTTATTGCATGGTGGACAGAGGGAACATGAGGTAATGGCGGACGAACAGCTCTCTATATATGGTAGTAACGTATTTGAATGTGGCTCCACGGTAGCCCGTTGGCTACTGGTCCGCGTGACGTCATGGCTGGTCACGCCCTTCTTGTCCAGGTGTAGGTAGCAGCGGGAAGCTTCCCGCGCTGCGGTCTTTGATGGGTTTGAACCAAGAGAGCTTGGACGCTCGCTACTGCCAGCTGGTGGTCATTAGCTCGCGTCCTATTACAGGGTTTATGTGATACAGCTGAAGGTTACATTGTTACTCATCGCCAAGGTTACATTGGTTCAGATACATTGATATCACATGTAGAAGGTTACACTATTAGGACACAACACTGACAGAGTCAGATGATCAGTTCTGCTTTGGCCTATCCTTGGCCTTAAAGGTAAGGTAAAGGTTGCTCTTGCTAGAAAGCCAGTAGTATCTGATCCTGGGGTTCGATGTTCATCTCCATTTCTAGCCAAAGTGGCAGCACTGTCTTCATCTACAGATGTTTCTGTGGACATGTGGCATGCATGACTAGACACTAGAGTGCATGGAACGCTGTTACCTTCCCACCAAAGTGGTACTACTTATCTACTTGCAATTTCTTGCTTTCGAACTGCTAGGTCGGCAGGACCTGGGACAGAAATATAATTATAATAATTGCATGTTGTCAGGGTCTTATGATGACCCTTTCCAATATTTTCTCGGTTGAGAGTATGTATGTATGTATGTATGTATGTATGTATGTATGTATGTATGTATGTATGTATGTATGTATGTATGTATGTATGTATGTATGTATGTATGTATGCATGCATGCATGCATGCATGCATGTATGTATGTATTTATTACATTTATAGCTCACCCATCGGTGATATTTTCCCAGAACAGTGGTACCTCAGATAAAGTCCAATTTGGATAAAGACCGATTTGGATAAAGTCACAGTTTTCATGCACACGCGATGCATTGCATAAAGTCCAAAACCATTAAAAATGGACATTATCCAAAGTATTTGGTATAGGAACCTTGGATAAAGTCCATTTTTGGACGTTATCCGATGCATCGCCCATTTGATTCAGATAAAGTCCAAAATCGGATAAAATCCAAACTTGTGGAATGGAGTTTGGACTTTATCCAAGGTTCTACTGTAGTTTACATCTCCTTCCAGGGTTGTTCTGCGACTGGTTATCTCATCCATGACTGCATAGGCTGCCTCTTCTCTGGAGAGGCACAGTGAGGAATTGAACTCCCAACCTCTGGCTCTGCAGCCAAACACCCAAATCACTGAGCTCCCCAGCCATCTGAAGGTACATAATGCAGAAACTTTAATAAAGCTAAGTAGAGTGCCTCTATTGGCTGCACATGCCATTTTGAGTTCCATTAAAGAAGAAAGCCAGAAGTTAGTAACAACACATGAATTTAAATGTGTTAATGTTACATTTTTTACTTTTTGAACCAAGCAACCTAAAATGCCACCAATGTAATATTAATGACAGCTTGATCATTAAACTTAATTATTTATTAGTATACTGAGTGATGCGATATCCAAATAGCTAAAAACACAGCATGCAAATGGACTTGATTTTTCAGGTCCATTTGCTTGTGTGGAATGTCTATTGAAAGCGTGGCACCAAAATGGCCACCGCGCTCTTTGCGGCCCCCCTCCCCGGACTCAGACATCCGGGTGAGTTAGGGGGCGTGGCCACCCCTCTATAAAAGGGGTGGCCATGAGGCAGCCGAGCTGCCATTTTAGAAATAGCGACGGAGAGGAGAGGTTTTCTCCGTCGCTCTTCATTTCTCCAGTCTTCGGCTTTTTAGCCAGTTCGGCGCTTGTGATCCCCAGACAGGGATCGTCTTCCTTCAGAGATGCCTCCCAAGAGGAAGGCCACGGCGACCAAGCCGCGGCCAAGAGGGAGGAGCTCCCTCAGCTCTCCAGCCTCAGGATGGCCCTGCAGGGGCTTCGGCCCCCGGCCCGCAATTGCCGGCCATGGGTCCAGACAATGGGGGAGGGCCTGGTGCGGTCACCCTGCAGGGCTTGCCTCCGGCCCCTCATGGGCCGGAGTTTTGGGCATGGCCCTATTCAGGACCTGGCTCCCAAATGGGGGTCCCCAGTGTATCAACCAGTGGGCCGTGTGGCCCACCTTGCCATGGCTGCGCCCCTGCAATGGAGCAAGACAACACCTTTACCCACCGTTACCGGTGGGATGGGGCAGATTGGGATATGGCCCTCGGCTCTCAGCCTCAGGCCGGCCCTTCAGGGGATTCTGCCCTCGGCCCGCAGTTGCCGGCCATGGGCCAGAACGATTGGGGGGAGGGCCTGGTGCTGGCACACAGCACGTTTTACCCCCTCAGGGGCCGGAGTTTTGGGCATGGCCCCTATTCTGGCCCAGGATCTCAAATTGGGGCCTCTGACCCAATCCCTAGCCGGCCGGCCGGCCCACCTGGCCCACCTTATACTAGGGGTTTCCGTGGCAGGGGACGCCTGGTTAGCATGTTTAGCTGTGCTGGAGGCATCATGGGCAATCCAGTGGGAGGGGGCCCTTCCCTATCTACCGGGGCCCTTCGTGTCTACCGGCTACTTCGACTGCTGCCACTCTGCAACAGGCGGCCAGTCGGGTCAAGCTGCTTGAGACACTCCGGCCTGTGCCTGCTGCCGTCTCGCAGCTCCCTGTTTGTCCAGGACTGCAACTGGGGTATGGTCGGATGTGGCCCCAGAGCTCGATTTTGGTCGCGAGCTCCGACGCCCGCCGTGGGCCGGAACCCCCAGTGGGGGCGGCTCACGGGGGTGCAACTAGTGAGTATTAGGTTCAAGTTGAATGCACCCACATCACAGTCCACTTCCAGCGGTGGGGTTCAGTGGTCATGGCTTCGCCAATTTGAGGCTAGTGGGCATCACTTGCCAGCCTATCCCAGTGCCCCTTGGTTGCATTCTGGCACGACGTTGGGGGTGGGGGTTTCCGCCCTCGGGGCAGT
Organism: Bradypodion pumilum; assembly: GCA_035047305.1. NCBI lineage: Eukaryota > Metazoa > Chordata > Lepidosauria > Squamata > Chamaeleonidae > Bradypodion > Bradypodion pumilum. The sequence goes on from JAWDJD010000004.1 coordinate 137,113,667, forward strand.
ACGTGGCATCGCATGGGCTGTCCAGGTCCCGCTGCGTATGCCCCGTGTACATCATGTACCGGTTACGGCTTTGCCGATGCCTGGTTATTCATTGCACCCTGGTGATCATTTGTTCCAGGTCACGAGGGAAAAGATTTGGTGGGGGGAGTACGTGGATATATTCTCCCTATGAACCGAGATCCCAATAAGGATAGGCGGTGCGGACAGGAGGACAGAGACATGTGCGGTCCCGCCGTAGTAAGCCACCACGCACTGGGGTGTCCGCCCCCGGGACAGTGCTGAGCATCGCAGGGGCTGTCTGGGTCCTGCTGTGCATGCCCTTTATGCAGAATGTCCCGTCGAGGGCTTTGCTGATGGCCGGCTATTACTTGCCCCTGGGTGATTATTGGCCTCAGGCCATGAGGGGTAAGGGCTGGAGGGGGACATGTGGATATTCTCCCTATTGAACTGTGAGCCCACTAGGAGGAGAGAGAGGGACAGGGCGACTGAGACAAAGAGATGTCCCATCGTCGTGAGCCACCGCGCACCTTGGGCCAACTGGTTGGCGGCATACCTTGTACGTATGGTGGTATGCCACAGGGCTTGACCTGCTTGGGCCATCCTGGTGCTTCCATCCATCGCTACTATTTGCAGGGTGATGGTTGATTAGATGGGCCCATGGCAGTTGGCTTACGGTGAGGAATGTGGATTAGGGTGGCTCTATACCCTGAGGGGAGGTGGGATGAGCCCTGTCAGCGAGTGTGCTCGTGTACATCACTCCCACGTGACTGGTGCCTGGTGATAGGTACCATGGTGGTCATGCTGAGCAGTGGGCTGCTCAGACACAGGCTCCACGCTAACTGGTCGGGCAGGGGGTTCCAGCCCACCTGCTGTGTTCGGCCTGCTTAGCTGACGATGCGTGTACTAAGCACCACGGTCGTTACCGACTTCATGTCCCCTTTTGCGCTGGCTCTCACGCCGCCTCCGCGTGCCCGTGGGTTGGTGGGTTACGGGGCTAAGGTAGGGGTGCACAGGGGCGATCTGAGCTCCGTCTGAAGCAACTAACCTTGTCATAAGCCCCCCCGCCCCAATTAGTATAGTCAGCCTGGAGAGATGGCACTCAGTTCATCCAAGAAGGGATTGGGCGGGATACCTGCTGGAGGGTTTTCTATGGGGGCTTTTGTACCATTCGGGGGTGTTGGGGGTCCCAGGATGCTACTAATCTGGTTCCCTTGCAGGGTAACGAAGAGGGGGCCCCACAGTCCACAGCTAAGGGAGTTGGGGCTATGAGAGTAGCGGGGGCCCTTCTTGGAAACACCTTTCTTCCTAAATCGAATGTCTCCCCCATGAAGCTCATACTGAGCTAGAACTAGGGTGAATGTCATTTAATCCTCCATTCAGCTTACCCTGTGGGTTCTCCATTCAGGGATGCCATTCCTGATGACCTTGTTCAGTCAGGTACTCGTAGTTGGTTCGGCTACTATGGGTGGCACGCTCGCGCAGTTCTGGTGCTGTTTTGGCACAGTGTGATATGCACTCGGCTTTCAGATTATTGCCAGTGCACCCAATGATTTGGACCTATTGGGTTTTTTAGGTTCCGAGGGGAATTTTACTTAGATAAGGCCAACCCCCTTCTGATTGAGTTAATTCATGTTCAGCACTCGACCGATTGGGGACTTCACTCAGTGGCCATTTGCTCACAGGTCGGGGTCTCGGTCTCTAGCCCATTACCTCGATGACTTTTGGTTCGGGGGTGAACGGGGCTCGGACACGTGCACGCGTCTCCTCATTACAATTCAGACACTCAGGTGGGAACTGGGTGTCCCCTTGGTGCCTGAATAGACCGAGGTCCCATCTACTAAGCTCACATTTCTGAATCGACTCTGTCGCGTGGGCATCTGGGTTAACCATGAATACGGTGGCTTGGAGCTCCGCGGCGAGTTTGGCATTAATTGCCAGACATAAAGTGTGCCCTCGTGAGCTGCAGTTAATTCATGGCCACCTTAATTTTGTCCGGTCTGGATCAAATTACTCCTGGGTTTAACGGGGTCTCTTCCTGGAGATCAGACCTGATGGTCTGCCCTAGATTTCAAGTACGGTCGGATACCTCCGGCTCCCGGACTTATAGGGGTTTACTCTGAGGGTGGGTGCACGGATCGCCTCCGCGATCTTACCTCCCTTGCGTTTTTCCCCATTTTGGAGAGCACTGATGCTATGGTGCAATGAATGGGCCTACTCAGTGGTCCAATTTCGGTGTGACAATGCGGCGGTGGTGCACATTGTCAACACCCAGACATGCAAATCCCCCAGGGTCATGACATTAGTTTGTCTATTCTTTTGAGAAGCCTACGCATAAATGTGCCGTTCTAGGCCAGACATGTTCTAGGTATTTATGACATTACTGCTGCTTTCCACCACCTGCAGATCACCCGGTTCCGTGCCTTACTCCGGAAGCAGAGGGATTCCACTCGCCACTTTTGGCCGATGGCTGGACGTTTGGCGAGGAGAAGGGAACCGGACAGGTCATTGGCACCTCGCACGCGTAAGGCGTATCACTATGCGTTCATGCGGCGTGTTTGGGAGGAGTGGACACGGGAACGTGTCCGCCGCCCGTACACGCGTCACCCCTGTTCCCAGAGTTTCTGACCCACCTTACACGAGGCTGGCATTACTTATGTACAGATAGGTGTGAGGTGGCTCTTGGCCACGCAGCTACCACGGTAGCCTTTTTGGAGCGCTCCGCATCAGTGAGTGGGTGCCAGAGTTGGTGCCACCTGTGTAAGGCGGATGTGTCTCGTAGGGCACTGGAACTCGAAGATGTCTCTGTCACACATGAGTGGGCTCGAGTGGGGATGCGGTCCTCACGGGTTATTCAGCACGGTGTAGGCAGTGGTGTATATTGCTACGAAGTTTTTGAGAATCTGTCCGGTTGGTGCCCTACATGAATTTTTGACAGTGCTTGCTGCGTGCCCCAGCCTGTTTTCTGCCACCGGGATGGGACCATAGTAAAGTCCCTGAGGGTGACCGGTGCCACGTTTCGCGGTGTGGGGCTCATTTTGTCACCATTTACTTAAGATAGGCGTCGCGTTGATCGCGGCTACGTTTGGGGTACTCGGAGGTGGATATGCGTCTATGCGCAATTTCAGATATGTACGTCCCCTCACTGTACGAGTACCTAGTTATGTCCTTCACCTTTTTTCTCCTCTTTTACAGATCCCAGGGGTCTCAACACACCGGTGGCAGGGGGCTGGTGGGCCGCAGCTATGTACACTGGGCAGCAGTATATGCTGCAGCGACAGAGAGTGGACCCTGGCTGGGCTGTGTGCATCTGCACGTATCCTATGGTATGGTATGCGCGGCACATGGGGGCGGGAACTTTGGCCATTCCTGCTGTCTGACAGGGATGCTGGACCGCCCAATGTTTTACAGGCACCTCGGCGGCAGCGATCTTATACGGATCACTGCTGTTACTAAACCGTCGAGGGGCTGTGACCTGGCATTTTATATCACGTATGGCTTACATACTGTCGCTATGGTCTAACATCGTGCCGAGACACCAATTTAGGGGAGATGCGGATCTCCCTAGTTCGGACTGTTCCAGCAGTCAGTGGACGGGGCTGTGGCTCCGTCCCGTTCTGCGCATGGCTGTGAGACAGCCATTGGAGACCGGATGATAGGCTTACACAAAAATTTTGCTGGTAGGCAGGAGAAGGGGTCCACCTGTCAGCTAGAGGTATGTACCTCGTTCTGGGTGTGATGCAAGCAGGCCTCGCGACTGAGCTGACGGTCTTGGGGGGGCGGTGAGTCATCATGGATGCCTCCCCGTGTGGCGGGTAGCACTGGTAAGGTAAATATTTATGACCCACAGGTATCCGGCAGGTTTGCAATTGACTGGCCAACACTTAGACAGGTACAGGTGTAATAACGTTGACCGGTCAATGACGAACCAGGCAAAGGGGCGATGGCAGGAGCTCTTCAGCATGCATACCCCGTGATTTGACAGATACACGTCAGAGGGTGGGGTCAGTAGATAGTTTATTGACTACGGTCAACAATTTGTTTGTCTCAACAAACAAATTGATACAAATGGATACATTGTAGCCAATTGCCATTGGCAATTTTGGGAGGAACCTTACCAGTGTTACTGCGGCCTGCTTGCCTTAAGAATTATAATTGGCTGAGTACCAATTGAAAGTTATAATTCGGACTAGGGCATTCAATAAATGTGGCCCAATGCCTTTTTCCATATACTGGTGTCTGAGTCTTTCTTTGGGGGGTGCGCCTGCAATGAGATGTCTACCAATGCATAGACTCACTGAATAATGACTTCAAGGTATCCAAGGTATCCCTTCTATAAATGGTATGTGTTATGCATACTCCTGTTTGAAAGGAATCATTTCTATATTTGTTTGCTTTAGAACCAATACTTCTTATATTTTACCTATTTTGTGACAACAACTAGTGGTATGCTGCTGTTGCTCTTCCTAGTCCCATAGTCTCCCTACCCATTAGGCACTATGGTAGCTCCCTTTTTATAATAATAGCAATAAGCAGCGCCTTGGATGGCTCTCTAGCCTAGAAGAGATAATCTTTTCCATGTAAGAGAATGTAAGGATTTCGTTGCGTCAAACATACCCTTTATCTAAAAGTCTGAAAAAACTTCAATGAAATTTTAAAAATGTCAATAGAATAAATAGCTCCTGAATAATTTTCACACTGCCTTCCATGACATACCCCTTAAATGCTCACTACATAAAATATAACATGTTAATATTCTCCCAAATCTCAGCTATGTCGCCGCAGGCACGGTAAATAATTTCCTAACACATGCAGCCCCTCCACAGGGCAGTCCCTACAACTCAAAACTATTACTTCCAGTTTCCTGCTAGTTTTAACTTTCATAATATTGTTTTGAAATACATCCTTCTTCTTCCATGTCTAGGCTAGACACGAAACTGCCAAAATGAAGAGGCTTCTAACCTTTGAAGCAATTCAAAGACATTTCTTGGGATTCAACAAATAAACTGAGATGATTTGTATGGACTCTCAAGTTGTGGCGGTGAAAAAACAGGAAGCACCACTGCCTCTGATGGACGTGCATGTGTGAAGGGGTTACTGCGCATGTGCACCACTGCAGTATCCCATTCGTGCATGCACACCGCTTCCTCTGACTGGCATGCATGCGCAGTAATCCTTTTTCTGGCTGTTCAAATATGGGATGGCCGCTGGAAGGACTGGGAAAGAGGGGTGAAATATGGGATTTCCTGGCCAATACGGGATACTTGACAGGTATGGTTATTTGGCTCTTAGTTTTCTGTACAGTCAGTATTTTTGGTAGAGTGTGTTTTGCAGTCTTCATTCTATTCTGACAATGGCAAACAGTCCTCCCCATTCTCAAAATTTTACACTTGTTAGAATCTATTTATTGTTAGCCCTTGCTTAATACTGACACTGAGTATTTGTGATCTGATTAGATAAAAAAGCCAGATTGCAATTTGTAAAAATCAGAAAGAGTAATTATGACAATTGTGCCATTACGGAGTAAGGATGAATTCTGTAAATCTGTTTGTTTATTTTATAACAAACAATTTTGCCAATGAAGTAATACTGCTAGTTTAATAAGGTAAATAGTCTAAATGTTTAATGTTAAAGAATTAATTTCACAACTTTTAATGGATAACACTAAATAATTAAATTTTCAAGCCTAGCATTCCATGCTCTGAAGAAAGCTTGGATATTAAGTAAAACATACAGCGGAACTTCGGTTAACAAATGGCTTGGTTAACATAAAATCGCATAACAAAAGGAAATCAATAGAAAATATTGCCTTGATGTATGTATTTTTTTGGGACTGGATTAATTGGTTTTCTATGCATTCCTATGGAAAATTCAGTTAAAGTAATTTTCGCTGTAAGAAACGTCCCGGAGAATGCATTAATTACATTAACCGAGCTACCACTGTATATCAGAAATGTTAAATAAGGGTATATGTTGGATTGAATTCCTTCCACTTGAAATTTTGTGCTTAATACAAGTTTTTAAAAGACAAAATATGCCTACCACGACATAGTTCTCCTACTAGTTATTAATGGACCAATTGATTAAGATTACTTAATCCACTGGCTCTGTGCCTTACACGTTGATGGATCCCTCTAGTAATAAACATTTCAAATTAACCTTTATGGTTTGTACGCAGCATGAATTTTTACTGAACTCAGGAAAGATACAGGGAATCATCTCTCTGTTTAAGGGAAATAAAAACATAATGAAAAATAAAATAAAAACAATCTCTCCCCCCCGCCCCATAACAACCCAGATTAAGTACATGCTGTGAAGAAACATGCCAAAGGGCAACAGTTTGAGAGGAAACAACCATTGGGTGTTCATATGTAAGGAGGAAAATAGAGAAAAGTGATGGTAACAGCTGGGATTAGTGTCACAAGATTATACTAGAACTGATATGCTCTTTTTTTAGAGATCAGGAAACCAGGTCAACTCAGTTTATTCTTATGTACTATCAAGTCATTTCTGGCTTACTGTGACCTTAAGACATATTTAGAGGTATGCAGTGTTGTACTGTGGCAAGTTCTCACCGGTTCTGGCGAACCGGTGGTAAAAATTCCACGCCACACCCACTTGGCTGACCACACCCACCTCTCAGCCTCCTCCTCCCAGTACTGCTGGAAATGCATCCCATTTGACTCACCCAGGGCCGAAGGCGCACTTTCATCTCCTCACTTCCCTTGCACCTTTGGCCCTGGGCGAGGCAAATGGGATATGTTTCTGGTGGCGCTGGGAGGGGGAGGCCAGCCAGCACCAGCCCACCAACTCGCTCTGCTTACCTTCCAGCAGTGCTGCCAGCAGGGATGCATTTCCGGTGGGGCTGGGAGGGGGAGGCCAGCACCAGCCCACCAACTTGCCCCGCTCACCTCCCAGCAGCGCCGCTGCTCTGGGACTCTTCCTCATCTCCACGAAACAAGAGAGCAAGGTAGGTTTCTTTCTTTTCTTTCTGGAGGTGTGTGTGTGTGAGGCCATGCCTACAGATAGACATGCCCACAGATAGCCACACCCACCGAGTGGGTAGTATTTTTTTTACAGTGCATCACTGGAGGTATGGGAAATGTTGAAGGAGTGGTGTACCATACCCATCCCCCAATGAATTTAAATGGCAAAGCAGAGATTTGAACTCAGGCTTCCTAGCACCTTGTCTGGTACTTCATCCACTACATCACACTGTCACTCAACCATCTTAGCATCAACCACAAAATTTATTTATTTATTTATTTAAAGCATTTCTATCCCGCTTCCCTCACTCAAAAGTGACCCGAAGCAGCTCAACAACATAAAATAAAAACAAAGACAATAAAAACATTTTAACATGCCCATTCAAAACCGTCTAAAAAATCCCCACCCACCCAACACTGTTAAAAAAATGAATAGGACAAAACCCAATATCAGCTAAATAAGCCAGCGAGACTGGGAAATTGATGCATCCATGCCCCATACCCGCTGGCATAGCCATGTTTTCAGTTGTTTCCTAAATGGGAGCAGCTCCATCTGGAGGTGTAGTTCGAGTGGTAAGAGGTTGCAGAGGGCCAGGGCTGACATGGAGAAGGCCCTCCTCCTGGTCCCTGCAAGATGGGCTTTTTTTTGCTGAAGAGACCATAACTGAGCCCCTCTGGTCTACCCTTGTAGGACGGGTCTGACACCTTGGGGAGATGCAGTCTCTAAGGTAACCTGGCCCATTGCCATGAAGGGCTTTAAAGGTCTAAAACCAGCACCAGTTCAATTCAGGCATCAGTTCAGCTGCTGACAGCCTCAAGGTTCCTACTTCTGCAGAAGTTCAACCAGGGTGGGACAGAGAGGTCCCATTTTCATAGTATGGTGCCATAAGGAAAGCCACTGCTTTTCTAGGACCACCCTAGCTTACTTATTTTCAGGTGATCATTTTTTCCCCTAGCATAACATACCGTATTTTCCGGCGTATAAGGCGACTGGGCGTATAAGACGACCCCCAACTTTTCTAGTTAAAATGTAGAGTTTGCAATATACTCGCCATATGACCACCCCTCTTCCAACGGCGGCATCTTCAGAGCTTCCCGGGCTGGGGATGGCCCCCTTTACCTGCTGGGGGTGGTGGTGCGGAGGAGGAGGAGGAGAAGCTGACCGGCGGGGAAAGCCAGCTTGGGGTGGGGGCTGGGCAAATGGCCCAAGAATCCAAAGAGCCTTAGGGGAGGAAACTCAAATCTGGAGACTCCCTACCTAGGAAACCCTGGGAAGGGTGGCCATAAATCAGAATGCCATTAGTACTATCATCATCATTTTTAATATTAATATTTAATATTTTAATATTACCTTTTGGTAATAATAATAAGTTTTATTTCTATCCCGCTTTCCTGACACAAGTGTCACTCAAAGCAGCTTACAACATATATAACCTATTCCACTTCACCAGCGGGGAAGGTAAAAGGAGCCCCATCGGGCTTGGAGCCGTTGCGAGCCACGCCTCCCTTTTACCTTCCCCGCCGGTGAAAGGGGCAGGGAGGTGCGGCTCGCGGCAGGTTTGTTAGTAATAGCAAGTGTATGCATGGGTTTCTATGTAACCTCTCTGTTTTCTGCAAGTTCTCTGAAATTAGGAAGGACTCAGATAGGGCATTCTGTACTTATCCCCTAAAGTGGATAAGCCAGGAAAAAATAGCATTTCTTTGGGATGTGCACTGCAGTGGCTCAAGTGCCTAAGACACTGACTGGAGGACAGCAGGTCAGCAGTTTGATTCCCGAGTACTGCAGGATGGAATAATCTCCTGTCTTTCTCCCAGCTCCTGCCAACCTAGCAGTCCGAAAGCAAGAAATTGCAAGTAGATAAATAGGGACTACTTCAGTGGGAAGGTAAACAGCATTCCATGCGCTCTGGTGTCTAGTCATGCCTGCCACATGACCACAGAAATGTCTGCAGAAGTAGACAGAGATGGCTCTTTGGCTTTGAAACAGAGATGAGCACTGAACCCTAGAGTCAGATACAACTGGCTTTCGAGCAAGGGAAACCTTTACCTTACACATTCAGTGGTTTAACTTTATGAGTTAAACTATCTCTACCTAGCTTCCTGTTAAGAGAAAAAAAGCCTCCCAATTAGAACCGGGGCAGGAATAGGAAGCTTAGGCAGAAATTCTACGCAAGGCTTTCCAGTTGAATCTTTCTCTACATAAAATATATTTAGGTGTCCATAAAGCAGATGGAACTCTCAGAATGGCTGTTGATGGGATTTGTAGTCCAAACAATCAGAAATATCCCATCCTTACAAATGACAGCTGTCAGGATACCAGCCATGAAACCATAGCTACTAAAATGATATCAAACTGCTGTAACATAGTGCATTGATGCACTTTTAACTTGGAGGAGCAGGTGTATGGAAGTGTACATAGCAATGAGCAAGCAATCACACTTATGTACCACCCCATAGTGCTTAGTGCACTCTGGGTGGTTCACAAAGTAATTAGTACATAATAATAAATTAATGTCAGAGGTTACTCTGGGTTGAAAAGATTTTTGCTGGCGAAACTCCACTCAGGGGATGCCCGAATGAGGCTCCTTTCATGCCCCAAGTGCAGCCTTTGGGTATTGAAACCCAACCTTCCAGTCTCCAAGTTCAGCGCCTTAACCACTAAGTTTTGTCCCCAACATGCTGGGTACATGTGCTCGCGGCATCCCCTCCCCCTTCACCGGCGGGGAAGGTAAAAGGAGCCGTGTCGGGCTTGGAGACACCGCGAGCCGCACATCCCCGCCCCTTTCACCGGCGGGGAAGGTAAAAGGGAGGTGCGGCTTGCGGCATCTCCAAGCCCAACGGGGCTCCTTTTACCTTCCCCACCAGTGAAGGGGGTGGGGAGGCATGGCTCACGGCATCCCCACCCCCTTCACCAGCGGGGAAGGTAAAAGGAGCCCTGTTGGGCTCAGAGCTGCCGCGAGCCGCACCTCTCCGCACCTCTCCGCCCCTTTCACTGGCGGGGAAGGTAAAAGGGAGGTGCGGCTCATGGCATCTCCGAGCCCAACGGGGCTCCTTTTACCTTCCCCACCAGTGAAGCGGGCGGGGAGGCATGGCTCGCAGCATCCCCGCCCCCTTCACTGGCGGGGAAGGTAAAAGGGAGGTGAGGCTCACGGCATCTCCAAGCCCAACGGGGCTCCTTTTACCTTCCCCACCAGTGAAGGGGGTGGGGAGGCATGGCTTGCGGCATCCCCGCCCCCTTCACCGGCAGGGAAAGTAAAAGGAGCCCTGTCGGGCCCAGAGCCGCCATGAGCTGCACCTCTCCGCCCCCTTCACCGGTGGGGAAGGTAAAAGGAGCCCCGTCAAGCACAGAGATGCCGCGAGCCGCACCTCCCTTTTACCTTCCCCACCGGTGAAAGGGGCGGGGAGGTGTGGCTTGCAGTGTCTCTGAGCCTGACAGGGCTCCTTTTACCTTGCCTGCCGGTGAAGGGGGCAGGGAGGTGGAGCTCGCGGCATCCCTGCCCCCTTCACCGGCGGGGAAGGTAAAAGGAGCCCTGTCGGGTTCGGAGCTGCTGCGAGCTGCACCTCCCCGCCCCCTTCACCAGCGGGGATGGTAAAAGGAGCCCCGTTGGGCTTGGAGACACCATGAGCCGCACCTCCCCGTCCCCTTCACCGGCTCCTTTTACCTTCCCCGCCGGTGAAGGGGGCGGGGAGGCGCAGCTCACGGTGTCTCTGAGCCCGACAGGGCTCCTTTTACCTTCCCAGCCGATGAAGGGGGCGGGGAGGTGCGGCTCGTGGCGGCTCCAAACCTGACAGGGCTTCTTTTACCTTCCCCACCGGTATATTTTTAAAAATAACATCTTCATCCATCCATGTGCACAAGTTCAAATATTTTGATTTGGGAATATAGAGAAATGTTAGTACAAAAGAGCAACAGTCTTTACGTTTGTGTTATGGTTTGGGAAGTGGGAATTAGAATAGGTTTGCATTCAAATGCAAACTGACCAAATTTCTCACCCATCCATAGCAAAGAAAATGCAGAACCAACTGTCACTTTGTGGTGGGAATAAGCTCACTGTCTCATGTCCTTGTGCTTTGCCCCTTCTTCGTCATTCTTAATCTTCAGGTGGACCAGGAAATTATAAATATGTGGAACCTCATTAGTTTCCATCCTGTAATTCAGGACCACCCAAGATTGGTGCAGAATTGTCACCCTTCCTGTATTTTGGGCTGGAAAATTAGGTCGAGCTGTATCATGCTTAATCATTAAATTAAATTCCCACAGTTAGATGTTAGATGTTGCATCCATCCTCTCTGTCCCAAGAGGCCTATCACTGTTGAGCACCAATCACAGAACGGACATCTACTAGTGCTGCTGTCAGGTTTAATTAATATTACTCTGTATAAAAGGCTTTTGCATGTCAGCAATTCTTGCTGGGTTTGGTAGTCTAGATGTTTTAGATGTGACAGTCGAGAAGCAAAACTTTAGAAGGGCTTTTGAATGGTGCTATGTACATCCCACATCCTTCTAAGACTTGTCCCTCAAGGCAGAGATTTGAAGCCTAACCTTACATTTAAAGGAACCTCTAGCTGACAGTATTTTCAAGGTGTTTGATGGCAATAATTCAAATGTAGAATTCTCCTTTTTTAAAACAAAAGCTGTAGTAAAAAAAAAAACCCCTGTCTTTTTCAAACTCTGATTCAGGCAAGTAGCTCTATTAATCATTCTCAGAGACAGTCTTGGCATGAGGAAATGTCCAAGACCATAAATGATCCAAATTGATCAAGCTATGTAATTGTAAGACTCAAAGCCCAGGGGATTTCAGACTTTTCATCTCCACATCATTGCAAAATGGACCCATAATCAGACCGTGAGATTAAATTTCAATTATATTTTATAAAAAATAGTTGACTATCACAGAAGTGAAGAGATACAATTGCACAATGGTGAACAAAATGGTATAAATACATATCGTCGAGAAATATCTAGCAAGAGGTTTAGAAACACTGTACAGCACCGCATCTCAGATTGTATAACAGCGAATGGAATTTTACTTTCTCTCCTAAAGAATTCAAGTTCTTGATGTTTTGACTTTGGAATAGTGTTTTTGAAAAACAAAAGGATACTGATATGCATTCTGTTTCAGATTACTGTCCAAATATACTTTGATATTGAGCAAATAGACAGATTTCTGGGTCCTTTTTTTCCTTAGAAAAATGATGTATGGTAGAAAAAGACATTCATGCAGTTAAGCCACCATTAGTCTCTGACTTTAATATAAGGCAGATCATTTATTATTTTTTATTTTTAAACAAATGTCTTTAGCCACTGAAATCAACTTTAGTGCTTTTCAAAACAAAGTCACAGCAGGCCTCATATAGAGTTAAGAAAGACACCTGTAACGCCAACCAGGCCAGTTTAAAGAAAGGCGCCGCCATATTTGGAATACATTATACTGTAGAAAAAGCTCCCCCATTCTTAATTCTTACTGAAAAAAGGAACTTTAAAAAGAAATCCAGCAGGATGCTTTTGAGTTCAGCACAAATGACACTGCTTTTGGGTGGCCAGCCTTGTCAACACTAGGCTGATGTTTATGTATCATCCTCTGTCTTAATTATGTGGAAAAGAGTGACATTGAAAAGGACTTGGTGTCCGTTATTCCAGGCATAGAGGGCTCTATCTCGGGCGTTATAGTCAAGCATGGATATATGGAAGTATTGATTATGGAAGGGAATGTCTGTGTATTCATAGGTGGAGGCTTTTGTGGAATATGAGTAGTAGACCTTGGCGCCAGTTAAATGAGAATTGGTGACATACAAGGTGCCACAAATCATGAAGGATTCCCCAGCACTTCTCTTTGGATATCCTGTATTCCAGCTTTTCATCACTTCTAAGGTGTCTGGGTTCATCTGACTTATGACAATGTTGCCAGCGTTCTGATTGGTTGCGTAGACAGCCCACAGGCCAATTTCATCTGCCATCAGGTCAATATCTGAGAAGCCACCCCAGGTGTACGGATAGACATTGTGAAAGCCAGCATATTCCAGGCTGCGCTGAGCGAGCACCCGCCCGGTATCAAAGCTGTACTTGATGATGATGTTGCTCTGGTATTTGTTGAAATAGAGAGAGCCATTGTAGACCACATGGTTGGTTCCTGCCCATTTGAACGGGAGATTGTATGTCCTTGACTCTGCACCACTGACAAAGTCTGCAATTGATTTGTACTCACGGACAATTTTGTTGTTGGTGTAACTGTCCATGTACCAGACCTGAAGGGGAAAAAGACAAAAGGAAATAAGAATAGGCTGTGAACTTGGGAACATCTGAAGAAGAATCATTTGCACATCCACCTACTATTTTATGTACATTGGTCCATCTCTTTGGGAGTGTAATGTCATTCTGCATACCAAGTAAAGGTTGAAATCCAGCAAAAGAAAACAAAATGTTACCAGGTTTTCCTCCATGATGAATATGAAAAGGCAGCTTTTACCCTTCCATACAGATAGCTTTGTCATTCGATAGAAAGTCAAGTAAATGATGGGGGCAGCTCAGAACTGTAGCCTTAGGCCCTATTCATATGTCCTACCAGTGACACAGCTGCCATTTTTACATGTTGATCTATCCTGTGGCTTTGTCTTGCTATCATGTTTTAAAAACAAAACAAAATGGGTACAATTCTCAAGGAGCCAGAGAATATTTCTGCAGTAGTCTTATTAGATTGAAGAATCAATCACTGTAGAGGTAGCAGTAGCTGCAGTAGTATGAGCATAGGATGGCTGCCCTGTTTAGGCATTCACTAAATGTGCATGCTCCATACAGAAGGAGAGAGCATCTTAGTCATGCCCCTACCTTCACTGCTTTCCTCATGTGAAAGCAATGTGTCTGAAGAGAAGAGCCTGTTCCATTCTTGGAGGCCCTTTGCATGAGCAGGAATGCAGAAAAACTATCGTTCTCTCCATGGAAAAGACCTAAGTCCATTCTTCTTTTATGCGTTGATGGTAATGATGGAGGGTGTGGGACTAGCATAGTCCCCTCCTTTTATAGAAAGTTTGTATCCTTACCCAGCACCTGAATATTTGAACTGTTTTGTGGGTGGATGGGAAATATCACTCAGTTTAAAAGTAACTTTTGGTGGTGAGTAAAGACAGAAATGGAGTGAAAACAGGGGTGCTGAAAAACAGAAAGACAGCCAAAACAGGGCCTCTGAGGTCTGAATCAGACATTTGAGATAGCCCACAATTTGAGAAGGAAAATTTAATTTGAGCATCTGAATGCCACAACACAAGCTTCTTTCACCACTAGGATTATGAAGATTAGCTTGCTTTGTTTGATGATTGATCTGTGGGATTTAAGTGAGGCATTAGTTTGCAGTCTGGTTTCATAAACACAGAAACACTGCCTTAATCACCTCGTCAATGTTAATATGTGCATTCACTAATTGTATGCTCCCTCTAAAGTCTGTTGCTGCCCTCAGAAATAGAAAGAGGGCTTCACATCTTTTATAGTAAGGCAAAACGTTTCTCTTTTAACTGTTAATGAAGTGACCTTCCCTCACAACAGTCTACTAAGGACTGAGCATGCTCAAGAGCTGTGGGATGTTGAACATCAGCTGGAAAAGAAAATTTAAAAAGTCAGAAACAAGGCTGGGTGGTCCTTGTACACAAATCTGAGACGTGGGTGGGCGAAACTTCTATTAGAAATGTCTAAAATATCATGGGCAGAAGCTAGCTTTCAACTCCAGAAGAGTTTCAATCAGGCTGGGCATTACAAATGGGCCAGAAGAAACATAAACACACAACTGGCTTATCTGACTAGCATACCTGTTTGCTCAGCTTGTTGTAGACTCCTGTGGAGTTGAAAGCTACCTTCTGCTTGTGATGTTTTAGTGTGGTCTTATAAAGGCATGAGTCACTTTTATTTCTGTTATTATCATATTCTGAAGAAAGGCACAACTGATCACTTTCAGGAGTTCTGAATATGAGCATGCCTGCTAGGAAATAAGCCTGTACTTTAACATTTTGTATGATGTGTTGGTGCCCTTGCTGAGCAAACTAAAATTTCTCACTGTTCCCACTTATCCAGCTCAAGATAGACTTTTCTTCCATCTTGTCTCCTTTCCACAACCATTTTGGACTTCAAGCCATGGACTATTTCTTAGATTATTCATCTACTATTCCCAACATGGTAATAGATATCTCTTTCATCTAGCATTCAGGCTGTACTGTATCAGCTCTATTTCCCCCTCCCCCATAGGAATTGTAATACTGAAGTGTATTTTCCTAGATTCTATATGCTTTACATGGAAAAGGCTAAATCTTAATCTCTTGCTCCAAAATAATTTCAGGCTGCATGGATTTAGAAAGTCCTGCAGACTTGAGAATCCAGTGCCAGTCAAACCAAAGTAGTGATTCTCAACTAGGGGAGTTCATCCGACACCCCCTGAGATGTGCTTCAGAATTTCAAATGCAATATGAATGACATGTTGGAAAAGATATGTGTGACATTGTACATTTCCCTCCTTGGGAACAGATAAGTATATTTATTGCTTTCTTGTTACCCTAAAATCACTCACCATATGATGTAGAGTACTGCAGGTTTTTAAAATCTTTGTTTATCTCTGATTTACTCTATTATTTATGGTAAAAAAAGAAAATGTAAGAAAAGAAAGATAGATTTTATTTTCTTATATTTACAAACATTGTTTTTGTTATCAAAAGGCACCATGGGTTCGAAAAGATTGAGCAATACTGAAGCAGGCAAGATGGACCAAACTACTGATTCAGAATAAGGTAGCTTCCTTTGTTTGTTTGATTAAAATATTTTCACATTGCTCCCCATTCCATTTTGAATGCCAGTATTCACTGACCAATGGAAAGAATCTCTGCTTGCTCCCTGCAAGAAAGGATAAATGCCACATACTCTGTTATTTTTCTCCGATGCTAATGGGTCTGTCATCCAAGCGCCAAACCGGGTTCCAGATGTCTTGACTGTAATGGGACCAGTGATTTTCATCAATTTGCCACATGCTGAAATTAGAAAAAGAAAGTTAATCTATGGTAACCCCTCAACACACCATAAATATATACTGATGGCATTCTTCTCTGCAGATGCTGGGGAAGTTTGTCCTTGGGCCTTTTGTCTCATCAAAAAGAAAGGAACATTTGCTGAGTTTCTTTAAACAAGGAACAAGTTTGTTTAGACTCTGATGTGGGGGTGCAAACTGAACATGTTGGAAGAAACCGAGGTAAGTGGTGCTGTAATGGTAGACTGTTCTTTTGGACAGATTTATGTAGCGTGTATGCAATAATAAAAACAAGTAAGGCATATTTTATGCAGTGAGCATTGGCAGGGACTGGTAGCTAACTAGCTGTATAATGTATAACTTTGCTGTATAACGCTGTTGATTCTTTGGTGCTGAGTTGCAACCTTTTATGGGTTGTCTTGTTTTATTGCTGTTTAATTATGCATTATGTTTTTATCTTGTTACTTCTCATCATGTGGATTGTGGCTCAAAGGAAGGGTATAAATAGTTTCGCTAAACAAGAAGAAAAGAAAATCTATTGTTGTGCATTTGTACTTAAGTGCATGTATTTTGAGTAGAATGCCAGGCTCCATATCTGGGAAGCAGAATATCAAGGTATCTTTTTTGAACAATAAATTACAGGAATGAGAAGACTCTGGGAGCTGTAGTGAAAAAAGGGGGAACATTTCCCAAATGAGCCCTGAACTTTCTACTTCTGTCATGGATCCTGATTTAATTATGTACAACTGAATTGGTGCCGAAGCACACCTTCCACTGTTCCCTCCTGCCCCCTCTCTCTAGTTTCTAGACAATACTATGGATTACATAAACAATTTATATTAATAAGCTCATTTTCACAACAGTAGTGAGTGTAGACAAAGAGTTGTTTTCTTGTTGTTTCACACATTCTTTGGCCTCACATAGAGATGGGCACACATAGGTCTCTGATCTCTCAAGACTGCCCACCTCAATTTAGGCTTCCATAATCTCAGAATTTTGGACCCAGAGTAAATGTGGGGTGGCCTGTATGGGAAATATTAAATGAAAGGCCTTTACACCCCTCCACTTTAACAGATGTTGTTTTATGTTTGGGAAGGGTGTGCCTAAAACTCTCTGATCAAAAATGTGTTAAATCAAAAGGGTTTTGATTAATGCAATTGATTTTTATATTTACTGGCGAGCTCCCAAATTAATTACTGTTCATGGGTCTGAATTTAAAGTAACGGTATAAGCCGTGTTATTGCAATTCATATATGACTCCAGAGACCTGCATAGCCTTTGTTTATCTGTAGGAGTGGATTTGGGAGTCAGATGCCTAACCAGGGATGAATGACTGCCATCGCAGAGCTTTACCTGTTTATTCCACGCATTTGACTAACTCCAATCACATTAACTGAGTTGCAAAGTACCCATAAAGTATATGTGTCCAGCTCAGATTAACGAGTCTTTCATCCAAAGCAGTGCAGTTGGGATCTAAGTCTGAACTGAGGGAGTCCTGAATTTATGGATGCATGAGAAATAGGAATATTTTTGAATTACTATATAGAACCTGGATCAGTTTGCAGATTGGAGCTCACCTATCTGCTGTACATCTAGTTGAAATAAAATGGCTAATGGATATCACAACAAACTTTCACAGCTGGTTTAGTGCATCACTAACTGACATTTTCTGGATCTTAGAGATTTAAAATCATTGAGTGATTTTACACACTCAGTTTACACTCATACATGTGCCCTACATAGAGATTTTCTGTTCATTTCAAAACTGCAATGCATCGTATGTTCCTTTACACAAGAGGAAGACCCAGTAAACTGAAAATATCTTTCTAAAGAATTAGAAAAGAATTGTTTTGCTAATGAGAAATGTCTACAAAGAATCAATTGTCAATACTGGAGAAGAGGGGACCAAGTGTAGACTCAACAGTGGCTCTTCAAAAATAATATATTTATTTATAAAGGCAGCAATATTTGGTGGATTTTTTTAAAATATAGTAGTAAGTCTTTAAAGTGCTGCAGTGTCTTTGTTTTCTGATATGCCTGAAACACAGACTAACACGGCTACTATTCCAAAAAATTTAAAACTGGTTGTTACTTAGTGTCATTTTGTTTCCATCTTGACACTAACAGGATTTTTTGTGGTATGTGATATGTTCCAAGCATATTTTATCATTGCTATCCTCCCTGTGACTCGTAGGAAACCTTTCTGATACCACTAACAAAAGACCATGGGTGGCACATGGAACAAACAGAGAGGGTGGCTCTACTAGCAATTTGGGATAGATATACCCCTCTTCTATGGGCTACCACAGCACAAGGCATGGGCAAAATGCCTTCTCAACAAAAAACAAAAATAACTTCTTGGCTGTTAGTATGTCATATGACATCTAAGAAGAACATCTATCTCATACACCAGATATATTTTTTTCCTGGAGAGGAATATTTTAAGACATTTTCTTAACATTTTAAATTTTATATATTTACATAGTATAGCTGAGAAAATGATCTACCACTAAGCAATAGAATCCTAACCATGTTGACTCAAGTGGAAGTACAGTATCACTAAGTTAAACTGTGTTTTCTTCTAGGATTAGTCTGCATAGCATTGCAGACTTAAAACTTACTAACATCTGGAGAAATGCAAATTAAAGACACAATTAGTCTACTTGGTATCTTTTAACAGTGACAAAAAAGAATAACGCAAGGATAAACAACAAAGTTTGCATTCATGCCAGTTTTAGAAATCTTGTTCATGTTAACAATAATGAATTGATGTTTTTTGGAAGTAACTAATGATTAATGAAAAAATATAGTTGTGATTTTCTAAAATTAATATTCCAGACTCTGATCCATAAGCTCTCATTCACTCTTATATGGTTAAAAAACCTCACAATATATTTTAAGATGTAGATTTTGAGATAATACATTTACATTTCTGAAAAAATGAATTTTAAAGTAGTATATATTAATTGTTTTAGGCAGAAGATAAATTTCTACCTCGTGGCAAGTCTCCAAATGATTTGAGGAAGGACAATTGTTTAGCACCAACACACTTATTCTTTCTCATTATCCTACTCCCAAACATACTGCAACAAAGGAAGCAAGGGGTAAACTGAGGTAGATTTTACATGGATCACCTGAACTCCACCCTGAACAAATTCCTAGGCTCAAAATGATTTTATTGTATCACTGCTTACACCTGGCCTTGAGTGGGAGACTTCAGGATCCCAGTAAACTGCAAAGGTGACTGCAGAGGCCTGAATTATACCCATCCTAGTTTTTAAAATAAATATTTAAACAACTCTTTCACACAGATTTTCTTTTAAAAAATCATAGACCAATGGGAAAATGGGACCTCAAAAGGAGAACACAAACTCAAGTCCTATGAATAAAGACTGGTAAACAGCATTGCACGCCCACCCCCCAAAGAAAGACTCAGACACCGGTATATGGATAAAGGCATTGGGCCACTTTTATTGAATAATGCCCTAGTCCGAATTATAACTTTCAATTGGTGTATTCATCCAATTGTAATTCTTAAGGCAAGCAGGCCGCAGTAACACTGGTAAGGTTCCTCCCAAAATTGCCAATGGCAATTGGCTACAATGTATCCATTTGTATCAATTTGTTTGTTGATACAAACAAATTGTTGACTGAAGTCAATAAACTATCTACTGACCCCACCCTATGACGTGTATCCGTCAAATCACGGGGTGATGCATGCTGAAAAGCTCCTGCCATCACCCCTTGCCTGGTTCGTTGTTGACCGGTCAAAGCTATTACACCTGTACCTGTCTAAGTGTTGGCCAGTCACTTGCGAACCTGCCGGATACCTCTGGGTCATAAATCTTTAGCTTACCAGTGCTACCCGCCACACGGGGAGGCGTCCATGATGACTCACCGCCCCCCCGACCGTCAGCTCGGTCGCCAGGCCTGCTTGCAACACACCCAGAAAGAGGTACATACCTCCAGCCGACAGGTGGACCCCTTCTCCTGCCTACCAGCAAAATTTTTGTAAGCCTATCCTCAGGTGTCCAATGGCTGTCTCCCAGCCATGCTGAGCAAGGGACCGAGCAACAGCCCTGTCCACTGACTGCCGGAACAGTCCGAACCACGGAGATCCACGTCTCCCCTAAATTGGTGTCTCGGCACGATGTTAGACCATAGCGACCATGTGTAAGCCATACGTGATATAAAACGCCAGGTCACAGCCCCTCGACAGTTTAGGAGCAGCAGTGATCCGTATAAGATCGTTACTGCCGAGGTGCCTATTAAGAACATCGGGCAGTCCAGCATCCCCGACGGACATCAGGAATGGCCACAGTTCCCGTCCCCTTGTGCCGTGCATACCCTCGCATACGTGCGGATGCACACAGCCCAAGTTGGGGTCCATTCTCTGTCGCCGCAGCAAACTGCTGCCCAGTGTACATAGCTGCGGCCCACCAGCCCCACTGCCACCGGTGTGTAGAGACACACAGGATCTGTAAAAGAGGAGAAGAGGTTAAGGACATAACTAGGTACTCGTACAGTGAGGGGACGTACATATAAGAAATTGCGCGTATACGCATGTCCGCCTCCGAGTACCCCAAACGTAGCCACGATCGAAGCAACGCCTATCCTAAATAAATGGGTGCCAAAACGGGCCCCCACACTGCGAAGTGCGGCACCGGTCACCCTCAGTAACATTACTTTGGCAAGGGTAGACCTATCCTGGTGGCAGAAAAACAGGCTGGGGCGCGCAGCAGGCACTGTCGAAAATTCATGTAGGGCACCAACCGGACAGATGTCTCCAATAAAACTTCGTAGCAATCTGACTCAACTGCCTACGCCGTGCTGAACAACCTTTGAGGACCGTATCCACAATTGAGCCCACTCATGTGTGACAGAGACATCGTCGAGTTCCAGTGCCCTACGAGACACATCCGCCTTACACAGATGGTACCAACTCTGGCACCCACTCACTGATGTGGAGCACTCCAAAAAGGCTACCGTGGTAGCTGCGTGACCAAGAGCCACTTCACACCTATCCGAACATAGGTCATGCCAGCCTCGTGCAAGGTGGGTCAGAAACTCTGGGAACTGGGGTGACGCGTGTCCGGGCGGCGGACATGTTCACGTGTCCACCCCTCCAAAACACGACGCATGCGGAAGTAACTCACGCAGTCATTGAACCCCCCAACGTTGGCCATAAATGCCGGTGCCGAAAATCTGAAGGCTAGAGTACGGGGGGCCAAACCCTGACTGCGAAGATAAACATGCATTGTAGAATCTGGTCCACAGATATTGACCACACTTGAGGTAACTGTAGTTACTCGCAAAAAGTTCTAAATAGCATGAACGCATGGTGATACGCCTTACGCGTGTGAGGTGCCAATGACATGCCCGGTTCACCTCTCCTCACCAAACGTCCAAATATCATCCGGGAGTGGTGAGTGGAATTCATCTGCTTCCGGAGGAAGGCACGGAACCGGGGGATCTGCAGGCGGGATAAAGCAGCAGCAACATCGTTATTAATACCTGGAACATGTCTGGCCTTGAACAGCACATTTAGGCGTAGGCTCCTCAACAAGAATAGACAAACTAATGTCATGACCCTGGGGGATTTGCATGTCTGGGTGTTGACAATGTGCACCACTGCCGCATTATCACACCAAAAATGGCCACTTAGTAGGCCCACTCATCGCCCCATAGCATCAGTGCTCCCCAAATTGGGAAGAAACTCAAGGAAGGTAAGATCGTGGAGGCGATCCGTGCCAAGCCATGCGTGATGCCATTGGCCATAAGTCCACCTACCCTCAGAGAAAACCCCCATAAGTCAGGGAGCCGGAGGCATCCGACCGTACTTGAAATGTAGGGCAGACCATAAGGTCTGATCTCCAGGAAGAGACTCCGTTAAAACCCAGGAGTAATTTGAGCCAGGCCGGAAGGTCCACCCGTATGCCCCTGATAAGCCGGACCCTGTGGTGACATTTTAACAGGCCAGCCATGGCGTCACACAGGCGCCCGGCCAATGTGCTGCCGGGTGGAACCACCCTGCAGGCAAAGTTAAGGTGGCCATGAAGTAACTGCAGCTCACGAGGAACACTTTATGTTTGGCAATCAATGCCAAAATCACCGCGGAGATCTGAACCACCTTATTCATGGTTAACCCGGATGCCCGTGCGACAGAGTCGATTTAGAAATGTGAGCTTAGTAGCTGGGCCCTCGGTCTTTTCAGGCGCCAAGGGGACACCCAGTTCCCACCTGAGTGTCTGAAATGTAGTGAGGAGACGCGTGCACGTGTCCGAGCCCCGTTCACCCCCGAACCAAAAGTTGTCGAGGTAATGGGCTAGAGACCGAGACCCCGACCTGCGAGCAAAGGCCCACTGAATGAAAGTACCAAATCGTTCGAATGCTGAACATGAAATAACTCAGTCAGAAAGGGTTGGCCTTATCTAAGTAAAATTCCCCTTGGAACCTAAAAACCCAATAGCTCTAAATCCATTAGGTGCACTGGCAGTAATCGGAAAGCCGAGTGCATATCACACTGTGCCAGGAAAGCACCGGGACCGCATGAGCGTACCACCCATAGGGGCTGAACAAACTACGAGTACCTGACTGAACAAGGTCATCGGGAATGGCATCCCTGACCGGAGAACCCACAGGGTTAGCTAAATGGAGGATTAAACGACATTCACCCCGGTTCCACCTCGGTACTAGTCTCATAGGGGAGACTTTCAAAGTAGGAAAGGTAGTTCCAAGAAGGGACCCGCTACTCTCATAGCCTCAACTCCCGTAGCTGTGCACAGTGGAGCCACCTCTTCGTTACCTTTCAAGGGAACTAGATTAGTAGCATCCTGGGACCCCTAACACCCCCGAATGGAATATAAAAGCCCCATTGGAAACCCTCCAGCAGGTACCCCGCATCATCCCTTCTTGGATGAGCTGAGTGCCATCGCTCCAGCCTGAATACACTAATTGGGGAGGGGGGGGGCTTTGACAAGGCTAGTTCCTTCAGACGGAGCTCTGATTGCCCCCTGTGCACCCCTACCTCTGCCCCGTAACCCAACAACCCGCGGGCACGTGGAGGCGGCGTAGGGGCCAGCGCAAAAGGGGACACCCAAGTCGGTAACGACACTGGCGCTTAGTACACACGTCGCTAGCTGAGCAGGTCGAACACAGCAGGTGGGCTGGAACCCCCTGCCTGACCACTTAGCATGGAGCCTGTGTCTGAGCAGCCCGCTGCACAGCATGACCACCATGGTACCTATCACCAGGCGCCAATCACGTGGGAGTCATGTACACAAGCACAATTGCTGACAGGGCTCATTCCACCTCCTCTCAGGGTGTAGGGCCACCCTCATCCACATTCCCCATCGTAAGCCAACTGCGATGGGCCCATCAAATCAACTATCGCCCTGTAAATATTAGCAATGGATGGAACCATCGGGATGGCTCAATCAGGCCAGGCCCTGCGGCATACCACCATATATATAAGGTATGCCGACAACCAGTTGGCCCAGGTGCGCGGTGGCTTACGACGACGGGACAGCTCTTTGTCTCTGTCGTCCTGTCCCTCTCTCTCCTCCTCAGTGGGCTCACAGTTCAATAGGGAGAATATCCACATATCCCCCTCCAGACCTTATCCCTCGTGACCTGCGGCAAATGATCACCCAGGGTCAAGGAATAACCAGCCATCGGCAAAGCCATCGACGGCACGTTCTGTATAAAGGGCATACGCAGCAGGACCCGGACAGCCCCTGCGATGCTCGGCACTGCCCCAGGGGCGGACACCCCCGCCCTTAACGAGGGACCATTTAGCAACCATGGGATACTGGGATAAGATGGTAACTGATGCCCGCTCGCACCAACTTGACGGGGCCAGGGCCACTGAACCCCACCACCATAAGTGGGCTGTGGTGTTGGTGCACTTAAATTGAACCTGATACTCACTAGGTGCACCCCCATGAGCCGCCCCCACCGGGGGTTCCGGCCCATGGCGGGCGTCAGAGCTCGCGACCGGAATCGAGCTCTGGGATCACCCCCGACTGCTCCCAGCCTGGACATCAGGTACAACGGAGAGCTGCGAGACACCAGCTGGGCCGGCCGGACCATCTCATGCAGCTCGACCCAGTTGGCCGCCCGCTGAAGCATAGTGGCCGGCAAGGTAGCCGGGTCGATGAAGGGGCCCCTGTTGAGAAAAAAAAAAGAGAAGCGCCCCCCGCTCCCAGGGAGGCTGTGCAATGCCCAAGGATGCTTCCAGCACTGCTAAACATGCTGACAGAGCATCCACTGCCACAGAGCCCCCCAGCATAAGGTGGGCCGGGTGGGCCGGACGGCCGACTAGGCAGTTGGAAAGGTAACCCAAAGTGGCGAGCTAGGGCCAGAATAGGGCCATGCCCAAAACTCCGGCCCATGAGGGGCCGGAGGGGGAACGGGTTGTATGCCCACACCAGGCCCTCCCACGCTGCCCTGACCCATGGCCGGTAACGGCGGGCCGGGGGCCGAAGCCCCTGAGGGGCCGGCCTGTAGCTGGCCAGCCATCGAGCTGGAGCCTGGCTGCCAAGTGAACTGCAGGCCGAGGGCCGGAGCCCCTGAGGGGCCAGCCAGAGGCTGGCCAGCCAAGGGCCAAGTACCAGCCTGAATCACCCCACCTGTATCGGTGGGCAAGGCTGTGATAGTGCCCTGCCGCAAGAGCGCAGCCCTGGTCCTCCGACCTGAAGGCTGCCCCCCGTCCTGCGCAGGGCCCACAAAAGTCCTCCCCTTGGGCCGTGGTTCCGTCGCCGGGGCCTTCCGTTTGGGAGGCATATCTTCCAAGAAAGAGCAGGATCCCATTCCAGGGATCAAAAACCTAGCGCCAAAAAACACAGAGCAAAGCAAGCTAAGGCTCTGTGCTAATCCTCCCTTCCCAGCCGGGAAGGATCAAGGGCTAAAGAGCCGAAGAGTACGGACAAACAGCGACGGAAAAAACTTCTCCTCTCCGTCGCTCTTTTTAAAATGGCAGCTCGTCTGCCTCATGGCCACCCCTTTTATAGAGGGGTGGCCACGCCCCCTAACTCACCCGGATGTCTGAGTCCGGGTGGGGGGCCCCCGCAAAGAGCGCGGCGGCCATTTTGGTGCCGCACTTTCATTCTGTGTGCTCTGGTGTCTAGGCATGCTTGCCACATGTCCACGAAATGTTTGCAGATGCAGACAGTACTGGCTCTTTGGGTCTATACAGAGATGAGCACTGAACCCTACAGTCAGATATGACTGGCTTTCGAGCAAGGGCGACCTTTACCTTACCCTAGACTCAAAGGCTTGATGTAATAATGGAAAAACAATGAAAAGCAATGCATTTGAAAAGAAATCTAAATGGCTTTGCATATAGTCACCCTCGTGATCCTGGCCACTGATGAGGTGTGTTCTGAATAATAATTCATTAACTGGAGAGCTGAAGGCCTACTCCACCCCCTGATGCAGAGATATTTGAATCCAAGTTGCTGTGGGTGATCAGAACTGAAATTTCAGAAGGATTGTAAGGCTAAAGATCTGGCTTGCAGGTAAATGAATCAAGCCTAGATGGTGCACCAGTTAGAGCAGGGGTGCACAAACTATGACCCACATGCTGGATCTAGCCCTCAATGCCAATTCATCTGGCCCCAAATGCCATTGTCGCTCCTGGAAGCAGAAGTAAAACATGCCTGGGCACATTTCCAGGAATGACAAGGATGATGTGGGCCAGATGAATTGGTGTCAGGGGTCAGATCTGGCCCACAGGCCATAGTTTGGGCACCCCTGAGTTAGAGTGAGTACTAGGCAATCTAGGCTCAAGAAGAAATCACCAGGTTACCTGAGCCAGTCACCATCTCTTTCTAGGAAAAAAACTGGAGACCACTCAAAGGAAAAATTGAAGTCAAGACTGTTCCGGTAAACTTATTCTTTCCCTTACAGCTTCAACAGGACATTGGTTCTGTATTATGTGTCAGAAGAGCCTCTAAATGTTTATTCTTTGGACATAAGTTGACCTACTTATTTTTGCAACTATCTTGTGCTACATTGTGAAGTACTGAAGATATTATTTTGCTCTCCTTCGGATATTTTGACCTGTTTGTCACATTTTGAATGAATGCAACTTTATTGTGCCTTGAATATTTTTTATAAAATGCTTGACTTCAATTTTTCCTTTGAGTGGTCTCCAGTTTTTTTCCTGTATTTCTACCACTCTAGCCATACTTGTTTTTACCATCTCTTTCTAACCTAGCTCATGTGGCTATTGGGAGGATAAAGCAAAGAGCATGGAACAGCCATGTATGTCACCTTGAACTAATTGGAGGAAAGGACTGATACACATGCAACCAATAAAAATGAACAAATGAATAAATAAGATAAATTAGTTTTAGAAACCAGTATATTCCTTGCAATTTTCAGCATCTTATTTATACTAGTTTCAGAAACTGAGCATGTAACTAAGTAGGTCAGGCTGGGGACAAGCAGAATAGTATGTGTGATGTGATTCTGTCGGCCAAATTGTGACTTCATTGCCTTTACTTAAGCTCCTGGTAATGAATGTACTGTATCATCTGAGCCTATTTTATTCCGTTGCAATGGGACAAAAGCTCTGATAAGCTGCCTTAAGGCATTCAAACCACTGCTAGAGAAAATGGATTTAATGGAAGTACATTTGAGCTAAATCGATTTTGAAGCCAATGAACTACCCAGGCGGGAACTAGATGTCACAAGAGTTGTGCGTATCTCCTCCTCCCTCCTCTGGAAACATATTGTACTGAAAAACATGTAATATCATTGGATTTAAAGCCACCCCCCTTCAGCCACTCTCTTCAAGCAGCAGTGGATGAAGTTGAGTAGGAATAATCCAATTTGCAGTTAAGATAACATTATGTCATGCAATTTGCAGGATCAAACGAGGTGGAGATGGGAATGAGAGGACACTGCAACTGCAAAATATGGAGAACAGGCTGAAAGTGTCCAGTATTTGAGCCCTCACTGATGAACAAACACCAGAGAGGCCTATGGATTTGAATCTTGATGAAGCTCAATGCCAAACTCTTTTCTTTCAAAACATGAAATCTGCAGCTGTTTCAAGACACATTCACAGCCTCTACTACCTGTGAGGGCCCTCTATTAGAAATCAGGGTCCTGATGCATGAAGAGAGTCTTCACAGATGACAGAGGCTTTCCTCTTCAGTCTTGTTGTTCAGAATAATGGAAGTGATGTCAGAAGAGACAGTGTTGGAATGCTTCCTTTTATGCATGGTGAGGTTTCCCAAATATGAATGACTGAACAGAGCTACATCCTTTCTGCATTGAATCAACATTTAAAAAAATATTCTTAGGTACTCAAATCCAAGTTGTCAACAAACAATACATTTCTGGCACAATTAGTTCTCCTGAGTTTAGGTTACAACAAGGTTCCTTCCTTCCCTCCCTTCCTCCTTCCTTCCTTTGAATGGTGCATCTGGAGCCTTTAAAAATCTTAACACACTATTTCCTCCAAACTGCTCTCTCAATTTCTGTGCAGGCGTTCTAAATGAGGAATAACAAAACACATTAAGAAGGATTCATGTTACCCACGTCCCATCTTTCATCACAATGTGTCTGCTATGTATGATAGCTGTGTGTATTGTAACTATCAAGATTCAAACCACCGAGTTCCTGCCTAAACTGCTGTCAAACAGCGTCCCTGTTTGACAGCTGCAAGATCTCGGCAAATCGCAAAGTATCGCAAGATTTCGGAGAGGGTGCAATTTGAAAAGTGACAGGCGTGCTATGTATCTCTTTCATGCAAATGAAAGGATTAAGAAGTGTACATAGGTTGAATGACCAATCGGCATTGTTCTTTGTTGTAACTGTATCTTTCTGTATATGTATAAAAGTCTGTGTGCTGCCTCATCCAAGTTGTGTTCAGACCCTCCAAATAAAGAGCTGTATTTCACTTTCAATGTTTATCGTCATAATTTCCTGAACACCAAATTGGCAACGGGGATGGGATGGCATCCCCACAAGTAAGCAACATCGGACAAGTGGGTGATCTACGAGCACTGGTTCTGCCACGCCATGGTGTCCCAGAAGATCACAGATGAAGGCCAGATGTGCTCCTGCTTCCTGGCCCAGTGCAGATCCGAGATGCTGGAGCTGGTAATTCACCTTGTCTTTCCTCGGGATGTGGATCAAGGGCCGCTCACTGAGATCCTGGCAGCACTGAGGAAGCATCTGCAACCCGAGGTGTCGATCTTCCCAGCCCGGGTGGCATTTCATGGAGGGAACAGCGCTCGGGAGAATCCATCACCGAATACGCCACCGCAAGTGGGACAACATTGAAGAGGCACTCCGGGACCATCTGCTGGCCAGCATGAGGGACGAAGATTGTCAACATCGCCTCATGACCCACAAGACACTGACCTTTAAGTCCGTGTTGGACAAGGCACTAGCGTCTGAGGCTGTACGGTCCGGAGTAAAGCTGTTCCGGCATTGCCACACAACTGTCAGTGCCACTGAATCAGCCATTCAGGCCCACTGCCGCTCATCTTCCTCATCATCAGCATCTCCTGGCTCAACATCAACATCTGGGTTCAGCGACGATGAGAGCAAAGTCCGAGTGGTTCATCGAAAGCACCGGGAGCACCGCGATGATGGGGAGAAGAAACATCTCCAGAAGTGCGATGGCTGTGGGGCTCGGCATGACCGCAAGAAGTGCCTGTTCCATACCGCAGAATGCCACAACTGCGGATGGAAGGGGCATATAGCCAAGGTATGCCGGCAGTGAAAGCGGAGACCTCCAATGCCGGAAGCCAAGCATGGTCATCACCATGAATCTTCCATCGCCAAGGAGTCCTCCGAGCCAGACCAGAGCCTGGTGGGCAACATCAGCAACCAGTTCTATGCCGATCTGAGTCTACAGGACATCCCTTTCAGAATGGAAGTGGATTCAGGTACTACATTTTCAATAATTCTACAGCGGGAGTTCCTGAGGATTCCCCCAGCTTCTCGCCCTAAGCTTAAGTCCCTTAAGACTTCCCTCTGGGATGTGCAGGGTTGCCAGATTCCGGTCCTAGGGGTGGGTAACTTTGTGGTCCGTTTCAAGACTATATACACCACCCTGCCCTTAGTTGTGGTCAAACAGGGCACTAATAATCTTATAGTGATCAAGTGGTTCAAGCCCCTGGGGATCCGGCTATCTGGCATACATGCGATAGACTCTGACCCAATCCGGGATGTTTGTGCTGCACATCCTGAGGTATTCAAGAAGGGTTTGGGATTGTACAAGCGGCCCCCTGTTGACTTTGAACTCGATCCTGCCATTTAGCGCATCCGAATGAAGCCGCGCCGGGTACCCTTTGCCCTCAAAGAGAAAATAGAAGCTGAGTTGGACAAACTGGTTGGGCAGGGCATCCTGGTGCCGGTTGACTCCACCGAATGGGAGATACTGATTGTGACAGCACTAAAAAGCAACAGGGAGGTCAGGATATGCGCAGACTATAAATGCACAATAAATAAAGCCATTCACCCGAACACATATCCTGTGCCAATAGTAAGGCATCTTCTTGCCTCCTTCCATGGAGGGAACTGCTTTGCAAAACTTGATCTTGTCCAGGCATACCAACAACTAACTATGACACCTGCCGCTGCTGTGGCACAGACTATTGTTACACATAAGGGGGCATTTAAGGTGACCAGACTACAATTTGAGAGTGAATGCAGACCCCGGAATATTTCAGTCTCTTGTCAAACATATTCTTAAGGGGTTACCGGGGGTCCTGCCATACTTTAATGATGTCCTGATCACCGCTAAGGTCACCGTTGAACTAATGGCCAGGCTCGATAAAGTTTTGTCATGTTTCGAGAAAGCAGGTCTGCGTCTTCGCAAAGACAAGTGTGTGTTCTTGGCAAGTGAGGTAGAGTTCCTGGGATACAGGATTACCCCCCAAGGTATTATGCCCTCAGGCTCAAAAGTGGCAGCCGTGCGGAATGCACCCAGGCCAACGTGTAAGGCAGAATTAAAATCATTTTCAGGACTGCTAAACTTCTATCATTCTTTTCTTCATCGAGTCTTTTTAGATATGGGTTGGTTTTTAAAGAGTCTTTTATTGTAGTTTTTATGGGGGTTTTGTACTATTTTTATGTGATTGTGCGCCGCCCTGAGTTGCCCTAGGGCAAGAGGGTGGGATATAAATCCAAGTAAATAATAAATAAATAACTTCCAGTACACATAAAGTCTGCCCATGTAATTCTGAACCCTGCTTTTTCATGACCATGTTTAGCTTCCATTGATATATGAAAGCAACGTTGCAAATGGACTAGCACTCTCCTTATGTGCTGTTTAAAATGCCTGAATAGGGGCAGTACTCCACAGCTTATCCTTGCAATTTGTATATGTGGATGGCACCATCCTATATAGATTCCTCATCTGTTCCTGCCTATTGAGCCACAACCCATGAGAAGCATCAGTTGAAAAGCAGCATAATAATGCTGTGTAGAGAGAAGTGGTAGCTTGCATTCCATCAAAAGAAAATTTGTTGCCTTGGACAAGTCTGATATCAGGGTGGGCAGCTGCCCAACTGTATAAACTGATGTGCCTGCCGCCGCTCACATATTTGGCACTATGGATCCTTGCCATAGCAGGCTATAGCCTCTGCTTACCCAGTGAGCAGCATGTACAGTTCTTCTCAATGGCCACATGTTCTTTTTTTAATTCTAATTTTTAATTTTTTTTAAAAAAAATAACAAAGTTTACAAAAATTATACAAACATACAAGATATATGTACGAAAAAAACAGAAAAAAGAATACATAAGTACATAAAATACATAAACAACATAAAAAAACAAAAAAAAACCAATTTAATACATTAAATTGCTAAAACTCTTTTGTAATATCATTGTAAACAACGCCAACTGTTGAACCTTATTTTTATCATTCATCTCATAAAATATGTATCCCAATCTTTATTTCTATGTATATATTTTTCTTTTTCTTTATATTTTTAATTATGTGTTTAATATGTCAAAAAATTATAAGATCCAACCTTTTATATTGCAAAATAATAACACCCAGTGCTATGTACATGCCATGAGGATCAATATTCTAATTTAATCCTTCCAAAAACTCATATGCTGAGGTACTGGTTTGTTACATATTCCACAAATGGTCTCCAAATTTCCCAAAACTTGTTTTCTTTCAAAATACCTTTCTTCACATTCAATTCATGTTAACTTATCATTCAAAACAATTTCCCATATCTCCTTATACCATTCATCTATTTTTAATATTAAATCGCTATTCCATTTTCTTGCTATACATAATCTTGAAGCCGTTAACATTCTAGATAACAGTTCTTTATTATTTGTATTCATATTTATACTATCCAATTCTGTCAGTAAGGCGATACTTGAATCCAGCTTAAAATCTACTTTAAGGATATCTGATATTTCTTTCTCAATTAATTTCCGAAAAGCACTTATCACTTTACAATCCACCACATATGTTCATATGTACCCAGATTGCTTTTACATCTCCAACAATTTTTAGTTTTACTATTATCCATTCGAAATAATTTAACTGGTGTCAAGTACCACCTCCATAATATTTTATAGTTATGTTCTTTTAATCTAATTGAAAGATTTCTCATAATTCTTCTCTTCCATTTGTTTTTCCATTGAAGTTCAGAAATTTTTATATTCAAATCCTCTTCCCATAATTTTCTCAAAGCATTTTGTGAATTTTCATCCTTATTTAGGATTTTATATATTTTGCTTACTACCCATTTTATCCCCATTTCTCCTTTTCTTATTTTACAAATCATCTCTTCAAATTCTGTCCTATCCCTCTGTAAACTAAATTCATCTTTATATCTCTTCTCCCATTTGTTCACTAACATCACCTGCAACCAATTCAATTTCATTTGATTAAACACTTCAGCTCTCAGTACTAAGTCATCCAACATTTTTATTGTTCAACAGAAACACATCATTTCTCAGCATTATATTTTTTATTCTTTTATCAATTTTTACAGGGAACGTTTTTATATCTTCTATATCCATTATTGGGGAAACCTCAGGTGCTAATTTCATCTTTGTGTTTTTCCAAACACCCAACATTGCTTTTTTCATTTGGTTACTTGTTCTTATCCTTGTCTCTTTATCCAAAAAAATTTACATTACCATTTTTTTGTAGTTCTTTCATTTCTATCTCATCCCAAATGACTTCAGATTTTGATATAATCTTGACAATATTCTTTAATTGAAAAGCCCTATAGTAATATCTAATATTTGGAAGGCCCAGACCACCTTCTTTTTGTGCTACATACCATAAACTTTTTGTGATTCTTGGTCTTTTCCCTCTATTACAAAAAGTATTTAATATAGTTTGAAAATTCTTTATATCTTTTTCTTTTAATTGAATTGAAAGAACATCAAACAAAAAATTTATCTTTGGTAGTAACTTCATCTTGCATAGGGCAACTCTACCAAACCAAGACAAGTTCAATTTATTATATTGTTTTATTTTCCCTTTAATTTCTATTATTTGTTTATCATAATTCAATTTCTTAAAATCCTCAATTTTACTTGTAATATTTATTCCTAAATATTTCACACTATTTTTAATTTGTATATTATATCTTTCCTTAATCTTTTTTTGATCTTATTCATTTACATTACAAAAATTAGCATCTGATTTATCCCAGTTCACTTTTAATCTTGTCATGTCTTCAAAATCCCTCAGATGTACATAAATTCGTTCCATTGTTTTCACAGGATTTTTCATTGTAACCATCGTATCATCTGCATATAAACTAATTTTAATTCCTTCTATTCCCTCTATCTTTTTATCCTCTCTTATAAGTGTCACAAGTAATTCCATGGCCATCACAAATAATATCGGTGATAGTGGGCATCCTTGTTTAGTCCCTGCTTCTAATTTTATATCTTCTGTAAATACTTCATTCACTTTAACTCTAGTTATACCTTTCTGATATAGCTGGTCAATTAAATTTATAAATTTCATGCCAAATCCAAAATTTCTTATAATTTCTTTAATTAAAATCCACTGCAAAGAATCAAAGGCCTTAAAAATATCCAAAGACAACAATCCAAACTTTTCCTTTCTTTGCTCTGCAATGTGTACCAAATCAATCACTCTTCTTGTAAGATCTGCCATATATCTGCCCCGCAAAAATCCTGCTTGATCTTTATTTATGTATTCCTTCATAAATTCATTTAATCTATTTGCTAATATTGCGGTAAAAAAATTGATTTATCAATGAGATTGGCCTATATGATTCTATCTTTTCTAAATCTTTTCGGTTTAGGGATCAAAGCAATTACTGATCTATACCATGAAGTCAGTAATAATCCTCCATCTAATATATGATTAAACAGCTTCAGAAGTTTCGGAACCACTATTTCTTTAAATTGCTTATAAAATTCCGCGGTAAATCCATCTTCACCTGGAGCTTTACTCGTTTTCAACTTCTGTATCACATCTTTATCTCTTTTTCTGTTATTGAAGATTCCATTCTATCTTTATGTTCCTCTCTAATCTTGACTTCTTTCCAATTTTCCAAATATGCCCTTAAATGTTCTACTTTTATATTTTTCTCAGAATATAACTCTTGATAAAATTTCTTTACTATTTCTACCTTCTCTTTTGTTTTATTACACCTCACTCCTTGTTGGTTTATCAAAACACCAATTTCTCTTCTAATACTTTTTTCTTTCGCAGCTCTGGCTAATAATTTTGAATTCTTATTGCTATATTCAAAATACTCTCTTTTTAAGTATATCAAATATTTTTTAACTTTTTCTATATCTTTACCTATTAATTCCTTTTTCAATCTTTGTATGTTTACAAAAATTTATTTCTTCCCTGTTTTTCTATGTTCTTCTTGAAGCCGTTTAATCTCTTTCTCAATTTTTTCATGTTTATCCTTTAACTGTTTATTTCTTATACTATTCAGTTTAATACATTCTCCTCTAAAAACCGACTTCATGGTATCCCAAACTATATTATACGTCACCTCACCTGTATTATTCCATTGCCAATATTGAGTCCAAATTTTTTCTATATTTTCCTTATCCTTTGAATCCCTGAACATCTTTGGATCATATCTCCAACTATTTGTTTCTTTTCTGTCATTCCAACCCCCATTTGCAACAAACTTTTTGCATGATCTGACTCTTTAAAAATTCCAACCTCTATTTCTTCTATATTCTTAAGTATATTTTCTGTAACAAAAAAATAATCTATTCTAGAATATGTGGCCACATGTTCTTGAGAGGATATAGAGCGGTGTTTCCCAACCTTTGGTTTTTGGACTTCAGTTCCTAGAAGCCTAAGTCAGTCCCCCAAAACACTGATCAGCCAATGTACTGACTTAAGCTTATCCAAATATTGGATAAAATATTATTAGAGTTTGTTCTTGTTTTTGCAGATTGCAATGAAATAGACATAAGAAGAAGGTACTCCAATGAGTAAAAACTGATTATATATTTTTGTCTGAAGAAGGAATTTTACCAAAAAAGTTTTGAAACCGGTAAACGTTTACATCCTTTCTCATTATTTATTAAAGACTAAGCTTTTGAGTTTCTTGACATTGCATTGTCTGTCTCCTCTCTGCCTCGAATGGATTTCTCGTTTCTCTTTGTCACTGCCTTTTGTAAGAAATCAACAGTTTATAAGAAAGTGGCCTGCTTACACCTACTGAATCAGTGCTGGAGTTCTAAGAAGCACCCCACAAATTACAAAGTGGTGAGGATCAAATTTAAAATCTAAAATGCCTTGAGATTTCCTATACAGAGATATTGAACTACAAAGTATAACCATGAAGATGATGTCTAAATCAATCTGGAAACTAAACAGAATGAAAAGGGTTTTAGAAGATATTGGAGGCTGCTGTGCTGGCAGGGGTAAAGGCAATAGAGGAAATGAAGTAATTGTCCCCTGCTATGTGCCTTCTGTCACCTCTGAAATGAATGGAAAAAAATTGCCCCATGAATGCATCAGGCATACATTGCTAACCCTCTGATTCTGATGCTCACAGCAAATGCCACCTTCAAGTTGCTAATAAGTGTCTCTTAACCACGTTCTGATAGCAAAGGTTTGTCATCAAGACATATGTTTCCACTACCCATGTCTATTAAGGGACATAATTTGGGACGTGTTGCTATATGCTCAGGAAGATCAACTTGGCAGTAAAAGCTGTCTGCCAATACACTTTCAAGAACAGTAAAGATAGCAGGTGTGTTCTGGAGCTGAGGTTGAGCTTCCCCGATCAGGTCTGAATGCCTGCTCTCTCTCACTACATGCAACATTAAGATATTAATGCATTTGCATTTCATTCCCCTGCATAAGAAGGGCAGATCCTATTTTCATTGCCCCCAGATGCTGCTAGAATATGCAGCAGACATTGCCTGCCCAACACAATGCTGCTCTCACTGGGGGACTTAACTGCTTTTCGCAGCAGGAGCACAGAAGAACTCAGCTCTAACCTTTAATTTTACCTCAGGCTCTGCCAGGGATGTGAGGCCTTAGCATCTGCTTGATGTTTTAATTCCCCAGTGTTTATGTGTGAAATTATAGGCAGCACACAGAACATTGTTAAACCGTGGAATTTGCTACCACTAGATCTAGTGAGGGCTGCCAATCTGGAGTGCTTTATAAAAAGACCAGGCAGGCTGTCAATGGCTATTAGTCACAAGGACAATGTACTATCTCTGGCTATCAGACAGAAGTGTATTTTTGAATAGCAGTTTCAGATTAAGGCAAGTAGAAGAGGATGATTGCCCTCATGTTCTGACAGGAATCTGGTTGACCATTTTGGGAACAGAATGTTGGATTGTCATAGAGCCCTGATGATGCAGTGGTTAAACTGATGTACTGCAGCCAAAACGTTGTGAATTCGATCCTGATGGGGATAAGGGTTGACTCACACTTTCATCCTTCCGAGGCTGCTAAACTTCCCAGAGAGTGCAGTAAACACTATGGGGCAGTATGTAACTGCAATTGGATCAAACAGGCTTTGGGCCAGATCCTGCATGACTTTTCTTATATTCTTATAAGGGGCCATTCAGCAATTATGTGATCCATTTTTGGGGAAAAATTGACCCCCTCCCCCACCATGTAATTCGACCGTAATTTTCGCTTCGAACCCCCCTCCCTTTAAAATTACGTAATCCAAAGCTTTTCTATTGAAACTCTAATTTTTAGAGCTTTTCACTATTGGTGCCTAATGCAGGCTGCACAAGCAATTCAATCATCTTAAATTGGATCAAAATTCCCAGAGATCATTTTTAAACCTAAAAAAGTGCCATGTTTCGAAACCACAACAGCTCAAAATGGATTACATAATCTTTGACCTGAATGCCCCCCGCGCCCGCATGTAATTTCCTGTAATTCAGATGGCAGATCCCCTCCATCCTCAAGGATCACGTAATTATTGAATGGCCCCTAAAAGCCATTCCACATGTCCCAGGTTATCACATTATGGTCATGTATTAGCATGCAACAGCATGGAAATAACACATTGTGATAATCTTTTCTAATAAGTAACCTATAAGCATGGGGTTGCTTCCAGAGGAACCAAAGAAATTCAGTCGAGTTGATGTGAGGAATATGTTTTTTCTTTTCTTTGGTCTCTGTATTGCTGGTAGCATTCATCAAAGAAAAGGCTTGTGAAAGAGCATTTGCAGTGATAGGAGAAGATGCTCCGATGGATTTAACATATACTTTCTTTCACTTTTGCCCTCTTTCCCTGTGCTGCTTCTGGCATAAAAAAGAAAATGCTGACTATCAGTTTTTAAAACTGCATCTGAATTCTGCCGTCATGTTTCATCTCTGGCCTGCATGGTCCTGGGAAATATTGTATGGCTGTTTAAGGCTTTTTAACTGCCATCCATATTTTACTAGACTACTACTCAATTAAGAAAGTGACAATCTATAAGCGAGTGGTGTGGATAAATCTGCTATTTTCTACCTTTGATTAAGCAATTTGCTCAAAATTAATTGAATTTCATTTAAAGATGCTTCAATGACAGAATAAGGGTGAAGGTTTATGAGGGGCAAGAGCCACAGAGGAAAATGTACTGCACCACTTGAAATTTGAACAAAGAATTCTGTAAAAAGAGGTCTTCACTGAATTCATTCACTGAATACCTGTTTTAGGACTAGCAATCCAATTAAAATATTTCCAATGGACCAATGGGGACCCTGTAAGTGTGACCTTACTAGTTGGCAATTGATTCAACGTGTCTACTCTATTTTGAACCAGAAACTGAATTTAGAAAGGCCATTTTCAATAAGTTAAAGAAAAGTTGGGTGTTAAAAACCATGTAGGAATAAATACATTCAAATGAGATGGAAGATCCTGATAAGTCATGGACTATTCCCATTAAGAAAGAAAGATGGAGGGTACTACTTATTGGGCTCTAGAGATATTTGAAAAATATGCACAGACCAATATCCACGCAGATCTTGAATATAAATCCAAATAATATTTGATTTCTCCATGAAAAATCCAAGAAAAAAATATCTATCTGGATATTTAATTAACCAGTGTGGCTCAGGAGGAAGATCTCTAATGAGTTTGGATCCAAGAGGGATTTTCTTATCTTCTTTCATGTCCAGGTCAATCTTTTACTTGCCAAAATGAATCCACTTTATTGGCTTTGCCACCGGCCAAATTTAAATCTTAATTGGTACAGTACATGTTTCCAGCAGTAATCAGCAAACCAGCAAATGAACTGGATTCTGTATCTCATGACACCCACACAGCATGTTGTTGATTACACCTGAGCTCCCACCTGAGTCTTACATTTAGGGACTCCTACCCTCAGACTATTCAGGGTCCTCCTAGTGACATAGGGAAGGTAGAGTTGCTCGACCATAATGTTATTCCTTGTTCAGTGAACGCCTTCCTCCATCTTCTAATTTTTAATGCAACTTTGATGAATTGGCAACGAATTTGGCAGGATTGAGTCTAATGACATTCTCCCAAGCAATATAAACACTGCACATGGCCATCCTTTAGCAGAAATTTGTTTGCGCAAATTTGGCATCTCTTGAATGGCACTGAAGAGGCCATAGAATGTTCAGTTATACAGCAAACCAGCAAATTTACAAAGTATCTAACCTAGCAAAAATACAAAATATTTTACTGGGGAGAGGGAGGGTGAATTTGAATCTGGACAAAACTCTGAACTAAATAACTTTTAGAAAGATTCAAACCAATAGAAAACTATATACAAAGAGAAGGAAAGAAGAGTAGAATAAATACTGTGGACATGAGGAAGCTTGGAAAGAGACAGCTGTTTGCAGGAGAACTAGCGTGGGACTGGAACTACATGACATGAAGGAAGGAGTTTGCAACTCCCATAATTTAATTTAATTTAATTTAATAATTTAATTTAATAGTCATATTTATATATGCCGCCCACTCAGGCAGAACCCGACTCAGGGCGGCATTACAACAAGTTCTAAAAACACATAAAAACACTTTAAAAGACCCACATCCCACCCACTTTAAAAGACCCATATCCCACCCACCCATCCCACCCACTATAAAAAGACGAAGAGAGAGTTCTTAATTGTTTACATAAGCCAGCAGGCGGGGACCGTGTTCCCATTCGGGCCCCACACCTGCCCTGCCAGCCAGGTCTTCAATCCTTTCCTGAAGGGCAGCAATTCTCTTTGAAGTCTTAGATCTGTTGGCAGGAGGTTCCAGAGAGTTGGTGCGGACACGGAGAAGGCCCTCCTTCGGGTGCTGGATAGATGTGCACCCCTAGCTGATGGCACTATTAGAGAGCCCCTCCGGTCCGCTCTGGTTGGACGGGCAGACACTCTTGGGACGATGCGGTCTCTAAGGTATCCTGGCCCACTGCCATATAGGGCTTTAAAGGTCAAAAAAAGCTTTGGAAGATCCCAATGATTTTGCGCATGCATGAAATTAACCCATTAGTGTGCTTCCACAGGGATCACAAAGAATAAGATTGTTCTACATTTGGGGTTCACAACTTACGGCCTGTGGGCCGGACCCGGCCTACAGTGGCAAATCATTGGGCCTGTGGCAACAACCCCAGAAGTGAAAGCATTTACAATAGCCATAAATGCACCTGCACATGTGCAAACATGCCCGCACATGTGCAAACATGCCTACACCTGTGCAAACACACCTGTGCATTCACAAACTTGCATGCACATGCACTAACATGCCTATCATGGTTTATGGCAGTGTTTACAGCAGTGGGAACCCATGAGTCTGGCCTGCTTAGCTGTCTGAGTGGGTGTGGTCTGGCTCATGGCCTGAAAAGGTTGAGAGCCCCTGTTCTACATGGTACAAAGCAGAATTTGGAAAAAGTTACTTTCAATTAAAATTACCAGAATATCTAACCAGCATGACATTCAAAAGGTACACTTTGTGCTTCAAGAAATAATTTTTCCAGGCTTTGCTAGAAAAGAAAACATGGAATTAGTTTAGAAAGGGAGGCCATTTCTTGTCATTTCTAATTCAAATTGGTCTCCAGTCTGTCAAATAAGGTGGGCAAGGTCAGGAGGACCAGTTATAGAATAAAATGGCTGAGGCTGTTTCTTCTTGCTCAACCATAGTTGAAACAACTGGACAGAACCTGAAGAACTCCTCTGATGTGTATGCATAGTATGAAATGAAGCACAAAATGGTAAACTTACTCAGTTTTTTCATACAGTCTCGAAGCCTGGTTTCCAAACTGAGCACTCGCTGATGAAGTTCCTCATAATCATAGGCACCAATTTCCTCTTGAATTCCAGTGAGGACTGAAGATAAATTCCTAATTTCCTCTTTGAACTGGGTGATTAACTTGGCATCTGTTTTGTACTGTTCCAGCACTGGGATCAATGGTAGAAGCTCATCCATCTTTTCTTTCAGTTCCTACAAAGAAAAAAAATAAAGATAAACCACAGAAGTGTACATCAAGCAAGTGTAAAAGCATTACTTCTTCCAGATCATTTAATTAGCCCTGTTAGGCAACCCTTTTCTAAATTGATCCTGCTATCATAACTATGATTAGCTTAGTTTGAATGGTTCTTGGTCTTGGAGTAAGCATGTGAGTACTCAGCAATCTTTAAAATTAAGCATTTTGTTTGGGACTAAGTGTTCCCCAATATTAGAATTTCATAAGTGGATACAGTATTCTAAAAGCTTTTCTGCACAGAAATGACCCACACAACACTTCATGCTTAAGAATTCATTCATTTATTCATGTTGTTGTCCTTCTACATCAGCGTACTAATATGTTTTCTTTACAATTTCTGTGTAAGAGAGATGATTAATCTATACAGAGCCCTTTGATGAAGCAGAAGCATTCCCTTCTCTTTAACAAGGGACTGGTGTGGTCAAAGATTTGGTGGAAGGGAAAGAGGTTTCTAGTCCACATAAAGAACTCTGGATTGAAGCATGTCTGGCCAGATAATCCTGCTATGGTAATAGAGTAGACCATACTGCCAGCGACTCAACGCTGAGTATCAGACAGCAGTTAACTAACCTGACAACCCTGAGGACTAATGGCCTTGGGTACCGAAGTCCATAGGGAAGGTTGATGGTCCCCAAGTGGATTAAATCCCACTTGAATCCACCTTGATGGAGGGCAGCAGCTTCATCAATACTGGCCAGGGGCTGAAAAGGACTTTGCATGCCAAAAGGGCTCAGGACCAGAAAGTGACTGCTGGACTGGATCAGTGGTATGGGTGATGCTACGATGCAGAAGACAGATGAAAGACCACTGCATTATATTCTCAGGACAGTCTTCATGGCTGATCGCCATGAGGATCATCAATATTCAGATTCGGATACGGCAGAACGAGAAGAAGAGACGAAAAGTGGTTTCTAGTTGACACAAAGATCTCTGGATTGAAGCCAGCAGTTCTATTATTTTTTTATATAAAAAAAACCTTTGGACAACTTTTGTCAGTGTTTTACCTTTGTAGGTAACGAGTTATACCTGCCATTTTGCTGAAATAAGACACATCTAAAGGGGATATTAAGAACTTGTTCACAAGCCTGAGGAATACAATAAAGTGTTTAAATGTTTCTACACTAAGAGTTAACATACCTCTGTTTCTTCAGGACTGTAATTCAACATAGCTCTTTCTCGCCTCTGAAATAATTCTATAATCATTTCCCCATTGTATCAAACACCTCTTTTGTCAGCATTTGAACCTTGCATTTAATGCGCTTCATCAACTGTTATGCCAGTCAATCATCTGGTTGCTTCAGGAACTTTCCCCCTTTCCCATCTCTGCCTCATTTGGTTAACTGAATCTATTTGGGGATTCGGATTCTTCATAGCTCCTGTAAACTTTGGACTAAAACCCACCATTGATTCATCACTTTTGTGAAGCTGGAGTCACCAGACTCCATGGTTGTAGGTTATCATTGTTATGAAGTAATGAGACTGTCAGACTAAGACTCAGGAGGTCTAGGTTTGAATCCACATTTGGCCATTGAAACTCATAGGGGCTGGAGAGGAACTGGCAAAACTTCTCTTTAAATATCTCTCATCTAAGAAAACCTGACTAAGTTCACCATAAGTAACACATTGTTGGTTAGGCACCTGAACTACTACAGAACATCATTTACTTCTCTTTCCCCATGAAAATAATGGTGGACTGATTCTGACTGATGATACAGAACAGGGGTTCTCAACCGTTTCAAGTCATGGACCGGCCGCGCTCCCTCAGACAGCTGAATGGGTTCGACAGCCATTTTGTTTTGCCTGCATGATGGGGGTGGCCATTTTGAGTTGACCATTTTGTCACAACAGCTTCATAGTGTTGGCCATTTTGTTTCTCCCTGGAAGGAGGGAGGGAGACTCCAACCGTCAACAGAGGCTTCCTCCCCGACTGACATGAGATTAACTGCCTGCTCGGTGAAAGTGTGAGTGTGGCTTTTTAAGGCTGGAGGTTATCCTTGGGACTAGGGTCTTGGGGGGGGGGAGGTAGGTGAGAAAAGACCAGGAGTCCAACAGTTCTCCCCCAATGGTGCCATTTCACTCCAAGCTGTGCAATGTGTGGTTCCTTTTTAATGTAAACAGCTTTGAAATGCTGTTTACATTAAAAAGGAACCATACATGGCACAGCTTGTGGCGGTGGTGGCAGGAGCAAGGGTGATCACCCACGGGCCATAGGTTGCAAACCCTTGATATAGGAAGATGGTGGAGCAATGGTCCATGGGGTCGCAAAGGGTTGGAATCGACTATGCGACTGAACAACCACAACCACTTCTTCAAGGGAGTTGGAGGAATGAAACTGAGTGACCACACCCTTGAGGTTGCAGCTAGTGGGGCCTCCCATTTGCAGTACCATGAAAATGAGCAGGGGGGGAGGGGACTCAATGGGTTGCCTGAGTGAGCAAAACTTTACCTCCATCTGCAGTTTCCCTCATCCTTTTCTATATATTAAGAAGAAAATGATCAGATGGAGTTCTAAACTAGAGACAAACTTGGTAAGAGAGTAATAAGATGAGAGAAAATTCTTCTTCCAGTCCATAAACTGGTTACTTTAGAGAACTGAACATCAATGTACTTTCATGCTCTTCAACATCAATAAACACCACATCTATTGACCACAAGATGGCCATGGTA
The DNA here is from genome assembly GCA_035047305.1 of Bradypodion pumilum. Lineage (NCBI taxonomy): Eukaryota > Metazoa > Chordata > Lepidosauria > Squamata > Chamaeleonidae > Bradypodion > Bradypodion pumilum. The sequence continues at coordinate 137,156,233 of JAWDJD010000004.1, forward strand.
TTTGTGATGTAATAATTTGTAGTAATTAGATGTGTTTCATTTCATTATGCTTGACTAATGTAACTCTAATAACTGCTACTATGACTAAAGACAACCCCTATAGTGTTAAAAGAAGTGAGCAGATATTGTGAAATCAGATTTCTGGCCACTGGAAAAGTTTATCCTCTGCAGAAGGCTTATTTGCAGTGCCCCAAATTGTATAGTAATGATGATAACGGTGATGGTGTTTTAATAAATGAAATCGAAATTAATCAAATATACCACTTTACCTTAATGAAATTTCATTCCCCCCCCCCATTGTCTTCAGGGAAATATTAACTCCAGAGATGAAAATCCACAGGTAATGCCGAAAAACATGTATTACACGCGACTAATTTAAATAGATGGAGATTCCACCATTAAATTACATGCAAAAATGTTATTACCATAAATGCATTAGAGTAACCAGAGTTCTCTTTGCAGCTCTCATATATAATTTTACCATCATGAGAAAAATTCAATATGACCAGAAGTCTTAGAACTAGGGTGGTTTGGAAAGAATGAATTGAGGAAGTGTTTTATTAGATACAGCAATATAAACTCATACAGACCTTTATAAATGGTAGTTAAATCCTCTTTCTTTCCCAGAAATCTTAATTTAGGTATACAGTACCATCAATGAGAACCTTTTCAGTGTCGGTTTCAATATGCTTTCATGGATTTTACATAAAGAACAGGAAAGAATTACAGATTTTATCCAAGTTCATGGACTCCTTTTTCTGAGGTTTGCATATTTTATGTAGGAAATGAGATTTATCTGAGCACAGCCTTCCTTCCTCCCCAAATAAAAAACCCATGAAAGAGGTAGAATATAGAAACATAGAAAGCTGCTTTCTTTTGAGTTAAACCATTGATCCATCCAGCTTTGTACTGTCATCTTTTGACTGGCCGAGGCTGTCCAAATGTCCAGGCAGGATATTTTTCTAACCCTATCTGGAGATCTTTGGTGTTACCTTGTGATCTCCCATACAAGTAACCAGTGAAGCTCGACACCGCTTAGTTCCTGAAAATAGATAAGGCTGGTTGTGTCCTTGCTGGTATGGTGATATAACAGGAGTAGATATAAATGTAGAGCCCTGGTGGTGCAGTGGCTAAAACTGCTGCGCTGCAGCCAAAACCTTGTGAGTTCGATCCTGACGGCGAACGAAGTTGACTCAGCCTTCCATCCTTCCAAGGTCGGTAGAATGAGTACCCAGCATTTTGGGGACAAAATGCTAATCAACTTGTGAACCACTCAGAGAGTGCACTAAGTGCTATGGGGTGGTATATACGTCTTACTGCTATGCAGGTAGGTATGGACAGTGACATGTATGTATGTTTAGCTCAGAGGTTTAGGTATCTGGCTATGGAGTCAGAGGCTGGAAGTTTGATTCCCCATTGTGACTCCTTGACAGGGGCTAGACATGATGGTCTGTAGGTCCTTTTCTAGCTCTGCAGTTCTAAGATATTCTAAAGTGCTATTATATACTGAATGCCTTTCATATTGGGACATAAAATATGCATAATTAAATGTCTTGCTATATGTGACTCAGGCATCTGACTGGGACACGTGCCTGAATTTAACAGTGTCATTCAGTAAGGAACTGAATTTGTTCAGTCAGCACAAGAGTTTTGATCATTGACATTCCATGTTAAGTGACTCCTGCTTTATCAAGGGTAGTCATCAGGTTGGATCCACAACAAGGTCTCTAGAAATGTTCAATAACACCTGTAAATGACAGATGTGCTATATACACCTTCCCCATTTACTACAGAAAAGAACATAGTAGCCTCAGCATAAATGCAGAAAGCAGATGTGTTGCCTCCAATGTGTAAAGGCACTTGGTGTTAGCAATTTTAGTACTGCTGAAGTAGGGTTACTGATCCTAAGGATTGCGTTGGCTGAAAATGTATTAAATTAAGAAACAATAATTACAGGTACACCACACTTGCTGGTTGTTTTTATTTTTTGGAAGAGAATTGTTACTTTATGGATCCCCAAAGGATCAAAAATATGTTCAGATCAAACAGTCTTCTACATGAGCATCCAGCTATTAGTTATTGATAAGAAGTAATCCTTTTTTGGGCAAGAAAGCAAGCTGGCAGAAGAGCCACAGTGTGCCTTGTGCATCTCCTGCACCAAGCATGGAAACCAAAGGAGCTGCCACAGGGTGCAAGCTTTTTCTTCTATATCTAGTTCAGGAAAACGGTGGGTTTCTGGAGGAGAGATGGTGCCCTGAATAGTGATGCACTGAAGCACTTTTTTTTTGGGGGGGGGAGGGAAGTTTAATAGTCTGAGTGCCTTATTTAGAAAGGTGGCAAAGCTGTAGATTTTGTTTTCCGGACATTAGTTTGGAGGCTGCTATTCTCCAATCCTCTTATTGATGTTAACATAGAAGCATGGACAATCTCAGAGAGCCCAGAGGCTCATTTTCTTTTCTTTCTTTCCCTGGAAACCCTGGACCACTCCCTTGGATCCCTCAAGAAATTGGGGGTTTCTAAGGGACAGAGGTTGCTCTCTACAAGTAATTTTGCCTTCCTGGGACTTCTTTCTTGGGTCTGGAAAGGTTCTTTTCTTTCTTTCAGAAATAGAATGCAAGCGCGGCGCCAAAATGGCGGCCACGCTCTTTGCGGGAGCCCCCCGACAGGACGAAGGCATCCGGGTAGTTAGGGGCGTGGCCAGCTCCCTTATAAAAGGGGTGGCCACGAGGCAGCCGAGCTGCCATTTTGCGAAGCGACGGAGCGGAGAAGTTTTTCCCTCCACCCCCTCCCTAGTTAACAGTGTGATATTTTGGTCGCTTCGGGGCTGGGTGGGAATTTTTGGCTGGGACCCATATTGGCTTCGGGTCCTGGTTTTTTCGCCCATCCCACACTGTTGCTATGGTTTGACATAGGGGTTTTCTGTTGCTGCTGTTGACTTTGGTCACATGGGCGGGTAGCACTGGTAAGGTAAACATTATGACCCACAGGTATCCGGCAAGTTCGCAATTGACTGGACAACACTAGACAGGCATAAGTTGGTTAAACGTTGTCCGGTCAACGACGAACTAGGCGACGGGGTGATGGCTATAACTAGACAGCATGCATCACCCCGTGATTTTACGGATACGCGTCAGAGGGTGGGGTCATTAGTTAGATATTGACTACGGTCAACAATTTGTTTGTTGTCAACAAACAAATTGATACAAATGGATACATTGTAGCAATTGCCGTTGGCAATTTTGGGTGGTACCTTACCAGTGTTACTTCGGCCTGCTTGCCTTAAGAATTATGATTGGTTATTACCAATAGAAATTTATAATTCGGACTAGGGCATGAATCAATAAATGTGGCCCAATGCCGTTATCCACTTTCATTGGTGTCTGAGTCCTTTATTGGGGGGTGCGCCTGCAAAGGCATTTGCTGTTTATTTACAGTTTGTTTAAAAATAAATAAACAGATTGGGCAAAATTATATGTAGAATGGCAAACAATGTCCTAGAAGCTTCTTGGGTGTGTGAGCAATTTGCTGATTTTGTGATAGTACACTGAATGGTTCAGTGGGTCACCAAAAGGATACTTTAAAAATGAACATCTTTGATTTGACATGTGCCGTCATGGACCGTAACCTGCTTCATCAGATGTGACTGAAAAAGTGAGCTACATTCCCCAAAAATATATGACAAGGTAAACTATTCAGTCTTTAGAATGTAACACAACTTTTAATTGGTTTTGCTGCTACAGATTACCACTGGTATAGTCCTAGAAATTTCTTTCCCACATAAGGCTTTTGATTCAGAATCTGCTCATAACATTTCCATAGAAATGGTATAGCTCCACCTAAAATAATGAGACAAGTAGCAGCTGTCACCGAGAGAACTAAACAAGAGAAAGACCCTCAACATCCCCTGAATGGCTATGTGCCTCAGTTCTGCTGGCTTAGATCCAGGAGGAGCTTCATGACAAGAACAAACATTCTTGAGCAAAACACGCTTCTTAAAAACTTTCTTGAGAGTATGCAAGAGCAAAGCAAAATTAGAAGATGGAGAAAGGGGGATCACTGGAGAAAGAATAAAATTAAAGGAGGATATAGCAGAGGAACTCAACCTTCCGTATGTCACTTGAAGGACCTTGAATAGACTGAGGGTTGGAGTGCCTACTGTAAGTGCAAGACCAACATGCTCAAGTGGGGACTGCTGGTGGAAAACAACATGCTTTGTGAATGTGGAGAGATACAGAATCCATCTCATTTACTGATCTGATGACTGCTACCAGAAACATGCAGCAATGAGGACTTAATTTTGGCCAATGACAAAGCCAAGAAAGTGGCTTCATTTTGGCAATTGAAAGTTCAATCTGGGCAAGAAAGAGAGATTTCCATAGAATCATTTGACAGGAGGTGCTGGAGACAAGATCTGAGACCTCTGGTTTCCCTTTGAATAACAGCCTCTTGAACTTTGGTCCCTATGCATGAAGTACACTAACTAAATTCTTGCAGATTACTGGTCTGAAAGGAAGCACCTCAGTTTATCCTTTTGACCTTTTAAATTACTAAGAAGTGTTATTGCCTTGCCATTTTTTGAATGCCAGTTGAATGATCACATTAAATCTGTAGGCCCCGCCAATTCAAATATCAGGGCTTTAAAAGGTTACTGTGTTAGAACATGCTGTTCCCTTTGACAGATTGTATTGAACTACTGGATGCTGACATTCTGTTCAGCTGATGAAAAATGTCATGATAAGACAAAACACATGAATGGCATAATACAAGTTGGCTATGATGGTATACAAGTTGTAGCAAAGTTGGAACCTAGTCCAATTATCTGTTAAATGTGGGGATACGCTATGGTCACACCATCTAAACATTTCTTGAGCTGTCTTAAAGATAAGCATTCTCCTATCCAGAGAGCTTCTTAATTTCTTATTGTTAAAGTCTGGGAAGAGACAAAGCAGCAAGATGAGTTTAGCAGAGGAGTAACATGGCTATCAGGCACTGGGGATTGTTGAGACATTTTTTCCACCCCTTATCCCCCCCCCCCAAAAAAAAAGGTGTGTGTTTCTTTATAGACTCGACTGAAAGCATCTGAAATGTATAAGGGCAAATTCATTAACCCAGGGAGAGGAAACAAACCTATTCTTTAATTCCTTGTCCCTTCAGCCATGTCTGTAGTAGTGAATTAAGTTTGCTGGCTCTCTTTCCCTCTCAGTGGGTTTTCCAATTTTTTTTTGCGTTCAAACTGCTAGGTTGGTAGGAGCTGGGAGAGAGACAGAAACTCACTCTGTCATGCAGCACTTGGGTCTCCAACTGCTGACCTTCCAGTGCTGATGTTATCACTGTAGATAGGTGTAAAATTTCCATGTGTTTAGGGTGTGTTTTTTTTTGTGCTATGAAGCTACTAATATCCAGACATTTCTTGAGAAATAGGCTGGCAAGGCTCTGAGATTTTAAAAATTAAATGTTTGAGGAAACTGGGGTTAGGAGAGAGTCATCTCTCCCCAGTAGGGAGGCGGCAAGAGGAGTGGGAGTTAAGTGCTGATTCAGGAAGTAAGAAGCTGGGAAAGCTCATTTTTAAGTGAGCTTGGGCTTCCCTCCTGAAAGTAAGCTTACTCTGGCTGCAGAGCTGAGCTGGCCCTACCATTTAAGCAATTGGCTCAAGCAGCATATGCTGGGAGGGCAGCGAAGTTTTAAAAGAGTGTGCCATTTAACTTGCTTCTTTGCTCCCTAATCTAGTTGAGTACTGTACTTCAACATGTAGTAGAAGATGCTCCATCATTGGCATTGTTGAAGAAGGAGATAGCTGTCACTTCGGCTAACTGTTGAACAAGGTGTGGCAAAGGGAACCATCTTGTCTCTTGCCTTAGGCAGCAAACTGTCACAGTTTGGTCCTCCTGGTGACTTGTAAAGGATGTATAATCACTATAGAGCAATGATTCTCAACCTGCAGCCCATGGGCCGGATGCGGCCTGTGGCACCATTTCATGTAGCCCCCCACTGCCTCCACCATACCAGGAAGTGGCATATGGTGGAGAAAGGGCAAAATGGCCATCTGGCCCCTGAAGCTGTCTGAGGGAGCGTGACCTGGCCCCGGGTTTAAAAAGGTTAAATACTCCTGCTATAGTCACCTCCAATCCTGTTGGCCCCCTTGTGTTATTTTGCCTCTGCCATAGAATTTTCCAGCTCATTCACAGTAAGGGCACCTATGCATTGCTGGTTTCTTTCCAGAGCTTGGGAAAGTTATTTTTTCGGGATTATAGCTTCCAAAACACCACAGAAAACACAGTCATTTCCTAATCTCTTCACCTTTCTGCCAATTTGCCACTGCAATGTAGGAAACTCACTATATAGTGGCCCAGGAAAGGGGAAAAGAGCCACTCAGGTGCTCTAATTAAGAAAATATATACAAACCAAACCCCAGTGCTAATAATTAAGACAGCATGAACCTTTCTTCTTATAGACCAGGAGTCCTCAAGCCTTCTAAGCCGTGGGCCAGTTCATGGTCCCTCAGACTGTTGAGAGGTCAGATGATGATGATGATGATGATGATGATGATGATGATGATGATGATGATTATATTTACATTTGTATGCTGCCCACTTGACAACACGACTCAGGGCGGCTCACAACAATACTACTAAAGTTCTACAATAATACTACTACAATGCTACAATAATTAAAAATTCATTAATCTAAAAGAATTCAAAGTCGACTGCAGCAGGTCTTCAATGCCAGCCATGGGGTAGAATGGAATGGAACCCCCCCCCCCGCCCGCTCAGGGCATGAAGGGGCCACTGCTCCTCGTCCGCTTTGGCTGACCTGTTCGGCCCATGGCTTGGGCCCCCAGCACTAGGCCCTGTTTAGCACCACAACGTTTCCTAGACAGCAAGTGGGAAAAGTGAGCTGGGCTCCTCAGAGCAGCAGCAGCCACAGCCAATCTTCCTCTGTGGCAACCATGAATGGCCAATGGCTTCTCCTCAGCAGGCCAGGCAGAAACTGAGCACACGGGGATTCCCAGAATTGGTGCCAGGGGCGTCCCAGTCATGCCCACTGGCCTCTCTCATTGGACCTTGCTGGCAAACAGCCTGTAAACAGCTTTGCTCTGGACCTGTGAACAAGGAAGAGCCGGAAAGATGGAGATGCACTCTTGTTGAGCTGTCAGGAGCTGTGGCAAACCCGACCATACACTCTGGAGAGGAGTTCTGTGCGACCTAAGGAGCTACGGTAACCTAAGAGCAGCCATAGCTCCTGATAACAGAGGGCTATGTCTGCTAATTATCATTACATGCGACGCCTGTGGTGCCACCCATGGCCACAGCAAGGGCCGGATTTTTCGATGCCAAGGGCCAGATATGGCCCACAGGCTGTAGTTTGAGGATCCCTGCTATAGACCTTCCTGTGTTGGACAGTAATGAATGTCATTAGTACTGTATTTAAAAATACATAATTGCTTATACTTTTGTTATTCATTCTCTTGAGTGTTTCATTTATCAAAAGTCTGGCTGCATAGCTATTTCTGTGGAGAGCCCTAACACAGACAGAGCAAAAATAAAAATCTGTTTTGTAATGACATTTTTCTACTGTCATAGTAATTAACAGACACTTCCCATCAATACGAAAGTGCACAGCAAGAGGGAAGATCACAGTAGAAACAAGGATTCATTATGCACTTCCCGACAAACATTTCAAGTTGACAGTTTTAGCCAACCACACTCTGCTTCTCACCAGGATATCACTTCTGGCAGTCATTCAAAGCAATCATTTAGTAAAAGAAGAGAGAAAGAGAGAGATGGAGGGAAGGAGAGAGAGAGGGAGAGAGGAAAAAATTAAAACCTACTTGAAAATGCTTTGTCATTAAAGTTTTCCGGTCATCTTCAATCTGCCGGAATTTAGCCTTCAACCCTTTCATTTGTGTTTCCATTCTTAAAACGTACTGGAAATCCCTCTGAGTTCGTAGGTTCAAAACTTCGATGGACTGGGACATATTTTGAACCTGTCAAGAAGAAGAACAAATACACTCACTTTTTTGTCATCTTATTTATAAAACATGTTGCTTTATGTCAGCTCATCAATTGTTATTCATTTTATTAAAGGAAAAAATCCTCAACCAAGTGTTGAGTTCTTAAATACACAAGAGTTGAAAATGGAAATCCCATTCTAGATTCCATTCTCGTTTGCACAAAAGTACAGGTTCTATAAAATTAATGACATTCCAGAAATACAAATATAGAAACTTATCCATCATATGACAGTTTACCAAAGAGTGCATCAATACACTGATGCAAAATACTCTGATAGAACCAAGGGTTACGTTTTTCCTTATCAAAGCATCGTTGCATCCACCCATACTGCTATGCTAGTCCATGAAGTATCAACCACAGACTGGCACTAAAAGTGTCTCTACTCATTATTATTATTTTTGGAAAAGGAATATACATTATCTAAAATAAGAACATAAGAACAGGCCACAGCCCATCCAGTCCAGCATTCTGTCTCACACAGTGGCTCACCATTTCCTTCAGGGTATTGCCAAGCAGATGCCTTCACCTGTTTAGGATTCCCTGGAAATGGCATTGAGAGATATCCTGCCTATCTCTCCAACCCCGAGGTTGTCCTTAAGTATCCATAATTATAGCCATTGATACCCTTGTCCTCCATGAACTCGTCTAATCTTTTCTTAAAGCTGTCAAGACTGACAGCTGTCACCACTTTCTCTTATTTGCTTGAGAAATAGCACCCAAAAGTTTCATGGAGTGACCCCTAGTTCTAGTGTTGTGCGATAGGGAAAACAGTTTTTCCTTATCTACTTTGTCCACACCGTGCATGATTTTATAAACTTCAATCAGATCACCTCTTAGACGCCGTCGTTCAAGAGTGAAAAGGCCCAACCGTTACAGCCTCAGATGGTAAGGAAGGTGTTCCAGTCCCCTAATCATTTTGGTTGCTCTCCTCTGCACTTTTTCCAACTCCATAATATCCTTCTGGAGGTATGGCAACCAGAACTGTACACAGAATTCCAGATGGGGCCTCACCATAGATTTATAAAGAGGCAAAATAACACTTGCTGACTTATTTTCTATACCCTTCCTAATGATCCCTAACATTGAGTTTGCTTTTTTCACTGCTGAGGCACACTGGGTTGACACCTTCATTGAGCTGTCCACCAGGACACCAAGGTACCTTTCCTGGTTTGTCGCAGAGAGTTCAGAACCCATCAGTTTATAAATGTAATTGGGGTTTTTTGCCCCAACATGCATCACTCTGCACTTGAATAAGTTTGAACTTATTCAAAAAAGACAACTGTTATATGCAAACACAACAAATATGTCTTTTTAAACAAGGATATAATTTGCTGCATAGCTTAGTCATATATCCTGGACTGGCTGGTGGCTCCTATATATCTGTACAAAATTGTAACACTTCCCACTTGTTTTTGCTTCATTTGCTTCATTTCTTTACACTCCAAAGCTCATCTTGAGCTTTAGATTCATACAACACTTCTTGATCTATGCCTGGAATTCCCTTCAAAAAAGATGGAGCAGAAGCAGAAGCCTAAAACCCTTTGGACTGCAATACCCATAATCCTTCATCTAGCATGAGTGCTGGTTCTCTGGGCATTTGGGGAGCTGTAGTTGAAAGTGCTTCTTACACCGCCTTATTCCTTATTTTGCGGTGGGGAGGACTTCATGGAAGTATATCTGAATTGAACTGCTCCCATAGGCATGTCTAGACGACAAGATTTATTTAAACATCATAATCATTTCTCCCAGATAATCCCAATTCCCCTACTTGCTTGAGAAACACATCTCTGTACATGTTTGATACTTAATATTCTACATTAAGAAACAGCACTTGTAGAATACAAATAATAGGAGTTCAATGCAACCTTAATGACCATGACTTCATCATAAACAACGATGGACTCAGATATATGGTGAGGAACTTGCAATCATTAGTTATAGTTCAGGGATGTGAACTAGCACTATCCAGAACAGAATTGTAAGTTTCTAATCAAAGTATAAAATCCCAATATTCCACAGGACTGAACCATGGCTGTAGAAGTATCATTAAAATGCTGTAACTCTGTAGTATGGACATATCTTGTGGCTAGTCCCAGTCTGTTACTTGGGACAACCCTTTCCTTGTGCAAACGTGTGTCTGTTCTGCCAGAGATAAGCTGCTGTCAGTCCAGTAGGGGTAGTCCAGAAATGAAAACATATTACTAAATTACAGAGACGTTTGCAGAAGCAGACAGCGCTGGCTCTTCGGCTTTGAAATAGAGATGAGCACTGCACCTTAGAGTCGGATACAACTGGCTTTCGAGCAAGGGAAACCTTTACCTTAAACCTTAGTATAACTAAAGTTATCACTGTACCAGAATGTCTTAATAAGGTATCTGAAAAGAAGAAAGATGGATGAGGTGGGAACTTTTCTAGAAAATGGAGGGTTTATTCAAAAAGCAGAATGTGATAAATAGAAAGGCACATAAATAAAGGCTTTTCTCAGATAAGAGAGTGTAAGAGTCTGCATAGTCAAAGCAATGGTATTCCTGGTAGTAATGTATGGTTGTGAGAGCTGGAACATAAGGAAAGCTGAGCACAGAAGAATAGACCTTTGAAATGTGGTGTTGGAGGAGAATTTTAAGAGTACCCTGGACAGCAAGGAGTTGGTCTTAAAAGAAATCAACCCTGACTGCTCCTTGGAAGGTCAAATATTCAAGATGAAGCTAAAGTATTTTGGACATCAAATGAGAAGAGAGGACTCACTTGAGATGGCCTTGATACTGGGAAAGGTTGAGGGCAAAAGAAGAAGGGGGAGGCAGAGAATGAGATGGCTAGATGGTATTGTTGATGCAATGGGCACAGAGTTGGGCAGGTTGAGAGGGATGGTGGAGGATAGAGGTGCCTGGCATGCGATGGTCCATGGGGTCGCAAAGGGTCAGACTTGACTATGTAACTCAACAACAACAACAACATTATGCCATGGCAACATGCAACCAAAAATACATGGTGATGCTTCAGGTTTTGGGGGAAGCCAAGAGGAAAGCACTAGAGAACCCTCTGAGTATTATAGTTACCAGGGTTTCCAAGGAAGGTAAAAAATAAAACCATAACTTGTAATTTGCTGACAGCACCATAGAACTTTAAACAAGACTGCTTTGGAAGAGTTCTTGCATTTCTAATTCTGGTTTCAGTTGGCTGAAGATCTTATGTTAAAGTTCAGTAGATTAACAAATTGAACTTACATAGTTAGGAATCAGTAGCTATGCACAGAATGCAGCTGTCTCCTGTAATCACTTGTGAGATTTTATTAATATTTGTTTGTTTTGCAATTTACCCACCAGGGAGTTTGCTCCTATGGATATCAGTAACTGAAAAAGCGTCTAAATAATTGTGGAGAAACAATGCAATAATGGGTTTGTGATCACTCAGTGTTTCATAACTCCTCATCTAGTTTTAAAACCGATTGTAAAGCTGCAGTTTCACCAGAATGCAGATTTGCTACTTATCCAGCTCTTAATGCGTTCTACAAAAGTGCTCATAATAAAAGCAAATCCAAATTTTTATTATCTTTGTCCCTAAGGAAGTCAAGCAAGTAAAATACCCTCAGAAGTATGACAAAACTAGGGCTGTTTGTTTTGCCAGTGTGGCAGTTACTCAGAATCTGTAATAAGTCTCAGTGCACGGATTTATGGAAGTAATAGTACAGAGGAGGATTTCCTTGGATACCCAAAGTGATTAAATTAAAATAGTTTTATTAGGGCTATACAATGTACTATCCAGGTTTGCTTTTCAGAGTCAAAACAATACCTATGGTGCTGTAAAATGGTCTTAGGCCAACCATCAGCTGGTTTGAGGAAAATTCAATGAGTGATGGGGGCTGCAGGATAACTCAGCTCCAAGCCACATAGACACACCAAAATTGGAGAGAATCTTCTGCTGATTCTCTACTCAATCCTCTCCAAGATTGGTAAAGTGTGGAGTTAGGGTGTCTGAGTTATACCCCCTTCAAATCACCTACTAAATTTTCTCCAAACCAGCTTGTGGTGGTGTAAGACTTTTGCACAGTAGTGTATGTGGGTAAACTTCTGAAATGCTGTGTGGTGACCTTTTCCAACATCATTCTGAGTGAGCCAAAGAAATAACAAATACACACACACACACCTGCAAATGGAAGTGATTTCTTTTGCCACCGTTGAACATGTTTGTTTTTGGATAGGCAATGCACACATAAATACATTAAAACACAAATATGTGTAGCCTCAGCATTTACAGAATATTTTAGATCTCTTAACCACAGGAGACAGGAGTGGAGCTTGAGAAAATTTACAACCTATGGGCACATTTTATACTCACCAGGGAAGGCATTCTTGGAATGTATGAATGAACTCCTGGTCCTGTAATTAGACAAAAATCCACAGACTGACTGATGGGACTGGGAGCCATCCAACCCAGCAGGAGGTAGAATGGCCCTCTTACCTTCGTGCTATTTCTGTCACGCTTCTTCACCCTTGAAGGAAAGTGCCCCACAGTGCTGTGGACTCTATGTGACACACAAAGGTGGATGAGGGAACAGGTTCTGACAGAGATGGCCTCTTTTCCATGCACAGAGGATCCATGTGCCTCCATTGGCACAGTTGGACACTTCTCTAAGAGAATGAAGACCTGACACAGGAATGCCATGGAGGTATAAGGGCTACTCTTATCTCCTGTTAAAATGATTACACTGAATCTCATAATGCAGACTGAGAATTCCTTAATTTCAAAAGCCCCATCCTTAATACTAACTAAAATTTTATTACTAACTTGTCACCTTCTATATTAACTAACACATGCTCTGGATTTGGGAGATGGAGTACCAAAATCACCCCCACCACCTTTGCTGAATGATCATCATCATTTAGTTCCACATTCCTCAATTCCGGAAGCATCTGCTAGTCAGAAATAAACTAGATTCATAGCAGGCCACTTTTTTTTGTACCTGGCACCCAGGCAATGATCACCCACAGTGGCTCTTAATCAGTGATTTGGTTTGTTTGTTTGTTTATTTTTCACATTTATACCCTGCCCTTCTGATGCAAGCACTGCTCAGGGCGGTTTACAATCTGAACTTTTAATCCAGGTTGGCCAAACTTTTCTGGCCGTGGGCCGATCATGTGGTTCCTCCCACCAGAAGTGGAAGTAAAACGTGCATGCGCAAAAGCATTTTACTTCTGTTTCTGGGAGCGGTGAGGGCGGCGTGGGTTGGATTATTTGGCACCATACAATACAATACAATTTTAATTTATACCTCGCCTTTCTCGGCCAAGGCTGACTCAAGGCGGCAACAACATATCAATATCAATACAATACAATATAACACCATAATAAGATAAATCACATATAAAATATCAGATACAACAATGCAAAAAGATAAATACAGTAAAACTATTTCAAATCAAGGTATACAATACAATGTACAGTAGTCGCCCAACAAATACAAAATGCAATATACACAATAACTCACCCTAGCCCCCAAAAAGGTCCCAGAGTGGAAAGAGATGGATCTATTGCCATCATGGCCCCAAGTCCCGGTCAGCGACATGATGATAGTAATGGGGGAATCCAGTGGTAGCTTATTTTTTTGCTCTCTGGGCGAGCAAGGCCCGGAGAGCAAGGGCAGCCATGGCAGCGGCTCCCACCTGTGTCTACTCCCCGGGGCCAATGCTGTGGGCTCCTGGGGCGAGACAGGGATCTCCTCAAGGCAGCGGCTTCCTTTTCTGCTCTCCGGGCAGGCGAGGCCTGGAGAGCAAGGGCAGCCATGGCAGTGGCGGCTCCCACCTGTCTCAACTCTCCGGAGCCGATGGTATGGGCTCCTGGGGCAAGACAGGGAGCTCCTCGGGCAGTGGCGGTGGCAGCCTCCCTCTCTGTTCTCCAGGCGGGTGAAGCCCGGAGAGCGAGGGCAGCTGCAGTGCCAGCAGCAGTTCACACCTGTCTCTACTCCCCGGAGCTGATGGCGTGGGCTCCCGGGGTGAGACAGGGAATTCAATAGGCCAGATGCAGCCCACAAACTGCAGTTTGACCACCCCTGTTTTAATCTGACCTTTTAATATATATTTTAAAAGATCAGATTAAAATCATACAGCAATAACCAATGAAACATAAAAGAAACAAAACCAGATAGTGCAGAGAAATAGTTGAGGTTAGACATGGGGTTTTCTCAATATTTCCTTCTCTTTCAGTCTCCACAATGACCTTCAAATGTACATTTCATATGCCATTTGCTGCTGCCCTTAGCTTTACTCAGTGTTTTTCCTAATCCCTCTTTCCCCTGCCTATCAATTTATTTTAAATATTAAATATAATAATACATTTTCTGAAAACATATAAATGTCCTCCTTGGAAAAAGTAGGCCTTTTGTTTTTATCATAATGGGCATCAGATTCTTTAATAGTTATTGGTGAGATATAAGATGCCAAAAGTTGAGAACTACGTATCTATTCTATTTTAGTAGGGTTTCTTTTAAATGGCACGGGCTAGCTACAGTTACAAAAAGCATGATTGATATAAAATGTCCCAAAGACTTCAAAACATGTTAGCACAGGGGTGTAAATCATATAGCTCTTTGATCCACAGAATGGAAGAAGCTGTGCACATAATATCCTATTATTTTAGGATTATAGTAGCTATGCTCCTGCCCAACTGCCACGGCTGATGAATTCCCCCTCCCTCTTTTCTGAAAAAGATGGGTTTTACTTCTAAACTTCTGCTTCAATCAATGAGTTGAGGCACCAGACTTCTAGGAATAATAATAGCAGTCCAGCCGTTAAAAAAAAAAAATAATTTCAGGCAATGAGTGCTGATTATGCCATATTCACAACTGCTGCTAGATTCTGGTTTGTACTCTCATTGTGATTTATTAGCACGGATTCACATAGATTTGCTCCTTGCTTACTTTTCTCTGCACTTGATTATACTATATTTGATGACTGGCCTTAAAATATATCTTATCTCTGGAGACAGTCAGGGGTTTTGCTAGGGAAACCCCACTGTGTGTAGGAGGATCGTGCATTCTGATTCATAGCATCAAATCAATGTATTTAATGTCAGTCAACTCCCTTTATTTTGGATGGATTCATCTTAAACAAATACCATTTCTGTCTTGCAGATACCATAGGTTTGTGTTTTGTCTGCCTTTTTAAATGAACACACTTACTCTGCAGTTCCTACATTAAAATTTGAATCGGGGAACACTTATCCTTTGTATTTTCGTAGTACAGTAAAACCCCTACTTACGAAGAAAAATCCATTCCGTAGGCTTTTGCTTAAATGGTTTTTTTATGTAACTCGAAGCAAACCCATAGGAAAAATGAAATTTTTATGTACATCGAAGCAAACCCATAGGAAAAAGAATCTTTATGTAACTCAAAGCAAACCCATAGGAAATCGTGTAAATCGGGACATGGTTTTAGCACAAAATCATTATGTAAGTTGAATTTTATGTAACTCAAGGCATATGTAAGTCGGGGTTTTACTGTATGTTTGAATTTTCAGCTCAACTATTGTACACAAAATGTGTACACTTAGAAAAGTTACATACACAAATTCATATATTGGGATAAAGCTTGCGAAGTTATTTTTTTATTATTACAGGCCCCAAAATTTTTCAACCACGGACTGGGAAGTCTGGGGAAATGTAGTCTTTCAAGGTCTAGGAAAAATGTGCACAAAACGGTTTGTTATTGAATGTTGTGCAAATTACACACACACTGCAGAATGATTAGAAAATAAGCACATGCAGAATCTTTATACAAATGCTCTGGAATATTTGACTATTTGTTTTCTCACCTGTTTGCTAAATCTTACTGAAATCTTAATACACTATAAAGACTATGTGCATATGCTATGGAAAGATGATTGTTGTGTGAGCTTTCAGTGCATAGGTCACCCAGTCCGGGCTCTGTGTAGATCCATTCCAGAGCACAGGTATAGGTATTGACCTTCCTTTCACAAGAATATTACTTTTCCTTTAGTGGAGATCAAGAAATGCACAGATCAGGGAAGGAGAGGCTCACAATGTCTTCTAAAAGTTACAGAGTGGGTTGGCCATGATCAGTACACTCTTCATTTGGGTGTGGAAGTGGTCAGAAGGCTTCTGCATAAATCATGTGGAACTGATATGGGGCAAAATTATGATGCAAAACTTGAATGAAATGGATATAGACTGAGTCATATATCTACACTGCTTCCAAGCAAGTGTTTAAATCCAGGCCTCCTTATATAAATATGTTTTTAAAAAGAATGACCAAAATCAATATCTTAATGGCTAAAGTACAATGACGTGTGGTTAAATTATACAAAATGATCCAAATAACCATCTGAATGATTTTCATGAATTAGTGTTCAGACTTGCAGGTTAGGACTGTGGAGACCTGGGTTCAAATTGCCTTTTGCTCATGAAGTTCACTTGGTGACTTTGGGAAAGACACTTCACTTAGTCTAACCCACATCCTATAACAGTTGGGAGGACCACAGAAGGGAGGAATACCATATATGTAGCCTTAAGCCTTCTGGAGATAAAATAAGGATATAAATGTAGCTAACACAGTGTAATAAATAAATATAATATACCTGTGCAGTTTACTAACAGATTAACCGGTAAATTAACCAGTGACTGAGTGCAAAATGTGACCATCAGACAGAACCTGAATGTTCAACCGGTGAGGAGTACAACCGAGAAGGGTGAGCTACGCTGGTTTGGCCACATCAACTGAATGGCTGAAATCAGGTTCCTGTGGGAGGCCTGAGTGCAGAGTACAAGATCCTGAGGCAGGCCCCATGTAAAGGAGGCCCTCCAGGTTCATGGTAGTGGACTGAGGTGAGCCATGCAGCTGTCTAAGGAGATATCCCAATGGAGATCCTTTGTGGAATCCTCTACACCATAAGGTAGAAGAAGAGGCGATTAAGTAAGTTAAGTATTAACTGGTAGCCATTAGGTCAAATCTATCCCTTGAGAATAGGAATTAATCAAATTCTTCATGTTGTACTTGAAGGATGAAGCTGAGCAGTACCTGTAGTGAGTGGGATTTGGAAACAGGTCATAAATAGGCACTGGCATTTTGTGGGAGGGAGTCACATTTTTGGTCTACAACCCCCAAAATCACCCAGTCATCAAGGCCACGAGGGTCATGAGGAGGAGATCCTGAGAGTAACATTTCCAAGACCTTACTGCAGCAGCAAGCCCATTATAATAAGGAAAGAGATTTCTGGAGTATCTACTGGGATTTCCTTTGGGATCCACAATTGTACAGTAGAACCCCGTATAACAAAAATAATTCATTCTACGAGGCACTTTGTTATATAATTTTTTCATTATACAATGCATGCATCGTACAACAAAAATCCCTATGGGAATAATTGTACAATTTTCCGTTGTACAATTTTTCCCATAGAGATTTTCACTGTATGGTTTTCCTTATAGAGATTTTCGTTGTACAATTTTTCCCATAGAGATTTTCATTGTACGATTTTCCCATAGAGATGCATTGCATCGTATAACGAAAATTTGTGTTATATAGGGCACAATGGTTTTTTCAAATCCTCTTAGTTGTACAATTTTTTTGCTGAATGAGGCATTTGTTATATGAGGTTCTACTATATATGCATTTTCCTTTTCTCAGTTATCGTGCAGCATCCCTGTGGGAATTTCAAAAAGCAAAGAAATCAAAAGAAAGAGGGGGAAACATACATAACCTTTTACAAGGAAGTCTATATTTGCAGATGAATGCATTGCTCTACAGAACTGCTTTTATGGCTCTAAAGTATTTCTACAGGCTCTGGGGTGAAGAAAAGAGAATGATTTCATGGCAGCCACAACTTAGCTGTAGATGCTACAATTGCTAAACAAACACTGCTTCATTTTGCATTCAAATTTCATTTTTATCCCTTCTTAGGAGACAAACAGTGTCTTACTAATTTTAGTGCAGGGGAGAGATGCTTAACAGATTTAAATCTGTTAACTTAAGTAGATATAAAGAAATTAATAAAACAGGGAACTGATATTCAGCACACATCATTCTGGCAAAAATTCTATCCCTTGGTCTTGCTTGAAAGCTCTTGATGTGGTTCACTAATCTAATCCTCTTGATCTTCTGCAGACTGGGAGAAAATGGTAGTCTGGATTTTCAAACTACTGCCACCTGATTTGAACAGGGATTCACCTCACCTGGATTCTGGCTAGACTAGCTTTCTCCAAGGGGACCGGACAACTCTCACTGCTGCACCAACTTACTTGCTTGGCCAGGGTGATAAGAATTGTAACCAAACCATTCAAAAGGTACCACAATGGGGAAGCTGGTCTAACTGAAAAACATCATCATCAACAACAACAACACATATTTGTTCCAGTAAAGGGTAATAAAAAAAAGGGGGGGAGGCCATAGAAATGCATTTTAAAGAAATCATGACCACTTGGGGGACATTTACACATTGTGTCAGCACTACAAATAGGACATCATTCAATTTATTGTGTATGACCAATCACTACAAATAATAGGCTGTCATGAAGATCTAAACTACCTATTTGCAGAAGTACACTTTTTTTAAAAAAAGAAGGACTAGCAGATTTATTTCAGTGTAAACTTTTGTAGATTAGAATCCACTTTCCCAGGGATCTGGGACACAACTGTTATGCATTTGGACCTGTTCTATTCATAGCTATCAAGTATCCCTTATTGGCCGGGGAAACCCCTTATTTTACCCTCTTTCCCGCTGTCATTCCTTGTGAATTAGACTGCAATGCCCTATTGCTGCCATTGGAGGGCAGCACAGGATAAGCATAGCTGTCAAGTATCCCTTATTTGCCAGGAAATTTCCCTTATTTCCAAATCCAAAACTTGACAAGTATGGTTCTGTTATTCCTTGAAAGTTTGTTTAAGTCATTGTTTTAGCTGTTAATGTCTTCCCTGGGAAGCAATCCTAGAGCATGGAACTGGGTAGAGGTTGAACAAACAACTTCCATTGAAGGCAAGCCAAAATGTTCTCATACATACCACCAAGGCACAGCCCTAGTAGAGTTCAAGGGAAGTCATTTCATCACGCAACAGGTCCAAAAGCACATTTGGGAAGACTGATGCAACCTGACCATGCCTATCTTCACAGCCTCAGACCCTTTAGGGCTCACTCCTGGAAACAGAAATGGCAAGTTGGAGCAAAAGCCCAGAATTGAAGGAGTGATGCGTTTCTACAAAAAAGGTAGGAAAAGTTACTTTTCAGGGTCTGACATCTCCTCTTGACCACAATGAGTGGGAAATTCTTGCAGATGTTCTACCAAAAATGAAATCTCCCAAGCTCTGATCTCCCAAGCACAAGACCGTCATTCCTAAGTTCCACTTCAAAGGACCCACATTCTGCAGATCAGCTTTGCTGTTACCAGGAAAACGTCAGGAGCAAAATGGCAAGCCCAGCTACAAAGCCACTCAGCCATTGCCCATCAATAACTGATGAGTGTCAGGGTCAAGGGAGGGGGTTCGGTGGGCCAATGGGGTCTCAAGTTTGAGAATCCCCTTTCACAGGGCTACCCCCTCCCTCCAACGATCTACCCCCTCCCTCCAACGCAGCCGGATCTGTTCAGCAATGGCTGAGCTGGAGCCTTACTGGTTCTTGTTTCTCTCAATGAGAGATAGGTGATTCTGGGAGTGCAGCCAAAGTTTTCCTCTGTTCGGTCATGTGCCCAGGAATCCAGATAAGCACAGTCAGGCAGGCAGAGAAGATGCCTTTGCTGTACCCACACCCCAATAACGATGCGGACACATAATTTATGGATGATAGTTGGGCCACTTTTATTGATAATCAAATAGGCCTACCTTAACGATGGTTAAGGATCAAAGGGCCAAAATAGCACTGGAAAGGGGCAAATTGAAACATATAACTAAATCACTAACTAAAAGCACACAGGGAGGAGTAAGCGACTCCTGCCCCACCCCAACCATCACACAGCCATGCCCAGGGTGGAGTAAATGACTCCACGCCCTAGCAAAAAACCATCACACAGCCACACCTTGGGGCAGAGTAAGTGACTCAACACCCCGGCCCAACTGCACATGTGGTCAACAGGCCCATTTGCAGTGCTGCTAGCAAGAGATCCAAGCCTTGGCTTGACAAGTGCACCCCGTCACTCCTGTACAGGCACTCATCCTGCCTGCGTATCAGGGGATGAGGAACCACGGACCTCATCACATGGGCATAAAGGAAGCATGCCACAGCCCGGTTCCCCGACCTACGGGCTCGGTCCACGGCAGAGGCATTCACCTCGCCCCTATAGGACATCTGTGGGACCATCTGGGATCATATAATCCGGACACCTGGCCATGACTGAGCCAGTAACGCCAAATCCCTGCAAATGTCACAAATCAGGCAAAGACAAGGTATTTGAGCCAAATCATTGCCGCCCAGGTGTAAAACCAGGACCTCCGGGGGGCATTGACCCATCATAGACCTGACCAGCGGCAACAGATGACTCCAACGCATCCCCCTGTAGCCGAACCAACGGAGCGAGGCAACAGTACCAATGCCGAGGTGAGGACCCCATGAGGTGGAAGCTACATGGCGGGCGGCCCAATATACATAACTATGCCCGATGATCCAAACCCTTATCGGGGCACGTAGACACTCGATGTCTGAAACAAAAGAAAGAGAAAAAGGTGGAACGAGCGAGGAGCTACTGTTGGAGAGGGCACACATAGACTTTAAAATGATCAGAACCCCAGTGCCCCAAGTAGCGGATGTCAGCCGCCGGGTAACCCTGTACCATGGCGGTAGAAGCCGCCCCGATGCGAAAGGAGTGGGTCCCAAAGCGTACGCTGGCAAGCCCCAACCTGGCTAACGCCGAGCCCGCGACCTTCCGAAAATGGAACCTGGTCAGTGGGGAACCATTGCAGTGTCGGAAGAGGGGACCCTGGGCCGGGCCGCGAACGGCCAAAAAGGCAGCACGCGCCGCCACCGGGCAAATAGCCAAATCACCACACCGGAGCAGAGTAACCACGCTGCCCCTGCCCACCTGGTCAGTTTTGGAGAAGCAAACTGTGACGTGCACCCTATCAGCGCCAACCCTGACATCATCTAGCTCGAGGGCTCTATGAGAAGAATCCCCCGCCAACCGTACCACCAGCTCGCTGACCCGGAGGGCCGTGAAAAAGGCGGGGGTGGTGGCAGAGCAGAAAAGGAGCACCTGGTAAGGATCCCTGCAAACCTGGTGCCAAACCTCCGACATTTGCCGGAGTATCGAAGGAGAAATGAGTCGGCGCGTGTCCCCGAGAGGGCCGCGTTCCCGCGTCCAACCCAGGGGTACCCTGTGTACCCTACAATCAGTCATAGTATCAGGGAGGCCATTGACCTTCACATGGAAAGCCAAGGCGGATAGGCGGCCGGCAATAGTCCGGGGAGCCGAACCCCTACAATGCAGAAACACCATAAATTAGAGTAAGTGGTCAACAGGGGCAGGCCAATCCATAGGAAGGCCGGCCCCGTGGCAGAACTCTTCGAACGCATGGAGGGCATGCGCATAGGCCTTGCGGGTGCCAGGAGCTAAAGAAAGCCCTATGGCCCAGTTCACCTCTACACGCCAAAACTCCACATTACTGCAGGGAGCGGTACAGGCAGCCCGTTGGCCTCCGGTGCCAGCACCCGGAAGCGGTCGATCTGTAAGTGAGACAAAGCGTCAGCAATATCATTATTGATACCCGGGATGTGTCTGGCTCTAAATAAAATGTTGCGGTGAAGAGCGCACAAAACAAAATGGCGCACCATGCCCATAATCCTAGGGGAACGGGAAGTCTGTGTATTGACAATATGGACCACCGCTGCATTGTCGCACCAAAAATTTACAACTGAGTTGGACCACGCCTCGCCCCAGAAGAGAAGGGTGCCTAAAATGGGGAAAAATTCAAGGAACGTGAGATCCCAAAGCACGCCGGAGTCGTACCATGACTCCGGCCATTTGCTGTATGCCCAGTGGCTCTCGAAGTACATCCCATAGCCAAAGGCCCCGGATGCATCTGAGTGCACCTGGAACGCGGGAGTCACCGCGCGCTCATTGTGCCAAAAAGAGGTCCCATTAAAGTCAGAAAGAAACCCCAGCCAGACCTGGAGGTCGTCCTTGATACCCTTGGTCAGGCGTACACGATGGGTTAACCCCGCCATGGCATCACACAGGCGCCTGGTGAAGGCCCTGCCAGGAGCCACCACCCTGCAAGCAAAATTAAGGTACCCGTGGAGTACCTGCAGCTCCTTGAGGGACGCCTTATGCTGGGCCAATAGGGAAAGAATGGCACCCGAGATTCAGGTTATTTTATCAGTGGGCAACCTGGAGGTCTGGGCTACGGTATCAATTTCGATCCCCAGAAAAACCAAAGTGGTAGCCGGGCTCTCCGTCTTCTCTGGTGCCAAAGGCACACCCAATTCGACCATAAGAACCTGGAAAGTGGAAAGGAGGCGTATACACTCGTCGGAGCCCACTGGGGCACCGAAAAGAAAATCATCCAGGTAGTGTGCGACCGAAGCCGCTCTGGACCGTCGGACAAAGGCCCAATGTAGGAATGAACTGAAACGCTCGAAGGCCGAGCAAGAAACAGAGCACCCAAAAGGCATGGCCTTGTCCACAAAATACTTGCCTTGAAAACGGAAACCCAGTAACTCAAATTCATCCGGGTGGACAGGCAGGAGGCGGAAGGCCGACTTGATGTCGCATTTGGCCATGAGTGCTCCAGACCCGCACGCCCGAACCATAGCAAGCGCCTGGTCAAACGAAGTATAGCGGACCGAACAGAGTTCCTCTGGTATCGCATCATTGACAGACTTGCCGGCCGGGAATGACAAATGGTGAATCAACCTAAATTCACCTGGTACTTTCTTTGGGACTAAACCAGGGGAAAAACTTCAAATTAGGGAAAGGGGGCTTGTCAAAAGGACCGGCAACTCTACCCCCTTCGACCTCCTTGAAAATTTGCTCCCTAGCCACCTCTTCCCTACCGTGGAGAGATAACAAGTTAAGAGCATCCTGGGGTGAATGGGGGCCAACAAAAGGGATCCGGAAACCCTCGGCAAAACCCGCGCGGATATACTGTGCATCAGAACGCCTAGGGTAAACCTGTAACCAATGCTCAAGAACTAATAACTTAATTGGGGAGAGGGCCTCTTGGAGGCGGCCCCGGTTCACTACCAGGCCATGGGGCACCCTGGGAACCCCTGCCCCTCGCCTGGGTTCCCCCGGGGCGTGGGCAGGCAGAGGCTGGGTGAGGGCCAGAGCAGTTGGGACACTCACGTAAGTACATACAATTGTGCCTGGAGCACCCTGCCACAGAGGAGTACCGCCAGCACACCAGGCGGGCTGGAACCCCCTGCCCCGCCTGCTGGCGGGGAAACAGTGCAAGGCCAGGCCATTGCACGGCATGGCCAGAATGGTAGCGATCACCCGTGGCAGGGCGGGAGGGCGTCATATAGTACAACCACAGGAGCTGGTTGGGTTCATCCCAACACATCTCCAGGTGTAAGGCGGTGTGCATACGAAATTCCTCATCGTACGCTAGCCACGCAGTGCCGGGGAAGTCAACGTATGCTCGATTAATGATGTCGAGGTACTGGAAAAGGGGGATCGCTAAATCAGGCTGCGCCCTCAGGGATACGGCTGCGTAAATCAAGTACACTGGGAGCCAATTGGCCCAAGTACACTGGGGCTTCCTACAGCGGGCCAGCTCCTTGTCCTTTTCATCCTCCTTGTCCTTCTCATCGCGGGTAGGCTCCTTATTGAGGAGGCTGAAAAGATCCACATACTCCCTGCACCAGATGTTATCCCTGGTCGCCGGGAGGTCTCCCAAGGGAAGAATCAACCCCGTAGACAGCAAAGCCAAGGAGTGGACGGAGTGATACCTGGGATTAGTAGGGGGGCCATAAGGACATACTGGGTAAGGTAGCGAGGGCCCAGCCACATGTGGATCCTGCGGGGGCATGGGATAAGGTGCGCACCAAACGCCCTGTGCACCCTGGCCCGCCAAAATAGGTGGGGCCGGCTGCGCAGGAGGCACCACAGGTTGCGACGATGGGCCTGCGAGCAGGGGGGCGATGCGGGCCGATTCCCCGGGGAAGAGGGAGGCGCAGGCCATGCTGGAGTGCACGCATGCCGCACCCCGGTACAGGCTGCCTGTGGGGGCCTCTTTCTAGGTGCCATGGGGCCGCAGGGAGAGCGGGTGGCGAAGCAGAAGCTCGAGCCCAGCCAGCTCGGGGTGGTAGTGTGCGGCTGGAGGCCGCTGAGAGAACCGCGCAACTCATCGGGCCCATTCCCGGGCGAGGCAAGTCGACAGCGCAGGCTGGCGAAGGGGGAGCAATCGCGCCCGGGGCCAGCCAAATTGCAAGGAAGGGGACCGTTGGCTGATCCACCCCTTATAAAGGGCAGCCAGCCACGCCCCCTGCCTTGTTGCCGTCCCCGCACCTCAGGGGTGGGGCCAGCAAAGTGTGCAGTGGCCATTTTGGTGCCGTACATCCATTTCAATGAATTTTATTGAACTACTTCTACACTTAAAACACATTTCTAATAAAATAAAAACATATAAAATCAGTCTAAGTAATAAGAGAATGGGGCTTCTGAGCCCCCCCATGTCTAGATGAGCATCTTGAAGACCCAAGTGACAAAGTCTCACCCCCCTGAAAAATGTTTGTTCTCACTCCTCCTTTTCCTTCTCCTTCCTTCTCCCTTATAGGGTCCCTGGGTAACCATGGCAATTTAGATTTACATCAAAGGTGTGATTGACAGTTAACCATGCACCTTCTAGAGTGCCCCCACCCCCTCATGGAAAAGTGTTGATTTTGCTGACTAGAAATCTTGCTGACCTAAGTGAGAAAGTTGTCTAGCTAGCATGTACAGAGTGTTTCATATAACAGACAAACATGTTCCCTTACTGGACATTTTGATAGGAGGCAGAACATGGGTTCTGCCTAACATGTAAGTGAAGATATGCACCTGGCTATTTTGCAAGTTCTGCAAACTCACAGCATTCTTGTGGTTTAGCAAACTCACAGGGCAGAAGAGTCAGGCCTGATTTCCCAGGCCCCCCTCCTCCCTGGCGTATTCAGCTTGCCTTTGCTGAGGCAAGCCTGGACATGCCTGAAAACAGGGCAAAGCACTTAACTGAGCTGGTATCCATGGGTCTTTATAGGAGACCCACTTATTGGGGTGGATCTTTATATGGCAGACCCACTTATTTCAGATGGAAAGTCTACACTATCAGACCTTTATGGGGAGGTCTGCTCATTGAATTAGATGACATTAATGCTGTTACAAACCCTCATGTGAGGCTTGCCTATTGTAAAGCACGGTGGCTCCCTGAAACATGAACTGGCCCCCTCCCACACGGACCAGGCCCCTAGTGAATATCATGACAATGAGAAATATAATTATCCTCAGAGTTTAGGAGTTCCTTAACTGGACAACTCCCTAGCTTTCTCAACACTCTTGACTTCAATTTGCTGGATTAATTGCTGAGAATTTGAGCCATGCAAAACTTCCATAAGGTGGGTGTACAATATTATCTGCAGCAAGCTCAGAGGTGGAGTGAACTGGAAGCAAGATCCAAATGATGAATCATCAAGAGATGCAGGAAACAGATGTCTATATCAGTGGTCCTCAATCTTTTCAAGCCGTGGACTGGACCACACCCCCTCAGACAGCTGAGCGGGCTGGACTGGTGTTTCCCCCACCATAAACGCTGCAATAAAATGCATGCATGGCTGTCGTAAACACATTTAAGATAGCCGCAGGTGCATTTCCTGCTGTTTTAAATGCATTTCTGATAGCTGCCGGCGCAGTTATGGCTGTCATAAACATATCCACTTCTGCTTCCAGTGGCAGTGGCAGCAGTGATGTGGGCCACATTAAATGGTGCCATGGGCCAAGTCCATCCCATGGGCTGTAGGTTGAGAATCTCTGGTCTATATGGTGAAAAATCTGTGGCATAGTATATGCTCATAATAGCTGGATGCATTCATTTCTCACTGCACATTGACAGTTCTTCCCATGGAACATGACATAACTGTACAACACTGAATGCCTTAATTTTATATCAGATTATGAGAACCAATAATTGGAACTAAATGTTGGGGAAATGTCTGTTAATGCCTAATCATCATTAGAGTCTTTTATTATTCCTCAGTACAATTTTGCTTTCACTTAGTGTATAAAATGACAAAATAAATTACAATCTACAAAACAAATTGACTGTATTTTTTAAAAAAAGATGGCCATTCTTGCTACTTACAGCAAAGATATATTTAAAAACACTTATTTGGGGAAACAGAAAAACCTCACTAATCACTGTTCACGTGAAAACACACATTCTGCCTTCATATAATTACAGACGAACTTCTTCCATAATAAATTAACAACTCATTACCTAGTAGGCGCTGGGGAACATTAATTACACTGCTGTTTTTTAAAACTATTTTGAGAAAGTACTTAAATATGCTATTTGTCTAAAAATTAACATGTTATTTTGGGGGGAGGAGGGAGCAAAGAGGAGGAGGAAATGAAAAATAAAGATGTTTTCATGGGTATTAGGTGGAAACAAAACAAGAACAAAGACTGAGGAACTCTTAAGACTGACAAATTTATTTCACTGTGAATTACAATTCACTCTGGGTTGCCTAAGAAGTCAAAATCTACACCAGCGGTACCCAAACTACAACCTGTGGGCCCAATTAGGCCCATGCATATAATTAATCCAGCCTGGGCTGAGTACCTGGGCTTTCATAGGACCGCCCCCACTGCCTGACATCACTTATAATGTCAGCCGTGGTGGGGGCGATCACACTTTGTCCCTGCTGCTCCAAGCAGCTTTCCTAGCGCCATGGATTTTGAAAGGGGGAAGGTTGCAAAAATTTCCCCAACACAGCAATCCATGTCCCAAAAGGCTGCTGAAGTGAGGGGACCGAGCAAGAGGCTGTTCGGAGCAGTGGGGACAAAGTGTGATCGCTGCTGCCACGGCTAATGTCAGCGAAAGGAGCAGCCTGTCTCTGGCCCCCGCTCCTGCATGTCGGGAGTGGGACCGGCCCAGGGAAAAAAGTTTTGCCACCACTGATCTACACTGAAATATATCCATTAATCTTAAAGATGCCACTATGCTGTGTGTATTTTTGCAGGTAACAGGATAGAAGGTATCTGAACACTTACCTTCTCTAATAGTTGCCTAAGTTGTCTGCTTTTGGCATCTCTGGAGCAGAGGTTTTGTTCTGGAGCTACCACAGTGCAGATGCATCGCCCATCTGGGTCTTGGGCTGAACTGTAGACTTGCCACCCTTCTTTGGGACTAATCTGAGTCTGTAAAGAAAGTCATAAAATACAGGCATAAGTATGTATTATTTCTATATATTCCTTTGAAATCTTTGTATTTAGCTGGCTTAAAAATATTTGTGAACAAATGCATACATAATATATACATGGGCTTACCTGCCAAAAAAATTAATGTTTCAGAAATAGCAAAGCAATCACATTTATATACCACCCCATAGTGCTTAGTGTACTCTCTGGGTGGTTCACAAGTTAATTAGCATTAATTATTTACAGACGTTTGTAATTAGCCTTTTTTTGGCATAAGAGCCAATCCTAAAACTAGAGTGCAAAATCATCTACAATTGGTGTTTCTTCTCTCCCTCTTTTTAAAGGAATTCTTCCCAGTTTCATTTGGAGGGAATGATGCACATCCATGGAAGGTTCTGGGGCCAGAAAAATGGCTCTGGTAAGTTTTTTCTATCGGTTGTTGCTGAAGATTAAATGGATGGTTAGTCATAAAAAATTTGGGTGGCTCCATTTTGATGACGAAGGGGGCTCCCTGAAAGGTTCATGTCATAACATACATCTGTGATAGAGCAACACAAAAGCTACAATTCCCACCCACCCCAACAACTACAAGGTATGATCCAGAGCTATACATCAATTTGTATTTTTCTCAATACAATTGTGAGGTGAGCTTTGCCAATTGGAAAGAATTTATGAAGAATTATATAGAGTACATCTGCTTCACAAAAACAGAAGTAGAAAAGCATATGTTGAAGGTTTTTATAGGGATGGATTCCTGCTACTCATATTAGAAGAGAATCCTTAAAAATTCCCTGGGCTAAAAAGGAAGATAGAGGCTTTGGTAATTCTTTTTCTTGAAGTTGTATGCCTTAAACTCCTGCCTCTTAATACCTAGGAAGCAAGACAGGGAAAAAATGAGGACCAGGAAGGTAGATTTGCATGCACAAGTCTTACTTACAACCTACTTATGTGGTTATTAATGTACACCCCTGAACTTTTTATCTTTTATATCTTTATCTTTATCTTCTTAAGGGGTTAAGGAGGGTGCTGTTTTTTTAAGCTGTTTTATGATTGTGTAGGTACTTTCTGTATTTTTGGTATTTATTGTATCATGCACTTTGTAGGTTTTTAGATTATTTTCTATTTAAAGAGCTTCACCATTTTATCTTGTCTGCCGCTCTGGGTGGTGCATGCGCCAGAAGAGCGGGATATAAATTATCTAACTAACTAACTAACTAACTAACTAACTAACTAAACAACCAACCAACCAACCAAGCAAGCAACAAACTGGTATTATAGTGCAAAGTTGACCAGGCGCAAGGTTTTGATATGTATTGTCCAGTTATGGCCCTTTCTTTTGGGCTCACCATCTGCTCTGCTTTAGGTAGACATGGTGGCAACATTCCAGAAGTATCCCCTAGCCTCTTTGTCCCTTACAACATTGATTTTTCAGTGTTCTCTGAGGAGCCACCATGAATGGATAAAGTTTCTTCAGGAAGGACAGAGGTAACTACATATCTGTAGGATAATGGAAATGAGAACAGAGGAAAACAAGGGTAGTACTCTGCCTTCCTTAACATATTTGGTTTTCACTGCAAGACAACAACCAAAACAATAAGGAAATAAAGTAGCAAGCCTTAAACACAATCTGCTTCTGCTGCCCCAAACACTGATCAGAGCCATAGTAAATAGGATGCTTAAATAGTTAATGGCCTCCACAGTTTGAGTATGTATACACGTATTTGGAAGTTCAACACCACTTATGAATCCTGGAACTCTGTGTTCCTTTTCTTTATAGATATGTAGCCCCACAAAAAATAAAAATAAATAAAATAACCCCCACAATGTAGCAGACAGGGTACCCAGTGTGATGTAGTGGATGGACCAGGATGAGGAGACCTGACTCAATGTCATGGGTGACACTGGAAAATCTATTTCTTAAATAACCTTGAAAGCCCTATTAGGGTTGACGGACACCTGATGTGACTTTACAGCACAGAACACCCACCCACAAGCTAATTAACAGATAAATAATTGACTTTAAGGTTGGGCAATTTGATTTTCAAAATCATTGCTAACTGGGGATGATGGGAACCGTATTCCAAAGCATCCCTCTTCCCTCCCCCCATCCGATTCCTCCAAACCACATTGCACAAAGTGCATGTTGGGTAGAAGAAAGCTTTAAAGTAGCATAGAAATCTCTTTCCTAGCTTGTAAGTTGAAAAAATTGTTTATAGACACACACATATATATTTAAAAATAGATGGTGTTGCAACTCTTGTTAACCATGCATAGCTCTTTATTTCTTTCAGAAGAAGGGGAAAAAAACCCAGAAGGATTTTGAAGAAAAGCCTGGATGTGTCTGAAAGGAATGGATTACAGCCAAGCTGGATTTTCTGCAGGGATCATTTTATACAATCCACTCCAGAAACAAGACTGCAAAGGCTCTGAACAAGAAAGGGAGTCAGGAGAAGGGGGAGAATCCATCACAGAAACACAAAGCAACAAGGCTTCAAGGGATTGTTCTCCACCAGTACCGCTCAAGCCTCAGAGGGCTTTTGAGACAGACTGTAAACATTGCAAAAAGAATAGTCATCAGTAGACATGAAAATAGATTTGGGAAGTCTGCACGCACACAAAAGTCTGCTTGTGTCACATTCAGCTGGCTTTCTTTAATTGGAGATGAACAGGCAGCAGAATTGGGGGGGGGGGAGGAATGGAAATCTGTGGCAGTGAAATGGGTCATAGAAGTGGGCTGTTCCATGACATTTTTCAATTTGAGGTGAAACAC
Source organism: Bradypodion pumilum (assembly GCA_035047305.1). NCBI lineage: Eukaryota > Metazoa > Chordata > Lepidosauria > Squamata > Chamaeleonidae > Bradypodion > Bradypodion pumilum. The sequence continues at coordinate 137,186,336 of JAWDJD010000004.1, forward strand.
AAATATCACCTCCTGATCAAGGCACATACAGTTTAAGGGAGAATAAATTGTTTGACCCCCAGACGAGAACATCCTCACAAGCTCCTCTCTGAAAACAAAATATAAAATAAATGTAACAACTATCAATGCAATAACAATCTGTTTTATTTTGAAGACAGGGAAGATCAATCCATTGAGGCAATTACCACGCCTCAGAGAAGATAGCACATTGCTTCATTAAACATAAAGCATAACTCCCTGAAAACAGAATACCTGCAAAGCATTTAGAAGTCAGACTAGACCAGTGCTTCCCAACCTTTTGGTTTTTGGACTTCAATTCCCAGAAGCCAAAGTCAATTCCCCAAAGTACTGATCAGCCAATGTACTGACTTAGGTTTCTGGGAATCAAAGTCCCCTTGTGGGGTGTGGTCCCTACGTTGGGTACCACTGGACTAGACCGTTCCTGCAACAGGATAGCAACCTCCATACAGAAAGTTCCTACACTGGGAAATATTCAAATATGACAGGATTGGGTAACTGTGACCCTCCAAATGTTTTTGGTATACAGCTCTATCACCCACAGCCAGCACAGCCAATGGTAAAAAAGCATAGAATTGTGATCTCTGTCTTCAGACTTTATCACCCTTTCTCCAACTCATTCTTCCTCAAATGTAAATCTAGTCCTAGAAGTCTACTTTTGATGCTCTGTACTTATTTTGTGCTAGGATCAAAATATCCTCTAAATATCCAGACCATTGTGAGGCACCTGGTAACCATCGGCATGAAACACATGAAGAAGCCCCTGAAACCATTTGCGGTAGCTCCCCCCCACCTGCACATTCAAAATAAACACATTCCTGATTAATGTAGGATTAAGATATTCTTTGATGCAATATAAATTTGTGCCAAATTCTTTAGTCCACTAGGGCAAATACAGCAACTACTTTATATGATACGTTGGCTGCATCATAAAGCATAGTTTTTCATAAGAAAAAAGTAACTTTCAGTCTATTCCTACCTGGCAATTAAAGAGTCCCCACTGTGTTTCTCAGACATGTGTGCATACTTTATATTTGCAGTTTAGAAATGGACTGAATGTTATGAATGTTGTGATGCTAAGTTATAGAATTTCAGACATTTTATATTTATTGTTTAGATATCATCTGCACGATTTACTTGTCACCACCATTTGACAATAAAACATCATCAGGAATTTGCTTCAGAAAATTTTCCCTAGGGAAGGCATAAAAGGCTATGTCATCCAATGAGAATATCCTTTTGTTCTAGTCCACAAATTCACAGAAGAATCTATATTAATAGATTTTATCAAGAAATATGCTGAAGATGCCATTTTGAATGGCAAAGATATATTGTTCAGTGAACAAACACATAAGTCATAAGAAAGAACTCCTAGGCCTATAATAAGCCTTTTTCAAATAATTAAATCAAGAAGACTGTATTTTCTGAATGTGTAGCACAAACATCCAAGACCTTGACCTTACTTGTAATATATTGTCTCCCTTAACCTGGTCAGCAGCTTTTAAGACACCAGTGGTATTTTTCAAATAGTAGTTATATGCCATAGAATTATATCACTTTAGAGTAGTCTGCACAGATGTTAGTAGAACAATTGTCCTACATGTGGGAATCCTGCAACTTCTATCTCTACCCACAAGTTCTCATGCCAGCCCTCTGGAGCAGCAGAAAAATGAGTCAGCTTCATTTTTGGCATGAAAACTTTTCAGATGTTTCAGGAAGGTTCATATGCCTGCCTTTCTTCTTCTTTTTCTACAGGCTAAATGTAACCAGATCCTTCAGGGAGCCCTCCAGGACTTCCAGAACCTTCATCATCCAAGACAAACTCTAATTTACACTTTGTTCTCTTTTGGAAAAGCTTTGATTATAGTACATGTGGAGATACCAAACAGCCTCACATTCAGCTTTATTTCTGGAGTGCTTGAGCAATGAAACAACATCTTATTCCCTCAGATCTATCTCTGGACATCTTTTGTTTGTATCATTTTAAATGGAGGAGAAAATAAAAGAACACAGTATAATGTGGTCAAATGCTCAAGAGTTTGGAAAGGTTTGCTGCTGAGAAAATTCACGTAATTTGAACAAATAACTTTTTCAGGCTCTAAAAATATTTGACTCATTGTTACTCAGGTCACAGGCACTATCTAACAGCTGGAAATAAGAAGAGGGAGATCAAAACAGCTGTGAACTATATGCTAGCTAACAAAAGCATCTGCTGGACAGGGATGGGGGGAAGCACTCTATTCTCAAACCATTTTGAGAAATTGGCTTCATAAAAGGAACCTTGAGAACTACAGGAGAGACAATCCCAAAAGGATCCAGACAATCCCAAAAGGATCCAGATGTATCCAGTGGTTACCAAATGCTGAGTAATGTAAAGGGCACCCTTGCTTGAAAGCCAGTTGTATCTGACTCTAGGGTTCAGTGCTCATCTCTGTTTATAGCCAAAGAGCCAGCACTGTCTGCATTTGCAGACATTTCCATGGACAGGTGGCAGGCATTGCCTAGACACCGGAGTGCATGAAACATTGTTTACCTTTCCACCAAAGTAGTGCCTCTTTATCTACTTGCAATTACTTGCTTTCAATCTTGCTAGGCTGACAGGAGCTGGGACACAGATGGAAGCTCAGTCCATAATGCAGGACTCAGATCTCAAATTTACTGACCTGCCGACTTTCCAGTCGTCAAGTTCAGCAACTGACCCCTGGGCCCCTCCCTTCAGGGCCAGGGAGGAGAAAAGCTGCGGCGCTTGTGACTGGCCAGATACCGCTGCCCAGCTGGCCCCTGGGCTCCTCCCTTTGGGGCTGGGGAGAGGAAAAGCCACTGTACTTGCAGGCAGCCAGACACCACCACTCAGCTGACCCCTGGGCCCCTCCCTTCAGGGCTGGGGAGAAGAAAAGCCGCAGTGCTTGCGGGCAGCCGGACACTGCCACCCAGCTGACCCCCGGGCCCCTCCACACTGGTTGGGAGGAAAAAACGCTGTCACCACCCTCCACCATCACCGGACTCCCCTCGGCCGGCCTGGCCTGGAGGGGAGAGGACAGCTGCCCACCACTATCACTGGACTCTTTCCCTCAGCTGACTCAGCCTGGAGGGTAATTGACAGAGTGGTTCTGGCAGAGTTTGTAATGTATTTCTGAGTTTTGCTCTTGAAATGATTTGGTAATTACTTTATAATTGTAACATTGTTGTAATTGAGATATTTTGTAACTGTGTTATTGTAATTGTATTTATTGTAACTGTGATACTGTATTTTGCTTTTTGTTAGCTGCCCAGAGTCGCATTGCGAGTGGGGCAGCATGCAAGTCAAATAATTGAATTGAATTGAATCTTAACCACTAAGCCACCACAAGAGAACATGTTGTGAAAAAAGGCTGGAAAATTGGAAGAGAGAAAGAGAATGGGATGAAGTGTCCTGGAAGAGGGCAATGGTTAATTTGCTGATACACTGAAATTCTCCCAAGCGAATTTTTTTTGTAGATACTACTTGCTATTTATTAATTTTTAGAGAATAAAATACAAGATATTCATTTGTCATTTTTCTACATTTAGGTCACCGTTTTTAAATAGCTAAAATGGAGGCTGTCTGGATAGCTCAGTGGTTTAGGTATCTGGCTGCAGAGCCAGTCCCAAGCCCCCCCCCCCCGAAGAAAGGAACGATAAACCCACATATTCTCTACCTAGAAAACTCTGGAGAGTGTTGCCATAAATCAGACTTGATGAAACACAATTATTATTAATATCATAGCCAAAACGGAGACTGGAGATATGTCACCCACGCCAATTAGGTTAGTTGTGATCCAATTTGCTAGGAAAACTGCTATATCTCTAATTGTGGCATGAATGCTGGCATGATGCTATATCCTCATAATACAGAAGTGTAATTTTAAGGGAAGATTGGCTGCATCTCCCTTGAGGAGAAGCCAAAATGCTGATTGTACAGAATGATTTGCCTTAGGGCTTCTTGAACTATAGTCCTGAATTAGATCAGCCGCACAATGTCCTTCCATTGGCTATGCTTATTATTACCAGAGGAAGGTTTTTTTCTGATTTAACAAGAAAAACAAATGTGAAAGAAAAGAGAATCAAAAGGACCACTTTTGACTGCTACTAAGTAGCTGGAAGCACTGTAAGCTAGGAAAGTCCAGTTTATCAATGGCACAACAGCTTTTACTGTAAAATTGGGGGTGGGTGGGTTGGTGACACCTATGTTTCCTTATCTCCTGTTGGATAAAAATATGGCATATAATACTCAGGACTTTTTCAGGCCTGCACAACTGACAAAATCTACCTTGGAACAATCAATGAAAAAAAAATCACTTTTTTGGACCAGTACCCAGAATCCCATAGTCAAGCAGTGAATTGTAGAGGGTTTACTGAACCACTGCAGGGGTTATGCATTGTATTCATCTGTTGGAGTCACAAGGGGTTAAAATGTAAGAAACAGACAACTGATTCTTTTGGATCAGCTTGTGCAACAGTATTTGAGGCCCTTAGCCTTATGTTGAGTCAAGATCATTTAATGTATCTCAGCAAGAATGTCCACTGGCAATGTCATATTCAAGCTTTCCAATGTTCTGTGACATTTCTGTTATCAGTTTTGCCAAACCTATTATGCTTGTAGAAAATCAGAGAAGGACCTACACCACTTGCTGTAGCTTCACTCTTTTATCACCAGTAACTGGAATTCCTGCTCAGGTTCTTTCTGACTTCTGTGATTGTACTAACAGTCTTATCTTTACAGTGGCATGGATAGCAAACTTCATAAAAACACCAAGTAAGTCTGAATTTCTACCAAAATTATTATTGTGACTGCTTGTGTGAGAGTATTTCAACTACACTGTCAAATTAAACCAGGAGCTGGTTTGGGTTTTTAAAGTTGACTTAATGTCAGGTGGTCGTTGTATCAGTGTGCACATTCTCCTGGGATAGCTTTTTAGTCCAGTTGTAAGCTGTGCAGTACATTAGTCCAAGGGATTCCAAATTACTACATTTAGAAGTGAACTGGCATTTTGGGACTCTGATTTTTCTCCCCACTTCATGGCTAAAAGCAAGTTTTTATTCTGTACAGTCATTGTGTTGTATTATGCTTTGTCCTTATGTAGAGAATCCTTTATTGCTGGTCTAAATCTCCTTTTCAAATATTTTAATAATTAATTTTTTAAAATATATTTTCAAAGTGGCATAACTGATGTTTCAGATTGCTTTATTTTAAAGGTTGACTCCAAATAGATCCCTCCATTATATACTAAAGGATAATCAATGATAATTTGGAAGTCTGAGGGACCCACAAGGTACAAGAATGCAAACTATTAACAAATCAGATGCCTGTAGTTTTTTGTGCTTAAGTGATGCAGTCCTAAGTTGAAACTGATTTTAAAAAGTAATGAGTGCAGACTGTAGAATATCCTGCAGTAAGAAACCCATTATTTGGCCACTGAAAACTTGATAAAATCCAGAGGCACAAGTTTAAATAATTTTGATTTCATTTTTACCAGATTGATTCAACATAAGCTTCCCGAAGTGTTTTTTAAACAACCACTTTCCAGCTGGGAAAAAAACACATGTATGCTTGGCTATACATTGTGTGGTTTGTGATTTTTACATCAATTTCAAGTGTGGCAATCTTGATGCAAATACAGGAGTATTGTGATGTATGGTTCAACCTTGACTCAACATAAATGTGTTTGTATATGTGCTGTGATTCCTTTGCAATCTTAGACAAAACGTTTGTGAATTCATGTTTGCAAATGGAAATGTTTGTAAATGAATGCATGATTGAAGCACACTAATCAGCAAGATATGAGTGGCCACACTTACCTACTGAGGGATTACATGTTGCCAAGCAACGCAGAGACCATCCTTAGATATAAATGAGTTTATGATGACCCATTCAACTAGATCAAAAAGCAGATGAAAAGGTTTTTCCTAGCTCTACCACCTGAGACACATTTAAATGGTGATGCAGGGTTACTCAGCTTGCAACCTTGCACTCTATTGTGGAGTTGTGTGTTCCCTATTTAACCCCGGCCCACCAAGAACACCGCCGCTGCCACAGCTGATGCAGGGCTGCCCCTCCTAGCCTGGGAAAGGGTAAAAGTGGCCCACCCCCGGCCTGCCGAGAACACTGCCGCCACCACCAATGCAGCTGCTTGGGCTGGCAGGCATCCGACACCACTGATGTTAAGGTTTGGAGGCCCCATGGAGCTTACTCGGCGACCAGCCGAAGGAGGAGGTGAGGAGGAGAGAACTGGTCGCACCTGGGGCTTGCCTTTCCATGGCCCCAAAAGCGGCTCTCCCACCCTCATTGACACTGGACCTCCGGGTCTCTCCCAGTAACTATACCTTGGTCCCAGGATGGGAGGCTGCTGTGCCCGGCGCCCCTCCCTTTGGCCCACCGGGCAGGGAGTTCAAGGGATGCTGGAGCCATGCCACCTCTTCCTGCCGGCCCTGCGGGGGAAGAGGCAGGTGGGAGCCATTCAGCCATCACTGCCAGCACAACTGCCCTCATGGACGTTTGAATCACGGGGCGCCTTTGTGACTGCTGGGTGGTTGAGGTTGATTGTTGTGGTCTTTATAATGTATGTTATTTTCTTGATGTGGTTTTTTGAATTGTATTGTATGATATTATGCTTATTTTTGATGTGATATTTTGTATTGTATTTTGACTTTGAATATCGGTCAGAGAAAGGCAGGGTATAAATTAAATTTGAATCGAATTGAATTAACTCAAGGAATGATAAATCAGATAATATCCTGGCATTTGTGACTCAGCCCTAAGATAAACTCACATCCTACCCATACCTTGTGCTCACTTGCATTATTTTCTGTAACTAAATGGCAGTCGATTTATTGATGACATTTATATGCCACTTTATTTATGACCAGCGATGCAGTGCAGCAGGTTTTTTTGAGGTTCTACAGAACCAGTAGCAGAAATTCCCCCAGGCCACACCCACTTGGTTGGCCATGCCCACCTCCATAGCCCATGATGCATGATGTTTGGCCACGCCCACAGATTTGGCCCCACCCACAGATTTGGCCAGCCCACGGAGTAGGTAGTAAATTTTTTTTGCAGTGCATCACTGTTTATGACATTTATATTCTTAAACGGCACCTCACATTTCATAATAATGGCTTAACTGTGCTCTGTAAGTTTAACATAGAGAGGGCAAGGGTGGTTATTGGTAAAGAAGGCACATGACGAATGACCAAACATCTTCACAAAGGTGAGTAACCACAGTACCTAAATAAGGATCTTTCAGAACTGAGAAAACAGGGGGTGGGGGAGGGTCATCACAGATCTAAGTTATACTGATTATTGCTAAGCAGTAAAGCAATGTGACTGACACTACACCTAAAAAATAGCAATGTAGCTCTTCAATCAGCTTTATGTTTCAGGGTTCAGTAAGCTTGAGGCCTGGTCACTACAAACCTTCCACACATTGTTAAATGTATGAGGAAAATTTAGGTAGCTGATGGCTTGGCAACATAGCACAGATATAAGCAAAAAAGTCTATCTCCTTAAAGGCAGTAGCAGGGTAGATTTGGACAGTGAGGAAGACAACAAAATCAGAAGGAAGACTTGGGAGAAAAGGGATGTATATGCCAAACATTTCCCAAGGCTAATCATGCATCACATGATATCATGCTAGAAGAATCTTTAGCATCTTCCGTGCTAAACCCATGCTATTCTAAAAGAAAATCACTAAAAGGATGTTTTTAAATGACTCCAACTCCCTTCCCTTTTCATCTGATGCATATTTAGCACAAGTCATTCCTTAGGCATAGTGGAAGGATATTGTGATTGGCTATTCAGGCTTAAATGATTGATGATATTAGGCTATATTTAGGCCACAGTGTTTTAGCACCTTCTGGGTATATGTGTGTTTTATTTTTTAAAATGATTTCCAGCCCCTTTGCAATTTTAGAAGAGCCTCTGTTGCCTAGGAAAACACACACACGACAACAGACAAGTACAAGTGGCTCCAAAGAGAGTGCCTTTTGTGCTGCCATAATGTCTCCTCCCTCCCAGTTAATTTAATCCTGAATTCAAATAAAATTATCCTCTTTCTCTCCTCAGAAAAGAACATAGAAAACTAATAGAAACTGCAAACCTCAGTCCTGTAAATTTAAGATTAGAGCTTGGCATTTCTGAGGAAAAAAAACTTGTGGAGGGAAAAAAAATCAAGGAAGGAGGAGAACATCTGTTTTTGCAAACAGAAATACATAAATAAATTTAGAGATTGACTTGATCTCTGAGAATCAGAGAAGGAAAGAAGAGATATTAAATGAGGGTGCCCAAGCTTTTTAGGTTGCAGGCTGGTCACGTGGTTGAGCATGCATGCTGGTCATGTGGTTCCTACCATCAGAAGCGGAAGTAAAACATGCATGCACAGAATGAGTCCATGTATGCGCATAACACTGCTGTAAATGACCCGTGGCTATTGTAAACATATTTTACTTCTGCTTCCGGGAGCAGCACGGGCGGCGTGGACTGGATAAATTGGCACCACGGGTTGCAGTTTTGGTACCCCTGTATTATTTATTTGTTAGATTTATACAACCACCCTTTTTGCATAATCGACCCAGGGCGGCTCACAACGTCAGTTAAAACCTGGCTAAATAAGTTTCCTTCTCCTGTGGAGGTTATTAAAAGTTAAAGCACATATAAATAAAGGTTTGAGGTGAGACAAAATATCACTCCACTCAGGTTTGGTTAGTCAGAGCTGCATAAACCTTCCCTGAATTGTAAATTTAGTTGAACTAGCTGGGAAATGATCAGAGTAATTCCCAGAGATAGGAATTAGTATTTCTTTTCCAAGTCAATGTCTGTCAACATACCTGTCAAGCGCAGCTCTGCAAAATACGGGACATTACTGCGCATGGGTGCGCATGTGCAGTAACCCGTTTGCGCATGTACAGTAACCCCTTTCCCCACCATTCAAATATGGGACGCCGGAGGGAAAGGGAAGGAATCAGCGCTGAAAAACAGGAAATACCGGCCAATACGGGATACTTGACAGGTATGTGTCAAACAGTTTCTGAGAGTACCTCCCCTTGCAGCTCTGTTTAATTTCAATGTAAGAAGCAAGAGAAAGTGGTAGCTCTTCAGTTGAACTGAAATTGTTGTTGTTCAGTCGCACAGTTGATTCTGACCCTTCATGACCCCATGGACCACTGCACGCCAGAAACCCCTATTCTCCACCATCCTCCTCAGCCCGCCCATCTTTGTGCCCATTGTGTCAACAATGCCATCTAGCCATATCATTTTCTGCCACTCCCTTTTTCTTTTGTCTTCCACCTTTCCCAGCATCAATACTTTCTCAAGTGAATCCTATCTTCTCATTTGATGTCCAAAGTACTTTAACTTCTTCAATATCTGACCTTCCAAGGAGCAGTTGGGGTTGATTTCTTTTAAGATCGACCTATTTGTTCTCTTTGTTGTCCAGGGTACTCTCAAAATTCTCCTCCAACACCACATCTCAAAAGTGTCTATTCTACAGTTCGTCTACTGAAGAAGGGGGATTAAAGTGTTTCAGAGTTGTAGAGAAAATAGAGAACCCATCTTTCTGCTTTGCTTTTATGATAGAATATGAGCAATATAATTCTCGAAAGCATGCAAACAAGCCTTTATGTCAGAATGAATCTTTGTTTCACCTCTTGTCTTTTATTTTCACTTTAGCCAAGATGAATGTGCAATAACCCACTGTTTTATTTCTTGTCCATGTGATACACATGTCTGTGAGTTCTTCCCACAAATCCAGACAAGCTAATTTTATTTCAATATTTTTTAAAACAATAAGGAACAAAACACTGGCCTTCCACACCTGGCTGGTGCAGACAGTGCATTACAACATGCTTGTATAAAAACCAAATGGAAGCATGGATTGGGCTGGAGGGTTACAGATAAAATTCCATCTTTTTTTAGGACATACAACATCTGGAGAGATACTGTGCAAGCAATAATCCTCAATTTGCAAAGAGGATATCTCAGCAATATATGTTTGATTATTTATCAATAGAGAAACATATATGCACACACACCAGTTACACTCCTCCATTGCTGACTTTTGTCATGAATCTGAATTTATGCATTTCAGTTCACTGAAACAAGAAACATATTAAAATACATAGTTTAACTAGAGGGGGAGGGGAGAGGGAGAGAACTAATAATTATTAATAATTGTACACTGTCAAACCAATTATGGCTTATGGCAACCCTTTCCAGGTAGAAAATATACAGAAGTGATTTACCATTCCATTCTTCTGAGGGAGTCCTGAGACATAGCTACATAGGCTAGTTTTCTCTCCTGAAGGCACAGTAGGGAATTGAACTCCCAACCATTAGCTCTGATACCTAAACCACCGAGCTATCCAGTCAACTGGACAAAGAACCGCAGGATAGAATGCAAACTTTGCTTCTATCTGGGCAACATAACTCAACTTGCATATCCTGATGTATGTTCGGCCCAGCTACTATTCTGATAACCTTGCCCTTCATCTCACATTTGGCAAGGTCACAGGCTATTAGGGAAGACCTTTCCCAGCTTGGCCATGGTGTGGGTGGAAGAAAGATTTTCTGGTAGCTTCACAGCAATGCCTGCAATTGGAACATGAGCCACTTCCCAAATAGGTAAATTCTAGGTGGCTTTATTTTATTTAATTTGCTGCACTGTTCTTGATAATAACTAGAGATACAGATACTTCTAAGGAAAAAAATCACAGGTGATCTGAAAGACAAACATGATGTCTTTGAAAGAATACTTGTGCCGTTTTCTCTGTGCTTCTGGCTGCTATCTTCTCCTACTGCCTTTACAGACTCAAATTCCCTTCCCCTGTTGGCTCACTGGGTCTCCCAACACAGCCAGTCATTTGCTCATCACATTTGTTTTCCTCCTTTCCTCTAGCAGTCTTGGGATGACATAGTATTGTGGGGTAAGTTTGGCAGAAAGAAGAGATAACCCAAGTTCTGCTGATTAATTTGGGGTTGAGTGAGGTGGGATGAGAAAGTATTGGAATCCATCTCAAGTCCGTCCCTGATGCTGTATCCACACACATTTCCCGGAATCTCAAAATAATCCTCCATTCTTTCACCACATAGCTTTGCTTCTGCCTATTCTTATGCAACTAAGCTAAACCAAATTAGTTTTTTCCCCTCCACTTTCATACAAGTGACAGTTGAGGAAGGAGGAACTAGTAAAGGTTTCCCTTGCTCGAAAGCCAGTCGTATCTGACTCTAGGGTTCAGTGCTCATCTCTGAAGAGCCAGCACTGTCTGCGTCTGCAGACATTTCCGTGGTCATGTGGCAGGCATGACTAGACACCGGAGTGCACGGAACGCTGTTGCCTTCCCACCAAAGTGGTTACTATTTATCTACTTGCAATTTCTTGCTTTCGAACTGCTAGGTTGGCAGGAGCTGGGACAAAGATGGGAGCTCATTCTGTCCTGCAGTACTCGGGAATCGATCTGATGACTTTCCGCCTCCCAGTCAGCATCTTAGCCACTTGAGCCACTGCAGTCCATGTCCATTATCCTTAATAGACAATGAGCCAGTGAAGTCTAAAAGGACTGTGCTAATTCAACCTGAGAGGAGAGGTGGTCTTTCACAAGGACTAAGTCAACCTGTAGATATAGAATTTGAATAAACCCCTATCTTTTCTATGTCTTGGTTACTAAAAAGGTTGAGTGATCTTTAGTTGTTGTGAGTTTCACCCCAGCAAATATTCAAGATAATCTCCCAGTTTCTCTCCTAATAGCATCCTCCTATGTCAGTAAACTGTATTAAAAACTGAAGAACAAACTGTCAAGTGAATAGCGGTAGAAATGAACTACTCTAATTATCTTTTCCTGTCCACAGGCTATCAGCAAATTCAACACTGATCAGTACACCAAACCACATGTTTAGTTTGTAAGTGAAATTTAGCCATAAGCTTCTCTCCTTAGCTTGAGATATGATTGCAATCACATTGAATACAGGATACGGAAGAAGGAATTCTCAAAAAGATTTAGTTAAGTGCCTTCCTTCCAAACTTTCATTAGCTCTCTTTCATCAAAGGATATGGCACAGAACCCAGAATTCACTCATTCTACTGAACTATTAAGCCAATATTCAGACCACAGAATGAGAGAAGAGCAATTTTAAACTGGCTGCTGTTCCTTTCAACAAGATTTATTGGCATGCATCATATATGAGCAGCAAATAGTCTTAATGGAAGAGTAAACCCAGAAGGAAAGGTAGCAGAACACTCTTGCAGCTAGGAACTAGGAAATAATTGGCATTCCTTCCCAATCTGATTGCCTGTACATTTGCGTAGCCTCCCCCCGCCATACTAAAAAATTATCTCTTTTAAATGTTATGCTGTAACATTTATATGGTGCAATGAAAAGAGACATGAGGAAAATGTTTATCCCCGACAGTGTGTGGTGTAAGAAAAACAACAGAAAAATCTCCTCAACTAATGTATTTTACTGTGTATAATCAGGGCAAGATTGTTTTGAATAAAAATCATGCAAATGAAACGGGGGAATGGAGCAACAGAAAGAATAAAATTTTAAACATTTTAATATTTGCATGCAACAACAGAGCTACAAACAAATATTCTAAAACCTACTTGGGATTCTTCTCCTGCAGCTCATCTGCAAACCTTCTTTCCAAATGTTCTGCAGCTGTGCAGACTAGTTGGCAACATGGATTAATTAAGTGCTGAGGTTTAGTACTTCAGCAGATTTTACACAGCAGTCAAGTTAAAAATCAGAGACTTTGTGATATCTTTGGAAAACAAAATAGAGGCATCCCACTCCCAATCTAGCGTGAATGATTAGAAAAAGAAAGATAGATAGAGAGAGAGAGAGTGAGAAAGTTACTTACAAGAGTATTCGCAGTAGACAGTCTGGTGGTATTGAGTCCTACCAAGGATGGGAGCGTTTGGGACATCCAGTTTGAGATCATAGCCATGGTACTGAGGACAGCACCAAGCTTGAGCAGTGGAGGACTCATTGCTGTGGAGGCTAATGAGTTTTCATAGTGACTGATTATCATCCTAGTAGAAGGCTGGCAGAGAGAGGCGTGCCTGCATCTCACACAGCCTCCCCAGATTTAATCATCCACTAAAACACACATTCAGGCAGCCTCTGTCTCCGCACCCCTCCCTCCCACCCAGTGTAGCTTCTCATCATCTTCCTTGCCACTGCACACTAAAGCAGCCTGGCCACACAAACATGCAATCCTTTGATACACTTATAATTATTACCACCAGGGAAGAGGGTAGTGGGATGAGAAATAAAGGGTTGGAGGCATCCATGTAAATCTAGTTAGCTTAACCAGTGGGAGACGGTCTGGTGTCAAATGAAGCATCACCCCTAGGGACAGGCAAAGCAAAGCAAAACTAACCTGCTACATGTAGGGGACCGACAGCAGGGAGACAAAAGTCTTTTTCATTTGTGGGCAGGGCTGAGACCATAAAGCAGACTGTGAACTTATCAAATCTGCCAATATCGGAAGTTGGTCTAGAGGCTTGTAGACATGGGTATGGTGTGATCATCAAAGGGCACAGTCCTGTGCACGTCTGGGATGAGAGTAAGCTGATCCAATTCTGTGGACCATTTCAGACTAAACTAGAACAGGGTCAGGTTGCCCGCTGCCTTAGGCAATGACAATGGATTGATAACATTCTACAATCCATAAAGGAGCAGAAAGAATGGATGTGGAAGATTATTTAAAGCCACATATTTGTATAATTAGGCATCCTGAAGCACACACTGTGGACAGATTCCAGTATTTATGCTTTTAATACAGGAAGGAAATATGACATTGAGGGGCAGTGTAATGTAGTGGATAGAGTGATGGACTAGGACTCAGGAGACCTGGGTTCAAACTTCTACTCAACCATGGAAATATACAAGAGTGGTGGTGATGGTAATGGTAAAAGTACTCCTAAACATCTTATTATCATGAAAATCCAATTAGGATTGCTCTAAGTCTAATGTGATTTAACAGCATATAAATCATAGTGATGTAGTTGGTGACTTACAAACTAACATAAGGTTGTTTTTTTTTAAAAAAACACAGATATTGCAGGCGCACCCCCCCAATAACGGACACAGACAACATTGAAAGTGGATAACAGCAAAGGGCCACATTTATTGATTCAATGCCCTAGTCCGAATTATAAATTTGTATTGGTAAAACGACCAATCATAATTCCTAAGGCAAGCAGGCCGAAGTAACACTGGTAAGGTACCACCCCAAAATTGCCAACGGCAATTGGTTACAATGTATCAAATTGTATCAATTTGTTTGTTAACAACAAACAAATTGTTGACCGTAGTCAATAACTAACTCATGACCCCACCCTCTGACGCGTATCCGTGAAATCACAGGGGTGATGCATGCTGGTTAGCAATCATCATCACCCCATCGCCTGATTCGTCGTTGACCGGACAACGTTTAACTACTTTATTCCTGTCTAGTGTTGTCCAGTCAATTGCGAACCTGCCGGATACTTGTGGGTCATACTGTTTACCTTACCAGTGCTACCCGCCACACGGAGGGGCTTCACAGAAGACCTGACGCCCCCCCCCCAGACCGTCAGCTCGGTCAACAGGCCTGCTCGCCAGTCACCCAACAGGAGGTCCATACCTCCTCGCGACAGATGGACCCCATCCCCTGCATACAAGTCACAATTTTGCAGACTAATATCGGGGTGATGGCTAACCCGTCCCCAAGCCCTGGTGGTGAGAAACCGCGCCACTGCCTTATTGACCGCGCGCCTAGCTCGGTCAAGGGCCAGGAGGTTAACGCCCCCTCTATAAGAGTGGCGCGGAACAATGTCCGACCAAACCAGGGCCGTGGCAGGCCAGACATAATGCAAGTAGGCGAGGTCCTCGCAAATCGCATGCTTGAGCGATAAGCCGGTGACCTGGCCCAAATCATTGCCCCCCAAGTGGATGATTAGAATGTCAGGCGGGTCAGCCCCCAGGCCAGAAAAAAGGAAAGGCCGCAGCTCCCGCCATAACATCCCCGGCTTACCGTGCCATGAGAGACTGGCGTGGTCACCCAGTCCCAGTCGGGGTCCCCACTCTGTCGCCGCAGCGTAACGCGCTGCCCTGAGCACATAGCTGTGGCCCACCAGCCATACTGTCACCGGTGTAATACGACACCCAGGGTCTGTAAGAAAATTGAGAAAAAAGGAAGGTAAGGCGAAGGGATTGGTACTCATGGCGGGAGTGGGCGCACATAAAACTGAAAAACATTGTGAGCCCCACCTCCCCATGCTGCGTATGTCAGCCCCAGAGTACCCAAAAGCAGCTGCAGTAGAGGCTGCGCCAATACGGAACGAATGTGTGCCAAAACGGGCACCTGGTAGTCCCACCCTGGTGAGGGCTCTAGCTGTCACCTTCCAAAACTGAAATTTAGTAAGGGGAGACCCATCTTGGTGACAGAAAAACGGGCCATGGTGCCAGCCACGCAGTGCCAGGTATTCCTGTAGGGCACCAACCGGACAGATGTCTGCCAAAGAACACCGTAGCAGTCTTACTCCACTGCCTACACCATGCTGATCTGTTTTGGAGGAGCGAATCCTCAACTGGGCCCAGTCTTTGGCAACATATACATCTCCGAGTTCCAGTGCCCTACCACTTGCATCCGCCTTAGACAGCATCACGAGTTCGCTGATGCGGAGCGCTCCAAAAAATGCCACCGTTGTGGCTGCATGAAAAAGGGCTGCCTCATAACGATCAAAACAGAGGCCTGGCCAGCCCCGGGCCAACTGGGTAAGAACCCCTGGGGAAATAGGGTGCCGGTCGTCCGGGCAACGCCCGCGCTCGCGCACCCACCCCTCCAAAACGTGTCTCACACGGAAGTCAGAGGTGGTATCCACATGACCCCCTACTTTGGCCATAAAAGCCAACGCCGAGAGCTTGGATGCTATGGTGCGAGGTGCAAGGCCCTGTGCATGCAGGTGAACCATGAACCGCAGCACATGATCCACCGGGATAGGCCAGGTCTCTGGCAGGTGAAACTGGGCAGAAAATGCCCTATAAGAATCAAAAGCTTGTTGATACGCCTTACGCGTGCGTGGCGCTAGTGACAGGCCAATCGCCCGGTTCACCTCTCCTTGCCAATAGTCCACATCTCGTCCGGGAGTGGCGAGGGAAATTCCTCCGCATCCGGGGCCAAGGCGCGGAACCGGGAGATCTGCAGGCGGGACAAAGCGTCAGCAATATCGTTATTAACCCCTGGGACATGCCTGGCCCTGAACATGACGTTGAGGCGCAGGCAGCGCAGCACAAAATGGCGCACTAGTTCCATGACCCTGGGCGATTTAGAAGTCTGTGCATTGACAATGTGCACCACGGCAGCATTGTCGCACCAGAAATGCACCACCGAATTAGCCCACTGTTCGCCCCATAGCATCAAAGCCCCCAGAATGGGAAAAAATTCCAGGTATGTGAGATCCCGCAGGCGACCTGTGCCTGCCCATGCCGGTGGCCACCCACCATAGGCCCACTTCCCATTGAAGTACATCCCATAACCCAGGGATCCTGAGGCATCAGACTGGATCTGGAAATTGGGGGATGCCAGGAGGTCAGACCTCCAAAATGAGACCCCATTAAACTCCCTCAGGAATTGCAACCAGACAAACATGTCTGCCCTGATACCCCGGGTAAGCCTGACTCTGTGGTGGGGCCTGGATAACCCTGCCATGGCGTCGCATAAGCGCCGGGCAAAAGCCCTGCCCGGTGCGACCACCCTGCAGGCAAAATTGAGGTGCCCGTGTAGCACCTGCAGTTCCCTCAGGGATGCCTTACGCTTGGCCAGCAATTCCGAGATAAGGGTCACTATCCTAGACACCTTATCACCCGGTAACCTAGAAGCCTGTGCTAATGTATCAATCTCAACCCCCAGGAATACTAGTTTGGTCGACGGGCCCTCGGTCTTTTCGGGCGCTAAAGGGACACCCAGTTCCTGCATTAGCGTCTGAAATGTATTGAGGAGACGTGCACACGTGTCCCAGCCCCGTTCACCCCCGAATAAAAGTCATCCAGGTAATGGGCTACAGACCGGGACCCTGACCTGCGGACGAAAGCCCACTCTAGGAAGGTACTAAAACGCTCGAAAGCCGAGCATGATATGGAGCAGCCAAAAGGCATGGCCTTATCAAAATAATACTCCCCTTTAAATTTAAAACCCAGCAATTCAAAGTCGCCCGGGTGCACCGGCAAGAGGCGAAAAGCTGACTTAATATCGCACTTGGCCAGCAAGGCACCCGGGCCACACGCGCGCACCATGCGCAGCGCGTGGTCGAACGATGTGTACCTGACCGAACAAAGGTCATCAGGTATCGCATCATTGACCGATCGGCCGGCTGGGTAGGACAAATGATGAATAAGGCGAAACTCGCCTAGGGACTTTTTAGGAACCAAACCCAATGGTGAAACCTTCAAGTTGGGAAAGGGGGGTACGGGAAAAGGTCCGGCGACCCTGCCCGCATCTAACTCCTTTCTAATGCTGGCCTCGGCTACCTCCTCCCTTCCTCTAAGGGATAAAAGGTTGGGAGCATCCTGAGGAGATCTATCACCCATAAAAGGGATACGAAATCCCTGCTTAAAACCTTGGATAAGGTACTCCCTGTCCTCCCCCTTTGGGTACGATGCGAGCCAGCGCTCCAGCATGTCCACCTTAATTGGGGAGGGGGCCTTTCGGAGAACTAGCTCCGTCCGTGGCAGGCTTGCCAGCCCACTGTCCACCCCTCCCTCTGCCTCGCACCCCCCCAGGCTTGGGACAAGCAGAGGCTGCATGGGGACCAGAACATGTGGGACACTCGTGCTTATATCTGCAGTTCTTCCGACTGCAGGAACCATTGGCCGAGAAAGTCCAGCACAGCAGGCGGGCTGGAACCCCCTGCCCCGCCATTTGGCGGGTAACCTGCGCTGGAGCTGCTCGCTGGACCGCATGTCCACAATGATACCTATCCCCCGGGGCAGGACGTGTGGGTGTCATATACAAGAGCCACAGTCTCTGACACGGCTCATCCCATCTCATCTCGGGGTGCAGGGGAGTCCTCATACGGAATTCCTCATCATACGCTAGCCATGAGGGGCCCGGGAAATCTACCATCGCCCTATATATGTTGTCCAAATATTGGACCATGGGAATAGCTAGATCCGGCCGCGCCCTCAAATATACCGCCATGTATATCAAATAAGCGGGGAGCCAGTTAGCCCAGGTACGCGGCGGCTTACGGCGGCGTGCCTGCTCCTTGTCCTTCTCATCCTGACCCTCCCTTTCTTCCTTAGTGGGCTCTCTGTTCAGGAGTGAGAAGATATCCACGTACTCCCCTCGCCATATCTTTTCCCTGGTAGCCTGCGCCAAGTGATCACCCAAGGGCAGGGAATACCCTGCCGTCGGCAAGGCCGAAAAGGGGATAGCTGGCCTACCCAAAGGGGCATGAGTTAACCCTGCTACCCCCAGTACGTTCCCAGCAGTGTAAGAACCAATGGCCACCCCAGCGGGCATGGTGGCAGTAGTTGTCGCCGGGTGGGTCGCCAGCGGCGTAGCCCCTGTACCACCCGCGCGAGGCCAAGGCCACTGAAAGGTCCCCCCCATATTGGGAATGTGTGTGGATGTACTCGTTTGTACCATATACTCACACGCTGCACCCCCGCGGGCCGCCCCCAACGGGGGTTCCGGCCCACTGGGGGCGTCGGAGCTCACGACCGATGTAGAGCTCATCACCGGGGCTTGACCCGCGCCAGGTTGCTGGCTGGGGAGCTGCGAGGCAGTGGCCGGAGGCGCGCCACCCGCCTGCAGCAGCTCAACCCTCCCCGCCGGCTGTTGTCCTGCTGCCGATAGCGCCTCGAAAGGTACCCCGAAAGGGGCACCTGCCTGACTGGCACGAGCCAAAGACTCCTCCAAGGCCGAAATACGGGCCAGCAAGGTGTCTACAGTAATCATGGGCAAAGAGCCGGCCGGCCCACTTGACCCTTGCATGGGTACAGGTCCCTGCACCCCATGGCCCAGATATGGCCATTGGCCAGGGCCGAAGCCCGGTAGGGCTGGTGAGGAGACCTGCCAAGGTGGGGCACCAGGCCACCCCCCGAGGCTAGAGGGCCCCGGGAGAGGCTGGGTTCCAGCAGTAGTCGGCCCAACAGGTTGGGCGGAAGGAGGAGCGGTGTCCACCGCTCGCGGGCCGCGGGCCGGAGCGCCCTCCGCGCCCGCACTCTGAACGGGCCAAGGAGCCATAGACCCCAAGCCACTAGCCCCGGCCGGGGATGGCAAAGGAGGCTGTTGAGGAGGCGGCACCACGGTCCTCCGACCTGGGTTGCGTCTCCTAACAGCCCGAGCTGAATTCGCAGCAGCCTTCTTTTTGGAAGGCATCTCGAGCAAAAAAGGGAAGCTAGCTAGGCAAAATCGACCCAAAAGGCTTCGCAATACCAACGAGCGACGGAGGCGCAGGAAAAACTTCTCCGCTCCGTCGCTGAGGCAAAATGGCAGCGCGGCTGCCTCGTGGCCACCCCTTTTATAAGGGAGCTGGCCACGCCCCTAACTACCCGGATTCTCTGTCCTGTGGGGGGGGGCCCCGCAAAGTGCGCGGCGGCCATTTTGGCGCCGCGCCTGCATTTGTTACACAAATACATTTTATCACTATCAACACATTTGACACCTTGATTTTTGAAAGGTTTGGGAAAGATGATGACTGTACTAGCTGAAAGAGTTTACAAGTTATCATAAAAAGTAAAGTAAAGGTAGATAAAGGTCACCCTTGCTTGAAAGTCAGAGATATCCAACTCTAGGGTTTAGTGCTCATTTCCGTTTATAGCCAAAGAGCCAGCACTGTCTGAATATGCAGACATTTCAATGGACATGTGGCAAGCATAATTAGACACCGGAGTGGATGGCATAAAAAGTAGATTTTCCCAAACTGGGACCTATAATGCAGCAATTTATTATGAAAGAGTTCATAAGTAGCAAACTATTGACCTACAGATACAGCAGAATCAGTCAATACATTTGCTATTGTTCAAGGTGCTACTGGTTGGTAATTCCTGTTGACCTAGGAGAAATAACTTTTCACCAAACTCTCCCTTTTTTTCAAATGAATGTTTGCATGAGGCCAATTGAGTTTCTGGGACTCCATCTCCTTAGCAGCTTCTAAGAAGTAAGTAAGAGGTTGAAGCATGTTTGCATTCTGACACACCATGCCCTGTCCTGCCTCTTTCTGATCCCCTGCCTTTTTTGTATCCCAAAAGAGTATCACCATATGAAAGGATGGGATAGTCACTCCAGACAGAGATGATGATGATGATGATGATTATTATTATTATTAGTAGTAGTAGTAGTCATCACATTTGTATCACCACCCCCTCGCCGAAGCGACTCCGGGCGGCTAACAGATAATACATGAAAACAAGTACAGAAAAATATCATGATAAAAACATTTTAAACCATTCTTCAATAAAATCATTTAAAACCATGCCCCACTAAAAAAAAACCACCCACCCCGTCCATAAAGAGAGGGAGGTTCTGGATTGTTTATTTATTTAATCAGCCAGCAGGCGGGGGTCACTCCTCCATCAGTGTCCCACACCTGCCCTGCCAGCCAGGTTTTTAGTTCTTTCCTAAAGGGGAGCAATTCCGACTGCAGCCGTAACTCTATTGGCAGGAGGTTCCAAAGGGCTGGTGCGGACATGGAGAAGGCCCTCCTTCTTGTGCTAGAGAGACAAGTCCCTCTAGCTGATGGTACAATTAGAAAGCCCCTCTGGTCCACTCTGGTTGGATGGAAAGACATTTTTGGGGAGACACGGTCTCTTAGATATCCTGTCCCACTACCATGTAAAGCTTTAAAGGTTATTACCAGCACCTTGAATTGCATCCGGAGGCAAACTGGTAACCAGTGTAGCTCCCGGAGCAGTGGCGAGGAACAAACATAACTGCCACATCCCATCACTACCCTGGGAAGCCATGTTCTGGACCAGCTGCAGCCTCCGAATGGTCGTCAAAGGCAGCCCCATGTAGAGCGTGTTACAGTAATCTAATCTGGAGGTGACCAAAGCATGTGTGACCATGAGTAAGGAGTCCTGGTCCAGGAGCAGGTGCAACTGGCGAATTACCTGCAATTGTGCAAAAGCCCTCCTGGCCATGACTGCCACCTGTTCTTCGAGCAGTAGTCGTGAGCCCAGGAGGACCCCCAAGTTTATTAACCAGTAGCATCTAAGATCTATTGGCCCCGAGGCCTGACTCTTAGGCACCATTAATTGCAAATAAGTTCCATTATAATAATGGATTGTAACTTTTCAGTATTTTTAGTAGTTCTCTAAAAATGAACTGGAACTTTCACCTTTGGCTGTAATCAGTGTAATGATTGTTGCCTCTTGCCTCTTCAGAAGGCAAACCAGTAGACTCAGTGTGGGCAGATCATGCCATTGAACCAACAAGGAGTTTGATTTTTGTAGCTCCAAGGTTTTAGGCTGTTTCTTTTCTCAAGGGGATAAGTCATTGGGGAGCTTGAGTCAGAGCTCAGATATTCCTTTTTAAAAGGAACTCATTCTGTTACTCACCACTTTGGATAAGCAGGCAATCAGCACAGTTAATGTTACCTAATCTGCAAAGTAATGTGTTCTGTTATTGATCACTTAATGCATGATGTTACTGCTGCTGTCGTAGCCACTGGAAAATAAATCAAATGCTTGCCAATGTCCTTACATGAACAATACTAATTACTGCAGATAATTTTTGTGTGTGGAAAACACAACATCTGGCACTTTCTTCTCAGATAACTTGAATGACAACCTCTTCTAGACACAGTTGGATTAGAGACAAGATGAGAATTGTACTCTTATCACATCAGAGAAGTTCTGGGTTGTCCGGAATTCTATAGAAAGGCATTTTAATGAACATTAATTTAGTTAACAAATTGAACTGTTGTAGCAAAATTCCTTTCAACAGAGCTCCATCCACCTGGTGCTATCCTGAATATATTTGGTAGGATGCATATCAGAAATTAAAAATTATATCCATGTTGAGTGGAGTGCCAGGTTGAGTCACTTTTTGGTCCTGAGCCCTTTAGCAGACAAAGTTCTCCTCGGCCCCAGGCCAGGACTGATGACACTGCTGCCCTCCACCAAGATGGATTCAAGTGGGATTTAACTCACTTAGGGACTATCACCCTTTCCTGTGGACTTCAGCAGCAAAGCCATTAGTCCTCAGGGTTCTCAGGTTAGTTAACTGCCTCCTGACATTTGGTATTGAGTAGCTGGCAGTATGGTCTACTCTATTATCATAATAAGTTCTATTTTAATAATGGATTGAAATTCATGTAACTTTTCAGTATTTTTAGTAGTCCTCTAAAAAGTAGTCCTCTGGAACTTTCACCTTTGGCTGTAATCAGTTTAATGATTGTTGCCTCTTGCCTCTTCAGAAGGCAAACCAGTAGACTCAGTGTGGGCAGATCATGCCATTGAACCAACAAGGAGTTTGATTTACTCTCCTAAGGGCTCGAAGGCTACAGGCAGATGAGCCCCTTTGGGTGGAGTGATGCCCCCCCCCCCCAGTGGAGGAAATGCCACTGAAAACCATCACATTGGGCCCAATAGCAAAATGAATGGAGGAGGGACCATTACATTATTCTGATTCCCAATGGTCATGGAGGCAGAAGAGGCCATGTCAGATGGCCTGGCTGTGAAGGTCATAGCTGTCAAGTGCCCTGTTTGGCTGAAAAATTACTGTATTTTACCTCTTTCCTGCCACCCTCCCATATTAGTATTTTCCCGTAATTCTCCCGTATTAGTATTTTTATTATTATATTATATTATATTTTTTATTATATAAAACCAAGGTGTTGAGGGGTATGTTCCTCATACCAGAGCCAGGGAGGAGTGTTGTGTTCTTGAGAGTGGAGGAGGAAGCACCCCCTAGGCACTCACCTAAGCACCACTGCTGCCCTCAGGGGGAACAATGTAGCAGGCCAGCCCCAACAGGCCAGCATCAGCTTCAGTGGAAGAGATAAATACTGTAATAATTCTATTTTAAATCTCTTTCCCTCCCACAGCATTTCATAATATGGTGATTTTTCATGGAACTGTTTTTTACACTTATATCACTTAATTGTCTACTGTCTTAGCCTTGTGTACCTCAGTTTCATTTTTTAAAAATCTGTGTTTAAGACAAGACCACGGAAATATCATCTTTATGCTGTATGCAAATATACCTGAAGCCGATTGGCTCGCTGTCTCTTCCCTTTAACACCCTTTTTCCCAGGAAAGAGAAGTTCTGCAATTAGCTGAGCTCTACCATCACTAAGGTACCAGCTAAGGACAAGTTTTATTGCTTGGGGACTTTAATGCCAGAGTTGGAAGGGATTAGCAATGCTGGAAAAGGAGATGGGTAAGCAAGGACTTGGTAACTGCAGTTCAAATGGACTACTGCTTGTTGGTCTATGTGCAAAATATCATCTCTTCTTCACCAACACTCAGTTTCGACTACCCAACCATTTTAAGACCACATGGATGCAGCCTTGCTCAAAGCACTGGCACACCCTTGATTACATCATCATCTGGCAGTGTGATAAGAAGGATGTCCTCATCACCAGGACAGCTAGAAATGTTGATGACTGTTGGGACAGATCATAACCTTCTAATTTCTAGACTCAGGATTTTTCTCTGCTTAAGACCATCTAGGTACCCACCTAAACTGCCAAAATGGAAGTTTGATACAGTGGTAACTCACATAACAAACGCATCATATAGCAAAAAATTTGCACAGCAAAGCGTTCGTTATGTAATGGTGATACACTGCATAATGCATTTTTTCGTTATGCAGAGTTTTTTGTAACCAGGGTATACCCATTTAATGGGTACCCCGATTGATGAACATTTTTTCCCCGTTACGCGGGGCATCTCCCATAGGGAACCGCATAACAAAAAAACCCTGCATAGTGGAGAGTTCCGTGGAATGGAGTTTTTTGTTATGCAGGCTTCTACTGTATTTCTAAAATTTTGGATGAGTCCATCGCTGTGGATTTTCAGAATAAGGTCTCCGACTGACTGTTGAATAACACAGTCAGCAGTCATGACATCAAACAAGAATGAGCCTCATTGCAAAATATTATCATAGAAACTGCTGAGGAAACCATTAATTTTGTGAAAAAGGAGAGGCAAGACTGGTTTGATGACAGCAATGATGAAATCTCATGCCTCTTCAATGCCAAATGTTACGCCTATCTATCCCTTCTTCAAGATCCATCCTCCAACATGAAGAAAGCTCATTTCCAAGAATTAAAGCAGAAATGCCAGGAACAAGTAAGAGAAATTAAGAACATCTAGTCGCAACAAAAAGCTCAAGAACACCAAAGGCTGTCTGATGCTCATGACCTAAGGAATTTTTATGATGGTATAAAAGAACTATATGGACCATCTTGCTTTTCATCAGGCACTCTGAAAGCAGCTGACAATGCTACAATCCTTACAGATGGCCAGAAAACCTGGAGCACTGGAAGGAACATGGTTTCAAACTGAAACTCTACCGCTGCTGAGGATTTTCTTTGAGAAATGCCACAACATCCCCATCAGCCATGGATGGCACGCCATCGACGTACCTGGAATTCTGTGAGGCTCTGAATAAACTGAAACCCAGAAAATCTCCTGGAGTTTATTCAGAAGGGAGGGATACCTCTAAAGATAAGGCTCTTCACACTCATTTTCTTGATTTGGTAAAATGGTAAAATGCCTGATGACCTAAAGAATTCCACAATTATCACCATCTTTAAGAAAGGTGATTGTAGTATTTTAATTTAATGTAATTTAATTTTATATGCTGCCCAATCAGGGGAACCCGACTCAGGGCGGCGTACAACAGTTAAAAATGTATAAAAATGTATGAGATTTTAAAATCCCAAATTGCCCACTCACTTCCCTAACCTACTACCCCCAGCCCAATTAAAAGAATAAAAGGGAATAAAAGGGAAAAAAATTTTTTTGGGGGGGGGATACAACAACACAAAGGGAGGGATATTAACTAAGCACTAACTGGGGATGAGCCAACAGGCTGGAGCCGTATGCCGATTAGGGCCCCACACCTGCCCTGCCATCCAGGTTTTCAGACTTTTCCTGAAGGGCAGCAGTTCTGTCTGTAGCCTCAATTCTGTTGGAAGGTGGTTCCAGAGGGCTGGTGCAGACACAGAGAATGCCCTTCTTTGTGTGCCAGAGAGGCGGGCCCCTCTATCTGAAGGCACAACTAGGGAGCCCCTCTGGTCCGCTCTGGTTGGACAGGCAGACACTCTCGGGCAGATACTCTCAGGACGATGAGTCACAACTATCGTGGCATATCATTGCTATCCATCAGTGGAAAGATTTTTGCAAGAATCCTGCTCAGTTGCCTGCAAATTATCTTCAAAATGGTCCTCCCAGTATTTCAATGTAGTTTCTGTATTTCCTGAGGCACAATGGACACAATTTTTTGTACAAGACAACTTCAGGAAAAAAGCAGAGAACAACAGAACCCGCTTTTTAGTATTTTATGACCTGGAAAAGGCTTTTGATTCTGTCCTGAGACCTGCTATGTGGGCTGTGCTGAGATGCTTTGGTTGCCTTGAGCATTTTGTAGATCTGATCCAGGCACTTCATGATGGCATGTCTGGGGGGGTTCTCCATCAAAACAGCATATCAGATGCTTTCCCAATCACCCATAGATTGAAGCAGGGTTGTGTGCTTGCTCCAACCCCTTTTGCCCTTTACTTGGCTGTCATGCAGTATGAAACATCTTACAACAACACAGGTGTAGAGATTAAATACCGCTTCAATGGGGGACTCTTTAATTTGGCTGGACTACGCTTCTGGAGACTAACCAGTGTTAACAGGATAATGGAAATACAATATGCTGATGATACTGCATCATCTGCTCTCACACCTGAGGAGCTGCAATAGCCAGTCAACTATTTCAAGAATGCATGAGATCGTTTTGCACAACCTGCCCCAAGGACAGCCCTTCCAGATTTCAGTATTACTATCTTGGATTCTACACTGGAACAGGTAGACCATTTTTCTTACCTTGGTATCATCCTGTCTAAAAACTGCACCTGTGAACAGGATGTGGTAAAGAGAATCGGTGCTGCCCATTCTGACTTTGGTTGTCTATCACACCGGGTCTTCTTGAACAAAGTTTAACAGTTCATACAAAGCTCATTGTATACCAGGTTGTTGCTACTTCAACATTATTGTATGGCTGTGAAACATAGACCCTATTATCGCCAAGACACCAAAAAGCTTGAGCGCTTTCACCAACAGAAGCTATGGTCCATCTTGAACATCAAGTGGGATGACTATGTCACCAACATCACAGTTCTTGAGAAGCCACATGTAAATAGCATTGAAGCTTCCATCATAGGCCATCATCTTAGATGGATAGGGCATGTCCACCATATGGACAGTTCTAGGTTTCATTATCAAATTCTTTATGGGGAACTTAGCTCTGGCATAACACCTCACAGAGCTCCTTTGAAGCATTATAAGGACCAGGTGAAACAAAAACATGAAGGTGTCAGGTATAAACCCACAAACCTGGGAGGCAGCAGCCATAGACCAACCACTTTGGTGCCAAACCATCTCTTCTGCTACCGATCACTTCGAAGGGGAATGGCGCAGACAGACATGAAGAGGCTAAGCGACAAGCATGGAAGATTCATCAAACTTAACCATGACCTCCACCATCTATTCAGTGTAATGTGTTTGGTCGCATGTTTCCAGTGGTGGGATTCAGCAGGTTTGCCCTAGTTCGCCAGAACTGGTAGTGGAAATTCTGGCTATCCAAGTTTTGAAATAAAGTACTGTAGTCCTAATCTGGGTGCAACACAGGGCTTTCCCCCCTGGCCACGACCACCATACCACACCCACAGAGTAGGTAGTATTTTTTTTAATCCCACCACTGCATGTTTCATACCAGGATTGGCTTATTGAGTCACCAGAGATACTCCCATCAACTGTGAAAATGACTTCCAGGAAAAATGTATACTTGGACACAAGTAGTGGCCACCGTCAAGTACCATAGCAGGATAACCTGGCCAGACACTCAATAAAATAAACATACAGAAAAATTCTTATTGCTCACCCAGCCATACTATTCTATGGATCTATGGAGAGAAATTCATGGTGATTTTTTATTGTTGCTTCTCTGCTATATATATCTGGTATTGTTGGTATATGGTGTGTGTAGCATAGCTTTGTGTGAAGTTGTGTTGATGAGCTGAAGTATGTGTGTCTCTTAACTCACTATGTTTATATTTCTCTCATAAATAAACATCTCCTTTCAAATTGAAAACAAACTGGTACTTCAGTAGCACCAGGAATATCTTTTTCAATCGTTATTTGCATTGCATCAGCATCTTCTGCTATTCTAAGAGTGTAGACAGAAAAATCTGATGACCTGCCATTATAGCCATGATGCCAACCCTGCAATGCTTAGACATGAGTCTATAGTTATGGCCCCTTAGTGCATCAGAGCTCCATAAACTGAGGATCCTGGAACACAAGCATTTTGAAATGCTAAATCATTGTGAAATACTATAATGACCAAAAGAGTGTGCTGTAGGATAAGAATACCTCTTTTCCATTATTTACACATTCATATTTACACAACTCAAGATAATACGTGTTCAGCAGACAAAAATATTTGTATTACAATTAAGCAATCTAGTTCAGTAGGAGAGCTGGCTAATCTTTGTTTGCAATAACTATAATACATTATCATTCAAACACTCTATGCTAAAAAGTGATTTCATTTTCAGGACTACTCTTTAATCTAATCTTGCAACTATTTTAACACTTTGTACTGACTTCATAAATAACAGAATAACAGAATAGGCAAGTAGCATTTACACAAACAGTATGGGAGGACCTTGCTCACTTAAGAGATCATCCTGCCCAATGACCTGCTAGTCATACCCTCTAAAGACTGGTGGAAAGTGTTTTTATCAGTTTTGCTGATTTTATCTATCTCTCCCCTTCTCCATTTCTCTCTCCCTGTCTCTGCATGTGATTGGCAGAAGTTACAACTTTACTGCTAGAGAGAGAGAGAGAGAGAGAGAGAGAGAGAGAGAGAGAGAGAGAGAGAGAGAGAGAGAGAGAGAACAAACAAACAAACAAACAAACAAACAAACAAACAAACATATGTTTCTGATGTTATTCCTAAGCACATCCCATCTTGTATGATTTTGGAGGCTAAGCAGGATCGCCCTACTAGTACGGAGACAGGAGACTACAAGGAAATCCCTAGGACAGTGATGGCCAAACTTGGCATTCCAGATGTTCTTGAACTTCAATTCCCACAAGCCCTGATCAGCAGGTGTACTGACTTGGGCTTCTGGGAATTAAAGACCAAGAACACCTGGAGTGCCAAGGATGGCCATCACTGCCCTAGGATTTTCAAGAATTAGTAAGAAAACATGCTGCCTAAGTCCACAGAGAGCTCCTTCCAGTCAGACATGATATTAACTGGGCTAAATGGACCATCATCCTAGTCAGAATAAGGCAGATTACATATTATTATCCTCAAAAGTACTTGATTCAGGGATTGGATATGGAGGTGGAAGAGTGGATACACACTCACTACAAATATAGGAATGTTGACAAGGTTTCTATGCATATGCATACCTGTCAACCTTCCTGGATTGGCCGGGATTTCCCGTTTTTCGGCGCTGATTTGCATCATTTCCTGTCCGGAGCTGCCAAAACCCCGGAATTTGGCAGCGGGGGGGGGGAGGTACTGTGCATCCCTTCTGCGCATCCCTTTTACGCTTGCGTAGAACCCTTTTACACTTGCGTAGAACCCTTCTAAGCTTGCGTAGAACCCTTCTACGCATGCGTAAAAGGGTTCTACGCAAGCATAAAAGCCTTCTACGCATGCGTAGAAGGAGACTTGCGCAGAACCGTTCTGTGCAGGTCCCGGATTGTCCGGAGCCGTGGTTGACAGGTATGTGCATATGTCAAATATGCTATGTGCAAAGGGAACACACACTTATTAAGGAAAGAATCTATGACCCAGGTATGCTTATCTATATCCTGATTTTGCATTCCAAATCCATAGAAGATTCCTCTTTCCTCAAAAGCATTTCAAATTATTTCATTCAATCCCTCTGCTTTAACCAAGATGTATGGAGAAAAGTCCCACCACAATCTATGCTTATAATCAAAAACACACTGTGGACTACTGTATAATGTTATAAGAGACTATGAGTTTTGCCTGTGTATAAATAAAAGAGATCCCTTCCTTGTACGTACTGACATCTCTCTTGAAAATTCCTAGTGAAGTGCAAGACTATTTTGCTGAAATGATACAGTTCCCTGAAGTACAGTAAAACCCTGACTTACATATGCCTCGAGTTACATAAAATCTGACGTACAGTAGACCCTCATATAACAACGTTACTTGGTTCTCCATGTAGCATCGTTATGCAGGAAACATCATTATGCAGTTTCCTATGGGAGATCTCCCGCAGAATGACAAAAAACCGCTGTTAAAAAAATGTCAAAATTTGCACAACGACATTTTTTGTCATTGTGCGGGAGACCATGTGGGGTGCGTCGGTAGCATTGTTAATCGAAAATGACGCTACTTGAATGCATCGTTAGTTGTGGGTTCACTGTACATAACGATTTTGTACTAAAACGATGTCCCAATTTACATGATTTCCTATGGGTTTGCTTCGAGTTACATAAAGATTCTTTTTCCTATCAATTTGCTTTGAGTTATATAAAAATCCATTTCCCTATGGGTTTGCTTCGATTTACATAAAAAAAGATTTAAGCAAAAGCCTATGGAATTTACTTTTTCATAAGTAGGGGTTTTACTGTATGTCCTGGGAAGAAACAGTTAAGTTTAAATTCAGTGGCAAAATCAGGAGTTCAAGACTCTCATTGAAAAGGGCAGTTTAGCTCCATGGAATAAACACCTGAGGTAGAATATGAACAGCACTTGAGAAAGTTACTTTTATAAGGCAGTTGTCATGCTGGCTAGGAATTCTAGAAATTTTATCTAAATGTATTTTCCCCCATGCTCTGATTCTGATCCACCATAATGGCACAGGGAACTTGATCTTCATTTGCTCTTTTGTATAAGTCAGTGGGTATAAATGGCACGTTTTCAACTGATTATAATGGAATCATGGAACAATGGCATTGAAATGGGCCTATAAGGCCATCAATCCCAAACCCCTGCTTAATGCATGAATCCAAGTCAAAGTAGAGCTGAAAGATGGCTGCCTAACTTTCTATTAAATGCCTCCAGCACCGGAGTGTTCACCACCTTCTGAGGTACATCATAGTGGTCTAGTAGGTAGGTTTTTCTGATACTCATCTGAAATCTTACTTCCTGTAACTCGAGCCTGTTATTATGTGTCCAGCACTCTAGGATGATGCAAATGTGATCCTGTTTTTCTCCATATGACAAGCTTTCAAGTATGAGGAGAGTGGTATGATATCACTGGGTGAGTGTAGATATCTGTTCATCAAACTGGATTTTAGTGTGCACGTAGCAAATTTTTCCAGAGCTTGGTAAAAATGAATTGCAAGATAGCTATCTATAATTAGTCATGTTTGGGGTAACAAAGATTTATTAAGTCTTATTTCAGAAGTACACTAAGGAGTATTTACAAAACTACTTCACTGGTAGTATTTTATTTGCATTCAAAAGTTACTTTTCAAGGTCTTCCTTAAGCATTCTGGCAGGAATTGTCCAAGTTTTTTCCCAATTTATCAATCCTAGGGCCATTCTGATCAGTATTGGAAAGTAACAAGTAGCACAACAAGTAGTGTTAGTTATTTTAAAAATAATAATTTTTCAAGATCTTCACTTTCTAAGCTCCTTCTTTAGTACTGTATATAGTATCTGCTAAGAATAACTTCCTGGATTGAACCACTTTAGGCTGATGGTGGATGAATTACATTACTGAATACTTTTCCATATTTTAACACAATCTCCTTAAATCAGGCTTTCTCAATCCCATGCTTACTAGATTTGTTGCACTGCAACTTCATCACCCCAGAAGGCCAACAACCCAACTTGACTGAGAGTTGAAGTCCAACACATCTGATTGGTCTAGTTTGGAGAGAACGTGTCTATACCGGTAATCTAAACATCATAGGGGTGGAGTGTTACACTTTTGTTGTTGTTCAGTCGCACAATTGAGTCTGACCTTTTGCGACTCCATGTACCACTGCACGCCAAGCTCCTCTGTCATCTGCTATCCTCTGTAGTCCACCCAGATCTACGCTAACCACATTAATGATGCTATCTCATTCTCTGTCATCCCCTTCTCCTTTTGCCTTTGATCTTTCCCAGCATCAGGACCATATCCAATGAGTTCTCTCATCTCATTTGGTGGCCATAGTACTTGAGCTTCAGCTTCAGTATTTCTCCTTCCAAGGAGCAGTCAGGATTTATTTCCTTTAGGATTGACTGATTTGATCTCTTTGCAGTCCAGGGGACTCTTAAGGGCTCCAGCACCACAGGTCAAAGGTGTCTATTCTTCTGCGCTCATCCTTCCTTATGGTCCAGATCTCACAGCCATACATTATTACTGGGAAGACCATTGCTTTAACTATGTGGACTTTTGTTGGCAGGGTGATGTCTCTACTTTTTATTTCATGGCTGCAGTTACCATCTGCAGTGATCTTAGATCCCAAGAAGGTGAAGTCTGTCACTGCTTTCATTTCTTCCCCTTCTATCTGCTGGGGAGTGATGGGGCCAGAAGTCATGATCTTGTATTTTTATGTTGAGTTTCAGGCCAGCTTTTGCACTCTCCTCTTTCACCATCATCAAAAGGCTCTTTAGGTCTTCTTCACTTTTTGCCATTAGGGTAGTGTCATCTGCATATCTCTGGTTGTTGATATTTCTCCCAGCAATCTTAATCCCAGCCTGTGCTTCTACCAGGTCTACATTACTCATGATGTACTCTACATATAAGTTAAATAAGCAGAGGGACAATACACAGCCTTGTTGTACTTCTTTTCCTTCTCTAAACCAGTTGTTCTGTATCCTGTCCTAACTGTCGTTTCTTGAGAACAAAAACAACATTTTGAATTGTGCCCAAAAACAAACTGGAAATAAATATATGCCATACTAGAGAAATATTGTCACAGTGATGACTGCCATGTCCTATTAATGGTGGCTTAATGGGAAAAAGAAATCAATTAGTCTGGAACTTTGGTGTATGAGAAACAAGACACAGGAACAGCCGAAATATTGGCTTAACACATCTTTATTGCATGGTGTCCTGGGGGAACATGTGGTAATGGCGGACGAACAGCTCAATATATACGGTGGCTATACATTTGAATGTGGCTCCACGATAGCCCATTGGCTACTGCCGGCGTGACATCATTCCAGGTCACGCCCTTCTTGTCCAGGTGAGGTAGTGGGGATTGGAACCTTGTGAGCTGGGCGCTCGCTATTGCCACCAGGTGGTCATTAGCTCGCGTCCTAATTACACGGGATACATTGATACAGTTGGTGGTTGTTTTAATGCATAGAACTAAGAACACAACAGGAACATAATTTGAAACCTAAGAATCCAGGGAAGAAAAGGGGATGCTTCTACCATGAATTTTATTTTGAAAGGTTCTGAGGTGACTATTTACCTCAAAATGGTGCTCTAGTCTGCTGGAGGGAGCAGCCATTTTGTCATTACTGGAAGTAAGAAAACTCTGTAAATTCTTCTCTGTCACCAGTTCCCTTAGCGATCTTAGCAGAAAAGTGAAATCTCATAAAATGTGAGAGAAACAGTACATCCTATTCTGCCTGAGTGCCGGGAGGATTAATTAGTCAGTGTTTGTAAAGACTATTGGAGATGAAAAGAGCCATATATCTGTACTAACCTGGGGCTATTAGAATGGTGTGAAGCCAAATTAGAATCTGGGCTTCTTTTGTTGGGCTTGAGTTGGAGAGGTTTTAAAAGTTTCTCTAACTTGTTTTGAAAAGAAAAAGAAATTTGGGGGTGGGGAAGAGAATGAGCTACTTTGCATCTTTTGATGAAGAATTGATAGTGAGCCACAGCTTCTCTCTCAGGAGAGATGGAACTCTAAGAACGGCAGAGTAAGGGAAAAAAAGTCTTAACATGTAAAACTATATTACATTTACTCTAGCTCTCTTTCTTTCTCTCCTGTTTGTAGCTGAGCCAAGATAAATAACTGAGAGCTGCTGTACACAAAGTGAGCTTTTCCAACGTGCTAGTATTCTTGATATGTTTCCATAAAAAGAACCACATGTCCTCAAAACCAAACCATCAGTGTATCTATTCAATGGCACAGATAGAAATTACATTGTTGTGCAGCAGAGCAAATCAGCCTTATTTAAATCCATTCTAAAAATGGGGACAACCAAACCAAAATTTATGACTTTGACACTGGACTTTGGGTCAGTACCAAATTTGGCATAGGTGTAACAACCAATCTGCTTTTGCTCTGTGCTAATGCTGGGAAAGCCTCAGTTTAGTCCCAAAACAGAGCCTATCTTCATAGGGAGGAAAACCAAAAAATTAAGCAAGATAGAAATAACCAGGGAGAAGGTCCTTGCATGTCTTGTTGAACTAATTGCTAACAAATCACCAGGACCAGATGGCATCCATCCATGAGTTCTCAGGGAACTTAAAGTTGAAATTGCTGATCTTCTAGCCAAAATATATAACCTTTCCCTCAAATCAGGCTTTGTGCCTGATGACTGGAAGGTAGCGAATGTAACACCAATTTTCAAAAAAGGATCCAGGGCATGATCCAGGAAATTACCGACCGGTCAGTTTGACATGTGTCCCACGTAAAGTGAAGGAAACCATCCTAAAAGATAGAATTAATAGGCACATAGAAAAGAAGGTGCTGCTAAAGGAGAGCCAACATGACTTTTGCAAGGGCAAATCATGCCTCACTAATCTGTTGGAATTTTTTGAGAGTGTCAACAAGCATGTGGATAAGGGGGATCCAGTTGACATTGTTTATCTGGACTTTCAGAAGGCTTTTGACAAGGTCCCCCACCAAAGGCTCTTGAATAAACGTACCAGTCATAGAATAAAGGGACAGGTCTTGTCCTGGATCAGCAACTGGCTACAGGACAGGAAACAGAGGGTAGCACTAAATGGACACTTCTCCAAGTGGAGGGAAGTAAAGAGTGGGGTCCCCCAAGGTTCAATACTGGGACTCCTGCTTTTCAACCTCTTCATAAATGATCTAGAAGTAGGAGTAAATAGCAAGGTAGCCAAATTTGCTGATGACACTAAATTATACAGGGTAGTGAAAACTGTGAGAGATTGTGAGGAGCTCCAGAGGGATCTCTTGACACTGGGGGAGTGGGCAAAACAGTGGCAAATGAGCTTCAACACTAGTAAGTGCAGAGTGATGCACGTTGGGACAAAAAACCTCAATTACATTTATAAACTGATGGGGTCTGAACTCTCTGCGACAAACCAGGAAAGGGACCTTGGTGTCCTGGTGAACAGCTCAATGAAGGTGTCAACCCAGTGTGCCTCAGCAGTGAAAAAAGCAAGCTCAATGTTAGGGTTAGGAAGGGTATAGAAAATAAGTCAGCAAGTGTCATTTTGCCTCTTTATAAATCTATGGTGAGGCCCCATCTGGAATATTGTGTACAGTTCTGGTCGCCATACCTCCAGAAGGATATAATGGAGCTGAAAAAAGTGCAGAGGAGGGCAACCTGTCTGTCTTTGACCTTGGTCTCCAGTGCAAAGGATTTTGAGATTTATTTATTTATATTTATACCTTACCCATTTGACTAAGACAGCTACTCTGGGCAACCCAAAACAAATATTAAAAACATTTAGGTCAACATTTTTTACTAACATAAAATACATCACTCCAGCAAAATACACACAGAGATAGATGGCATTAATATTTTTTTAAAAAGAAAACTTAACGTCCAGTCTATAAGTGAGGTAACATAGCCCTAAAATTACAACTTAGCTTCTGCGGATTTAGCATGAGAACATTAGTTTATCTGACAGATTAAAGAGTGTATGTTTTTCCATTGCATGTGTTATACACATTTGTTGCCCCATTTCATTCAGCTCAAAACACACATTCAAAATATTTTGACACAGAGGCACTAAAGGTAATTCCCAGCTGTCTTTCCTTCTGTCCTTTACCAGCAACCACGGCACAGTTCATGTGCTCATCTTCTGGGCAATTCTACATGAGAGGTTTCTGCTGAAATTTGTGAGTAGTGTATGAACACTTAAAATTGCATTTTAAAAAGGCTAGGAAATGCAATTCTTTAAAAACCTTGTGATTTATGAATGTGGTTTTTTCTTCTTCTATAGCCATGATTCAAAACACCAGGAAACAGAATGAAATTAGCACACAATATTGTGCCTGTGTTGCCAGCAAGAAAAAGGATGCCAAGCTTTACATAGCAAAGGGTAGCCTGAATATTGACAACACCAACAATAGCAATCAATATAGTCTACAGGACACCCTCTTGTGCTCTTTCCATTCACAGATGTCAGAAAATAGTGGTGCTGATTCATTTGTGAGAAGTGATAAGATAGTGAAAAAATGAGTCAGCTTCTGGGATTTCTCCTTGCTTGGTGTCACTCTGTGAATGGTAGTGAGGGCAGGATTTTGCTTCTTTTGGGAAAATTAACAAAGGACTTACTGGGTACTCCCCTACACACGCAATCAGTGATATACTCATGGGTGACAGCAAAAGATCATCTGGTTCCAAGGCTGGCTGTGCCATTAGGCTAAATGAAACTATTGCTGGCCTTGGCAAATCCCTCTGCCCTGTGCCCGCCTGCTCAAGGATGGCCACTGCTGCTGTTCTGGAAACCTGCCACCATGGGCAGCATTCCAGCTGAAATAGAAAATGCAAGGCCACTTGTTATGTCCAGCCCTTATAAGCAATAGTCCAGACAATGATGAACAGAACAGCAACAAGGTTTATTCAACAGCCTTTTAGGTTATGCTTACAAGGCACTCCGGATGCGGAGATGGCTATACAGTCTCAAAGAAATCAGTCCCTCCAGTTTCTGCCTGGAATAAGGCAAGGGCTAGCTACTGTAGAAGTGGTAGCATAATGGAGGAGCCCCAGGCTTAGCATGACTGTATAGATCTGGCCTGGCCACACCCTTGTTGACTCGTGGGCTTATATAGTGTCTCCCCAGTGGTTGCTCCTTGATACAAAGTAGTGACCCGCCAGACAAACTTAACTAACGCATCATAACAGGGTATATATGTAATTAACCAATGAGGAACAGGATCCAAAACTGTAGCCAATCACTGGACTCTGATTAGCATAATGAGCGCGCCTAGGATGGGGGATTTTGCACCACTTTAGGCTCCTAATTTGGATGGCGGGAAACTGCCATTTTCCTCTTGCAAGGCACTGCCCCTGCCACTTGCAAATGTACCTCAATACACAACACCACTACTCTAAGATAAAGAGGAGGAGTGGAAGGAGATGATGTGCTGTTGGGAGTTGGTAGCTGTAATGGCAACAATGATGATGATTACCACAGCCCCCAGAGGATAAGAAGCAGTGGCAGCTGTTACACAGCATGCCCAACTGTAGAGAGCAAGCTGTTTGTTAAATCAGTGTCTAGCACGTCAACAAACAGCAGATTGTGTTGAGTGGGCTTCTGATAGGAGACACAGGTGGTGTATCTAATCTTCTCCTCTTTCCTCTCTCCACTCTTCTTGCTTCTCCTTTTCAAACTTCAGGGGTGGCAATTGGCTTGCATCATTGGGGAGTCCATTATCTTCTTCTGCTCCCTGTCCAAAGGGTGATGGCAACAATGCATTCTGCCTTTTCCTTCTCCTTCCTCTTGCTGCATTGCCACAGCCCCCCGCTGAGGTGTGGATGATGCAGAAATGCCTGCTCTTCTGCAGGACAGATGGGGAATGTTTGTATTGGAACAGGTGGAAGTGCACATAGATGTACATGCATAAGCACACTGGGTGGAAAGTTGTGTGTGAGGGACACCTTGCTTCCTATTTCAGGCAGTGGGCACCCTTGAACTATTTTCTTAGGGTACACAGAAAGAGCCTCCTCAAAAATTGTGGTATTTTAAAACCACAATCAGGTGTATCTTGGGCAGTGGTTACCTTCTGTTGCCAGCTAATCTTTCTCACACTAGGTCAGGTGAAAAGAACCGCAGAATGAACTTACCAAAAAGTGGCTTCATTTTGACAGCTCCGTGTCTGGCCTAGACATGGAAGAAGAATTGTCTCTTTATGTTTTTTATTTAGCCAACAAACAGAAATATCTGACAGAGCCTTATTTGCTCTAGTCCGTAACCTAAAAGTCACTACAGTGGCAAGTGGGAAACAAATCCTATCCAGTTTTGTGATATCAATAAGGTAAACATTAATGCTACCTGGGGGAAGCTCATTAAGTTTCACATGTTCCTTCTCAGTCCTTGCTGAATCACAGGATTGTGAAAAATACCCTTTCCTCAAAACCAGCTAACCCATGGCCAGCCCTATATAACTGCTCCTTGCCACCCAAATAATGGAGTGTAGCATTTAAAACCAGGTAAAATACATTGGTACATAAAGCAGGCAATTCTGTGACTCTTCCTTCTTAGATGGGACTATACAATTGCAAAAATCCAAACAGCTAAGAATTTGATTAAATTCAAGACACCTAAAATACTCTGCCTAAGATAGCAACCTCATGTTGCCTTACAGAATGTGAAGTCTGTTCCTTGGTTGCAGGATGGATTTGATTTAAATCACTTTGATTTAAATCATGATTTAAATCACTAGTCAGTAAGGCTCGATTTAAATCATGATTTTCTACATAAAGACTCATTTTTGCTGCAGTTGTTTTAATCTTAATATTTACAACCAGATAAAGGTTTCATTTTTAGAATAATAACTTTTTAGATTACAGTAGTTTTGCAATTATATCAGAAAATTACTGATTTTGTGGTTATATACCATTTGAAATACATATATAGATACTGTATTTTCTGGCGTATAAGACTACTTTTTAACCCCAAAAAATCTGTGCCAAAGTCGGGGGTCGTCTTATAGGACAGGTACTTAACTGCAGCTTGTTTCCCCTTGCTTCATATGTCCAGCGCATATGGTGGGGGGTGCCGCGGCCGAGTCCCTGCTCTGTGCGGGGAGTTTGAAGCAAGGGGAAGCAAGCTGCACACATCTTCCTGTACCTCGAGGAGGAGAACGTGAGCGTGGATTGGCGCTCCACCAGAACCTGCCCATTCGACTTGGAGGGCTGCGCGTCTTCGGGTTGAGTGTGGGTTAATTTTTATTTGGTGTGCATTGGAAGAGAGGTAGTCTTATACGGCAAGTATATTCCAAACTCTATATTTTAACTGGAAAAGTTGGGGGTCGTCTTATACGCCAAGTCGTCTTATATGCCGGAAAATACAGTAATTATGAAATTACTGCAAGGTGAACTATCTCCAGTTTAATAGGTTAATCATTCACATTACCTTAACATTTAAATAGTTTTATTTAACCAAAACAAGAACATTATATAGCATTATGTAGGCTTATATTTGCTTAAACATCTATGTTTGTTAACTGATGTGGCAAATATATTTTTAAAAACTTAGACTGATAGTCATTGGCTACATCAGCCAGGTCCATATGATAAACTTCAGGCTGCTATACAAATAAAGATCTCAAGATGCAGAGTTCCATCCTCAAAAGATTTCACTTTTATTTTACTGCTTGCTCCTCCCTCCTCAAACTTTGTTCCTTGTGCTTGAAACATAGCAGCACTTAAGAGGTAAGGGGGTTGATTCTTTTTTTTTTATAATTTTTTTATTGAGTTTTATCATATAAAATACAAAACACAAATACAAAATTGTACAACATAATACTTGGAAAAGAAGAAGTAATAATTCATGTACAAAATACAAAAAACAACTAAAAATAATAATAATACCAAAAATACACAAAAAAATGTGTACAGCTATCCTGGTAATTAACACCCATCTTTATAGATACAATCTCTTAATTTATTACTTTCAATTTATTCTCTAATCTTGATTCCCCTCTCTAAAACTCATTTTCAAGTAAAACATTTAATGCCAATATGGATAGTTATACAAAAATGTAAGTGCAAATAATAAATCACCCAGTGTTTATTTACATTGCCCTAGAGAGCTCAGAGTATCTCATTAGCATTAATCCCAAAATCCCTTTTGTTCAGGTACAAGTCTATTTCTCTCATCACCCTTGAGGGAGTGATCCACAAAAGGTTTCCAAATATCCCAGAATCTATTTCCTTTCAAATTATCTCTCTTTTTTTCTTTATCTCTCATGTCAATTTGTCATTCAAGGCTAAATTCCACATTTCTTTATACCACTCTTCCGTTTGTATAATTACATCATTTTCCCAATGTCTAGCTATACAATGTCTAGCCATTGTAATCATTATTTCTAGCAGCTCTTTCTTATCCTTGTTTAAATTAATATCTTCCACGTTTGTCAACAGAGTGATACCTGATCCCAGTTTCACCATCTTACCCAAAATTTCTCCAATTTCTTTCTCAATTCTATTCCGGATATCTTTAACCACTTTACAACTCCACCACATGTGTTCCTACGTTCCAATAGTGTCCTTACATCTCCAACACATATTATCTTTTTTTTATTATCCATTTGATGTAACCTCACTGGGGTCAGATACCATCTCCACAACATTTTAAAATTATGCTCTTTTATTCTAACCGACATAGTCCTCATTATCCTGTTTTTCCATTTATTTCTCCAT
This sequence comes from Bradypodion pumilum, assembly GCA_035047305.1. NCBI lineage: Eukaryota > Metazoa > Chordata > Lepidosauria > Squamata > Chamaeleonidae > Bradypodion > Bradypodion pumilum. The sequence goes on from JAWDJD010000004.1 coordinate 137,226,087, forward strand.
AAATCCTTTCCTATCTCTATATTCAAATCTTGTTCCCACCTTAATTTCAAATCTTCTTGTGGATCACCATCCCTATTTAATATTGCATACAATTTACTAACTTAGTATTTATATCACCTTTTCTAATTTTTAGAATCAGCTCTTCAAATTCCGTCTTTTCTCTTTCCAAATCATATTCACTCATGCTGAGTGGGGGTTGATTCTGTGTACATAGATTTGCAGAGGAACAATGAGATTAAGGTATTTTTTCTCAATTCTGATGTTTATTTTATAACATTCTTTGCTATGAAGGAGGCATGTTATCATTGCAGATCCAAATGCACAGTTTTGAAAACAGCAAATCCAAGCATTTGATTTGATAATACCTTCTAGATAGAAAAATTGCCCCAAATAATCAGAAACCTCTGGGAGATCATGACATTGTGAATGGATTAATATAGCCTTATGCCACATAATTAAAAACTAATTTCATGATGAATAACCTTTGGACTATAATGTATCTTAACTACAACACGATCTTTAGAGAGATTTTTCCTAAACAAGCATTTAAATTAAAAAAAAATCCAATTTGAAAAAAACATTGATTTTTATCCTCCCTGCTTGGCTCCTCCTGTTATCTAGAGAGAGAGATTATCAACCTGCAGCCATACCTGTCAACCGCAGCTTCGGAAAATCCGGGACCTGCGCAGAAAGGTTCTGCGCAGGTTGCTTTTTATGCATGTGTAGAAGCCTTCTACGCATGCGTAAAAGCAACTTGTGCAGAACGGTTTTGCGCAGTTTGCTTCTATGCATCCATAGAAGGCTTTTACGCATGCGTAGAAGGCTTCTACGATCCTCTTCTGCACAGAAGCCTTCTACGCATGCATAGAAGGGTTCTACGCAAGTGTAGAAGGGTTCTATGCATGCATAAAAGCCTTCTAAGCATGCATATAAGCGAGCTATGCAGAAGAGATGCGCAGTAAGGCCTTTCCCCCCGCTGCCAAATTCCGGGGTTTCGGCAGCTTCGGGTGGGAAATGGTGAAAATCGGCGCCGAAAAACAGGAAATCCCGGCCAATCCGGGAAGGTTGACAGGTATGTCTGCAGCCTGTGGGCAGGATGTGGCCCACGGCACCATTTCATGTAGCCCACTACCACCTCCACCACACCAGGAAGTGCCATGTGGTGGAGGAAGGGCAAAATGGCCGTCCAGCCCCCGAAGCTGTCTGAGGGAGTGTGACCTGGCCTCTAGTTTAAAAGGTTGAGAACTCCTGCTTTAGGTGGTCATTCTGTGTGAAGGATTCACTCAGGGCAAGACCATCGATTGTTTAAAAGTGGACGTATGAAACTTCTCCTACCTTCAAGCATGCAACAGCTGTTTGACTGCTCTTCTGTGCAAGTCTTATCTGACCTTCCTGTTTGTATCCCATGATGTAGTCAAGGAAGATGAAGAATTGAGCTGGCTTCTGGGAACTATGGTCCAAAAATGGCCCCCCCTCCCCCCAGTTAAATATTTCCTGTACAATTATAGGATGCAGGCCATTGCCTGCAGGAATTTCCTTATGGGTTAATGAAGCTTTCCAGCTTTCCCTCAAATATCCTCAGAGGAAGATTGAATGCTGCTTTTGCCTTCCTTAACTTTGAGAAAATTCATCAGTCTGTTTGGTATTTTTAGCTGTGTTGCTAGAATTTTCTTTAAATATTGTTCTCCAATGAGATGAAGAATATTTAAGCCTCTAGATATTGCTAAGCTGAAGCTTCTGGCTTCCCTCATTATTGGCTATGGGAGCTAGAGCAGATGGAAATTTCTCTATAATATCTGCAAGGCTCTGCTTTGCCTACTCCTCCTCTTAGATGAAGCACTGGTGGCAAATTTCTGCTGTTAAATATAATTGCAGTAATCCAAGTATCCAAAGTCTACACCTGATTTCACACCAGGCATGGCAAGTATTAAGTGGATTTTTGTATGGTTTGACAATTAGCCCCACTGATGTGTCACATTCTAACATGAAGATGAAAGACTCATTACAGAAACAAAATAGCCTAATAATTTAACCACCTAATCCACTGGTGAAAACCAATGATATAATACTCCACAATTTTAAACAGCTACTGCAGGTAAGGTACTACTACCACAGTACTGGTCAACAGATCTTGGTTTGAATCTCAGTTACGCACAGTAGCCAGTCCTTTAATATCTCATATATCTTGAAAAATCTGTTACGGTCATTATAGGTCAGAAGTGACCTGATGGCACAAAAGAAATGAATTGGCACTATTTAGACCTTGTATGAAGCTTCATAAGGCAGAGCTTAAGATTTCAATGCTGCAGCTGGTAATTTGCCACCTATTTCTATGAAGAGATGATAAATCAACTGGACTATATTCCCGACTGTGATGTGAAAAAGAGCAATATTAATAATCCAAGAAAGCAGTTTGGAATGTCAGTACCAACTGCAACACTTTAAATTGTTTTTCCTATGAGAAACACACTCCCAAGTCTTTCAAGATGGCAATCCTTTGCATTTCTATTCAGACAGAAGTCTCACTAACTGATATGATGCTTACTCTAAGGTAAGTGTATATGACTGTAGTGTATATGACTTACTGCACATTTACTGGCCGAGAACTGTAGATCAGATGCAAGACTTTTGTGTATCTCCAGTTATATCTGTAAATGTCTAATTATCTCATCAGATCCGGCCAGTATATAGTATTCAATGATCAGAACTGATTGGAGTTATAGTCCAACAGCACCTGGAGGGCTAGAGATTGCCCCATCCCTGTGGTATTCTAATATATTTTCAGAGTGGTGGAAGCACAGAAAATAATGGCTTTTCACTTGTCAAAGATATTCCACATTTTTAATGCTGGGAAAAGCAGGGAATTTTTTTTTAGTTTGTCTTTATCAATTTAGTATACATAATTGAGATCAAAAGTGACTGAAAATGCCTAGTGATTCATGCATGAGAACTAGAATTCTATTAAGATGATTGCAGTTCCTACAGACAGAGGCTGAAATCCTGTTGCTTAGTATAGTAAACAGTAGCTAGAGTAGGTCCATTGAATCAAAAGAACTTATAGAAGCTTGCCTCACAAAATTCCCACTGATTCAGTCAGCCTACTCTAGTTGAGACTTACTATACTAAGCAACAGGATTCCAACCGCTGAGACTTTGGCAGGCTACTAACTTAGAAGATTGACCAATACATTCAGAGGGACAACAAAGCATTAACCAAATGCCTGAAAAATAAAATTCGGCATAAGAAACAATGACCTTGTCATTGTCGTCGGCTGCTACTCATGTCTGAGTATACATTCCCCCCTTGAAAATCATTTTCACAGTTGAAAGAAGAATGACAAACAGGAAAAATGCCATTGGCATGAATTTGTTTAAGGTGGATCCCAGCTTGCCATGAAGTAATCCACACACTATGATCATAGAACCATCTCCTGCGGCACGTATGAAATGAGACATGCAGGATTTGATTCCTGGACTGCATTGGACTGCTGCAGCCTTGAAGATATTGGCAATGTATGCCAGTCCATCTGGCATGGCCTCTTCCGCCTCCATGACTGTTGGGAATCAGAATAGTGAAGTGTTTCCTCCTCTGCTCTTTTTGTCATTGGGCCTAATAGGAAGGTTTCCAGTGGCATTTCCTCCATTGGCCCCTTTAGGGAGTCAGGTTATTTACCACCACCCAACACTCAGCATTGAGTCACTGGCTGTACGATCTACTCCATTAATGTAGTGGGATGTCCATCCAGATAGACAATGACCTTGAAATAATATCTTGATCAAAGAACCATAAAATATATACCGGTACAAAAGGGCACCAGTATTTTAATTCTTAGAAGTGAAATCCAAGGATACCTGCTTCATCACTCTTGGGCCTTATTCTATATGTTACTTGGTATCTAAAGGTAGAAACTGATTGAAAAGTCAATAATTTTTAGAAGAGTACACAAGCAGGACCCTAAATAAAATGTTGTTTACAGTGTACAGTATATTTCTGTCCTTGTGAAGTGATAGCAAACCTCAAAGGTGGCGGATGAATTCTTATGGTTGGCTCATGTAAACCAGGCAATATAGCAAAATGATTTGTTGAGTTTGCATGAAACTATGTTTTTGCTATGCTATATTTACAGTGACAGACTTTACATTCTTAGGATCGAAGATCACGGAAGATGGTGATTGCAGCCATGAAATAAAAAGGCGACTGATTATTGGGAGACATGCTATGAGAAACCTGGGGAACATAGTTGAAAGTAGGGACATCACCTTGCAAACAAAAGTTCACATAGTCAAAGCAATGGTATTCCTGGTGGTAATGTATGGTTGTGAGAGCTGGACCATAAGGAAAACTGAGCACAGAAGAATAGACGCCTTTGAGATGTGGTGTTGCAGGAGTTTTTTGAGAGTACTGTACCCGGGACAGCAAGGAGAACAAATAGGCCAAATTTCAAAAAAAAAAAAAAATCAGCCCTGATTGCTCTTTGGAAGGTCAAATAGTGAAGATGAAGCTAAAGTACTTTAGACATCAAATGAGAAGAGAGGACTCACTTGAGAAGGCCTTGATGCTGGGAAAGGTAGAGGGCAAAAAAAGAAGGGGGTGGCAGAGAATGAGATGGCTGGATGGTATTGTTGACACAGTGGGCACAGAGTTGTGCAGGTTGAAGAGGATGGTGGAGGATGGGGTGCCTGGCGTGTAATGGTCCATGGGGTCACAAGGGGTCGGAATCGACTATGCAACTGAACAATAACAACAAACAAATTTGCATCTCTGTTTACTAAGTCATTAGAATGTTTTCTATTTCAAGCTATTTTACAGCAAAATAAATAAACACATTTAAGCCTGGTTTCAGGGCGTGCACTCTCTCTCTAAATTATATTGCTGTGGAAGCCTAAGCTATGATAAGAATATTGGTAAGACCTTATCAGGATGGCACTAAGAAAATAGGAATCTAAGTACAGTGGAACCTCATACAATTGCCCAGTATAGCAACGGAATCGCATAACAATTAGGTTTTGGGGGGAAATGGCGTCCTACGTAATAATTTTCCCTATGGGAAAAAATCGTACAACAATTTTTCAATGGGAAAAAACCACTTAGCGAAAAAAAATGTTGTATGATGCATTCCATAGGGAAAATCGTTAAACAATGCATGCATCGTATAGCAACTGTTTCGTACAACAACGAGCCCTGTGGAATGGATTAAAATCGTTGTATGAGGTACCACTGTACAGTAAAGCCTTGCTTAGAGACTAAATTGCTTAAAGAGCAAAATTTAGTTGTCGCCTTGCTTAACAACTAAAACCAACCAAAAACTTGCTTAACAACTAAATTGGGGTTCACAATCCCCCTCCCCGGGAGTCACAATTGGTCACTTACAATGGTGTTTCGCTTAAAGAGCAAACTTGCTTAAAGAGCAGTCCCGTGGAACGCATTATGCTCTTTAAACAAGGTACCACTGTATATTCAGTTAAATTCACAATCCAGAGCTGACAAAATATAGAGAGCACATTTTGTATGAACACTCATTCGAAGACATAAGAATTTGTCATACACTTTTATTAGAAATGGGTTTGGTTTGCAACAATAGGAAATTTAGAGAAGTCTTATATCTTTGGATTTGCACACTGTAAACATACAATAATCTGATAAAGTAGTCCATAAAATATAACGGCATCTTGCAAAGATGTTACAGTCATTTTTCATAATTTGCATATATCAGTGAATCATATGATATAATAAAGAAGTATAATAAGACACTTGAAAGATTTGATTTCATTACTGTAAAGCAGCAACACTCTAAATTAGTCAGAAAAAGTAATGAAGAATAGGTTGGGGAAAAGATTGCTGCCTATAAAAATTACAGAAATCTTTAAGGAAAAATAATGGGCAGGATAAATAAAAAAACACACACCATGAAAACAGCTTTGTGGAAGCAAGACAGCTTTAGCTTTATTTCCCTTAAAAGCATCCATATATGACTGAGGAAATTATTTTTAGTTTGTATAATGATTTCAATTTTAGAAACAGTTTTTATATGGCCCTGTTTCCCAACTTTGTGCTCTCCAAACGTATGAAGACTTCAGCACCCATCACCCCCAGCTATTGTGGCATCCAAGAAGGACAACTGCGGCTCTCTAGAGGCAACAGAGGGTGGGAAAGCTGTTTTATGGCACAGTTATCAGATATTCCACATCTTGGAAGCACTACCTTTTCAGATAGGATGGCAGGAGGAGATTCTGAGAATTATAGTCCGAATCCAACAAAAGTAACAGTTTAAAGCATGGGTTCCCAACCTAAGGCCCATGGTGCCATTTCATGTAGCCCCCGCCCACCGCTCCAAGGGCATTCAAGAAACAAAATGGCTACCCCTTTGAGGCTATTGGGACAAAATGCCCCCCCCCCCCATTGTGCAGGTAGGACAAAATGGTAGTCCGGCCCTCAAAGCTGACTGAGAGAGTGTGACCCGGGCCCTGGCTTGAAAATGTTGGAAACCCCTGGCTTAAAAATATGACACTGGGATCAAGATGTGAAACTTTGCATGTATACAGTGCTAAAATAATTAAGATGGGCATTGAAAAAGCAGCCTTGAATATATCTTGTACAGTGATACCTCATACAACGTCCAAACTTGGTTCCACAAGTTTGGACTTTATACGGATTTGGACTTTGTATGAGGCATGTAAAATCCTAGCCGCGATGCCTGATACAATGTCCAAATCCTTGCCGCGATGCCTCATACAACGTCATTTCCATAGAGCACAGACTTCAGGGCAAAGCCAAGGAAACTGACAGAACTTTAAGAAATCATTGTCTAAAGGCTAAAAACATTACAAAAACATGTCAAACAATCCTGATTGTCCAAGAAAAATGCTGCAAAAATCCCAGGAATGCTTCTAAAAATTCTGATGAAAAAAATCCCCCCCAAAAAAATCCAAAATTGTGCTCAAAACCACTTCTAAACACTCTTTGCCTCATGCAAAACCCAAAAGAGCAATGCACGCATGTGTCCTGCCTTTTATACTGCCCAGGCACAATGCAACCTGGGAAAACCCCAATGCCTCATACAAAGTCGCAGCGACTTTGTATGAGGCAACTTTTTTCAAGGAATTAGGCGATGTTGTATGAATTCAATGTTGTATGAAGCGGACTTTGTATGAGGTATTACTGTATTATAAAATGCAGTTTACAAAAGCATTTGTTTCATGGCTCAGTCAAGCTGTGGAAGAGAATTGAAAGTGTATCAACATAACTGGTAAAACATTGCAATATCTCAGTGTGACTGGATATGGCATATAACTTGGATTCTCTGTAGCTTCTCTACTCTGATATTATAGTACTTTTTTGTAGTAGCAGCATACCAGAATCTGAACTATGTCCTTGTAGTCTTAGGAGGTGAAAAAGCCATTGAAATTTCTATTTAAAAAATCTGTTGGTTCACTGGGCCCCTGTACCTCCAGGCTCACCAGAAAGGATTGTTGATGAAGGGGAGGTATTGGTATAAATCAGGGATTCCCAAACTATGGCCTGCGGGCCAGATCCAGCCCCTGATGCCAATTCATTTGGTCTACACCACCCTCGTTGCTCCCATAAGCGGAAAACATGCCGACACATGTGCAAAATGCTGCTGTAAATTACCCATTCAGCATTCTGTCCATGCGTGGGTGCATTTTACTTCCACTTGTGGGTGGGAGGAACCCCATGGCCAGCCCACTTGGTCAAGCTATGAAATTTAATTTCAGATTTCGGAGGAATGAAAGGTGGTATTCCTTGCAAGTTGCAGCATCTCTACAATTGAACTTGCGGTAAATCTGCTTAGGCCAAGAGAAGTAAGGGACACTTCTCTACAGGACATTTTCTCGGTGTTAAGAGACTACTTCAAGCCCAAGGTCTTTATCTTCATGGCCCGGATAAACTTCTTTTGGAGGAATCAGAAGCCTGGAGAGGCCATCATTGACTATGTTGCTGCACTGCGCCAGATGGCTTAGACATGTGAGCGGCCAAACTTGGACGACACCCTGAGGGGAAAGGGTACAGAAGGGCATGTTAACCTTCGAAGAGGCATTCGAGGAAGCCCTGGCATCCAAAGTCGCTACTGCAGGTGAAAAGGAGTTTTCAATGTACCTGATTGGTTTACACAGGTTTCCCATGTTAAGTCTGGGCAAATGTATCACTGTAACTGCCGTTCTGCCTGTATATATGTTGCTACCTCATCCTGTTTTCCCCAGTCTGAATTAGTCCGAACTGAGCTATAATAAATGACTTGTTGGTTAACCCCCGATCTGTTGTCGCGTTGCATTTAATACTCAGACTCAACAATTTCTGTCTCCTTTTACTTTTACTTCTCTCTTGTCCTTCACAATTTTAAGTATTTCTTCTACCATCTATCTCAAGTGATGGCAAACCTTTTAGAGACCGAGTGCCCAAACTGCAACCCCAAACCCACTTATTTATCGCAAAGTGCCAACACAGCAACAGGGGAGGGAGGAAACTCTCCTATTGAGCAGAGGGGCAGGGCAAACTCGGTGCTATGGAAGGGAGGAAGCACTCCCATTGGGCTGCTGGGCAGAGGGGCATGTCAAACTCTGTGCTGGGGTGACCGCATGGGAGCCCACAGAGAGGGTTCCAAGTGCCACCTCTGGCACGCGTGCCATAGGTTCGCCACCACTGTTCTATCTAAACATTTATTTTCTTTTTTATTACAGGATTTTTATTTTTTGCATTCTTATAATATTTCTGGTTTCAATCCACAGTTCTCTTGGTTCATGATCAACTGAGTTTAGTGGTGTACACAGAAAAAGCCTTCTTGTTGAACCACAATTGGGCATACCTGGTAACGGCAACCTTGTGTTGCTGGCTAATCTTTCTCACACTAGGTCAGGCAAAGAGAACTGCAGAATGAATTCACGAAAAGGTGCCTTTGAATTCACCAAAAGGTGCCTTCATTTTAGCAGTTTCATGTCTGGCCTAGACATGGAAGGAGAACTGAGTTTAGTAATGCAAAATCTGTTCCTTACATTCACTTTAGCTCAGTATTTCCCAACCTTTGGTTTCGGGAGTACAATTCCCAGAAGCCTAAGTCAATTCCACAAAGCAGCCAATGTACTGATTTAGGCTTCTAGGAATTAAAGTCCCACCATGGGGTGTGGGCTCCACAATGGGAACCACAACTTTAGATTCATCTGGAATGCATTTACAATGTAAATTATATTTTGGCACTACAGTTTGTGTGTGTTTTTTCTCACCTTTACTCCAGGGTTGGATATTAACAGCTCATAGTCAGTACCACAATTGCTCATGGTCTTTCATTACACAGAGAATGCAGCTTTTCCATCTCCTGTTTCTAATTACACTGTCTGTGTGATCTCAATATGGTGATGTCCACATGTATAGCTGTCTTTTCTGTTGCTTGAAGAATGTATTTGCAATAAACAGATTATTGGATTCACAAAACAATGAGTTATCCTGCTTCTTTTTTGTCCCCTAAACCAAAATTTCCAACAATATTTGGTTCTGCTTAGTTTCCCACTTTGAAGTCTAGTAACTTGTAAGCGTTTCTTGTTCTAGTGTATTATGCCTTAATTTTGTTGTTTTGCTCTGACATCCTTGCCGTAGCCCATAGGGCACAGCCCTAAAAGAGGAAAAAGGGGGGATAGGAGGGTTGAGGTGAAAAGGCAAACAATCTTAGAGTAAAATAGTAGCAGTTATAATGACTAGCCCGAATGAGGACAGTTGAGGAAGATGATACCAGCTGGGCTTTATGGAGTGGCCCTGCTTCCCAACCCATTTTCTTCTCCTTCATCATAACAGAGTGTCCTATATTATCTATGCTTGTAGTTCGATATAGAAGAGATGCAAAGCAGAAGCTCTACTACAGACCTGTGACCTCCCTCTTCTAAAAAGACAGGTGCTACAGCAGACATGAAGCAGCACTGCTATATAGTCCCTTCAGGTGTGCATCTGTTTTGCAACTACTTATTCAGTATTCCAATTGATATAATTAAACCTCTAATTTACTTACGTTCCAAGGACTATTACAAGTGTAGCTATACTGCATATAAATAGTATATAGAAAACAATAAATCAGAAAACCATCATAAAGTACATAGCTGTGTGTTTAACAAGCTCAGGAGAGCTTGTGCAAATGTGAGAATTTTAGATGTTTAAAACAGGGGTTCCCAACCTAATGCCTGCAGGCTGGATACAGCCTGTGATGCCATTTCATGTGCCCTTCCACCCCTCCAAGGGCATTTGAGAAACAAAATGGCCACCCCTTTGAAGCTGTTGGGACAAAATGGCCACCCCATTGTGTGGGCAGGGCAAAATGACTGTCCTGCCCTTGAAGCTGATTGAGACAGCATGACACAGTCGCTGGCTTGAAAAGGTTGGGAACCTCTGGTTTAAAACGTTCACATTTTCTGAGCACAGTGACCCAGTAAGTAAGTGGAATAATCATACTGTTTTGGAAATTACTTTTCTGAATTTCTTGGATTTATGGACCTTTGTGCAGAGGAAGAAAGTATGTCAGTGTACAGCAGGCAAATTAATATTTCGAAGTCTGTGTGTCTCACATTTGGTCTGGTTAGCAAGAAACTTTTCCTTCAGGCATTTGTGTAAATTACATAATTCATTCTGCAAACACTCAGCTCTGTTTGCTCTTTGCTGAAGTTCTGTTAGGAAATTATCTGGTTTACAAACATTTCAGACAAATGTTAGCATTTAAACAATCCAATGGGAAAATGATAATTTGTTCCTTCCATCACAAAATGAAGAAATATCCTCATGAGCCATTGTTTCATGGCATATGCTGCCCCTATATAACAAACTTTGTTTAATGCACTTCTTCCTTATGTGAATAACATTAATATACTACCACTAGAGCAAGCATTTTGGCAAAATCTGTATAAATGGCTTCTGACTCCAGCCATGGAACTTGAATTATGTTTAAAAAATACTTTGCAGATACTTTGCTCAGAACCGAGTAAAACACTCCTAAACTCTCCTGTCAAATATTGGATGGAAAAATATTGTGCTATGCTGCCTGGATGCATTTCCATTAGAAGTGTGGTTTCCTCGCCTGTTTAATGGATGAGCCCCTTGAGGTGTAACTACTGGATACACCTTCACTGCTATGGACAGTATATTTGAGAAACAGGAGAAAAATGAATGATTACTGAGAAACAGGGATGGACTCATCTTGAAAGGCAGAAGAGGGAAGAAGAACCTTCAATGCATAATGATTGGGCTGCAGACCATGCAAGCATACAGGTGTCTTGTTTATTATCTTGCCCACTCTAGTGAGATGTATTATACTTCTATTTATTACTTGTTGTTATTAATTATTTACTACATTATCCTGTATACCAGGGGTGGCAAACCTACAGCCTGTGGGCCAGCCCCAGCTCATAGAACCATTTCATGTGGCCCACCACTGCCCTTGCCGCTACCATAAGAGGAAGCGGAAATGGACGCATTTATGACAACTGTAAAATACACCCACACGTGTAAACACTGCCATAAATGCACCTGCAGCTGTTGTAAACACATTTATAACAGCAACAGATGCATTTTACAGCAGGAGGAACCCCGTGACTGGCCTGCTCAATTGTCCGGGGGGGAGGGGGGGTCATGGTCCGGCCTGTGGTGCAAAAAGGTTGGGAACCCCAGCTGTATACTATAATAAGCATTTGGTCACTGGGATATGATATGACACACAACATTTTGGCATCTTATGGGGGATAGGATTTCTGTATGCACTTCCCATACCCACAACTAAATCTCTTTCTCTTATGAGTGCAACAATAGAGCTGATACAAACAAATTCACTGGCCTATTCACAAGTGATAAATGGTGGGACACATTTGGGTATGTTTGGGGGAAGATATCACAAGGTAGTGCCAGCATCTCTCTCTCTCTCTCTGTATTTTAATTTACAATGGTTCTTTTCATGTCATGTACCCAAGCAGTAGTTAGTAATATTGGAAAACAACATTATTTGGGGGGCGGGGAGGGGATGATAGTTCAACCTGGGGCTCTTTTTCTATCACAATAGACAAGGAGAGAGGTGGGGGAGATGGCTCCCTGCCACTAATAAGTCCCTCTCAGTGCCTCAGTGTTTAAAAAGCTCACCTTGTTAGCTGTAGGGTCAGCATTTCAAGACCTGATTACTGCATGACAGAATGAGCACCCGTCTCTGTCCCAGCTCCTGACAACCTAGCAGTTCAAAAGAAAGAAATTGCAAGTAGAAAAATACGGACCACTTCGGTGGGAAAAGATCTTTGGGACATGAAAAGAGCCTCATTCGGGCATCCCCTGAGCGGAGTTCCTCCAACAAAAATCCTTTCAATCCAGAAATCACCTTTGTGTGTTTCTGACACGATGAAAAAACAAGAACAAAACAAAACCCAAAACCCCACAATCAACTCTTGGAAAAATCTAGGCTTCCCCTCCCAAAAGCCACCCCAGGTCAAAGATGTTATTTTTCCCTGCCTCTACTAAATTCTCAGCTTGGAAATAAATTACACTGAACTGGAGAGACACTGTAAAGGGATATATGTGTTCTAAATCAAATGTGTGAATTATTGTTCTTTTTGGCTTCACACATGAAGATGAAGAACCACAAAATTGTTCTCTACACTCCAGTGGAGATGAGCTCTTTTGTGGAACATTTGACAGGAGTAGAGAATGAGGCAAATGCTTTTGCATACTAATTAAGTGAATATGTGCAAATAGTTATTTAACAAAAATAACACAAATAATGCAAAATGATGTTGTGTTATGTCATCAAGTCACCTCCTTTGAAGGAATCTTCAAAATGTTCTGTCATCAACAGACTTGCTCAGCTCTTGTAAACTCAAAGCAGTGGTTTTCTTCAGGAAGTTAATCCAACTCATACTCTTTTCCTGTGCCTTCAACCTTTCCCAGCATTATTGTGGCTCCCAGTACATCTTACCTTCTCATGATACCCAAAATAGGACAGATTTAATTTCAACATTTTTGTCTCCTGAGATAAATCAGGCTTCATTGATATGGTCTTGTTATGTATGCATATCAATGTACTGTAAAGCTATCAAGATATAAATGTTCCATCACAATTACAATGTATCTCAGCTGAAAGGAACGCGAGCAAGCAACCCCTTGGGGCAGCTGCGAGCGTTCAGCCTCACATGGTTCACATTGCTCAATCACGGACAGCCGCGGGAAATGCCTCCGCATTCAGCAGAATGAAGATACTCGCATTCAGCAGAATGAAGATACTCGCATTCAGCAGGAAGAAGATACAACTGCGAGAGTAAGGCGTGCCTGGGCGAGGCCACGCCGACAGTAGCCAATGAGCTACCGTGCTGCAAGATTCAAATGTATAGTCCTCAGTATATAATGAGATGTACCACCACCATTACCCCCATGCTTCACCGGAACACCATGCAATAAACCTGTGTTAAACCAACCCTTCGGTTGTCCTGTTGTCTTTGGTCCCATACACTAAAGGTCTTGAATCCTCTTTTATCATTCTGAAAGTCCAGACTACCTGTAAAACTCTCCTGCAGCACCATGTTTCAAATGAATCAGTTTTTCTTGCTCTCTCCTATTCAGCTTTGACACTTGTACATAGTGATCGGGAATACAAGAGTGTGGATGATCATGATCTTCAATGGCACATTTGACACAGCTTTTCCAGTTCCTTCATCCCTGCCCTTCAGAGTCCCAGTCTTGTTCTGATTTCTTTCTGCAGTCTCTATTTGGATTAATGATCCAAGCATGGTAAATGGAATCTTTAACAATTTCATTTTTTTCATTGTTAATATTAAAATGTGTAGTTTTCTGTAGTCTTGACTTTTTTCTTATGGTATAACTACAGTCCTGCTTTGACACTTTTGTCTTTCACTTTCATCAGAAGTTTTTTCAATTCCTTGCTGTATTATGCCAGCATTCCAACTCTCCATATTTTGTCCTAAAGGTAGCTTCTTGCCTATAATATAGGTTATGCAACAGGACAATCAGGTTTTGAGACACCCATGTATCTTTCAGAACAAGCCATAGTTTCCTATGATCCATATAGTCAAAGGTTTTTCTATCTTATCTTATATCTTTACCTATAAGGAGGGACGTTAACCGTTGGACTCCAGCATACACGCCCATACCCATCCATACTGCACACAAGCCACCTGCACTTGCCTTTACCCGGCCCACAGAGCGCCGCAAGGGTCCAGCAGTTGGCAGTGGGGCAAAAGCCCCACAAATGCAAACAAAACAACTTCAATTCCCAACGTCCTCCACGCCACCCTGCCCCTCAGCCAATCAGGCTGACAGGCAAGAGCAAGCAGAACGTTGGGAAAGGCGGCGTGCCCAATAGAAACCAAGCCGCAGAAAAAAAGCCGCCACACAAACGCAAACAAAATAATCTGAACTTCAAGTCCCAGCATCCTACGTGCCGTGAGCACTTCAGCCAATCAGGCTGAAGGACGCAAGCGCACAGAATGCTGAAAAAGCCAGCATGCGAAAAATAAAATAAAAAATGCCTCACGCAATGGGAACGCAAGGCCGCCACAGGTAGATGCAGCGCCTCATGCCCTCACAAACAAAAAACTGCAAAAAACCACAACGAGACAACCGCTGGCCTTCTTTCCTGGAGCAACGGGGAGAAGAGCAACTCCTTCTCCTCCCCGCTACTCCACCAAAGACATGGTGAGACTACCTCTGGCCTTAAGTTGCAGGCAGCAATTTGTCAGGGGAAGCACACTCCTGGTGAATGACTGGATGCTGCCTTTCTACTACCCACACCGCTATTTCGAGAAGTAGCACGAAACAGTGGTGGAGGTAATAGAAAAGCAGCAGCCAGCAATCTGCAAGGAAGAGCAAAACTCCTTACGGATTGTTGCCTGCCGATCTCCCGTTAGGTAAGCCAGGTAAAAAGGAGACAGAGAGGAGAGAACCATCGTAAAGCAGATAGCTCATCTCTGCCTCCTTTTCACCCGACATACCTAACGAACATTACCAGACAAAGAGCGAGCTGACTGCTGGCTCTTCCTTTTCCCCATCGCTGCATTGAAACCAACAGTTAACCAAAACGCCAAGCACCAAAATTAATAAAACACATATAAATAAATAAATAAAATAAACCCATTAAACAACAAAACAATAAACAATAAAATCAACAAAAAACACCCAAAATACCAAAGGCTAACGAAAAACCATAAAAGCACACTAAAAACACCTATCTACAACATGAAAATCCCTAACTCAACAAACAATAATATCACAAATTAAACAAATAAATATGGAAAAAATCAAAAAAATAAAGAACAACCAGAAATAATTAAAACACTTAAACATGTCTAAAACCCACAATACAAACAAACAAGCTGAAACACTTTGGGGGGTTTAAGTAGAAACTCTCTACTAAAACCCCCTAGCCCAACACCACAAAATCAAAACAAAATCAAAACAGAATAAACAATCAAGAAACACTTTGGTGGGTTTAAGTAGAAACTCTCTACTTAAACCTCCCAACCCAACACTACAAAATCAAAATAAAATAAAAACAGAATAAACAATCAACAGCACTTACCAAACACGTCCTCCCTCCATGGCTCTGGAACTAAACTGAACAAAGAAGGAAAATCACAGTACTCTTAATAACAGCCCCATCTAGAGGCCGGAGGAGTAAGAACAAGTCAAGAAATATGTACAAAATCAAAATGAAAAATAAATAAAATAAATAAAATAAAGTCAAAAACTATAAATTAAAAACACCAACACCCAAACCACCCGCAACCAAACAAACACACATAAAAACTGCCCAGCAAGGCCAGGCAAAAATATGCTAGTATATATATAAAAAACAGAGGTGTGGTCTTGTATGTGCTCTATACAAATCTGCACCCCTGGACCGATTGTGCTGCAAATTGTACCTCATCCTCAGGAGGGCAGCACTGGGAGGGTCATGAGCCTATGGGGGGGTGTATGCCCTTAAATTGTTCTGCAAAGGGAAGTATACTCAACAGGAGGGTGTGTGTGTGTCCCAGTGATATTATAGTGATACTAATGTCATAGCCCCAGGTAGGTCACCCGATTGTGACATCATCATGATGTAATTGAGCTGGCTAATGTCACAGTCCCAGGTAGAGATGCAAAGGGGACACATGTATGGGAAGGATAATGGCAGATGGGTGAGGTAAGAGAGAGAGGGAGGAAGGGATGTCACAGTCCCAGGTAGGGGTGGGTGAGGGAGGCAGAGAGGGGATGAGTGAGGGAAGAGAGAGATGGAGGAAGGGAGGCAGGAGTGACCCACACACATACCAAGTGGTTTCCATGAGAAAGGTTGGCTTATGGTAAAGAAAAAAACAAAGGCAAGGCTAGTAGTTGGCTAGTAGTCTCTAAAGCACAAACTGATTGTCTTCTGAAATTCTTTGGTGTGCTCCATTATCTAGCAGCTATTTGTAATTATGATCTGAAATGCTCCTTCCTTTCTTGAATCAACTTTGAACAAAAAGGTGATGGCTGCTGCTTTGGTGCATGGACTTTTAAGGATTAAAAATAAAAAACAAATTATCTGGGTCTTTTTGAACAACCAGCCAGTCATTCTGTGCTCTGTATGTGTGGACAGACACTTTGCTCCTCAAAATTAAATAATGCTTTGGACATCAATTTATTTTCACTGAACTTTTTTTCTGGCATTAATTTTAACCGATTTAAGTGTGCCAGGACAATTGCACATGAAGGGACCCTATCTGGATTGAGACCACAATGAAAGACTGTTGTTTTTTCTGTTTGCCCCTTCCTACAGGCCCGTGTCCTACGCAGACGAGGTCAAGTATGGGCCCAGCTGAAGGGATCTGGCCTAGGGTCAAACAGATGAGTCATCTCCTAAAATAGAGGGCACCTAAAATCCTGTTATTCACCAAGCTTGATCACGAGCACACCTTATGAATATTATGTAATCTCACATGACCACTGCTTTGTAGCCAATATAGATCATATGACCTGCTTAACCAATCACCTCAAAGACCACGCCCACTTCCTGTACAGAATTGTATGTCTAATAAAACTACTGGGGCCTCTTTGTTCAGGCAGAGATCTCTCCGGGCCCAGGAAAAGTACACTGGGTCTCTCTCTCTGTGTGTGCATGCATGTCTGTGATTTGTATGAATGTTTCAGAGGGTTTGAAGCCCTTTGGTGCACTCTAGAGTCCAAATCTATGCTGGGAGAACCTTGTGATGACTTTACATAGTATATACAGTATACAGTGGTACCTTGGATAAAGTCTGATTTGGAAAAAGTCCAATTCGGATAAAGTCACGGTTTTCATGCACACGTGATGCAAAACCACTTTTAAAAACTGCTTAAAAATGGACATTATCCGAGGTATTTGGTATAGGAACCTCGGATAAAGTCAATTTTTGGATGTTATCTGATGCATTGCCTATTTCATTTGGATAAAATCCAAAATTGGATAAAGTCCAAACTTGTGAAACAGAGTTTGGACGTTATCCGAGGTTCTACTGTACATGTATATAAGTTTATATTGGCACACAGAGTATGTAACTGGGATTTGAATGACTGTGATTGGTTGAATGTGTGCCAAGAGAGACAGTGAAAATAGCTGAGAGATGGGCTGGAACAGAGTTTCTTAACCTTAGGCTCCCAGATCTTTCTGGACTTCAATTCCCAGAAGCCCTAATCAGCAGATGTACTGACTTGGGCTTCTGGAAATTGAAATCCATGAACACCTTGAGAAACTCTGGGTTAGAATGTTTGTGTATGGAATAGTAAAATGATTGGCTGATATGATATAGCATTTGTATGTTTGTGAGGGAGAGACAGATGATAATTCGGATTTGTGATTGGTAGAGTGAAGGCAGACTCTGCCAGAAATTAGAGGAAAGAGAGCTGTGAGAAAGTTAAGAGCTGTGAATAAGACCTGGGATATCTATTTTTGTGAAGACTACTGTACATTATCATTGGAACTTTTGTAAAAACATGTACATACTGTACATATAAAAAATTAAATTATTCAAACTATAAGAAAAAAAGAAAGACATAAAGTAAAGGGACATACAGCTGTAGCATAAACATTTGACAGCTTGCAACACTGAACCAATCTGTTGCTTGTTGTTGGCAAGAGCAGTCATTAGACATTATACTTGAGCACATCATTGGCCAAAGATGAAACACATAATCAATGCAATGCCACCACCCATGGCTCTGTGCGTGCTTTTTGCCAGCATTGTTCTTCACCTTTTAAAAAAGGGTCAAGGGAAAGTCAGCCCATACCTATGGCAGTGTTTAGGAAGCAATGGAGAGAGAAAACTGACTTGATTGTTTGATTTGGCAAAAGGGACACCAGGAGAAGCAAGCAAAGCAATCACACTTATATACCACTCCATAGCGCTTAGTGCACTTTCTGGGCAGTTCGCAAGTTAATTAGCATTTTGCCCCAAACATTATGGGTACTCATTTTACTAACCTCAGAATGAGGGAAGGCTGAGTTAACCTTGAGTCTTGGTCAGGATTGAACTCACAACCTTTTGGTTGCAGGAAACAGCTTAACCAGTGCTCCACCAGGGCATCCCTACTCTCAAGTTAAATGGCAAAATGGGATTTACTGTTGGGGTTTGGGG
Source organism: Bradypodion pumilum (assembly GCA_035047305.1). NCBI lineage: Eukaryota > Metazoa > Chordata > Lepidosauria > Squamata > Chamaeleonidae > Bradypodion > Bradypodion pumilum. The sequence goes on from JAWDJD010000004.1 coordinate 137,244,698, forward strand.
TGGTTGTTGCTTTGGTACTGGCATACATTGGGTAGAGAAGACTGGATGAGAGTCAGAATCTTATACCTTCTTCGGTGTAAGATGAAGAGACATAGCTGCTAACTATGGTGCTGAGGTTCAGAGCAAAAAAGAAGAATGAAAAACAGAGGTTTGTAAACCCATGATGATTCATCCAGCCACACAAGTAATATCCTTGGCCAAGATGAATTATGTCCTATAGGGGTAAGTAGAAAGAGTGCAGATGAGCCACTGTTTGTATGGGTATAAATAGAGAGCCAGATTCTAGCTCTTAAAGGGTATCCTTCAAAATTCAATTGACAGGAAAGTTGACTTGCTGAACCTCCTACCTAACCCTTACAGAAACACAGATTTTATTCCGGCAATAAGCTGCAGATACACCTAGAAAAAATACTTACTATCTACAGTGAGGTACATGGGCCGTGAAATGAGGGTTGCCTGAGACATCTGATGATGAAGTTGCTCCTCCACTGCTTCACACTCTCAGATCTGCACAAAGCTACTGAAGAGTGATACAGCTCCACTAAAATAATTTGTTGGCGGTTTCAGCTGGTTACCTCCCCACAAGATTACAGTCTTCCTCTGTTTGGAACTTGTCAAATGTCATTCTCCCCCATTCAGTTAAATCTGTGAAATACCTGTAGGATGACACCCATCATGAAGTACACGATGGGGTTGACAGGAGAGCCATGCTCAACACAAAAGCTCAGCTTCTTTCATTCTTGAGATATTCAATGGTATGGAAAATAAATGCACAGCAACTGATATTATACCTAATTCATTATATACAGGTGAAACTAGAAAATTAGCATATAGTGCAAATGTTCATTCAGTCCAGTAATGCAACTTAAAAGGTGAAACAAATATATGAAATTGACTCATTACATGCAAAGTGAGGTAGTTCAAGCCTTACTTTGTTTATAATATTGATGCTTATAGTTGACAGCTGATGAAAACCCCAACCTCCCAATCTCATGTACCCCATAATCATCGCATAATCTCATGTCCGCTGTACGCCATGATCATCACAATTATAATGAATTAAGGCATAACATCTCTCGCTTTGCATGTAGTGAGTCTATCTCATATATTTGTTTCACATTTTAAGTGAAATGAATAAACATTTGCACGATATTCTAACCCTAGAGTTGGATATGACTGGCTTTTGAGCAAGGGTGGCTAATAAGATACACTTTAAGACCATACATTATTGGGTGCCAATACAGGAAGAATGAAATAACATTACTTCAAATTTTAAATAATGAACAAAAATAAAGCACAGGGCGGGGAGGGGGGAACAGCTTCTGAAACAGATATCATTGTTTTGATATTTAGTGGCTACAGATTTTTGTGGTAATCCTTCAGCTCCCCTTAATCATGACATAGTTTAGGGCTCAGCATGTTTTGACTCAGCTTCATGTGTATGTGTGTATGAGCAGTGCCAAAACAGTAAAACAACATTTTTCTATTGTATATACAATCGGTAGAACAACAGGGTGGATAGTATGCCTATTATTATTTGGCTGACTCTCAGATGTGGCTCTTTCTGTTTCTCCAAGCTGCCAAGACTATACCAATTAGTGAACCTGCCCATGACATAAAGTACAAGATGATAAAACATTAAAATTTAAAGCTTCTTCATCTTGGCTTCCAGAATGACAGGCAGGGCTTCCGGAGATAGTGGGAGGGAGGGAAATGCAGTGTTTCACCCCCTAGAAAAATAAAAGTAGAATGCAATGTTTTGAAAAAAAAATTCCTGAAATGATTTATATTTCAAACCAGTTTACAGTTATATTACTGAACCAGAAGAACCCAAAGTAATATAGTTTGGTGAAAGGGGAAAGTGAAGCAATTTAACATGTCGGAGACAATAAAAACCATATTTTCTACTTTCTGCCCTTCTCCAATTATGCTAGAATACCTAGCAATAACCAATGCCTGTGGCTACCAGATGCTCTTCAGCTTTTTGGGAGTGTGTAACTCACCTAAAAAGTTATTGCCTTGCGTGTTTTGCTACTGTGAACATAATTTCAAAGAGTATTGACTTCAGAAAGCAAAAAAAGAAAAGAAAAAAGAGTTTTCTTTCATTGACCAGTTTCCAAGGCTTCAACATTCCTTCCAACTGACATTAGATGCTAAAGACAGAAAACTGCCACTCAGGGCAAGTCCACAGAGACAGAATAGATAGGTATTTGTATCACTTTTGTGCAGTTTTGTTTATGGTGTCCACACTAGACAATCACTGGAGTGGACTAATTTCTCATGAGACGGCCCCAACCTGCAACTTTTTCAGCCCCTCCCAGGGGATTCTACTATGGTGGGGCCCTCTAGTTTAGTGTGTTTCTAGTGCATATGGATTATTAGTTTGCCTCTAAATAGAGATGTGGGCAGTGTCATTTGAGGAGACAACCCTTTGCTATGTGCTCCTTTAACAATTGGGGAAACTGTGGAGGAGTTTTAAGTTTGTGTACTCATATAATACAGTAAAACCCCTACTTACAAAAAAAGTCAGTTCCCTAGGGTTTTGCTTAAATTTGTTTTTTATGTAATTCGAAGCAAACCCATAGGAAAAATATTTTTACGTAACTCGAAGCAAACCCATAGGGAAATGGATTTTTACATAACTCGAAGCAAACTCATAGGAAAAAGAATCTTTATGTAACTTGAAGCAGACCCATAGGAAATCATGTAAATCGGGACATGGTTTTAGCACTAAATCATTATGTAAGTTGAATTTTATGTAACTCGAGGCATATGTAAGTCAGGGGTTTACTGTATAACTTAACAAAAAATGCTTGCGTTATAAATATCAAAAATGAGATATGTCTTCTGGACATTCAATTTTTCATACTGGATAGGAAACATTTAAGCATAGAAGGAATTGGGCACATAACATTTCTTTGGGAAACACTGCAATTACAAATAATTGTCTTCTGTGGAACGCAGACATAAAAAAAGCCCTAGTGGCACAGTGGTTGAACTGCTGCACTGCAGCCCAAAACTGCTGATGTTATGAGCTTGATCCTGATAGGGCTTAAGGCATACCTGTCAAGTATCCTGTATTGGCTGGGAAATCCTGTATTTCACCCCTCTTTCCCAGTCCTTCCTGCGGCCATCCCGTATTTGAATGGCCAGAAAAGGGGTTACTGCGCATGCATGCCCATCAGAGGAAGCGGTGCGCATTCGCGAAGAAGTTACTGAAGCAGTGCACATGTGCAAAGGGTCACTGCGCATGCACAGTAACCCCTTCGCGCATGCGTGCCCGTCAGACGCAGCTGTACTTCCCGTTTTTTCACCGCCACAACTTGACAGGTATGGTTTAAGGTTGACTCAGCCTTCTATCCCAGGGGTCAGCAAACCTGGCTCCCCAGATGTTCTTGGACTTCAAATTCCAGAAGCCCAAGTCAATACACCTGCTGATCAGGGCTTCTGGGAACTGAAGTCCAAGAACATTTGGGGAGCCAAGTTTGCTGACCTCTGTTCTATCCTTCCAAGGTCAGTAAAACGAGTACCCAGCATATTGGGGGCAAAATGTTGATTACCTTGTGAACCACTCAAAGAGTGTACTAAGGGCTATGGGGTGATATATAAGTGTACAGTAATTGCTATTTAATTTAATTTAATTTAATTTAATTTAATTTAATTGATTAACTTGTATGCTGGTCAGAGGTCTATTGCTATAGACTTTTGAATCACTTTGGGTGGTCTGACACTGTCGGGTCTACCTGTGAATAATGTGCCTGCCACATGACCATGGAAACGTCTGCAGAAGCAGACAGCGTTGGCTCTTCGGCTTTGAAACAGAGATGAGCACTGAACCCTAGAGTTGGATATGACTGGCTTTCGAGCAAGGGAAACCTTTATCTATCTTTTATTAGGATCTGACAGCATGTATACCATCAACTGAATATATAAGAAGTCTTGATGAAACACAGGGTTTTGGTCACATTAGCTAACAATCAGTTTCTAAACTTATGCCTGAGTAAGGGGGATGATGAGGTGGTGTAATGAAGAGTTCTTACTTCTGACACATGGCTCATCTGAATTAATTGTATAAGAACTATGTGAACCCCAGGGAGGAAGCAAAAACTCTTTCATTATATGCAGCCTATCCCACTGAGTGCTACTACCAGCTGTGAGAAATTGTTTGTATTTAAAGAGTTCCAGCTTCCTTCCTGGGGCTCACACAGCTTGCACACAATGAGACTGATTGCATGCAAGTCAGATGATTTATGAGACAGAAGCAGGAACTCTTAAATTATTTTTAAAAATTACCCCTGCTGGTGACATCATACCCCTTACAAAAGTATAATTTACAGAACAGGATTTTGGCTGATTAGCAATTATTTTAGTGAAAGCAGCAATATTTATTCTCCAATAATGTTCAGCTACTAATACAATTTTCATTTTGTTTCATTGCATTTATCCCACACAATATTAGTGCATTGTATGTCCTTAGCACTTACTGTAAACAATGCATATAATACCAGAATGTCTGTAAATATATTCTTCTCAGAAAAAGCAGGTTTCTTCTTTCTCATGGTGAGATGGATTGAGTTTTTTTTTAAAAAAAAATAGTTACTGGTGGTGCAAATTGAGAACTGTAGTTTCAAAACAGGTAACTTTTTCTCACTTCCACCTGATGAGGTATATTGGGCACATGTCCATTCTCTTCACTTGATAAAACAACAATTTCAGGCTAAGGATCCACATTTCCCATCACCACCCACAGTTTATTAGCATCCTATTTAGTTTTTCCTGGTCTGATCCATACTATGTTTTCATCTACATATTTAAAGAAACAATAATTAACATGGATAAGGTATGTGGTCATTTCAGAATATTAGCAAGTCTACAACTGAATGGATACGGCCTTTAAGTCCCACTCTAGTGCATCGCTAGGTAATCTCTGGCTGTTTAATGGGGGCATTTTTCTGGACCAAGAATGCCCTGACAGCTGCACTAAGTCACTCAAACAAATCCAGAGGTGACATGGAAACAATAATACTTCCTCTCCCATAAAAAATTAATCAACTCCAAAGTACAAAGCTCTTCTTTCGTGCAGTAGCCTCCACGAGCATGTTGGTCTTGCATTTAGGGGCTCTGACCCTCAGGCTATTCAGGGTCCTCCAAGTGATGTAGGGGAGGTTGAGTTCTTCAGCTATATCCTCCTTTAAAGTACAAGGTAAGCAGCTGTAATTGCACCTTAAAAACATAATTCTACCATGGGTTGTGGAGAGAAAATTCTCCCCAAATTGTGGATAAATTGTTTTGGCTTTGAGGGTTAAATGACTGTTCTTGGAGGCTTCATAGACAAGGATTTCCATTCTTATCCTAATGCCAAGATGGTGGAATCTGCTTCTGTGGAAGCTGTCTTCCTCAGAAAGAAACCGTGCAGGATGCAGTTGCTCATCCCTGCCCAACTTTATCTTGCAGGGTATTCCATGTAGCATGATCTATAGGAGACATAATGTTTTGCAACATGGAAATAAAAGGTTATGGGGGCGTGGCCAAGTATGAGTTAACATACTTTTCTGTGAGCTCGTGCTTCTAAATGAGTAAATCAATGAGAAAACAAATTCAGCGATGCACAAAACTTTAAAGACTGCATGAAGAAAGCATACAGACTTGGTAAATGAAAGCTTGATCCAGAGATCAGGGTTCAGGAGTGGTTTCGGTTGGGGAGGCAAGCGGCGAAAGCCGCGGCTTTACCAGCTGAATCGCGGCGAACGGAATCACAAGGAGATCGGAAACAAGAAAGCGTGAGTCAGCTGAAAAATAAAATTCGAACTTTAAAGTTGTGGCTGCGTGGTGGACGGGGTGGGTAGGAGAGTGGAACAGAAGGAAAGGCAAGTGATTGGAGGAACGAGGAGGAGAAAGAAAGACGGTGGGATAGGAGGGTTAATGGTGGCGGCGGTGGAAATCAAAACTTAAGGAAAGAAGGGAAACAACGGTAGAAGGTTTTGGAACGCTATGGAGAGATTGGAAGGAAAGGAAAGAAAGAAAAGAGGAAGGTTAAGAAGGAGAAGAGAGTGAAGGGAGTGTGGTGTTGAAAGAACGGGAGGAGTTGGAAGAATAAGAACGGAGAACAGAGCGTGGTGGACGGAGCATCTGGAGAAGAAGGGAGGAGGGGCACCCCACGAAGTCGTGGCAGAAGCTGGCGATAAATGGCGATTAATGGCGCAGATGTAATTTTTCTTCGTGGATTGAGCAATTAAGTACTGAGCAATATAAAACTTATTTGTCTATGATGCTTCCTTTTCTCTCTTTTTTCTGAACTATTGAGCAATATTTTTTGGATCCTTCAGATTGTTGTGGTGGATTATAATCATTTTCCCCCCTCTTTGAGTGGTTGTTTTGCCCGTCCTTTCCTTTTTTCTTCCTCTTTAAGACTTTGGACACATAGTTTCTGGGTCATTTCATAGAACTGGGGGAGTTTGTTTTTGAAATATTGTTACAATCTGGATTATAATAAATAGTTGCCAAATTTTGGAGAAGCAATAGGAGAAAATCTTCAATCAAGTTCTGGGTCTTTGAAATTACGTGGTCATTTTACTATTTGGATTACAGTAAAGCTGCTGAACTGTGTGTTTGGTCTACAAGGAATGCAGTAGCAATATTTGGAATATAAAAACTTCAGTCAAGGTTTTTTCTTGGGGTTCCAGATTTTTTATTGGATTATAATAAAGAAGTCGACTTGCTTGGTTGGAACATAAAGTGAGGGGAGTAAACCAGGAGTTGTATTTGCCATTAACTTAATTGACCCTGGAACTAGATCAAGAATTTGGAATTGGTAGAAATCAAGATGTGGCTGCATTGAAATTGATATTTGATGTCACAATGGATAAAATGGATAAAATTGGGAAGGGAAAGGAGGAGGAGAGACCTAAGAAGAAGGATAAAGCTGCAACTGAGGATACATCTCCCCCATCATCATCACCGGAACCTGTAGCAGTGGACCAAACACAATTAATGGTTGAGATGGGTAAATTGTTCAAGAAATTTGAGTAGATGGAGGAGGCAAATGTTAAAGGTTTCCGGGAAATGAAAGAATTAAGAGGGAAAGGTAAAAATCAAATTATGTGAAAACAAGATAAAATGCATACAATGTTTCAGGATTTTGCTCATAAAAAGGATTTTACTTTTCAAAAGTTGGAAACAAATGTTAATTTGTTGCAAAGGGATATGAAATTGATGCAGGCAGATATGAAAGGGTTGCATGAGGAAGACAAAGAAATTAAAATAAAGGTGGAAGCGCAAGAGAAAAGGATAGATATGGTGGAAGAGATGATGAGAAAGCAGAATATCGTGATACGTAATCTTGTGGAGAAAACGCCAGACCAGCTGAAGGATAGAATAATTGATAGTCTGAACAGTTTGAAAATGGGGAAAGATTTTGTCAATGAACTCTGCCAGCTCCAGCTGTCAGTGAGCCGCCACACCCCCGGGTCTCCGCCTCCATGCAATCAGGGCCACAAAAGCTGGGAGGTGCGGCGCGGCAGTTAGGAACTTTGCCTGCTCTAGCTGAGCTACCACACCCCCAGGCTTCTGCCCCCACACAACTGGGGTCTCATAAGCCGGGAGGTGCGGCGCGGCAGCGAGGAACTCTGCCAGCTCCAGCTATGGGTGAGCCGCCACACCCCCGGGTTTCTGCCCCCATGCAACTGGGGCCACAAAAGCTGGGAGGTGTGGTGCAGTGGTTAGGAACTTTGCCTGCTCTAGCTGAGCCACCACACTCCCGGGCTTCTGCCCCCACACAACCGGGGTCTCAAAAGTCGGGAGGTGCGGCGTGGTGGCAGAAGGGCTTCTCCTATCCCACTTTTTTTCTGCTAGGTGTGAGTTGCAGGTTCTTTTTCTGAGTTTTTGTTTTCTTTTATTATTGAGATGTTTAATTGATATACTGTTTAGGGTAATTGTTGTATTGCTTATTCTCTTGAAACTACATATTGTAATTGTATTGTAATATGTTCAATTATTGTAATTATTGTAATGATCATTGATTTTTGCATTATTATTATTTACTGTGTTACTTTGTTTTGTGTATTCTCTAAGTTTTGTATTTGTTTTCTTGTGCCTGTAAGCCGCATTGAGTTGCTTTTAGCAAAAAATGTGGGGTATAAATTAAACTTTGAATTTGAATTGAATTTGAAGGGCTGCAAAAGAAAAGAGAGAAAAAAGGGAAAATGGATTTTTGATTAACAAGGATGGAGTAAGATGTAATAAGGTTAGGGATAAATGTAAAATTGTGAAATATTTTTATCAGGCTTTATATGCAAAAAAGAACATAGATTTGATGAAATTAAGAAAACAATTGGAGAAATAAATAAATAATAAGATAACACAGGAATCATAAGAACAGGATGGAGGAACGAATAACTGAAAAGGAAAGAAAAGAGGTTATAGTCAGTTTAAAAACAGATAAAGCACCTGGAGAAGATGGGTTACCAGCGGAGTTTTATAAGGAGTTTAAAGATGTAGTGGTGCCAAAACTAGCTAAATTATATAACTATATATTAGAAGGGGGGCAAATTCCGACTTCATGGTATAGGACCATAATCGTACTATTGCCAAAGCCTGGAAAGGATCTGGAAAAAAGTTGAATTATACAGACCAATCTCATTGATAAATCAAGATGCTAAGATCTTCACAGCGATATTGGCCAAAAGATTGAATAACTTTATGGGCAGCCATATAAATGAGGACCAGGTGGGATTGTTGAAAGTTAGGCATGTGTCAGATTTGACAAGAAGAGTTGTAAATTTAATTGATATGGTAGGACAAACAAAAGAAAAAGTAGGATTATTATCTCTTGATATTTTTAAGGCATTTGATTCTTTGCAATGGGTAACAATTAATGAGATAATTAAATGCTATGGATTTTGAGATAAATTTAGGAAGACGATTGGTCAATTATATCAACAAGGTACAGCAGTTGTAAGGATAAATGACGAGGATACAGAAGAAATAAATTTAGAAGCAGGTACAAGGCAGGGCTGTCCCTTATCTCCAATTTTATTTATTATGGCAATGGAGATGTTGGCGAAAGCTGTAAGGGAAGATAAAGAAATAGAAGGCGTTTGGGGTATTAAGATTAGTTTAAATGCTGATGATACTTTGATAATAGCTAAACACCCTGGGAAGGTATTGGATAGAATACAAGCACAGTTGAAGGATTTTGAGGACATAACAGGTTTGAGAATAAATTGGGATAAATCAGAAATGATATTGTGTAATATGGGCAAGGATGAACAGCAAAGGATAAAGGGAAAGAGTAATCTACAAATTAAGGATAACTTAAAATACTTGGGGATAAATATTTCAAATAAATTTGAAGAGCTTAAGAAATTGAATTATGTAAAATTGAGAAAAGAAATTAAGGAAAGAATACAACATTTACAAAAACTGAAGTTATCCTGGTTTGGAAGAATTGCAATTTGTAAAATGATGTTATTACCAAGAATACATTTTTTATTTGATGCTCTTTCAATTCAATTGAAGGACAAAGAAATTAAGGAGTTCCCAAAAATGCTAAATAATTTTTGTAGTGGGGGGAAAAGGCCCTGAGTGGCGAAAAAGTTTTGGTATTTATCTCAGAAGGAAGGGGGATTAGGGATGCCAAACTTGATGATTACCGAGCCTTTCAAATTAAGAACGTTGTGAAGATCTTAGCTAGGGAAAAGGTAATTTGGGAAGAAATTGAAATGAAAGATTTTACTCATATAGGAAAAATGGTCTTTCTAGAAGGCTGTATGGTGAAAGTACCTAATAAAAATAAAATGATGAAGGCAACACTCGGAACATGGAAAAAAGTAAAGAGGGAACTAGTACTGGGCATTTCCCCTGTAACAGAGTTAGAGGATATAGTAGATTTTCCAATAAAAATTAATAAAAGGGTTAAAAAGTACTTGATAAGAATGAGGTTTTTTTTTTTTTTGCTGAAAGTCTGGATATGGGCCTGTAAATATAGTGAGAGGAAAATAGATTTGTATGGGCAACTGAAATTGAATTGGCTTCAGATAGGGATGGTTAATAAATGGAATAGTAAATATATGAATGAAGTTGGATTAGAAAGAGACAGGACTGAGTTTGAAGAACTGATTTTAAAAATAAGAAAGGGACAAGGTGGTGTAAAGGGGTTGGTAAGTAAAATATATAGAATGATAAACAAGGAAGGTAATCCACAAGAGGATTTGAGAGTAAGTTGGGAACAAGATTTAAAAACAAAGATTGGAGAGCAGAATTAGAAAAACAAATGGAAGAAAAGAATTATGAGAACCATGTCTGTCAGAGTTAAGGAACACAATTATAAAATGTTATGGAAATGGTATTTGACCCCAGTGAGGTTGCACCAAATAAACAATAAGAAAGATAAAATGTGTTGGCGATGTAAGGATGTATTGGGAACATATGAACATACGTGGTGGAGTTGCAATGTGGTAAAGGACTTTTGGCAGAAAATTGAGTTTGAGGTAGGTGAAATTATGGGGATAGAAATTAAGCTGGATGCAAATACTATTATGTTGACAGACATGGAAAGTGTAAATTTAAGTAAGGATAAAAAGGAGTTATTAGAAATAATGCTGACAACAGGTAGACAGTGTATTGCTAGAAAATGGAAAAAATGAGGTGAATATTAACATAGAAGGGAACTGCAGTGGCTCAAGTCGCTAAGACGCTGACTGGGAAGCGGAAGGTCAGCAGTTCGATTCCCGAGTACTGCAGGACGGAAATGAGCTCCCGTCTTCGTCCCAGCTCCTGCCAACCTAGCAGTTCGAAAGCAAGAAATTGCAAGTAGATAAATAGGGACCACTTCGGTGGGAAGGTAACAGCGTTCCGTGCGCTCCGGTGTCTAGTCATGCCTGCCACATGACCACGGAAACGTCTGCAGAAGCAGACAGCGCTGGCTCTTCGGCTTAGAAACAGAAATGAGCACTGCACCCTAGAGTCGGATACGACTGGCTTTCGAGCAAGGGAAACCTTTACCTTTACTATTAACATAGAGGAGTGGTATAAGGAAATGTGGGACTTATCATTAAACGATAAGTTAACATGGGAGATAAATTTTAAAAAGGGTATGGTTAAAGAAAACAGATTTTGGCACGTATGGCAAGCTTTTGTGGATTACTCACTGACGGGAGAAGAGCAGTATAGACCTGTACCTGGACACATGAGTTTTTGGAAATAATTTTACTGAGTCACTCCGTGCTCTCCAGAGCATTGTAGATAACACTAGGTGGTTATTTTTTCCTTTTAAAATTATTTTCTTTTTTCTTTTCTATATTAATAAGTATGGTAAATTTTGCATTGAAACCATGATTTGGATGTTTGACTTAGTTGATATATTACATGATAGTGGATATGAAAATGTACTCGAAAATGAATATTAAGTCATAGTTAAAATATTTTTTAAAGATGAGGGCATGGTTTGTTGTTGTTTTTGAGATATATGTAATTTGATGCCTTTTTATGTATGTAATTTTGATGTTCTTTTATTTGTTGTTATTGTATTTTGTTAAAAACTTAATAAAAATATTTTTAAAAAGGAAATAAAAGGTTACAAGCTAGTTATGCTTGCACATCGCACTGCGGCTAGAGCCGTAGCTCTAAGGGCCAAGTGGAAATCAGCCATCCGTATTTTACTAGTCTGGATTTGAGAAGGAATTCCTAGAGGCTCTCAATTTCAAGGTTATACGTTTCGGTTAACATTTCAAAAAGTGTGCTGAAACAGTATTTTAAATTATGTAAGCTGCCCTAAATCGGGCTTGCCTGAGTGGGCGGCGAACAAGTTGAAAAATTTAATTTAATTTAATACCACTGTCTATTATTATTTATAGGTGGATAGCATTTCCACCTATCTGCCTGAAAACATGTCCTCATAAATGTATCTATGTGATTAGAATGGATTCTATCAATTCTAGCAGGGCTAATTTCTAATAAAGGGCTACTTTTCTGACTAAAATGGTAAAATGAACAAACTTTGAGTGGTTTCAGAGAATCAGATGAAGACTGTACTTAATCTTGGTATTGTAGTCTACAGCTGTGTTAATCAATGCACACACCCACACCCTAAGGATGTTCCTCTTGTATGTGGATCGTGATGTTTTGACTATGAAAGGATGGATAATGTAGCTTGTTATATCTCCATAAATTATCAGAGATATAGAGGAACATCAAAATCGTGTGGCCTTATAAGAAAGGTAGTTTATCTGTATAAGTACACCAAAATCTGTCTTTTTTTGCCATTCTGATAGCCAGAGCTTGGAAAGGGGGAAATGCATGGTTGGACAGAACATGGTTGGACAGTATTTCCTAGCCAGCATGGTTACAAAGTAACTTTTCAAAACTCTACTAATAACCTATAAAGTAAATAGAAATGATTTTCATTAGTGTTCCTTTCTTATTTGTGCATGTGCAAAGAGATTATAGATTTAATACCAGTTACCAGTTTTGTCTCCGGGGCGGTGGTGACACCATTGTTGCCAGGGAGTCATTGGGAGTTGCTAGGGCCACTGCTCCACAAGTGTCTGGTTGTGAGGCCCTGCTTCTATGGTTGGGCCCTAAGGGTCAGTTGGGGATCTTACTCCTGTACCTGCCCCCTTGCAGGGTAAGAGATAGGTTCTGGGAGACTTCAATTTGCCATCATTGGGGATGGCTTCTGAGGTGGCAAGGGAGTTCATGGCTTCCATGGCAGCCATGGGCCTGACTCAGGTAGTTCGGGGTCCGACCAGGGGCAGTGGTCACACGCCAGACTTAGGTTTTTTTTGTCGGAGCAGTGGCAGAGTGATCTGAGATTACAGGATTTAGTCATCTCACCTGTGCCACGGTCAGATCACTATCTGGTGACTCTTGACTTTCTGGGGGCGATGCTTCATCGTAGGGAGGCAGGGCCTATTAAAATGGTCCACCCTCGGCGACTAATGGATCCAGATGGATTCCAGAGGGAACTGGGGGATGTTCCTCTGGATCGGATACACGATTCACCCGAGGCGCTTGTCAACCTGTGGAACAGGATTGCAACAGCAGCCTTGGATGAAATCGTGCCACTGCGGCCTCTCCAGGCCCGTGGGGCTAGGTCATCCCCGTGGTTCATGGATGAACTGCGGGAACTCAAGCGGGCAAAGAGAAACCTAGAGCGCTGCTGGGTGAAGACCCAGGATGACTCCGATTGGACACTAGCTAGAGCTGCTATTAGGGCCTACCTAGTGGTGATGGGGGTGGTTAGGCGGCAATACTTCACCACCCTTATTGCCTCCGCTGATAATCGCCCAGCCACCCTGTTCTGGGTAACCAGGTCCCACCTCGGTAAGGGGAGATCGGTGCCTGTTTGGCAGGGTTCGGCTGAGGACTTTGCTGACCATCTGGTGGAGAAAATCAATCGGATTCGTTCAGGGCTGAATCCCGGCGTGGATGGGGAGGGTCAGGGTGGGGTGGGGGCACAGTCTTGCTGTACGATCTGGGATCGGTTTGATCCTGTTGTCCCTGATGAAGTGGACAGGCTCCTTGCAGCTGTGCGTGCCACTACATGTCCTTTGGACCCCTGTCCCACCTGGTTGGTGAAAGCCTCCAAGGTGGTGACAGGTGGCTGGGTCGGGGTGATAATAAATGCATCATTACGGGAGGGCGTATTTCCTGCACCACTAAAACATGCTTTGGTGCGCCCCCTCCTGAAGAAAATATCCCTTGACCCAGCTGTCCTTAACAACTACAGGCCAGTTTCCAACCTTCCCTTTCTGGGTAAGGTTTTGGAGTAGGTGGTGGCATGCCAGCTGCAGAGTGTACTGGAGGAAGCGGATTATCTAGACCCCTTTCAATCAGGATTCAGGCCCGGGTATGGTACGGAGATGGCATTGGTCGCACTGATGGATGATCTCTGGTGGGAGTGGGATGGGGGTTATCCATCCATCCTTGTTCTTCTTGACCTCTCAGCGGCCTTCAATACTGTTGACCACGGTATCCTTCTGGAACGGCTCAAAGGACTGGGGATCCAGGGTACTGTGTTGTCCTGGTTTTCCTCTTTTCTGGAGGGCCGCACCCAGTCAGTGTGGTTAGAGAGTGAGAGGTCCAGCCCTAGGCTCCTCAAGTATGGGATGCCTCAGGGCTCGGTGCTCTCTTCTCTCCTATTTAACATCTACATGAAGCCACTGGGTGAGATCATTCGTTCCCACGGGGTGCGGTACCATCAGTACGCGGATGACTCAGTTGTACATCTCGGCCCATGGGGACCCCAGTGATGCCGTTGAAATCCTATCCAGATGCCTGGAGGCCATTGAGGTCTGGATGGGGGCCAATGGGCTTCGGCTGAATCCCAGCAAGACAGAGTGGCTGTGGATAAGGGGCCCCATGTTACCCAGGGAGCTACCATCTTTGGTACTGGATGGGGCTGTTTTGCCCCAGACAGACCCAGTGCGCAACTTGGGGGTCCTTCTGGACTCGCGGCTGCTGCTAGAAAAGCAGGTAGCGGCTGTGGCCAGGAGGGCTTTTGCCCAACTTCGGGTGATTCGCCAGTTGCGCACGCTCCTGGACCAGGGCTCCTTGCTTATGGTCACCCACGCTCTGGTCACTTCCCGACTAGATTATTGTAATGCGCTCTACATGGGGCTGCCCTTGATGACCATTTGGAGGCTGCAGCTGGTCCAGTTTGCAGCAGCCCAGGTGGTGATGGGATGCGGACGATATGCCCGCACCTCACCGCTACTTCGGGAGCTGCACTGGTTACCAGTTTGTCTCTGGGTGCAATTCAAGGTGCTGGTTTTGACCTTTAAAGCCCTATATGGCAGTGGGCCAGGATACCTTAAGAGACCGCATCGTCCCAAGAGTGTCTGCCCATCTAACCAGAGCGGACCGGAGGGGCTCTCTAATAGTGCCATCAACTAGGGGTGCACATCTATCCAGCACCCGAAGGAGGGCCTTCTCCATGTCCGCACCAACCCTCTGGAACCTCCTGCCAACAGATCTAAGACTTCAAAGAGAATTGCTGCCCTTCAGGAAAGGATTGAAGACCTGGCTGGCAGGGCAGGTGTGGGGCCCTAATGGGAACACGGTCCCCACCTGCTGGCTTATGTAAACAATTGAGAATTCTCTCTTCTTCTTTTTATAGTGGGTGGGATGGGTGGGTGGGATATGGGTCTTTTAAAGTGGGTGGGATATGGGTCTTTTAAAGTGTTTTTATGTGTTTTTATAACTTGTTGTAATGCCACCCTGAGTCAGGTTCTTCCTGAGTGGGTGGCATATATAAATATGACTATTAAATTAAATAAAAATTTAATTAAAATTTAATTAAAAATTCACAAACTATGTAGTATACTAAAAGAAAACACGTTTGCCCCATACATGGGTAAAGAAAGGGAGGGAGAGAGAAGGCAGATTATTGATGAAAATTTCTGTAGAAATTATTAATTAAAATCCCAGCAACATTAGACTGAAATTTAAGTTGTGGTTTGCTGCTTGCCTATTTGCATATAAATAGTACACCAACCAATTAGGAGAAACCTACTCCTTTGCCAGCTTTCAGAATTATACTAGGAAGACCAAAATTCACTGCCGTAATTTGGGTAAGTGTTGCAAAATTGATTTTATTTGCATAACAAAATGGTATAGCTTAGTATGAAGCACAATTTATCAACCCCTCCTATATGGTTTTTGCATAAAGGACTACATTTCACATAGGCAGGGACTGAATATATGAGACTCATACAAGACAGAGAACTACGCTGTTGAATTTGTGTGAAACAAAGCACTAAATAGGATTTTGATGTGGAGAGATTCTCTGACATCTTTGATGCACATTTCCACTCCCTTCTTGCCCCTCCCAAATACATCGGAAGCAACTGGCAATTATGTTTGAAAACCTTTTTGGCACTGCTGTAAATGTATCATTTCAGCGCAGAGTTCCAGAGTACTCCTAGAAGAAGGAATTGGTAGACCATTTCTGAACAAGTTATACCTAGAAAAACTGTGGAAAGGATTACCATAACTTGGAATTCACTTGAAAGCACAAGTGGATTACCATACCATTTGGCAGTTGAGGGCTACCTGTATAAAACTGTTCTTTTGATCATTTCTTTTGCCTATATTTGCCCTTACTCACAAATGTCTTTTTTTGCCCTCACTCCTGTCATGATATTTAAACACCAGGTAAAGCTGCCCTTACTTGAAAGCCAGTCATATCTGACTCTAGGGCATGGTGCTCATCTCTGTTTATAGCCAAATAGTCAGTGCTGTCTGTGTCTGCAGACGTTTCCATGGTCATGTGGCCAACATGACTAGACACCAGACCACAAGGAACACTGTTACCTTCCCACTAAAGTGATACCTATTTATCTACTTGCAATTTCTTGCTGTCAAACTGCTAGGTTGACAGGAGTTGACAGGAGCTCAATCCATTGTGAGGCACTAGGGTCTCTAGCTGCTGGCCTGCCGATATTCCAGTCATCGAATTCAGCATCTTAACCACTAAGCCACTTCAGTCCCATCACACAGTATACACAGATGTAAATTTTAAATGGTTTAAATGATTATTTTTAAAAAACCACACAACCTTAGATATAACAAACTGCTAGTTTTCATCCTCAGACCAAAACTGGAGAACATCTGGTGTGCCATCAAAATGAATGCCTGTGGCTCTTATGTACCCATTAAATGTATTAGACTCAACAATAAATATTTAAAATGTATACTACATGCAGATAATACAACAGTACCCTAAGGGATATATTCATTTAAAAATGTTCCATACCAATCAAAAATTTAGTCTCCTTTTAAAATACAATACCATTTGGATCAACACCAGAGGTCAGCTGTCCTTCAAATACAAAAAACCAATCTCAACAAACAATTTTACTCACAATGGCCAAAATCTTCTTCCATAGCTATGCAAATGGCATAACGTTTCAAGGCAAAATGTTTCAAGTTATGAAATCACCACAGTCATTAGCTAATGCTGATCTATTAACTGAGTATGAAACATTTAACATCCATTGTAATTTCTTAACTTGAGGCAATACACCCCAAAAGTTACATTATTTGTGTTAAGACCAGTGCAACCATTGATTCCATATTCCTAGAGTGCAAACTTTAACTAACACAAGCCGTAAGTTAGTCAATTAAAACAGTCAATTAATTTTGCAAGGATGTTTTAATTGGTTTTATTGGAATATTAATAGAACACTTTTAATTCTACTTTCTCTTTTTCAGATGTGATGGAGAACAACAAAAACAAAAAAGAAAAGATTAGTTTGCCTCCCCCCCCCAGACATTGCATAGTAGTTTTAGCACCTTTCAACCCAGAATAATTTCTGACACAAACTTATTATTAGTTTTAGCACCTCCACTGTTCTCTCAAGGCACCTATATTAAGATTTCAGCACAATGCAAATGGTTTTAAATGGAATCAATCAGATCCTGAGCAGAAGATTAATTAACAGAAAATTATTTATTCTGGTGACAACACTGCCAATTATTTGTAATGTGGTATACAGATTGCATGGAACCTAATATGGCAAAGGTCTCACAGCTTAATGGGATTTAATTTTCAGTAAGTATGTAAAAAGCTGCAGCCAAATTCTTTGGTTGTAAGTAATCAATGCTATTCCACCGGCAGCGAAAGCAGCAGCTGGAGCGAGGGCATGGGCCAGTAGATTTGGCGCCATGGTCCGGATCAAGCCCATGGTCCGTAGGTTGAGAATCCCTGAGTTACACAGTTATCTTACATATGCATATATCTCCATCATGATTCAAGTAATGACATACTCCACAGGGTGGTAAAGGTCCTAAAGAACTATTTTTATGAAACACTGAAATAGTGTTGTATTACATTTGGGGGAAAGAGGCCGGTAACTAGGGTAGTGGGGGGCTGTTTGGGGAGTGGTGCAATTGATGCACACATAAATCACTAACTTCTGGAAATTATTTCCATATTGTAGCGTGGATTAAAGCAATGTATTTAAAGTAGCATTGTAATAATTACTTGTTGATTTTTAGGGCAGTGAAAAGCAGCCTGGTTAATTAAAACTTTAAAGCAATAAGCATTCATAACATTCCTTTTTTATACAGTGAGTAACAGATAGCTCCCATACTTTTAATTAGGTAAAGTAATCATAAATATATGTGTTCTCCTCTTTGTGTAACTGGGTCCCACATCACTGTGAGCAATGATGGACCCTGTCTGTTTCTTTTATGGTGACCTTACCAAATTGTGGAAAGTGTGGGAGTCAACCACCCATACCATTTTTATTGCCACAGTGGTTACCTAAGTATCTCTAAAATCCCGATGCCCCCTTCCCAGTAAAATATAATTCTTATTATTCAAAAAGTGAACTATTCACATGGAGGAAGCCTAAAAGGCCATTCACTGTTAATAACTTGTTCTCAAATTGCCCCCCCCCCATAAAAATCAAATTACCCCCCCCCCCCCATTGGGCATGTGCCTCATGTTGAAAACCACAGGCCTAGACTGAGATTAGTAATGAAGTTACTTACTTTTGAAACTAGGTAAAGAAATAGTAATGAATTTAGACTTTCTGTTTCTAATAATGTAATGAACTGTTTTTATAAAATAAAACTGCAACTATAGGTAACTCATAGAAAAAAACTTAAACAAAAATTAAAACAAAAATATTGTGCTACCTTTTACGTGTAAACTTTGTGGACTACAATCCACTTTCTCAAAGCTATGGAGTGCAATATTTTGCCACATATTTATACAAAGAGGTGTGGACAAAGCACTGCCTGCAAGAGCTGAAATGCAAAATAAATAAATAAATACATATTTTCCCCCTTATTGAGTCTTCTTGTGCCCAATAGTGGAATGGGAAGCAACTCTTCAATTTTGGTAGGAACAGTGATTCTGTAAGGAAAGCACCAATGGAAGCAACAGATATACTGCAACTCTCCTCAAATAGCCCTGCCAAATAGAAAATTAAAACTTTACCTAGGGCAGGGGTTCCCAACCTAAGGCCTGTGGGCTGGAACTAGCACATGGTACCATTTCATGTGGCCCCCAATCCCTCCAAAAGCATTTGAGAAACAAAATGGCTGCCCTTTTGAAGCTGTTGAGACAAAAAGGCCACCTCCATCATGCAGGCAGTGCGAAATGGCCATCCGGCCCTTGAAGCTGACTGAGAGAGCGTGACCTGGCTCCCGGATTGAAGAAGTTGGGAACACCTGACCTAGGGGAACAGAAGGCATCTTAAGACGGGTACAACAATATTTGCTCTGCGTTCAAATTTCCTACTTACAAAGTCCGCATTAGCCAATATAATACAGTGCTCTCTTCCTGACCATTAGTTCTGCAGTGGATTAGCTTATGAATGAACTGGCACACATTACGGAAATGAAGCTGAGAGCTTTTCCATTTCAGGGATTGCTTACAGCTAATGGAAGAATAATTCAAAACAACAATAACCACAACCTCCCCCCTCTCGCCCCTCACAGACCTGTGAGAATCTCAAGTAGAAATCATTTGTTTTCAATTAGGTCTTGCAACTTCCCTTTCTCATTAAATACTACATCAGAGACTCAATGAATTTCCCACATTTATTTCCTCTGCTGGCAGATCTGTTAAATCAATGAACAAAATGACCTACTAATCCTCATAATTGGAGAAATTCATTTAGTGGACTTACCCCTTCTGCCACTGTGGATCTTTATTTCCGTAACAAAATTTAGAGTCAGACCAACCCTATATGAGAAATGTTATTCTACTGAAGCAAAATGTACATCTGTAGAAACAGGATGGCTTTCCCCCAAGCATTTTAAACCAGTCTGTATAAAACACAGGAAAGGCAATGCAAGCATGTCCATTTTGCCAATGTGTTTGCTTCAGAAATAAGCAACCCACGTGTGTGCTTGTGTGTGTGTGTACAACCTAGATTGAGCACTGAAAGGTAGATTTACTGGCACACTGTATCTATCCAGTGCAGATCCTCCATTTAGACAGGATGAGATGCCCAACTCTGATGGCAAAGGACAAGATATAGTAAATTGCATACCCGTGCACCTACACACATTGGGAATTTTTCTGGAAGATCTGGCTGAAAATGGATGGAGTAAGCTCTGTTGAGGTAGTCAGTAACACAACGATTCAGTCTCTTAAGTCCTCAGAATGTGGCAATGCAGGGTGAAGTATTCTAGGAACCACTTCTGCTATGGCAGTACTTCACCCACATTTCTGGCTGTCAACAAATTTTCCTCACAAACAAACATTTTGCCCCACAGCTCTCTGGAGGTTGTATCTACTTTCTGTCTCTCTTAGGCTATTTTGATTTCGACTCGGTTGGGTTTTGAAATGACAAGTAGTATTTCCGATCCGGAGGGCAGATATTTGATAGTGAAAGGAAAGATTGATGAGGAACAAATAACGTTGGTGAATGCTCCAAATGATCAGCAAGAGGCTTTTCTAGAGAAAATGTACAAAATATTAGAGAAAGAGAGAATGACTAAAATGATAGTGGCTGGAGACTTCAACTTAATAAGGTCAAATCTAGATTGTACAAATCTACTAAAATGTGGGAAAAGAACTAAGAAGCCAATTTTGGACAATTGGTTGACTGCGTTAGGATTGAAGGACACATGGAGAGAGTTCAAGGGGTCGGAAAGGGTTTACACTTATTTTTCACATGTACACAATTCATATTCTAGAATAGACTATGTATTTGTAACAGAGAATATAATCAAAAGCATAGATGAGGTAGACATAGGTATTTTCAAGGAATCAGATCATGCAAAAATGATGATAAAGTTGAGGGTAGAGGATCGGGAGAAAAAAAGAAGGGTCTGGAGATATGATGCAAAATTATTTAAGGAACCTAAATTTAAAGAACAAATAATGGAGAATTGGAAGGAGAGTTGGTATTGGAATGACACGGATGAGGTGAACTTTAATGTGGTATGGGATGCCATGAAGTCGGTTTTTAGAGGGAAAAGTATTAAATTGGCTAGTATTAGGAATAAACAACGTAAAGTGAAACAGGATAAAATTGAGAATGAGATAAAACATTTACAAGAACAGCATGCAAGAACTAAGGATAAGAAGGTTTTTGATAATTTACAAAGATTAAAGACTGAATTGATAGGAAAAGATATAGATAAGGTAAAAAGAGACTTGGTATATTTAAAAAGAGAATTTTTTGAATACAGTAATAAGAATTCAAAATTATTAGCAAGGGCTGCAAAAGAAAAAAGAGAAAAAAGGGAAATTGGAGTTTTGATTAGAAAAGATGGGGTTAGATGAAATAGAACGAGACAAATGCAAAATTGTGAAGGATTTTTATCAGGAATTATATGCAAAAAAGAAGATAGATGAGATAAAATTAAAAAACAATTGGAGAAACTAATAATTAATAAGATAGATCAGGAACACAGGAATAGAATGGAAGATAGGATAACAGAAAAGGAAATAAAAGAGGTTATTGCTAGATTAAAAACAGATAAAGCGCCTGGAGAAGATGGATTATCGGCTGAATTTTATAAGGAGTTTAAAGATTTAGTGGTTCCAAAATTGACTAAACTTTATAACTATATATTGGAAGGTGGACAAATTCCGACTTCATGGTATAGGACCATAATAGTGTTTTTGCCAAAACCCGGGAAGGATTTGGAAAAAGTTGAATCATACAGACCAATTTCATTGATAAACCAGGATGCTAAGATCTTCACAGCGATATTGGCTAATAGACTGAACAAGTTTATGGGCAGCTATATAAATGAGGATCAGATGGGTTTCCTGAAAGGTAGCCATATGTCGGACTTGACAAGAAGAGTTATAGATTTAATAGACATGGTTGGACAAACAAAAGAAAAAGGAGGACTATTACCATTAGATATTTTCAAAGCATTTGATTCTTTACAATGGGTAACAATTAATGAGATAATCAAATGCTATGGATTCGGAGATAAATTTAGGAAGACAATTGAACAACTATATCAGCAAGGTACTGCAATAGTTAGAGTAAACGATGAGGACACAGAAGAAGTGAAATTAGAAGCAGGTACTAGGCAGGGCTGCCCACTTTTGCCAATTTTATTTATTATGGCAATGGAAATGTTGGCAAAAGCTATAAGGGAAGATATGGTAATAGAAGGGTTTTAGGTAATAAGATAAATCTTTATGCGGATGATACTCTAATAATAACTAAACATCCTGTAAGGGCATTGGATAGAATACAAGTGTTATTAAAGGACTTTGAAGATATTACGGGTTTGAGAATAAATTGGGATAAATCAGAAATGATTCTATATAATATGAGCAAAGAAGATCAACAAAAGATAAAAGGAAAGGGTAATTTACAAATTAAGGATAATTTGAAATATTTAGGGATAAATATTTCAAACAAATTTGAAGATCTTAACAAATTGAATTATGTAAAACTGAAAAAAGAAATCAAGGATAGAATACAGGGGTTACAAAAATTGAAGTTGTCCTGGTTTGGAAGAATAGCAATAAGTAAAATGATGTTATTACCAAGAATAAAGGGTACTGCAGTGGCTCAAGTGGCTAAGACGCTGACTGGGAAGCGGAAGGTCAGCAGTTCGATTCCCGAGTACTGCAAGACGGAATGAGCTCCCGTCTTTGTCCCAGCTCCTGCCAACCTAGCAGTTCGAAAGCAAGACATTGCAAGTAGATAAATAGGGACCACTTCGGTGGGAAGGTAACAGCGTTCCGTGCGCTCCTAGTCATGCCTGCCACATGACCACGGAAACGTCTGCAGTAGCAGACAGCGCTGGCTCTTCGGCTTAGAAACAGAGATGAGCACTGCACCCTAGAGTCGGATACGACTGGCTTTCGAGCAAGGGAAACCTTTACCTTTACCTTTACCTTTACCAAGAATAAATTTTTTGTTTGATGCACTCCCAATTCAACTTAAGGATAAGGAAATCAATGAGTTTCAAATAATGATTAATAATTTTTGCAATGGGGGAAAATATCCAGATTGGCAAAAAAGTTTTGGTATTTACCTCAAAAATATGGTGGGTTAGGAATGCCAAATTTAATAACATATTATCGAGCTTTTCAAATTAAGAACGTTGTGAAGATCTTAGCAAGGGAAAAGGCAATTTGGGAAGAAATTGAAATGAAAGAACTTAGTTATATGGGAAAAATAGTCTTTCTAGGAGGCGACATCGGGAAAGTAAATACTAAAAATAAGATGACGAAGACATTATTGGGAACATGGAAAAAAGTGAGAAAGGTGTTGGCACCAGATATTTCTCCTATTATTAAATTGGAGGATATTGCAAATTTCCCAATAAGAATTAATAAAAGGATTAAAGAAGTATTGGATAAGAATGAAGTTTTCCTGTTGAAAGATTGGATACGGGCATGCAGAGAGAAAAATAAATTTGTATGCACAATTGAAATTAAATTGGTTTCAGATAAAAATAGTAAATAAATGGAATTGTAAATTTATGAATGAGGCCGGATTAGAAAGAGGGAAGACAGAGTTTGAAGATTTAGTTTTGAAAATAAGAAAGGGACAAAGTGGTATAAAGGGGCTGGTGAGTAAAATATATATTATGATAAATAAGGAAGGTAATCCACAAGAGGAGCTGAAAGCGAGATGGGAACAGGATCTTGAGATAAAGATTGAGGATCAAAACTGGAAAAATAAATAGAAGAAAAGAATTATGAGAACTCTGTCGGTTAGAGTAAAAAAGCACAATTATAAAATGTTGTGGAGATGGTATTTGACACCGGTGAGATTGCATCAGATAGATTAAAAAAATGATAAAATGTGTTGGCGTAAGAGTGCATTGGGTACATATGAACATATGTGGTGGAGTAAGGTTGTAAAGGATTTTTGGGAAGGTATTGAGAATGATATAAATGAAATTATGGGAACAAAAATCAAACTGAGTGCAAATACCATCATGCTGACAGATGTGGAAGATATAAATTTAAGTAAAGATAAAAAAGCATTGCTTGAAATAATGCTGACAATGGGTAGATTGTGCATTGCGAGAAAATGGAAAAATGATGTGATTATAAAAATTGAGGAATAGTATAAGGAAATGTGGGAATTGGCATTGAATGATAAATTAACATATGAGATAAATATGAAAAAGGGATTATTAAAGAAAATAGATTCTGGAAGATTTGGAAAACTTTTGTGGATTACTCTTTGAAGGGAGAAGAGTTGAATAAACCTGCACCCATTCACAAGGGGTTTTGGGAATGATTCCATAATGTTACTCCGTGCTCTCCAGGGCAATGTATATAACACAGGGTGGTTAGTCTTTTTGTTTTATTTTCTTTTTTGGTTTAAATTTATTAATTTAAAATTTTAGTTATGTCATTTTTGTATTGATATTACGAAGTAGTAGGGTGACTTGGTGGATATATGATATATTAGAGATTATGAAATGCACAAATAGATGGTGAAAATTTAAAAATTTAGATTTGGAAAAATTATAAACGACATAGATAAAAACATTGTACCAAGGAGAGAAATGGATGTGAATTTGAGGTATGTCTTTATATATTGTATTTATGTTAAAATTTAATAAAAATTATTTTTAAAAAAGGAGTGATAGGTAAAGGTTTCCCTTGCTTGAAAGCCAGTCGTATCCAACTCTAGGGTTCAGTGCTCATCTCTGTTTCAAAGCTGAAGAGCCAGCACTGTCTGCTTCTACAGACGTTTCCGTGGTCATGTGGCAGGAATGACTAGACACCGGACCACATGGAACACTGTTACCTTCCCACCGAAGAGGTCCCTATTTATCTACTTGCAATTTCTTGCTTTCGAACTGCTAGGTTGACAGGAGCTGGGACAAATACGGAAGCTCATTCTGTCCTGCAATACTCGAGAATCGAACTGCTGACCTTCCGCCTCCCAGTCAGCTTCTTAGCCACTTGAGCCACTGCAGTGATACATAAGATGTAAGTGGAGGACTCTAATTTACACTAGTTCTCCTTCCTCAAGCTGGGAAAGCTCAGTTGAGCATTCTCTGAAGTCCTTCCCCTCACCCCCAAAATAAATAAATAATCTCTGACTGTTCCCATCAATAGGCATGTGGACATGGATTGTTTGGAAGTCAGTAGCTCACTCAATCATCCTGATCTAGGCATGCTGTATATAGGATATGAATCTAGCTGCTTTACAGAGCTCTGAACGCAATTGACTGGGTATAATTTTTGTCAACTATATACCAAGCTCTATTTTTTAAATCTATTTTAAAATATTTATACCTTATTTTTCCTTTCTGAAAACTTGCTCAAAGCAGCTTAATAGTAATCTTGTGCTGTTGAGTCAACGCTGACATTTGGCGACCCTTTCATGGGTTTCCTAGGTAGAGACTACACAAAAAGCAGTTCTGGGGTCATCTGGGGTCATCTGTGCAGCTTGCCTATAATAACTATATAGGCTGGCTCTTCACCCTGAAGACACAGTGGGGAACTGAACTCCCAAACTCTGGCTCTGCCACCAAAAACTTAATTCACTGAGCTATCTAGTCAGGCCAAGGCAGCTTATATGATGTAAAAAAAATCAATCAAGTTTAATAATTAATAATCCTATGCCATGATATCAATTCTGATTTATGCCAACACCGTCCAGAGAGGTAGAGAATGCAGAAAAGTGGCTTACAATTCCTTTTATCTTGCTGGCACAAGATCATTAAGTTGTTTTGAGCAAGCTTTCAGAAAGGAAAAACAAGGTTTAAATGTTTGGAGGGGGAATCCTGTAACTGTGCAGTAACTCATTAAATAATTCACATGAAATCCTGAAAGCAGCCGGAAGAAATAAATCACCAGGGATAGATGGAATACCAATATAACCATTTCAAGCCACAGAGTGAATCTGATGAAATCCTAACAAGACTATGCTAACAAATATAGAAAACAAAGCCAGAGCATACAGACTAGCAAAGTTCAATAGACATTCCAGTCCCTAAGAAACAGAATGTCAAGGAGTTCAGTAACTATAAGATAATTGCTTTAATTTCCCATGCAAGCAAAATGATGCTCAATGTGTTGCAACAAAGACTTTTGCCTTAGATAGAGTGGGAAACGACTGATGTTCAAATTGAATTAAAAAAGAGAGGCATTTGAGATCATATTGAAAATATTCACTGGTTACAGAAGTGCACCATGTGTCCGGCCTGCTCAGCTGTCTGAGGGACGTGGTCCGGCCTGTGGCATGGAAAGTTTGAGAACCCCTGGTTTAGATCATGAAAAACTATGGCTTGTTCTGAAAGAAATGAGTGTGCCTCAATATTGGATTGTCCTGATGCATAACCTGTGTTGTAGACAAGAAGCTATCATTAGTAAAGAATATGGCAAAAGTCAAAAGTGTCGGACAGGAATGCATTTTATCCCCTTATCAGTTCAATTATTGTTCAGAACATACCATATGGAAAGCTAGTTGAAAGAGGAGTGAAAATTGATAGAAAAGCATAATAAATTAAGGTATGCACATGACACCATCTTACTGGCAAAAAATAACAATAACTTGAACCAATTTCTGATGAAAGTGAAAGAAGAAAGTGCCAATGCAGGACTGCAGTTGAACATTAAGACAGAAATCACAACTACAGAAAAATAAGCAAGTTTAATGTTGACAATGAAGAAATAGAAATTGTTAAAAGTTTAGTATATCTTGGTTTGCTCATCAAAACAAATGGAAATTGCAGCCAAGATATCAGAAGATGACTAAGTTTTGAAAAGGAAGCAAGAACAGAATTAGAAAAGATCAAGCATAACAATGTGTCAATGGAGAGTAAGGCCTAGATCACTGATGGAGAACCTTTTAGATGCCGAGTGCCCAAGAAGGAGGAGACGGCATGTGGACAGGCACCACGCATGCCCATGCACCCATGTGATGTCACCAGTGTGCCTCTGATGATGTCATGTGCGTGTGCACACACACACCATGGTGCACATGACCACCCGCAGGTGCGCAGCTGCCTCCTCTTTGGCCTCGCCACGTCCCTGCCACCACCTCCTAGGTAGGATTTCAGTTTCCCCTTTTGCCTCCCCATTGACAGAGGGAGAGGGGTGGGTGGGGAAGTGCACACCATTGGTGGTGATGGGCAGGGTTTGCCTGCAATGACAATGTGAAAGGGCTCTGCATGCCACCTCTGGCACACATGCCATAGGTTCGCCTACACTGGCCTAGATCATCCACTTGTATTTCTGACTGCTATGTATAAGTGTGAAAGCTAGACAATAAAGAAAGCTGTCGGGAAAGAGCAGATGATAGGAAAGACAGCTTTGCAGATATCTGAAGTGGTAAAATAACAAGCAAGTGTGTCCTACATCAAATGAAGCCTGAACTGTCTTTGGAGGCAAAAATGATGACACTGAGGCTGTCATATTTGGGGCACATCATGAGAAGGCAAGACTCTCTGGGAAAGACAATAATCCTGGGAAATGTTGAAAGCAGCAGGGAAAGAAAATGACCAAATATGAGATGAATTGATTTCCTAAAGGAAGTCACATGCTTGAATTTACAAGAACTCAGTAGGATTTTGGAAGTGACTCATTTATAGGATTGTATTATTATTATTATTATTATTATTATTATTATTATTATTATTATTATTATTATTATTATTATTATTATTATTATTATTATTATTATTATTATTATTATTATTATTATTATTATTATACTTGTATGCTGCCCCACTCACAGAGTGACTCTGGATGGCTCACAAAGACACAAAATATACAGTTAAAATTACAAGGTTCATAATACAAAAACATTTCAGCATATCATCATCACAAATCACAGTATCAAAAAGTATCAATATCACAGTAACAAATCATTACAAAAAACCTCAATTGTGAAATCCCACAACACTCATATGAGAAGGTCCGACAGTAACAAAGACAAAAGTCAAAAAGTCACCGCTCTTGTCCTCCACCTGGCTGGTGGAAAGGAATAATTATACAGTAATACCTCATACAAAGTCCGCTTCATACAACATCGGATTCATACAACATCACCTAATTCCTTGAAAAAAGTTGCCTCATACAAAGTCATGTGATGTTGTATGAGGCATTGGGGTTTTCCCAGGTTGCATTATGCCTGGGCAGTATAAAAGGCAGGACACATGTGTGCATTGCTCTTGTGGGTTTTGCTTGAGGCAAAGAGTGTTTAGGAGTGGTTTTGAGCGCGATTTTGGATTTTTTGGATTTTTTTGTCAGAATTTTTAGAAGCATTCCTGGGATTTTTGAAGCATTCTTCAGGTTCTTGGACGAAGATGAAATTCCATCCAACAAGATAATCTTTACAGCAGAAAAATAAATGCCTCACTGGCTGAGAGAAAACGAAGCTCTCCGGTTTACAGCTTTTCGAAAATCTTCCACTGGTTTTCTACAATAATACAACATAACGATATTTACAATAGTGTAGAAACAATAGTAAAGACACAGTTATTGAATACAGTTAAGAAATTATTATACACACATATATGTACATTTTATACATTCTTACAAGCATGTTACAATCGAATAAATGTAGCTTACCTCAAAGTGTAATATCAACGAAAATGTAATTATTCTTTATTTTATTTGCGTCAGGCTTTATGGTAGAGTTCTATTAGCCTTAGACGTTATTAAGGCAGTCAGAAAGACTGCTTATATTCTCACTCTACCATGGCCAGGTGTAATCATGCTAGGGAACACAGAACATTCTTAAAGCAACAATGTGGTTTTTTTTTTACAATATAATAATACCAAAGCGACAGTACAACATTTTTACAAGAAGCAGCTAAGATCCTAATCCGAATTTAATCCTAATGGTACTAATGATTTGAATAAGTGTATGAAGTGAGCTTCCCTCTGTAATAGTCTGTTGTTCATATCCGTCTTGTCATACATATTGGGAAGTAATTTTTCTAATGCAATGAATTTTAGGTCATCCTCATTATGGTTATTATCAAGATAATGGGACACTAGAGGCGCAGAGAGCAAGTGGCTCCGGATCCGAGAGCGATGCTCCAGGATCCGAACCTTCAGAGGGTGGCCAATGCAACCGATATAAAACTTTGCACATGGGCAGATGATGGCATATACCACATTTTGAGAGTTACAATTAGTACACCCCGTGAGTACATGTTCCCGTTGTTCCCCAGTAATCTTCATGGTTTTAGCTTCTATAGCGAAGCGACATGCTGCACAGCCCCCAGATCGATAGTGCCCTCGAATGATAGATGAGGGAGTAATACATAAGGCATCTGCACGAACCACAATATTACCAATATTCTGAGTCTTTTTAAAGCCAATAAAAGGCTTTTGGGAGCACCCTGGGATGTCTTCGATAATGTGCCAATATTTGGAAATGATGTTCTTAATTTTAAATGCAAGAGGCAAATATTCAAAAGCACAATGAATAGAATATGAAGGTTCCTTGGTCTTAGGGGTAAGGAACACTTTTCTGGGGGTGTTGCAGACGCGCTGTAATTGATTATTAATAATATGGGTGGGGTACCCTTTTTCTACTAAAAAGCTTTTAATTGTGGCAGCTGATTTAATGAAGTCACCGTCCCTGGTAGAGTTCCGCTTGGCCCTGGCTAGGAGACTGAAAGGTATGTTTCTTTTAAGGTGGCCCGGGTGAAAGGAACGATAGTCCAAATAGGCGTTCCTATCAGTGGGTTTTCTGAAAAGGCACATGTGCAATTTGTTGTCTTGTATATACACAGATATATCCAGAAAAGGTACCACCGCAGCATCATAATACCCAGAGAAGCTAAGGTTACTGTCTAGAATATTCATCCACTTGATAAATTTAGGAATCACATCAATATCATCAAATACGAAAAACAGGTCGTCAATAAACCGTTTGTATATTAACATATTGTGATGGAATGGGTTAATTGCACTATTGAATACACATGTAGTTTTGAATGTAATCATGTAGAGATTAGCCACGGCTGCCGCAAGAGCGCTCCCCATGGCGACTCCTTGCACCTGCAGGAAGAATTGATCTTTATATCTAAAATAGTTGTTCTCCAAAACTACATCTGCTAGATCTAATAGAAAGTGAGTAGGAGGTAAAGCTGAGCTTCTAGTGTTTAACACCTTCTCCAGAATAGGTCTTACACTTTCTAAAGGGATGTGAGTATACAAGGATTTAACATCCAGTGTTAATAGCCCAGCACCCATGGGGACATGAACATTTTCCAGCTGATTAATAAAATCTGAAGAGTCCCTGACAAAAGAAGGTGTGTTCCTAGTAAATGAATTAACAAAGGAGTTGACGAATTTAGCAGATCTTTCAAGTACAGAGCCTATATTAACCACGATAGGCCTTCCTAGGATAAGTGGATTATCCTTGGACATTTTATGAATTTTGGGTAATGTGTAGAAAACTGGTACCTTATAGAATGGATAGGCTAAATATTCATAGGTTTTATTGTTAATGGAGTTAAAGGAATACCCTTCATATAGCACTGTTTTCAAGATGGTAACAATATTCTTTAAGACATTTATAAAATCTAACATCACCCAGCTGTCTAAAGATTTCTTGATCATAGTCTACAGTGTCCTGTATGACAATGCCTCCACCCTTGTCGGCTGGCTTGATGGTGATGGAAACGTCTTTAGCCAATCCCAACAGCGCCTGTCTTTCAGCATAGGAAATATTCCTATAGAAATGCCCACTATTCTGTTCAATCTTGGTGATATCCTTGAGTACTAATTTGTGGAAAACCTTGATGGAGCGGCAGTCCACATGGGGCGTGAAGCGCGAGTTAAGAGCCACTTACTCTCTGCGCCTCTAGTGTCCCATTATCTTGATAATAACCATAATGAGGATGACCTAAAATTCATTGCATTAGAAAAATTACTTCCCAATATGTATGACAAGATGGATATGAACAACAGACTATTACAGAGGGAAGCTCACTTCATACACTTATTCAAATCATTAGTACCATTAGGATTAAATTTGGATCAGGATCTTAGCTGCTTCTTGTAAAAATGTTGTACTGTCACTTTGGTATTATTATATTGTGAAAAACCACATTGTTGCTTTAAGAATGTTCAGTGTTCCCTAGCATGATTACACCTGGCCATGGTAGAGTGAGAATGTAAGCAGTCTTTCTGACTGCCTTAATAACATCTAAGGCTAATAGAACTCTACCATAAAGCCTGACGCAAATAAAATAAAGAATAATTACATTTTCATTGATATTACACTTTGAGGTAAGCTACATTTATTCGATTGTAACATGCTTGTAAGAATGTATAAAATGTACATATATGTGTGTATAATAATTTCTTAACTGTATTCAATAACTGTGTCTTTACTATTGTTTCTACACTATTGTAAATATCGTTATGTTGTATTATTGTAGAAAACCAGTGGAAGATTTTCGAAAAGCTGTAAACCGGAGAGCTTCGTTTTCTCTCAGCCAGTGAGGCATTTATTTTTCTGCAGTAAAGATTTTCTTGTTGGATGGAATTTCATCTTGTCTTTGATTCTCTGCTCTGTCCTGCATTTGCTTTCTTCAGGTTCTTGGACAATCAGGGTTGTTTGACAAGTTTTTGTAATGTTTTCAGCCTTTAGACAATGATTTCTTAAAGTTCTGTCAGTTTCCTGTCTGTTTCCTTGGCTTTGCCCTGAAGTCTGTGCTGTTACAGTACAATGTATCTCTATGGAAATGACGTTGTATGAGGCATCGCGGCAAGGATTTGGACGTTGTATGAGGCATCGCGGCTAGGATTTTGCATGCCTCATACAAAGTCCAAATCCGTATAAAGTCCAAACTTGTGGAACCAAGTTTGGACGTTGTATGAGGTATCACTGTACAACACAAAACACAGCGTCCGATGGCAGTGGTGTTTTCGTAGCTGCCCGAGCCGCCCGGCTGCTGCTGCTTCCCTCCAGGCCAGCTGGCCGAGGGATTGTCTGCTGCTGGTGGTGGTGGTTTTGTGGCCACCCGAGCCGCCCAGCTGCTGTTTCTTCTCTCCAGACCGACTGGTTGAGGGGGAGTCCGCTCGTAAGTCAAAGGCAACTTGATGGCAAGTGACAAAAATCTGACCAGAACTGTGGATTTGATTAGACAACATGGGATGGATCTTTGATAGTCCCTCCTAGGTAAGATTTCTGAAAAATGTTCCAAAATGTACAGAAACATATCATAACTTTAATGCTAACTTAGGCTAAAATTCAGGGCAGTTGGAAGATTAGAGTTTTAATGCCACAGATGGCTCTTGGTTAAAGCAGGGAAAGGTTATTACTGTATCTGTAAAGCAAAGGGTTCAGAGGAGACATTTCAGCTTCAGAGGAGACATTTCTGTAAATATCAGGTGATAAAGATATGAGGAGAAGGATGATGCTAGTATGGTTAGATGATGTTAGACTTAATGGTTATAGGGGAGAGGTATTGGGATGGTCATGTATCTTGTTTTAATCTGTGGAAATAAGGCAAATCTATTTTGTTTAGAAACCCATTACTCATTCTGCTTGCTGGATTTGTGCTCTTGTGTGTTTATCAAACAAAAAACTGCATCAAACTTCAATCAGCTTCAGATATTTCCTTGGAGGGAGGATTATGAAATATCATGTGGTTCCTTTTCTGCCTAATGGAATAAATCTTGGCTGATTTATAGAAGTTTAGCCAATTAATCAATGTGAACAAGTATGCATAAAGTTGCATGAAGGATGGAAGTATATGCCATGTGTGCTTTCTCAAAAACTAATTTTTTTTTTAAACCATTCTTCCAGAATTTTAAAAACTGTGAATTTTGGCAAATGCTTTTCAAAACGAAACAAGCAGATAAATGGTATATACCCTGTAACACTTAATGAAGTAGCCCCCTTCTGGTCAAAGTTGGTCTAACCATCTTAGCATTTAAATTAGTTTAAATTTTATCTATATTTCATATACAGTAGAACCTTGGATAAAGTCCAAACTCCGTTCCACAAGTTTGGACTTTATCCAATTTTGGACTTTATCAGAATAAAATGGGTGATGCATCGGATAACGTCCAAAAATGGACTTTATCCAAGCTTCCTATACCAAATACCTCGGATAACATCCATTTTTAAAGTGGTTTTGGGCTTTATGCGATGCACCACGTGGGCATGAAAACCGCGACTTTATCCGAATCGGACTTTATCCGAATCGGACTTTATTCGAGGTACCACTGTACAACCATAGTTTTAAACTGTGCAGCACTCTCAAACAAATAAAGAAAGACATAAAAGAAGATCAAATGATCTGTCTGGTTTAATGGGGGTGCCTACCTAGTGGCTAGAGCAGGAATGACCAAACTATAGCTCGTGGTCTGGATCTGGCCCCCAATGCCAATTCATTCGGTCCTGAAGCCCTCATCGCTCCTGGAAGCGGAAATAAAATGCACCTGTATGGGCGTGTTTTACTTCCGCTTTCAGAACCAACAAGGGCTTCATGGGTTGGATGAATTGGTGTCGGGGGCCGGATCCGGGCCCTGGGCTGTAGTTTGGGCACCCCTGGGCTAGAGGAATGACTAATGACTGACAGCAAACATTATAAAGTTCAAAACCTGCAATGTTGGTGGTCACCAAACTAGTTCTAAATGGAAACTATGCCTTCTAAAAAAGAGACAAACTACACACACACACCCCAACAGCGTACACTCCATTTCAGAAACTATTATCTTAAGAAACAGAGTCTGCCTAAAGCAAAGTACAGCCACTTTTCAAACAGTTCTTCATTGAGAATAACAAATGTTCTTGGGAGATATTAATCAGACATATTGTGGTTCACCTGCTGCATAGTACATTATCGCTCTTTTATGCGTTTTCTGGCCAAGAACAAGACAATATTCTTTCAGGGGAGACCTTGGCTGTTCATTGCGGAATAAATGATTCTGAAATGATCACCAAATCTGAAGCTGTGTAGAGACAGATAGAAATAATGTGATTATGCTTTGTGTTGCTCAGGTGATTCACAGCTAGGCCTCTAGTATTCTCAGCTATTGTCATGGGGTAGAGCAAGCCTTTTCCTGTCACAGAAAATAGTTCTTTATATCAAACGGATTGACCATTTCTCCCTTTCCACACAAAAGGACTTAGCACTTTCAAATGCAAACATGTCAAATAAGCATGGTACCCATTATGCCATTGGGGGCTGGTTGCTAACCTTGGCACTCCAGCTGTTCTTGGATTTCAATTACTAGAAGCCCAAGTCAGCTCTCCTGCTGATCAGGGCTTCTGGGAATTGAAGTTCAAGAACAGCTGGAGTGCCAAGGTTAGCCATCACTGTCATAGGGGAAGCATTCACCCAAAGCAACATAGAATAACAGAGGAAAAAGGCAAGAGGGGCTATCCC
The DNA here is from genome assembly GCA_035047305.1 of Bradypodion pumilum. NCBI lineage: Eukaryota > Metazoa > Chordata > Lepidosauria > Squamata > Chamaeleonidae > Bradypodion > Bradypodion pumilum. Next base: position 137,278,973 of record JAWDJD010000004.1, read on the forward strand.
CCTCCTCTCACAGAGAATCTGGGCTTCTAGAAAAATTGGATCAACCTGACCGAAACTTTATAGCCAGATGCAGCTCAGAACTATCAATCAATCAATAAGGCAAATGACCATGGCAAAGTACAAGAAGTCAAACAATAAAAACAAGAACACAACATGCACACAACAATTAAAATTGACACAATAAAATTGGTAAATGTTAAGACTGAATGCATAATAGATAAAATTTGACTTATAAAACAATTTAAAATGTACAATCAAATGTAGCAGGTTAGGGCATCACTGGTGGAGTTTATCAGCTTTCAATCGTACTGTTGTTCCAAATCTCGATGCTGATTTATAAGGATAGAGTCCAAAGACTTCTCCCTGTGACTAGTAGCCTTCACCGCAAACAGGGCTATGTTTCTTGTCACATGTTGGTAAGAAGGCCAACTTTTCTTTAGCTTCCCAGTAGTTCTTTCTCTTTAACAAGGGGGCTATATAACATTCTCTGATGTCAGTATACAACCTACAACATAAGATATGATGAGCTACATCTTCTGGTTGATGTCCCACACATACAGAGTCTATCTTGTAGCCTGACACAGCTCAATACATTAACCACGGGATCCTCACACATAGATCTTTTCTAAGAAGAAAGGTCAACGCTAGCAGGGCTAGCCCTACCATTAGGCAAACGGAGACAAACACCTCATACGCCAAATACTGGATGGGATGAAAACACAGTAAAGTGTTAGTAATTTGCCTTCTTCTCTTTGTATTTTTATTCCAGGGGACAGAAATTTGATGTTTCAGGGATTTTTCTGCCTCATGTGTCAAATTAATTGGGCTGGTTTTAGCTCCTAGGTCAGTGTTGGTGAACCTTGGCACTCTAACTGTTCTTGAACTTCAATTTCCAGAAGCTTTGATCAGCAGGACTACTGACTTGGGCTTCTGGTAATTGGAGTGCCAAGGTTCACCATCACGGTCCTAGGTCATCTGACTTCAATGGATGGGGTGTATTATTTGCTGTTATGCCTTAGGCAGCTATATATCTTAGGTGAGTTATGATAAGCAGTGACTAGGAGCGTAGCAGCTGGAGCGTAAGCTTGTACACACTTACCTGAGACTAAGCCCCAGTCGTCAATATCTCCTTTAGAAAGCCCCTCTGGCTTATGTCTGAGTAGACATAATGGACTGGTCTGTTTAGTATACATAGGCTGCAATCTAGTTTTAAAAAGTGGGCAGCAAGACAATGAAAACAAAAATTGCAAAGAGAGGAACCAAGAGTGGGATCATTTGAGGAACTATATCACAAGCTGGCCTCTTTGTAGAGAGGTTTGGTCCCATCTTTTCCCCAGCCAACATGATGCACAGAGAAATGTGCTTCAGCCTGGCTTCAGTCCATCCTCATACAGTACCTTTTTGATCCAACTTTAGAGCTTCTATTTTGGGGGGCTGTGCAGAAACAACTCGTAGGCAGATGGAAGGGTCTCTTTAAGGGTGGTCACTCCCCCCAAAAGGAAATCTTTTTGATGCCATCAGGTGCTTGCCTTTGTAGCTGTGTGAAGCCGTACCTATTTATCTACTTGCAATTTCCTGCTTTTGAACTGCTAGATTGGCAGGAGCTGGGACAGACAACAGGAGTTCACTCCATTGTGCATGACTCCAGTCTCATACTGCTGACATTCAAGTCCAGCGTCTTATCCACTAAGCCACCACAGCTCCCTAAAAACATGTTACCTACATGAAAATAAAGTACATTTTCTATATCGTGAATATACAAAATTATTTAAAAAACCTTCCAAGGTTTATTGACAAAAAAAAGAATAAAAAGTTAAACATGAGAGGGAGGAACCTCCTATCTCTTTGGTATTAAGAGCATCTTAATGTAGCACCAGAGGATGAGGTGGATAGATGGCATTGTCGTTGCAATGGGCGTAGATCTGAGTGGGCTGAAGAGGATGGTGGAAGATAGAGGAACCTGGTGGCGTCGCAAAGGGTCGGACTCGACTGTGCGACTGAACAACAACAAAATGTAGCTGAGCGTAATCCAGTCTCAGCCAGTAAGGCATCTAGAGCAGTGTTGGTGAACATTTTAGAGACTGAGTGCCCAAACAGAGATGCGGGCAAACTCTGTGCTGAGGGAAGGAGGAAGTGCTCCCATTGGGCTACTGGGCAAAGGGGCGGGGTGATCTCTCTGCTGAGGAGAGAAAGAAAGTGCTCCCATTGGGCTGCTGGGCAGAGGGGCGGAGCAAACTCTGGGAGGAGGGAGGAAGTGATGGCATGTGTCCCAACAGAAAGGGCTGGAAGTGCCACGTCTGGCACACGTGCCATAGGTTCATCAACCACTGATCTAGAGTTAGCCTTGCCCACCAATAATTGGATCAACCATATATAAAAAAGGGAACAGTTCTTTTCTGGACTACAATTCCCACAATACTACATCCATCCTATGGCATTCTGGGAATTATAGTAAAAAAATTGTAACTTCCCTCTTCTCTGCACATTTTGCAAAATGAGATGGGCTAGCCCTGCTGGGCAAGCATTTGTGTAGCCTAGTTTTAGTATCTCTAGGCAACTGACATTCTTAGACTATTCATTACAAAAGGCAGTGGGGCTTTAAATGGATGGTAACCTTCTTTTATTGAAAATAATGGAATTCACACTCTGCTGTAAATGTGTGCTTTTATACTTAACATTAAGGCTGTTATTGTTATACGATAAGCAATGAAGTCATTTACTAGAGCAAAGGCTCTTTTTATGGGGCTTCCAAGCAGGAGTTCAGGTTTTTTCCAGTAACAATTTGCCATGATACCATTAGAAGATTGAGAAGGAAATTGCTCCGCTTCAAAAAAATTCTGCAAATCCGGCACAACGTAGTTTTGAAATCTTATCTAATCCAGTAGCATGGAAAAAGAAAACAGCTGAGAGGGCTTGCCAGATGCCATTTTAGATATAAATGTTAGGAACAATCTCCTGAAAGGTCTTTTCTATTTAACTGTAGGAGATAAAAGGTGAGCCTTCTTAAAGCAAAATACCCTGAAGGAGTTTGGAAGAATGGAGCTGAAACTCACTAATTGCTTCAAATCTCCTCACAATTCAGCTAAGAATTAATTTGTTTTATGCTAATATACCACATGGTCAGGACTGCGGTGGTTTAGTGGTTAAGATGCTGAACTTGACAACTGGAAGGTCGGCAGGTCAGCAGTTTGAGACCCAAGTACTGCACGACAGAGTGAGCTCCCGTCTCTGTCCCAGTTCCTGCCAACCTAGCAGTTTGAAAGCAAGAAATTGCAAGTAGATAAATAGGTAGCACTTTGGTTGGGAAGGTAACAGCATTCCATGCACTCTGGTGTCTAGTCATGCCTGCCACATGTCCACGGAAAGGTCTGCAGACACAGACAGTGCTAACTCTTTGGCTATAAAGAGAGAGTGAACACTTTGAAGAATATAAATACTCCCCCATTTTCTGAAGGGGTGGATTTTGTATCACTAACATTTAAAGAAAACAATTGGGACCCTCTGTATGTATGTTTCTGCTAGGTAACACACATACATCCTAACCAGTGGGGTTTAAGAACATGGCCCATCCACCATTCCATTAACTTAAAGAATAGGTGAAATGATGAGAGTTCTGTTCCAAAACATTTGTAAACATCATTTCTGAGGAAGGTGGTAGTAGAACACAAAAGGACAATTTCAGAGGCCAAGCAGCCACATCCTGTCCCATATGATGAATACGGGGTGGCAATAAGATCTGTTCACCAAGCCAGAAACTCAGGCAAATATTGGATGAGTGATTTTTCAGGAACTACAACTCCCAGAATTCCCCGCCATCATGGAATGGCTTTGTTGAATTGGGTTTCTGGAATATGTCATCCAACTCTCTTGTTTCTCTAAGACAGCTCCCAAATTCTAACTGCGATATATCCTTAGGTTCTCCAGGAGAGAGCCAGTTTACATTCCACATCTGTATCAACCCCAGTAATATTATGCAGAGTAAATTATGAGAACAGCCCATTGGTCAGTGGTGGAAGACATTCCTTGCATTCAGAAAGTCCCAAATTCATGCCCTATCATTTGCAGGTGCAGTTTGGAAATAATCCTGCCTGAACCTCTGGGGATATGTTGCCAGTTAGAGTTGACAATAGTGGGCTAGATTAGGGTTGCCATAATTCTGTCCCCACAAAACCATGACTCCCTTGCTCGAAAGCCAGTCGTATCCGACTCTAGGGTTCAGTGCTTATCTCTGTTTCAAATTGGAAGAGCCAGCATTGTCTGCTTCTGCAGACCTTTCTGTGGTCATGTGGCAGGCATGACTAAACACTGCAAACTCTAAGACCCTTCCTCTCCCTGAGGTCACCCCTACCCTACCCTTCACCCCCCCCCAATGAGTTGGACTCACCTTCAAACCCCACATGAGGATCCCTTGGAAGAAAGCTCTAAAAAGTCTGGAACGGAAAATATGTAAAAAGCTACGGAGGATTCCTTCAGACTGCAAAGGGTTAAATGTATAGAGTCAGCATTCCTAGAGAGGAAGTGAAGTGAAGAGTTGTCTTTCTCACTTCCTATCCATAGTGTTCCCTTCCTCTCTAGGAATGCTAACTCTATGCATTTAACCCTTTGCAGTCTGAAGGAATCATCAGTCGCTTTTTACATATTTTTCCTTGCACCGGGATTTTTACATGTATTTCCTTGAACCGGACGGGACAGAATGAATCCATGAAAATCATGGAAAAACGGGACGTATGGCATCTCTAGGCTAGATGAACTCAGAATAAGGCCTATGTCATAATCTGATAGCCGCCCTGGAGACTTAGTACATACTTGATGGATTGTTAGGTAAGGGTGTGCTTTTTTATGTCCTTTGAGTGGTATACAAGCTGTCTCTGAACAGATAATTTGAAATCCCAAGAACCTGCAAAAAGAATGTTGACTTAACCACATATCAGCAGGCAACCTTTCTGTGGCATGTATCTTTTCCATGACTCCATCTTTTTTCTTTCTTTTTCTTTTCTTTTTTGTACATCAGGTGTTGACAGGCGAACATAATTACAATCTTGTTTCACTGTTGTATTACAGAACTTGATTCAGGCAGCTAGACACAGAGCTTGATTATTGTTAAACAGCATAGCAAACACAAGACTGGAAAAAAAAATCAATGACCAAAGATCAGAAAATTATTTCCAGAAAGGGAGCACGGCAAACATAAGTATAATCGTCAGAAACAGAGGCTGGAAATGTTTGTTTCAGACCATAGTCCCTAGGGTTCTACAGGAAACATGGGAGCTGCAGATGATGAATTATAAGCCATAGAATTGTAAAGCAACTGGGGCGGGGGGCAGGGGGGGGGCGAACTCTGAAGACCAGAAAATACTTCACGAAAGTTGCCTGATGGACTTTTAAAAATAAAAACACCCAAATCTGGCCAGGAAAGAAACACATTCTGCAGGCGTAGGGAACCTACGGTTGTCTTTGTTCCCTAGATGACCATGGCACCATCCTCATGACCATGGAGTGTCTTCCCAAGCATTTATACACATTTATCCTCCCAGGGCAGAATAAACTCCTCTTCTAAGGCTTACTTATTGACAGAGGAGCTTTGTTAGTAATATCTGTTGGTTTTTTGTAGCCCCACCATTTTGACTTTGGCTCCATCCACTGCTGGAATCAGACCCTTATGAATTTAGCAGAAACTAAATTTGGTCCTAAGCCAGAAAAAAGGACCAACACTTTAACTTCCAAAACTGTTCTTTAAGCAGTTTCACCCTTCTGTATTATTTCAAGTATTTATTTATAGACAGATATGGCTAGATAGCTTAGTGGTTTAGGTATCTGGTGGGAGAGCCAGACTTTGAGAGGGAAGAATCTGTGCCCACCACCATGCAAATTGTGTTGCATGGATGAATTTTGTGCCTTACCCACTACTGGAATTGCTGTAGGATATTTGGTGGCATGGCAGCAAGGATAGTGACTTCAGGGGTGAGACACTGTGGTCCCACAACCAGCAAAATACGACCTGTTCGATTGCATTCACTCTCATCATTTCTAGGGTACCAATACCCAACTCTAATTACAACCAAGTGAATGCAATTGAAATTACTACATATTCTTCTCCCTTTTACTTTTAATCCTCCTCCTCCTCCCTCTTCCTTTGTTGTTTCCCTTGGTTCTTTTCATTTCTCTGAGCCCCTTGGGATAGGACTATGTCAGACCCATTCTTGATGACACTATGAGGAAGTTCCTCCCAACATAAGCACAAACCTGAAAGGACCTACAGTAAAACCCTGACTTACATATGCCTCGAGTTACATAAAATTCGACTTACATGATGGTTTTGTGCTGAAATCATGTCCTGATTTACACGATTTCCTTTGGGTTTGCTTCGAGTAACATAAAGATTCTTTTTCCTATGGGTTTGCTTTGAGTTACATAAAAATTCATTTCCTTATGGGTTTGCTTCGATTTACATAAAAAATTCATTTTTCCTATGGGTTTGCTTCGAGTTATATAAAATAATTTTTCCTATGGGTTTACTTTGAGTTACATAAAAAACCAATTTAAGCAAAAGCCTACGGAATGGACTTTTTTTCGTGAGCAGGGGTTTTACTGTACTTTCCACAGGGCCACAATAAGGATGAAAGGAGAAACATCTCCCCTCCCTATCTGCTTTGTTACCAATAAATATCAACTCTCCCAATGAGGCTATTCACATTAAAAAAACCTTCACATTAGATGTAAAGATATCTATATAATTACACGTAGTTTGCATGGATAAGAGAAGTTACACTACAAAGTGCTGTAGTTTGTTCTTCTGCATTCAACAAGAAAATAAATAAAGAAGATTTATTTATTTACCTGTATCTATTTCGACTTATTTATCCACCCCCTTGCCAAGGTGACTCCGGACAGTTTACAATGCAGATTCTCTACTATTGGTGCCTTTTTTTCCCTTTGACCATGGTGGTTTTTTTTGGGTTTTTTTTGGTAAGCCTTGAAGAGTCTTAAGCCTGACAAGAGGAAATAATTAATAGGAAACTGGCAGATTGACAACTGAACAGCCAGGTTAGAATAGGCATTTTTTTTAACTTTACTTTTCATTGTGATGTTCTCAGATTTTGTCCACGGGGAAATCCCTTTGCTCCTACACCAACACACGCCAGTTCCTCCCCCCTTGCTTACAGATGGTATGTCTCTTACTACAGAAGCTTAGGCTAACACATCTGTGCGCTGATTTTTTTTTCTGAAAAAAATGTTGTCTGAGTTTTAACATATTAGACCAAATTCATCTAAGATGCAAATCCTATACAGCAGTCATTAAATCAGTGGGATAGAGTCAAGGGAAGTATGATTATTTCTGTTTAAATAACCAGATTTGATTGGTATGCAAAGAATGCCTTGCATCTAAGGAGAAATTAGCAGATTTCCCATTCAGTCAGTTTAATTTATTTGCTTCCTTCTCATTCCCCTGTCCCTGATGAAAAAGCCATCACTATGGACCACAGAAAATCTCATTTATATCTAAATGCAATTCACAGACCAAAAAAAAAACAAAAAAACAAACAAAAGAAAACTCTGTCATTAGTTTAATCTGTATATAAGAATTACTGGCTTGATAGCTGAGTGGTTTAGGTATTTGGCTGTGAACCACGAATGGATTTTTTTTAAAAAAACTATGGTCCTCAGCGTTCTCTGCGCCGTGGCATGCCTCAGCCAATCGGGCATGAGGACGCGAGTGCAGAGGGGGTGGGACAGCTGGCATGCGCAACAGAAAACAAACGGCTATCACGCGCCTTTCCCACCGCTACCCCCTTGGTCGCGGCAAGGCCGCCACCGGCCTTCGTCCCCAGGTCCATGGAGAGAAGAGGGACTCCCCCTCTTCCCCGCTACCCCCAAGGAGCTGTGCCAAGGCTAGCGCCGGCCTTCATTCCCAGGGCTGCTGAGAGAAAAGGGGCTCCTCCCTGCTACCCCACCAAAGCCACGGTAAGGCCGGTGCCAGGGGAGACAACAGTCAGGCCGCACTTCATCCAGGAACATGTGTTCCAAGATGAAGTGCAGCCTGACTGTCAGCTCCCCTTTCCCCCATCGCTGCTCTTGAAACAGCGATGGGGAAAGCCCACCTCCTCCCATTGCTGTGTCAAGAGGAGCTCTCAAAACAGCGATGGGAAAAAGGAAAGCAGAAAGTTAGGCCGCACTCCATCAGGGGATGCGCATTCCCAGACAAAGTGAGTCATGACTGTCGTCTCCCCTTTTACCCATCACTGTTTTGAAAGCAGCGCGTGAAACAGCGATGGGGAAAAGGGGAGACGACAGTCAGGCCGCACCCGGGGACACACGTTCCTGGACAAAGTGTGGCCTTACTGTCATCTCACCTTTTCCCCATCGCCGTTTTGAGAACTGCTCTCCCCAGGGCCCAAAACCACTCCACAAAACTCTCTCTCTCTCTCTCTCTCTCACACACACACACACACACAAACACACACACACAAAAACAAACACACACACACACACACCCCTGCTGGGCTGCTTCTCCCTCTCTCTCTCACACACACTCCCTCTCTCACACACACATACTTGTTGGGCTGCTTCTCTCTCTCTCTCTCTCTCTCTCTCTCACACACACACACACACACACACACACACACTGCTGGGCTGCTTCTCTCTCTCTCTTTCACTCACTCTCTCTCTCTCACACACACACACCTGCTAGGCTGCTTCCCCCCTCTCTCTCACACACACACACGCCTGCTGGGCTGCTTCTCTCTCTCCCCCCCTCTCTCTCTCACACACACACCTGTTGGGCTGCTTCTCTCTCTCTCTCTTTCACACACACTCTCTCTCTCACTCACCTGCTAGGCTGCTTCCCTCTCCCTCTCTCTCTCTCTCTCATGCACACACACACCTGGGTTGCACATTCCAAACCTGCCCGGCAAGGCCGGGCACAATAACTAGTTCTTGATAAAATCAAATCAACTTTATGAAGGAATGCTCAAACACATGATTTTAAGATACACTAACCAGCAAACAGTTATGAAATATGACTATGCCTAGAAATATAGCTACGAAGTTATACTACAGCTTACTGAGAGTGTAAGGACATGTCCTAGCCATAAATGTTCCCATTTTGACAGGAACTTACTTATTTCTCCCTCTTGCCTCTTTCCACCTTCCTTTCTGCTGCTGTGATCCTATCTGTCAACATTTCACTGATGATGATAGTAAGAATCCATATGTTTGTTTCAACCACATTTTCATAGCAAACATTACTACCTTTTACAGTGTGCGGAAAGGACATCTCCTTCTATGAAGACTCACTTCTGTTTAGGATCCAATAGCACTAGAATCCCCATGCCTTACCAATGGGTGCCATTCTGGCCATGTACGTTTTTCAGTACCCACTGTGTATCATGCTCCTCTTCATTTTGTTTCTCTTTCTCCCTCTAAAGCAGGGTGGGCAAACCTTGGTGCTCCAGATGTTCTTGAACTTCAACTTCCAGATGCCCTAATCAGCTGGTGTGCTGACACGCTTCAGTTATTTGAAGTCCAAGAACACCTGGAGCACCAAGGTTGACATTCCCTGCTCTAAAGGGACTAGAACCCCTGTTGAGTAACCTCAGCACTCCAGCTGTTCTTGGACTGCAATTACCAGAATCCCAAGTGAGCACTCCTGCTGATCAGGGCTTCTGGAAATTGAAGTTCCAGAACAGCTGGAGTGCCAAGGTTTGCCATCACTGGACTAGACAGAGTGGTTGACCTGGTGGCTATACTCCATTGACAGTATTGAAGCCCTGTCAGCTTCTCTCCTGAAAGGGAGCCACATTACCCATTGACTCGGAAAGAGTTTCTTGACACAACCATCAGGTGGACATGTACTCTAGGACTGGACAGATCTCTATCATGGCTTTTCTCTCTGAAATATCTGTTCCTTCATACTGGAACAACTGATTCATGGTGTGTGTGCGTGCATGCGTGTGTGTGTGTGTGCGTGTGTGTGTGTGTGACACCAGTTATCTAGTGCTGTGCAAGAACAGAGAAAAAAGCTAAGTGATCAGCATTACACAATCATCCTTTCACTTCCTCACTTCCTTCTTTTTCTGACATATTACAACATATTGTTGTAATTGTATGTGTATTGATTTGTTGCAGCCGCTCTGCGTCAGCCTTGTGGTAGAGTAGAGCAGGGTATAAATCCAATAAATAAAAAAATACCTGGAATCCATTCTTTCCTTGGATGTTGTCCCTCCCCACTTCTGAGCTCTGCTTTCCAGTCCCCACCAATGTCCACTCCTTCTTATCAGACCTTGTGTATAGATCCTACCTAGCTGCAACTTAGTTCAAAACTGGAGTACTGCATGATGGAATGAGCGCCCGTCTCTGTCCCAGCTCCTGCCAACCTAGCAGTTCGAAAGCAAGAAATTGCAAGTAGATAAGTAGGTACCACTTCAGTGGGAAGGTAAACAGCATTCTGTGCACTTTGGTGTCTAGGCATGCCTGCCACATGTCCACAGAAACATTTGCAAATGCAGACAGTGGTGGCTCTTTGGCTATAAACAGAGATGATCACTGAACCCTAGAGTTGGATATGACTGGCTTTTGAGCAAGGGTGACCTTTACTTTTACTAGCTGCAACTTTACTGATTTTCCAGGCCAGCTAGCAGAGGAGTGACAATTTCTAGTAGGTCCAATGCCACAAGTGCCATCATCCACCAAGATCTGATTGGGAAACTGTTGTTATGTCAGATATTTAAGTCCAGTTAGTGACTCTCAGTATCCCCTGATACATTTCAACTGGGATTCAATGAGGTGGTAGGACAACACAAATTTAGACAGGCTATTTCACATAATTTTCTTCCCAGAATTCAGCACATTATATTCACCAGAACAGATGTCTTTGATGCCATTAATGTAGGGATAAATAAAGAAACAGGGCCAATTTGGGTATTCCTTGTTTGTAAACTTCCCTATGTGTTAAAAGCAGAATCTACTTGCCCCACTGTTTCAAAAACTACTTTTTAATAAGTGGATCTAAATATCTTTTTTTTCTTTCATTTATTCAATTTATTTGTTTACATTATTTATATGCTGCCTTTCTTCTCATAGGTGGCTTGCAACAACTAAAACCATAAAACAATAATCAGTTTTGAAAATACAACATGAACATCATATCAAAAACAATTAAACATATGTCAAGATTAGAACCAAAGTTAAAAACAATTTTAAAACATTTTTAAAAAGAATATTCAAATCTGAAAATTAATAAACAAAGCATTCCTGAGACTCTTACTGCTTAAAAGCTGCCTAAAGAAGGTCTTTGTCTGACAATGAAAGGACAAAAGGGATGAGTCCAATCTAGCTTCTCACAGCAGCAAGTTTCAAAGCCTGAGGGTGGGGTCGGGGGCAACCACTAGGAAGACCCTTCCAGATTTACTTGCTTCACAGTCGCTGTAGTATGCTAACTTCATCCAGTTTAATATTGCGATGTCATAAAATAACAATTAACCACCCCATTCCCAGTCCTTCTAACCCAGAGATTCCCACAGTTTTTGGGCCACAGGCCAATCACATGTTTCAGTGGGCCAGTCACGTGGTTCCTCCCACCAGAAGTGGAAGTAAAATGCACCTGTGCATGTGCAAAACGCTGCCATAAATGCACCTGTGTTTACAACATGCTTGGGCAGTTTTTACTTCCGCTTCTGGGAGTGGCGAGGGTGATGTGGGCCATAATTTGGCCACCCCTGTTCTAACCAGTCAAAGGTGTGACTGATACAGGCATTCTGCTTTTCCAAAGTGACTTCAAAATATTAATATCTGCGATTTGTCATGAGGAAGTAACTTTTAAAAATGTACAGAAAATGCAGCACAATGCCAAATACCCATGCATAAATCAGCAAGATAATACACAGCCTAACATCTTTACTTTTCCAATGAGAGTGAATCCAAAAAAGATAAAATAGCACATTGCCTATGGCAAATTCTAAGAGTGGATTTTAATCACATAAAAGTGGAAAGAGAGTTTATTCACCGACAATGTTTATTGTGTACATTGTTAGGCAAATTTCATATAGAAAAAAGATACTTCAGGAAAACTCGAAAAAAATATTAATGCACATTTTAAAAAGGAAATCCCTAAGGTTGGCAACAATCTTGATCATCAAAAGGGTAACAAGTCAGAGCAGAAAAGTAATAAGAATGGTTCTAATGAGGAGGGCAAGAGTTAAATATTAAAAAGTCATAAAAGGTTTAGATGATGTCATCTTCATCTGGCAGGAGGATTGCTATCTAATACTAAGTGCTCAGTAATTGTCAAAAGCTAGTGGATATGTCGGTTTTAAGAGTGGCCAGTGTCTATATTGTATGAGTAATCCTTTATACTATATGTGGGAGTCTAAAGTGAAGACTTTCATTCAAGTTATTCTATAAAAACATAATCTTTAGCAGTTAAGAAACAAATACACACAACAGTTAGAAAGAATTTAGATATTCACTTTCTGCTCTTACATTATATTTTTTATTACAGTGATACCTCATACAACGTCCAAACTTGGTTCCACAAGTTTGGACTTTATACGGATTTGGACTTTGTATGAGGCATGCAAAATCCTAGCCGCGATGCCTCATACAACGTCCAAATCCTTGCCACGATGCCTCGTACAATGTCATTTCCATAGAGATACATTTGTACTGTAACAGCACAGACTTCAGGGCAAAGTCAAGGAAACAGACAGGAAACTGACAGAACTTTAAGAAATCATTGTCTAAAGGCTAAAAACATTAGAAAAACATGTCAAATAACCCTGATTGTCAAAAAACCTGAAGAATGCTGCAAAAATCCCAGGAATGCTTCTAAAAGTTCTGAGGAAAAAATTCAAAAAAATCCAAAATCGCGCTCAAAACCACTCCTAAACACTCTTCGCCTCATGCAAAACTCACAAGAGCAATGCATGCACGTGTCCTGCCTTTTATCCTGCCCAGGCACAATGCAACCTGGGAAAAACCCCAATGCCTCATACAAAGTCAACTTTGTATGAGGCAACTTTTTTCAAGGAATTAGGCGATGTTGTATGAATCCGATTATGCTTGAAGCGGACTTTGTATGAGGTATTACTGTAGTTCCAAAGTATAGGTGAATGGAACCAGAATATATTCTAACTAGTTCTTTGTATTACCTTATTGATAACCAGTCTCATAATTAGATATTGTACATTAAGCTACATCTTAGTAAAGCATCTGGACCAGTTATAAGTTAATTATGTCATGGGTCATAAGCAAGTTAATTAGGTTATGAACTTGGTCATGAACTTGGGGGAAAAGGTAAGTTTTGATAATTGTGGAAGCGGTTATACCATGAAAGTATTATTGAATTATTTGTGCTTTAGGAGTTATATTTATAGAATAATGCTATGTCTGGCTTCTGTAATTACGCTTGCTATCTAAATTAGTTAGCTTGATGTCATTGCTATCAATCAATCAATCAGTTTTTAATTTATATACTGCTCTATCTCAGCCCAACGGGCGACTCAGAGCGGTTCCCAACATGTAATAATACAAAAGTACAATATGATAAAATATAAACAATACAATCAATATACATCATCAAAATGCAAGCTAAATATACAGTAATACAAAAATGTGCATAAGCAATTCAAACAAGCATAAAAAATACAATACGGTGGGGTCACAGCTGCACTCCAGCTGAAGCAGGGCCCAGTACGCATGTGGCAAGGCAGTCATTAAGCCCAAAGCCTCTCCATTCTGTCCATGGAGCTCTCAGGCGGCAACAAAGTCCAGTTGCCTTTAGAGCTCCAGCTAAGATGGGGGCTAGGGTTGCCTTTGTGAGCAGTGGAGTGACCCTCAGATGCCACTCATTCCCCTCCGGCCAGCCGTCGGTCAGACTGCCAATGGTGTAGGCTCCGAGATGGGCTGGGAGCACTGGTGAGCAGTGGCGGCAGCTCCTTTTCTGTTTTTCAGGCGGGCCAAGCTCTAAGGGCGGAGGCAGTGGCTCCCACCTGCTCACAATCCCGGGAACCGGTGAGCAGGGAGCGCTGGCGATCAGTGGCAGCCCCTTTTCTGCCCTTTGGGCAGGCTGAGCCCAAAGGGCGGAGGCAGCTATGGCAGCTCCCACCTGCTCGCAATCCTGGAAGCTGGTGGCATGGGCTTCAGGTGAGCAGGGAGCACTGGCAAGCGGCGGCGGCTCCTTTTCTGCCCTTCGGGTGAGCCGAGCCCTTCGGGCGAAAGCAGTGGAAGCAGCTCCCACCTGCTTGCAATCCCGGGATCCAGTGGCGTGGGCTCCAGGTGAGCAGGTGGGAGCTGCCTAACTCTAACCTGATGTTGTCCCTCCCCACTATCCAATGGGTTTTGCTTGATGTCATTGCTATCCAATGGGCTTGCTTGATGGTTAAGGCACCCAGCTGTGTTCCTGGAAAAAGGATATAAAAAGCCAAAGTAGAATGTGGTCTTTACTCAGTTCTTTTTGGAAACCATTTCCAGACTGAGTCATGCAAGCTGTAAATAAAATTCTTTGCTTTTTTTCACCTATTGTTTGGTCTCTTTCATTTTTTGGCCTGATGTATCCACTACACTAACAGGCAGCAAGACTGCATTCAAGGGGCGTGTCATGATGGAGGGCTGAGAGGGACGAGCTTTTCTCCGCTCGGAAAGGAGAGAAAAGAAAGTGACTTTTTTAAAGTGAAAATAGTCCTTGAAACCGGCTGAAAAATGGATTAGGAAAAAGAGAAGGAAAATTAGCAGTGGAAAATATATTGGATGCTCCAAAGCAGCGCCGAGAAAAAGAGGTAGGACAGAGTTTCGATCTTGAGAGTGGGGGGATGGGCGACCTGTAATGGCGACGAGTCCCCAGAGCTCCTGATCGAAGAACGGAAATTCTGGAAACGGGAGGAGAGCGGCGTTCTAGCAAAAGTGGTCAAAAGTGTGGGCAAAGCATAAGTGGACGTCGGAACGAAAAGTAAGCTTGTTGGGGGGCTGAAAGAAGATTCTGCAGCGGGCTCGCTCGGTCTCGTCGCCCCCCCCCCCGATCGGAGACGTACGGAGTTTCGAGGCGCTGGAAAGGAGCAAAGGGGAGAAGCGAAGAAGTTTGAGGGTGAGCAAAGCTGTAAAGATTTATAAAGAGAAAGGGTGAAATAGAAAGGAGAAGTAAAGAGACTGATTTTTTTAATTCTTTTTCCCCTTTTGAAATGTTTTATGCCGGTGGGAGTGGACAAATTAGCGGCTAAGCAAAAGGGGCAAGACAGTATTCCCTGCTTTCCTTTTTTTTAATTTCTTTTTCCCTTTTCCTTGCCTCCCCCTCTCGCTATTATGCTGTGGTCTAAGAGTATTGGTTTTTAAAGAAGAAGAGAGACGATAAGTCTGTCCCTGCATATATTTTTTTGGAGATACAAAGAGAAGCAAGAAGGTGCTGTGGCGCAGTTTCCTGAGAAATAAACTGCTTGTAGATTGGAACTTTGGAGAACAGGAAAGTGAACTCATCAGTGTCATCTTTATTTCTGCTGACTCTTCCTTTTTCTCTCCTTAAAAGAGATTTGGATAACGTTTGCAATTTACAACAGAAGTTGGCTCCCCCTACAGTTAAATTTTTGAGATAAAAAATTTTTTTTTCTTTTTCTTTTTCTTTTTTTCAACTGCTGTTATTTTTGTTTTCTTTTTTTCTTGTCTGGTTCGAAGCTTTTTAATTTTTAAATATTTTTTCAAATAAGATTTTTCTAATTGCTTCTTTCTTAGTTTTTTTTCTTTTTTCTTATTCCTTTTTGTTTTTATTTTTATTCTATTTTTACTTTTGTGGGGGGGGGAATATTAAAGTAGATAAAAATATAAGAGGGAAATTAATTAAATTTAAATTGGGACCACGGAGGTTTGAATGACTCTCTGGGTATACATGTGTGTGTATATGTGTTTGTAAATACACACGCATATATAAGACAGAGAGAGGGAGGGGGAGGAGGGGATAAGGGTTAAGTACTGTATTTGGAAAGTTTAATAAAACTGATTAGAGTTAAAATATATGGTGAATTTTGTATGTAAATTGACAATAAGCAGTTAGAAATATATTTGAATGAAACGGCAGGGGAGAGGGAAAGAGAAGGATAAGAAATTGGCTTGGACAAGAGTGCAAAGACCAACGTCCTCGGATAGAAGTTTCAGGAGGCTTACAAGATTGGATGAGGAGGAAGAAGAGATGAAAAAAGCAATGCAACAAGAGATAAAGGACTTGGAGGAACAGGAGACAGTGAAAAAGATGGCACAACAATTACAGCAGCAGCAGCAACAGAAGACAATAATATCACCAACGGCGCCTACTCCATCTGTGGTAAAATAAATCGTGATAACAACAGCAAAAGTAACAACGACAACAACAGCTATGACAACAGTGTCAACGACAGCGGCGATAGCAGGAACAACACCAACAATGATTGTAACCACGTCCACGGCCACAACACCAACGACATCGGCGACAGGGGGAGGAGAAGGAACTAAATCTGAATTTGAAACCCTTAACGAGAAATTTGATACCCTGGGGAATAATATTGGAAACATGATTGCTCATATTAGAACAGAATGGAAACAGGATTTGCAAGATATGTTAGTAAACATTATGAAGGGAATTGAAGGCATGAAAGAGGAAACAAAGACTATTAAAAAAGAGCAAGAAGAGATAAAAAAAGAACAAGCAATGATAAAAGTAGAGGTCATGGACTTAAGAAAGAAAGAAAAGGAAAGAGAAAATAAGGTTGGGGATCATGAAAAGAGATTGGAAAACGTAGAAGAACAATTAAGAAAAGCAAATGTTATAATTCGAAAATTCCCAGAGAATTCACCAGACAAATTAAAAGAAAGAATAGTGAAATGGCTTGACGAAATTATGGAAGATGGCTTCACGCCGCATGAGGTGGTAAATGTATTTAGGCTCGGTTCAAGAAGGGGCAAAACTGGGTCAAGGAATGTCATGTTAAAATTTGCTAATGTATCAGATAAACTGAGGTTAATGGCGCTTATACGTGAAAAAGGACCAGAGGTTTTAAAAGTAGAAGGCCATGATATTGAAGTGTACAACGACATTCCAATGGAGGATCGTTTTTGGAGACAGTCGATGAAGCCAATCACAAAAAGATTCCAGGAAAAAGGAATAAGATACAATTGGAAATTCCCAAGACAATTAAGTTTTTTTTATTTGGGAAGAAGATATTTAATTAATGAAGATATTAATGTCTTGGACGTAATGACAGATGCCAAATTATTGGAAGCAGGAACTAAAGAGTGGTTTGACTTGAAGGAAGAATTGATTATATCTGGTGGTTATAGAAGAAGGGATAGCAATGGAAATGAGAATATGCCAAAAGGGGCAGAAGGAGGAATAGCTCCGGACGGGGAGTAGGCTCAGGCCCAATCCAGACCCCTATGTATGACTGCACCCCCCCTCCCCCCTCTGAATTTCGGAGGCCATTTGTAAAAAAAAAAGAAATGGGGAGGGAGAGTAGTAGATTGTTTAGTGTATTTTTTCTTTTAGATGTTTTTTCTTTTTTTATTATTACTATTATTTTTTTGTATAAGGTGAAGGAAATGTTATATGTTGATCACATGTCCGTAGGAGGAAGTGGGAATTGTAAAAAAAGGGTGGGAGATACATAATAGATGAAGGATGTAAAAGTATTAACATGGAACGTGAAAGGTACTGGTTGTCAAGTGAAGAGAAGGAGGTTGGAAGCGGCACTCAGAAAAGATAGACCGGATATAATTTTTCTTCAGGAGACCCATCAGAATTCGGAAAAAACTAATAAATTATTCTTAGGATGGACCCAAGTTTACGAAAAAGCATATGGTTCCTCAAAGGCTAGGGGGGTCGCAACTTTGATATCAAATAGAGCGGGATTCGAGATGATAAAAAGTATATCAGACCCAGAAGGTAGATACTTGATAATAAAGGGGAAAATAGAAGAAGAGGAAATAACGCTGGTGAATTTGTATGTGCCAAATGAACATCAAAATAGGTTTTTAAATAAGATATACCGAATATTAGAGAAGGAAAAAACAACAAAAATGATTGTAGGGGGAGATTTTAATTTAGTAGGATCAAATATAGATAGCACGAATATGAAGAGAAGTGTAGGTGGAAATAAGACGTTTGTGTTAAATAATTGGTTGAAATCCTTGGGGTTGAAAGATACATGGAGAGTACTCAAAGGACAGGAAAGGGCCTACACATATTTTTCACAAGTGTACAATACATATTCCAGAATAGATTATATATTTGTCACGGATAATTTGATAAGTAACTTAGATGGTATAGAAATTGGAATATTTAAAGAATCGGATCATGCAAAAGTATTGTTGGAATTGAAAACAGATGCTATAAAGAGCCCGAAAAATTGGAGATATAACGCCAGACTGTTTAGAGATAAAAAAAGTAAAGATCAAATGGTAGAAAAATGGGAAGAAAATTGGAAGTGGAATGATACAGGGGAAGTACGAATTGGTACCGTATGGGATACCATGAAAGCAATATTTAGGGGTGAAAGTATTAGGTTGGCAAGTATTAGAAATAAACAGTTAAAAAGTAAGCAAGAAGAAACAGAAAAAGAGATTAAAAGGTTACAGGAGATACATGCAATAACTAAGGATAGAAAAGTATATGAAAAGATGCAGGGACTAAGGAAGGAATTAATTGGAAATGACATGGAAAAGGTAAAAAGAGACCTAACATATTTAAAAAGAGAATATTTTGAATATAGTAATAAAAATTCAAAAATGTTGGCAAGAGCGGCTAAAGAAAAGAGAGGCAGAAGAGAAATAGGGATATTAGTGGATAAGGAGGGTATAAGGCATAATAAGACCAAAGACAAATGCAAGGTGGTCAGAGAATTTTATCAAGCCCTATACTCTAAAAAGAAGATAAACCTAGATAAATTAAAAGATAGATTGGAAATGCAAATCAAAAATAAAATAAGTCAAGAGCATAAACAAAGAATGGAAGAATTAATAACTGAAAAAGAGATAAAAAAAGTAATAAACAAACTGAAAGTAGATAAAGCACCCGGTGAGGATGGATTACCTGCTGAGTTCTATAAAGAATTTAAGGATATAGTAACCCCGAAATTGTTAAAAATCTATAATGGTATTCTTAAAGGGGAACAGGTACCTGCATCGTGGTATAGAACAATAATTGTCTTATTACCAAAACCGGGAAAAGATTTAGAAAAAGTAGAATCATATAGACCTATCTCCCTGATAAACCAAGACGCTAAGATTTTTACGGCTATATTGGCAAATAGACTGAATAGTTTTATGGATAAATATATAAATAAAGACCAGGCCGGTTTCGTGAAAGGGAGACATATGGCTGATTTAGTAAGGCGAGTACTAAGTTTAATAGACGTGGCAAGACAAAATAAAGAGAAAGTAGGTATACTATCATTAGATATTTTTAAAGCATTTGATTCTGTACAATGGGTAACAATTATCGAGATAATTAAGAGTTATGGATTCGGTAATAGGTTTATAAAGACAATAGAACAACTGTACCAACAAGGATACGCTAAAATCAGGGTTAACGATGGTTTAACAGAAGAATTAAGATTAGAGGCAGGAACAAGGCAAGGATGTCCCCTATCTCCAATACTATTTATTATGGCGATGGAAATATTAGCTAACATAATAAGAGAAGACAAAAACATAGAAGGAATATTGGAAAATAAAATTAGTTTATATGCAGACGATACTTTGTTAATTATGAAACACCCCAGAAGAACCATGGAAAGGATTCAAAAGCATCTAAAGGATTTTGAACAAATTACAGGTCTGAAGGTAAATTGGGAAAAATCAGAATTGATTTTAAATAATATTGAAAAAGAAGAGCAAAGGAAAATCAGGGATGAATTTAAATTACAGATTAAAGGGAGCTTGAAATACCTGGGGATAAATATATCTAATAATTTAGAGGACCTGAAAAGACTAAATTATGATAAACAAAAGAAGGAACTTAAGACTAAAATTTCACAATATCAAAAACTGAAGTTGTCTTGGTTTGGCAGAATAGCATTGACTAAAATGATGTTACTACCAAAGTTAAATTTTTTATTTGATGCCTTACCAATTCAGCTGATAGATAAAGATATTGAGGAATTTCAAAAACTATTTGATAGTTATTGTAATGGGGGACGTAGACCTAGAATTCTAAAGAAAATGTGGTATTTACCTCAAAAAGAAGGTGGTTTAGGAATGCCTAATTTAAAGAATTATTATAAAGCCTTCCAGATAAAGAACGTAGTTAAGATATTGATGAAAGAGTCGGTTATCTGGGAGGAAATCGAGATGAAGGAAGTAAAGGAAGTTGGTAAGAGTCTTTTCTTAGACAAGGAAATAGGAAAAATATCGGTTAAAAACAGAATGATGAGATCTATGTTGGGAGTATGGAAGAAAGTTAAAATGAAACTGGCCCCAAACATCTCACCGATAATTGAAATAGAAGACTTGAATAACTTCCCAATAAGATTGGATAACGAGATTAAGGAAATTTTGTTGACAAATAGGGTTCTCCTATTGAAAGATTGGATACGAGTCTGCAAAGATGATGGGAGGAAAAGAGAGCTATATACCCAGATGAAGTTGAATTGGTTTCAAATAATTATGGTGAATAAGTGGAATAATAAATATTGGAGGGAACGAAGCTTAGAAAGAGACAGGACGGAATTTGAGGAACTAGTTTGGAAAATTAGGAAGGAGGAAATTGGTATTAAAGGGTTGGTTAGTAAAATTTATAAAATAATAAACACAGAAGGCAACCCACAAGAAACATTAAGAAATACATGGGAACAGGATTTGAACTTGAAAATAACGGAAAAGGAATGGCAAAATAAATGGAAAAAAAGAATTATGAGATCCCTATCGGTCAGAATAAAGGAACACAATTTTAAAATGTTATGGAGGTGGTACCTGACACCCGTGAGACTGCACCAGATGGATAAGAAGAACAATAAAATGTGTTGGAGATGTAAAAACAGTTTGGGCACATATGTTCATATGTGGTATGAATGTAAAGAGGTAGAAAACTTTTGGACAAAAATCGAGATCGAGATAGGGAAAATTATGGGAGTACGTCTCAGCTTGGGGCCAGATACCACCTTACTGACAGATGTTGAGAATATTAAAATAGATAACGATAAGAAAGAGCTGTTGTCTATGATGTTAGTAATGGCAAGAATGTGTATTGCAAAAAATTGGAAAAGTGATATAATGTTAAAAGTGCAGGATTGGTACGGGCAGATGTGGGATCTCGCATTGAATGAAAAACTAACATGGGAACTAAACCTTAAGAAAGGTATAATAAAAGAAAGTAGATTTTGGAAAATATGGCGAAAATTTGTGGAATACTCATTGACAAGAGAAGGAATAAAAAAATTGACACCAGACCAAACGAAATTTTGGGAACAATAGAAATGAATGGGAGATCCCACAACCTCCTAGGACAATGTATATAGCACCAGGGTGATGAAGTCTGTAAGTGTATGTAATATACAGTCTGTCTTATTTTTTATACTATGATTTTATCTTTATTAATTTTTTTTATTCTTTTGTTATGTATAAAATGTTTGTTTTATGTCTTATGCTTTAAAAAATTAATAAAAATTTTAAAAAAAAAGACTGCATTCAACAGTTTTAGAATATATGCTAGTTTTTCCAAGACATCTTAATTGCTTGCAGAAAACTTTTTAATCACTTGGAACAAGCTTACTTAGTGTTTAACCAATGTGCTTAGTCTTGGATATTTCTGCTTGGAAGTAAGACAAGAATCAATAACAAACTGATTTAGGAGCTCAATGTAACAGCCAGTAAAAGCCATGGTCAGATGAGAAAAGGAGAGGGGAAATTAGATTTCCTTCCATTTTTGTCCTGTACTTCAGAGCTATGTACACAATTATTTGAATGGAACTCCTTTTTTCTCATCACAACTGTCTTGTGAGGTTGGCTGGCCGAGTGACAGTATCTAGCTGAAAGTCATCCAGTCAGGTTCCTTTTGGTTTATCAGGAATTTAAAAACTATACCGCTGGTTCCCTGTGTACAAGGCAAGATTTCTTTTCCGGTTTTTTTAAAAAAGTGATCCAGTGTGTGTATGGAACTGTTAATTTTAGTACGCTGGAATCTTTCTTTTGTTGTTGATACATGACACTACAACTGTCTTTAAAAGTCTTGTATCTGCTGATGCTTCCTGATGTGTTTAGTTCTTGGCGCAAATTAAATTATGTACCCTTTAGTACAGGGTTATCATCACAGAGGCACCGTAGAATTTAAATATGAATGATGGCAAAAACAGTTTTCTGTGCAATCAACAACTGTCAAGGAAATCCTGCTGTGACTCAACTGCATTTCATTAATCACATTATGGTAGGGGTGGGGGGAAACAACCCCACAGTCTTCTCATCATATGGAGTCACTGATTATAATGCCACTTTCTTGTAATGTGGCTTCCCCAGCCTGCCCCACCCCCAGCTGCTTTCACACATCCAGGAATACATTAGAATTAATAGAATGTGTTCAAGCATGTAAATCCTTCAATTTCTGTTTCCAACTGCAAAGTGCTTTCAAAAATTGGCTGGCTGCTGAGTGAAGAAGATCGAAGCACCCTTCAAAAAATAAAGCGCTGCTTAAAAGGCAGTGGGTTTACAGAAATGGGTTTTCATCAAATAACCCTACCTAACCTTCCCTCGTAACTTTAGCATCTTCTTACAGTATTTACTGTGTACACTTTATTGACTTTAGAAGCTAGCACTGCTTTTCAGCCTTTGGGATGCACTCAAGAGTCACGCAGATCTAAGGTGGCCACCTCACCTGAAAAGTGGATGAAGGAGGACACTGCTGTTTTGCGTAAGATCACTTGTTCTGAGCTAGACATGCAGGTGCAAAATTAGAATTATTTTTGTAATTTAAATGGAATTAAAAGGCACTTTGCTCAAGCAGAGAAGACGGCAGCTACCAGGTGACCTGTGTACCTCCTATTGAGCTCACTGTCCAGGTGCTAAATGGGGATGGGCAACTTGAAGACTCCATGATCCTTGCTTATGGATCCTTATAACTTGTCTCAGACTGGAGAGACCTTCAAGGGTGGACTCCTTTTAAAAAGGAAGATTGTATTCTGTCAGCAATTCAAATAGAGGGCTTTTCTCCCTAAAGAAAGACATGCACTCTATGAGGCCTGTTACTGTTTGGAAGAATGGTGTACTTTTTGTGACTGTTGCCATGCCAGACAAAGGAAGAAGAGTGATTGGGACTACTGAAGACTAGAGAGAGAAACTGGATCAAACTACAGAGGATATAAGAGACTCATATCTGCGTCTTTCTAAAAGCAGCTACTGGGATGGGGCAACAATCTACACTGGGCTATAACACTGGATATAGGCACACATTTCCCATCAGTGCTGATTTTCTGATGCAGAACTGCTTTATGAGTGAGTTACTGCTATTACAACAGCAGGGAGGGAACACAACGTCATTTCTACTGTGCATCTAAATCTGAAACTAACTATTACTGTCATGGGGTGGAAGGGATAATGCATACACTGAAGAACTGTTGAAAACCCTCCCCTCATGTCACAGGCCTGATCCAACTCAGCTCATCACAGCTATTTCTTGGAAAGCATATCCAATCACAGATCTCCAGCCTTATGTGCAATTTGCCCTCTATGGCTGACAGACATTGTTGCCTTCAAATGCTGGCTGCCTTGTTTCCCTGTCTAAATTCTTGAGAACTTTTGCCTATGTTTATCTTGTCATGGTGAGCCTGTAGATAGCAAGCTTTTGCACAGCAAAATAATTTATGAATGAATAGTGAAGAAAACATTCCCCTGTCAATGCCAATGAATGCTAAAATTCAAATTGTCCTCTATAGAGGTAGGTGAAGGCAGCTACATACTTAGCTTTAACTCTTCCCTTCCCTTCTATGTAGAGAAGTAGACATGGCTGGTTTCTGATACTATTGGCTGAGAGATTAGATGAATTTGACCCTCCTACAGGGGGCACAGTCTCTAGTACCCCACAATAGGCCTCAGAAGATCACTGGCATCTCTGGCTCATTACTGTAACAGCAACCAATTAGACATCAACTATCAGAAAGCCAAAGTGATAACCTTTGCTAAAAGGCCTAACAAACATACCTGGAGAATAAATGGTCAAAAGATAAAACAGGTTATCAGTTTTAAATACAGTAAGACCCAGGTTAACGGTTGTGGTCCGTTCCGACAGCTTTCATCGGAAACTGGATCAATTGTAAACCAAAGCATTTTCCCATAGGAATGCATTGATTTTTTTTAAAAAAAACTTCCCGACCTCCCAAAAAATCCAACAACCCCCCCCACACACACACACACACGTGGGATGCTACTTTCCCCTACCTTGCCTGGGCTCTGGAGCTTCTTCCTCAGGGTTGGCGACAAGTGACGAAGAGGAGCAGTTTGCCTGGCTGCTGGGGCACATCCAGGGCTCCCCTGTGGAAGATGCCGCAGCCGGGCAAAGTAAACTGCTCGCCTCTCCCTTCTGTGCCCGGGTCGGTGCAGTGAAGGGGGGGGGAGAGCCAATTGCAGTGGGCAACCTTACCTTGCACTTTCACGGTGCCTTTTCTGGAGCTGGAGCTAAGGCGTGGGATTTAAAAAACATCCCATACTTTAGCGATGGCTCCAGAATGCGCAAAGCAAGGTCACCTGCAGCAATTGTGCCACCCACATAGTCCAAAATGGCTGTGGGTGGTCTTAAATACCCCTGCAGCCATTTTGGACTCTGGGGAATTCCCAGTCATAAGGTGAAAAAGCATAATACATGGGGATGTCATTTCCTCTGGATTTGCTGTCGTAAGCCACGACAAATGTAAACCAAGGCAGTTGTAAGTCGGGGGTTTTCTGTACTTTGGAGTAGTCCTCCAAGCTTCAGGCTCAAGGAACGCTCATACCACACAAACCGTTCTCACAGCCCAAAGATTTACCTTCCCCATACTAAAATTGAAGAGCACAAAAGGAGGCCATTACATCCCGGCTGCACTCAAACTATTTGAAGCCAAAGTCTTCAAATATCCCAGCCAGTCAAAAAGTACATACACCCACTGGCTGCTCTCTGATGGAAGGCCCACCTTCACTCACAACACTGCCAGATTCTGCGCCGCAGTGTGTAAGATCAGAAGAAAAATCCTGGCAGGACCTTCAGCCAAATAAACTACTAGCGCCACAGAATAGACTAACACTGTAACATTATTGATCTATGTACTAATTTTACTACTCCTTAACTTTGAGCAGAAATGCTCCTTTTAAGCACTCTCATTTTAACTTTTGTCTCTTGATATATTTTAAGTACAGTAAAACCCTGTAAAACGATTTTTAATTCATTCCACAGGTCTGGTCACTATGCAATTTTGTCGTTGCACATTTTTTCCTATGGAAAAAAAATCATACAATGATTTCTCCTATGGAAAAAAACGTAGAATGATTTTTTTTTGCTATGCGCTTTTTCCCATTGAAAAATTGTTGTGTGATTTTTTCTATAGGAAAAATCATTATTCAGGGAGCCACTTTCTTAAAAAACCTAATTGTTATGTGATTTAGTTGCTATACGGGGCGTTCGTTATATGAGGTTCCACTGTACTGTCATTTTAACTTCTGTACCTCTTGTTGTTCTATGCTGGTTTTGGCAGTGCCGGACCGAGGCAAGTTTTAGGATGGAGCAAGATCCAACTATGGAGCCCCCTTGGCCACCTCTAACATAGATGCAATATGCTCACAATCAAAATATCGAACCCCTCCCCCACCCCTCCAAAAAAATTCCCTTTACCACTGCAGCGCCCCATGGAAGTGGGCACCTGGAGCTACCGCTCTGTTCGCCTTATGGTAGGGCTGGCCCTGAGTCTTGGACCATAATAAAGATTTGATTTGATTTGGAGGGACCATCAACAGCCATTCCATCAAGGAATGCTCCTCAGGATTCTTACCCCTTCTCTGTTCTTGAAAGAAGCAGGACACAGGAAAAAAGTCTCCCCTGAGGACCTCTCAGCTACCAAGCCCCCAAAGGTGGATCAGCCTGAATCTGGTTTTCAGGAAAAGGGTAAAAGGAAGATAAGCAGGTGCCTGACACTCAATCAGGGTCACTAAATCCTATACTATCAGCTCTGGTTGATAGCTAGTCTCCAGCATTTCAGTTAGATTATCTTCCTGGCCTTCTCTGGAGACTTGAGGTACCTGTATTCCTTGGTCATCTCTTGTCTAAGTCATTATGTTTACCTTCCAGAATCAGAAGTGTTCATAATGCTAGGATTCCTATCTGTGTCTTAGTATCAAGTGCATTAACTCACTGGCCTATTAATCCTTTGGGGATTGCATTGTAAACACTTACTTAAAAAGATGGGTAAACAAATCATTGCAAGTCACTAAGGCAGCAACTTCTGCTTTTGAACATGTGTGAGCATCCAGACATTTCTTGAGGCAAAATGATATAGTAACACATGATGCTCTGGGTCCTAAATTATGGATAGCTTCAAGCAGAGCACTATGCAGGTGTTTCTGTGTACAGTGAACCCCTGTTTTAAGGAATTAATCTGTTTCATAGGGTTTTCCTTATAGTGATTTCCCCCTTATAGTTTGAAAAAAGTAGTATTTATCACAATCTGCTAAATGGAGATTCTACCCACCCAATCACCAGAGGATACCTTTTGCTACTGGGATGAGACTATAAGCTTGACTAATTTATTCAGAACATGGAAAAATACTGTTAAAGAAGACATCAAACAGCATGTTGAAGCCATCCCTAATGATGCTCTGGGTCCTAAATTATGGATAGCTTCAAGCAGAGCACTATGCAGGTGTTTCTGTGTATAGTGAACCCCTGTTTTAAGGAATTAATCTGTTTCATAGGGTTTTCCTTATAGTGATTTCCCCCTTAAAGTGAACCACTATTTCTCATAGGAATGCACTGAAAACCACAGGGGAACCCCATTCTGTATAGCGATTTTATTACAGTTTTTTTCTTAGAGCGGACCGTCATTTCTTATGGGTTTCTTTCCTTAAAGCGAGTTTTCCGGTAGGTGGACCATCTGTAAAGTGTGGGGTCCACTGTATGTTTATTCAACATCTGAGAAGAGAGCACAATAGTCCCACTCTTTTCCTCTTCACTTTGCCCATGTCAAAAGGAAAGAGTCTCTGTGATCCTTAAATACTCTCCATATGAGCCAGAAGGTGGCAACAGTAGGCTTTATGCTGGTATTGAAATAAATACCAATTTCCACTAAATGCTTGGGTGTACTTTAAGGAAAAAAAAATCTCAACATTCAATGTAACTCAGAGGCTGCCCTTCTCTTAGCTATTAAATCAATTTGAATTTTCCTGAGTGGTATTGACAATCAATTAAGAACTATTTCCGCTTTTCCGCTAACATTCAGCATTGATGTCAACTAAAATAGTTTTCTTTCCATCATATTTTCATTCTCATTTGGTCAAGGAATATTGATCAGTCCTCTGTTTCTAGCCAGCACTTGCTTTTGAGTACAATTGGCTTTCAGATCTGATTTTTCTTTATAGCATTGATGGACAGCTTCCTGAGAAACAAGAAATGTATCTGCCACTCTTCCACCCAAACCCTAATTTTTAAAAGCAATTTTTGGCCTGAACATCTTTGACCCAAGACCCCCCACCCCCATCTACTGAGTCCAATTGTCAACATCAGGCTTCCTACTATCTACTTATATAAGCCTATAGAGGTCTTATTCTAAAGCCATAACATAATAGATCATTTGCAGTTTTTATTGCTGTTAATATTGCCTTCCAGCCCCCACAGAAGGATGTGATTGGGCATTTCAGAACAAAGTATTTTTTAATTAAGGCCATGGGTGAACTGTAAGTGACCCACTAGCTGGACTTACAGAAAACAAAGCATCCTAGCATTCTATTTTATGCAACAAAGGATCTTTAAAGCTAAGATGGTTTAGGTATATCTATTCTTCCCTCTAGCATTAAGAATCCTTCAAGACAGCCAACGCTGTAAGTTTTAAAAGCCCACACAGTCAGAACAAAAATTAAATGTAGGCAGCTAGTTAAACCATAAATCAGAGGTACCATCATTTCATCTGCTGTTTACAAAGAAACTGTTCTTATAGTCCTAAAATAAAGTATTGTAGGTAAAATCCAATGCCTGTTTAACCTGGGAGTTAGCTCCACTGAACATACAGTAATACCTCATACAAAGTCCGCTTCATACAACATCGGATTCATACATCGCCTAATTCCTTGAAAAAAGCTGCCTCATACAAAGTTGTGCGACTTTGTATGAGGCATTGGGGTTTTCCCAGGTTGCATTGTGCCTGGGCAGTATAAAAGGCAGGACACATGCGTGCATTGCTCTTGTGGGTTTTGCATGAGGCGAAGAGTGTTTAGGAGTGGTTTTGAGCACGATTTTGGATTTTTTTGAATTTTTTCGACAGAATTTTTAGAAGCATTCCTAGGATTTTTGCAACATTCTTCAGGTTCTTGGACAATCAGGGTTGTTTGACATGTTTTTGTAATGTTTTTAGCCTTTAGACAATGATTTCTTAAAGTTCTGTCAGTTTCCTGTCTGTTTCTTTGACTTTGCCCTGAAGTCTGTGCTGTTACAGTACAATGTATCTCTATGGAAATGACGTTGTATGAGGCATCGCGGCAATGATTTGGACGTTGTATGAGGCATCGCGGCTAGGATTTTGCATGCCTCATACAAAGTCCAAATCCATATAAAGTCCAAACTTGTGGAACCAAGTTTGGACGTTGTATGAGGTATCACTGTATATTGAACTGTTTCAGGGGGAAAAACATACACAGGATTACCCTGCAAACTCTTTCTAGCCTGAAAGCAAGCAAGCAAGCAAGCAAACAAACAAACAAACAAACAAAAATAAAAGGGAAGACATTCTGATTTGGTGAGGTTTCAGCCTTCAAACAAAAACAGTATGTAGAAATTGATTGATTTAGATTATTTGGGGTTGACTACAACATTGGATGTGGAGGCTCAGTGTAGTGTTAGTGGATAGAGTGATTGATTAGGACTCAGGAGGCCTGGTTTGAAATGTCCATTTGGCCACTGAAATTCAGTAGGGGTGTGAAAGTTGGAAAAACTACTCCTTAAAGATCTTACTTACCTTGAATGCCCTATTATGGTCACTATAAGTTGCTTTCAACATGACATGACTGCAACAACAACCAGTATTAAACAAGGAGTTGCTGTTCACCCTGGGGTAAAGCAACATGCCAACATGTTGAGAACAACTATCTGAGGTAAAACCAAAAGCCCAAGACTCAATAGCAAAAACTGAAAAGCCAGACACAAGAAAGATCATGCACAGCTCATCTACAGAAGAAGTCTCCAGTGCAAAAAGAAGCCATTTATATTACTTCCTGCCTAGTTAATGATGATATCCTGTACCTACAGAAGTAACTATACACATTGTAAATTTGTTTAAGTTACAATATTAATGTAACTAAAAATAGGTACAGGTAACTAGTCTTTTTGCAGCAAGTTACTTCCCAGCTCTGGTTAGAGGTGAGGTGTACCTGTATAACAGCCTTTATCCTTCTTCTCATTGCTTATTGTGGACAAATGATGAAAACAAGGCTAAATCCAGTTACAGAAGATTTTCAGAATGATAAAGCTATGGGAGCTAATGCACAAATCCCTGACAGACAAGATGGCTTTATACCCAAACATTAACTAGAGCTGGGGCTGCATATAGACATACATATGCTTGCCTTTGCACCAACAGGACTTTAGACAGAAAACACACCTAGAATTATAATTACTGTACATCTCAAGAGGGGTTTATTACTTGTCTCCTAGAGACAGCTGTCCTAGAGAGAAAGAGCACATTTTCATTGTGGTAAGTGACCCGAGCAAATTGGTTTTTAGTTCCTCCCCAGGTTCTCAGTAGAATTCTCACAGAGCCTTCCTAAGCGTTCCATACTCATTATCCTTAACAGATTGCTTTGTATAATATAAGTTAAGATGCCCCATAAGCCTGATTCTAAAGGTTTCTTATTCTAGTAGTGTCTCGGAGATGAGGAATAAGAAATGAATGCAGAAGGCTCAAGTATGTGATTAATTAAGCCACTGTTTTTATGCTACTGGGAAAGGCCCACAAATGACTCAGGATAGGCTTCAGCATATAGTAAGATTAATGTATGTGAATAAATGAGCAAGTGCTTCCTCTTTAAACTGATCCTGTATCACACTAGTTGATCCCCCCCACTTCAAAGATAATCATAAGGGCAACAAATCATTTTTAGCATTCAGCAGTACCCTCTAAAACTGCCATATTTCTATACTCCTGGGACAGCCTTAAGTTTATGTTCTGTGATATGCTCCATATTTTGACAAGGGAAGATAAAAAAGAAGGATTAGCTACTCCCCATCGACTACTCTTTCAAGCAGATTTATAGATAATGCCTTTTCACCTTTCTTGGCTAGCTTTCTACAATCTCCTACCACCAGGTCCTTCAATCTCATCAGGGCTTCCAGTTCATCAAACACAGTTTAACCCTCACAATGCAAAAATAAATAAGTAAATTGGGTGGATGCCACTAAAATACAGTAGGTTAAAAAAAAGACAAGCTTGCTTCCTCTTCTACTGCTGTCATTTCTTTTCAATCTTTTGAAGCTGGCACTGCATAACTCTCTTTCTCTCATCATGATAGTGGAGGCAGATACCAAACAGCATCATGTAGATCTCCTGCTGCTAGCAGAACTGGGAAATCATGAGGAAATTACATCGAGTTGGAAGGACTCATTCCCATACCACCTTAAGAGAAGGTCCAACTGCAATGGAGCAAACTACAAGCCCCTTCCCCATCTATCACATGTGTATCCTTGTCTTGCCTCTAGGGCAGGGGTGGGCGACCTATGGCCCATGGGCTAGCCTGCCATGCCGCTATTGGGAGTGGAAGCATTTACAACAGCCACAAAACACGGCCGCACATTTGTAAACACGCCCATGTCTGCCATAAATGCTGCTCTAAATGCACCAGCGGCTGTCATAAACACATTTATGGCAACCATGGATGCATTTTATAGCAGTGTTTATGGTGGAAGGAACTATGTGACAGGCTTGCTCAGCTGTCCGGGGGTGTGATCTGGCCCACTGAATGAAAAGGTTGGGAACCCCTGCTCTAGGAGGTCTCAAATGGGAAAAGGAGTTTAGAACAAATTGGGAATTATTTAATCCTGCAAAAGGAAATAAATGAAGCAATAGTCAACAGAAGGTACAAATACATTGTAATTTACGTTGGAGTTGTCATGGTTAAAATCAAAGTATTCTCCACTGACTACACACCATAAAGCTAAATGCAAGGAACCCTGGTCCTTTTTCATGGGCAACACTTTGCATTAGCAGGGGCTAACAGCATTTCTGAAGCAATTCTGCTTGCATTACTTTTCTGATTTTGGGCCATCGCTTCACAGGGGGGAATGGGAGGTTTCCTGAGGTGAGGTTGGCAGTGATGTTTCAGAGTGTTGTGACGTTAATTCTGTTCTGTGCCATCCTGACAACTGTCATTTCAAATCAGCCCTGTATTACCTGTCAAACATTTTTTTAAAAATTTCCTCAACCAAGTTGAAGATGAGGGAGCAAATGAGAGTGTGTGACACAGTGGCCAATTGTTCATTTCACTTGATCATTTCAGAGGAGATTCCAGGCTGCTCACCAAGAGCAGGTGGCACAAATAGCCCAAAAAGCAGACACCCTCCCCCAAGTATTGCTCTCAGAGAACCCAAAGATCACTAGAATTATTTATCACTGTAGTTGCACCCTGATTTCCTCCATGTTACCTCTGGCCTCAGAGTAAAATAGATAAAGCAGAGATAGAAGAAATTGTAGCATTAGGGATAAACATTTCTTAAAAGTTTTTGTCCATCAAAATTTGAGGACACTAGGTTGGGAAAGTTTGGTCTTCACTGGCCAGTACCAGCTATCCAAGTTTTCAGGAAGGAAATGTTCTCTCTAGCTATTGTGGAAGTCATACTGTGGGAAGGATGCTATATGGCCTATAGAACACCCACAGCTCCCGAATCTACTTACTACCATTTAGAGTTAAGTAAACTTTTTAAGTTTTGTTTCCCTTGGATTTTCAAAGGGTTTTAATTCAGGCGGTAACTTGGCTTGATTACCCAAGTGATGCTTCCCGGAGTAAGGATGTGTCATGAAAATCCATAGGGGTCATTATTATTTCTTTAAATTACTTTATATTTAAGAGGGCCAAGAGCCCTTGTCATTCTCTCAACCAAGACCATGAAAAACCTACGTCTCGAAAGAAGCCCGCAAATTACCAGCTATGGAAGTTAGCTATTTCTCTTCAGGGCCGCCATCAGGGTAGTACTACCAGTACCGCTGTATAGGGCTTGGAGCTGAAAGGGACCCTGCCGCTGACGGCCATAACTGTGACATTACTATCTGTGTGTGTGTGTGTGTGTGTGTGTGTGTGTGTGTGTGTGTGTGTGTGTGTGTGTGTGTGTGTGTGTGTGTGTGTGTGTGTGTGTGTGTGTGAGGGACCCCCATTAGGATTGCTCAGCATGGGGCCCAGAAATTTCTGATGGTAGCCCTGTTTCTCTTTATTATTTTCTTAGTTCTAAGTCAGAATAGAATAGATTAGTTCTTCGCAATGTTTATCCTGCATATTATGGATGAATATTATGCTTCAATAAAACTCCAAAAAGCCAGCTCTGAAGTTGCGTCTTTGCTGAAGAAGGGGAGTTTTCACCGGAGAACTGATAACAGGTTTGCAAGCCGAAAATAAGATTGCACATTCATACCAACAGAACCGTGACAGCGGTGCAGCTCTAAAGGTACATTTTACTTGAGATAAGGGATTGCTATTGTGATCCTAAGGGAGGTTACTTTCACTTTCCATGGGCCTGGGAAACTTTATCAGTGGGACGTTCCACCTTTGAAGGTAAAAGTTACTTTTTTACGCCACATCATTTTCCCAGAGCGGTACCCTTTCTGTGTGGTTGCGTGGTGTTTGGGAGTTGGCAAATATAAACAGGGCTTTTTGCTTTGCCACATTAACTGCTAAAACTATTCCTGCTAGGAAGCAGGTCTGCCAACTTCCCAATAGACATTTGCATAACTGGGCTTGAGGTCCATGGTGGCGGTAAAACACACGGTCAGCACAATACCTCAGCTTGGACCAGGAAGCAGCAGAGAGAAACGAGGTTGCCCAGGGAAGTGCAAAAATTGGGCAGTGTGTGCACACCCCTAGAAGAAGACCCCGCGTGTTATGACATTCTGCTTCTTATGCTTTTTCCTACTCAGCCCCATTAATTTAGTCTCTGAGTGCTTATTCCATTCATTTATATTGTTCTGCTTCCATTTCAGTCCAACTGTGCTGTTTTCCTTTAGATTAGGGACAGCAAAATGTGATTTCCAGTTCAGTTTCAGTTGGTATCAGCCCAATCAAATGTGACTAATAATGAGGGGTACCTAACATCACAGTTCAAGAACATTTGGAGAGCCACATGTTGTGTGTGTGTGTGTGCGTGCGTGCGTGTGTGTGTGTGTGTGTGTGTGTGCGAGAGAGAGAGAGAGAGAGAGAGTTTATGACTACTTAGCTGTTAGTATTACTTTCAGCAGTAATGTATATTTAAAATGGAAGTTTCTAACCTTAATTGTACTGATTCATCCTGGATGTATTCTGTCAGGCTGAGCACTTCCAGGTAAATTTTTGACCAGAAACCAGAAAATAATCAGTCCAAACAGAAGACTTTCCCAGTCAACCAGGCAGATTAAGTAAAAATAGAAATATAGTTTTAGTTATAAACAAAAAGGGCCAGTTAAGAATAAAATAAAGGTGGATTAATTATAAAGTTAGATAAATAGGGATTACTTCGGTGGGAAGGTAACAGTGTTCCGTGGCTCCAGTGTCTAGTCATGCCTGTCACATGACCACAGAAATGTCTGCAGAAGCAGACAACGCTGGCTCTTCGGCTTTGAAACAGAAATGAGCAGTTGGATACGACTGGCTTTCGAGCAAGGGAAACCATTACCTTTACCTTTACCTTCAGTTAACTTGGAAAATTAGGACTGCAGTGGCTCAAGTGGTTAAGATGCTGAACTTGACAACTGGAAGGTCAGCAGATCAGGAGTTCAAGACCCAAGTGCGGCACAACAGAGTGAGCTCCCACCTCTGTCCCTGCTCCTGCCAACCTAGCAGTTCGAATGCAAGAAACTGCAAGTAGATAAATAGGTACCACTTAGGCGGGAAGGTAAACAGCATTCCGTGCACTCCTGAGTCTAGGCATGCCTGCCACATATCCACAGAAACATCTGCAAATACAGTCAGCACTGGCTCTTTGTCTGTAAACAGAAATGAGCACTGAACCTGTCAGATATGACTGGCTTTTGAGCAAGGCCGACCTTTACCTATGGCATTGTTTTTTCAGTGTTAGATTGTAAAAGCAATATGAGAGGTACTTGGCAAAGTTACATAAATTGGCTTGGGATACGGTACACATCAATGAACTATACTATAAGGAAGTATGGGTCTATGCTCTGGGAGAAAGCTGGTATATAAATAAACAAAAATAAGTATTGTCTATCTCAGTTAGCTAAGCCTGTGTGCTCAGACATTACTTTTATGCTAAATATATCATACTGCTGCCTATACAAATGCCAGGGAAAAAATAGAAGAGGCAAGGAGAGAATGAAGAAGTAAATTAGATACAGTTGTACTGAGTTGTGCTGTACTCTTCTGAAAGCTAATATCCCCAAAAGACACCTGCCATTTCAGTATATGGCTCTGATATTTTTAGTGTGTGTAGCATTTTATAGAGGATAATTGTTTATTTAAAGGGCCACTGGGGGACAGTCTTCCATTTGTGTGTGTGCTATTTTGAAAGCCTGTTTGGGGAGAAAAAT
Organism: Bradypodion pumilum; assembly: GCA_035047305.1. NCBI lineage: Eukaryota > Metazoa > Chordata > Lepidosauria > Squamata > Chamaeleonidae > Bradypodion > Bradypodion pumilum. The sequence continues at coordinate 137,313,859 of JAWDJD010000004.1, forward strand.
CCCACATAAAAATAAATATTATAAGAAGAGAAACAGGATTAGAAGATGCTCTCAACAATGTGCACTTGTATAGCAATCTCAACCAGCATTATGTATCTAGATTAGCATACACAAATTTTATGGGAATGTTTTTGCTCTTTAGTCTGTTTTTCCTTCCTCAACACCCCCTCCCCAAAACAAAATTAAGCTTATCTAGCTACCAAATAGCTATTAACCCTCTTCATACTATCCCTCCATAATATAATAATTTCATGTCAGAAATTGGTAAATGTGCTGTAACAAAGTTCCTAATCACATTGGACCATACATGTATAATAACAGAAACCAGTGCTGTACATGGGATACCCAGTATAGCGATACCCTGGATAACAACAAAAATTGGTCCCCCAAGTCATGACGTTATGCGGTTTTCGTCATTGTCCGGTGCATGCATTGGAAAACAACAAAAAAGCTGCTTTCCCCCAAAGCATGCACTGCATGGGGTGTTGGCTTTCAGATCAGACTGGGTGGGGGTGTCTGGCACCTCCACCCAGCCCGATCTACAAGCTAACAGCCCTCTCCGCTGAGTCCCCAGGCTCCAGAAGGGTTGGGGGGACAGACCCCCTTTGTCCCAGCCATTCTGCAAAGCCCTAATTTTTCGCTGCAGTCAAGAAAGTCCCTACTCCAGTAGCGAGCAAGGAAACATGACGTGTGTGTGTGTGTGTGTGTGTGTGTGTTTCAGTGCATTTGTGTTTGTGTTCCAGAATGAGCAGAAATAGGACAGGGGAGGCCGAGATGTGTGTGTTTGTGGTGGGTGTGGGTGTATTAGTGTGTGTGTGGTCAACATCAAAGAGAGCAGGGGTGGTGGTTATGTGTGTATGGGGAGGCCGGTAAAAAAAACCTACCCGCCCACCCCCACCCCAGTGAAGCCGGGCACCCATGCTAGTTGTATCTAAAGGGAGAAGAGTCTAGTTTGTAGGGTTCAGAATGGACTTTGTGGCCTAAAAGTTAAATTCACCAAAAGAAAGGAATGGCTAGGAAGGCCTTGCCACTTACCACCTAATACGATTGCCTTATCCTCCCTCTTGGTAGGGCAGCTCTTCCTTAAGCTAGACACATTGATTCAGCTCTTAAGTTAGACACATTGTTTCAGATACCCAAAGCCTACAATGTGTACAAAATGTGTACACAGATAGGTTGTTATATGCAGTTAGAAAGAAAGAAAGAATGCAAAATATAGAAACGCAGAGCTTGTTTAGACAGATACACATATTTGACGCTACATGAATCTCCTCCATTCAGAACAGCCTTCAATATGTGTAGTTCAGGCATGTGGCATAATCCGTATGTAGTATTCGGATCCAGGTACTTGCTATTATGCCATGTGAAGAAGCCTTTTGTCTTCTTAAATCTAACCTTTCCCTAGGCAAGCATCAGAATAAAGTCTATGTCCATAACAATATGTCCTAGATTATGGTGTGTCCTTGGTAATACAAAGAGTTTTGTTTTTATGACCAAAATATTATCTGCAGTTACATTACAACTGGGATGCTAGGGATTATTTATAACCCTCCTGATGCCATATCCCCATCTTTCTTTAATGTGCTGTATAACAGACAGGCGTTAATTCAGTGTTATAGTGTAAGCATATAAATGTAGTGCACATTAATGGCTTGATATTAACAATAATAAATGGCAGACTTAATGCTTGTCTACATTAAACAGTTTACTACTGTTCAATTGGAGATGATTTAACCAGCCGCTAGTATGGCCAAACACTCAGTCTTCATGACAATGAGGAAGGGAAATGTATTCAGGAGGATATTGGAGTTAACCCCATTGTTTCCTACAATGATGCTTGAGTTTCCATAAAATTAGTCCAGCCCTCGGGCCTGCTTCTGGATGGATTTGTGGACAGACTGCCTTCAATAGGACCTTATCACTACCAACCAAGCTACCAAAAGCCTGTCACTACTTGGAACCTTTGGTTGTGACAGTGGCACTACTGTTAGTCATCAGCTTTTCTCCCTCCCACCCACTCATTCCTAATTATAAGTGTTTGGGCACTTTCATAGTTAGCCCTGTTGTTTAACATCCTTTTTACTATATAAAATGTTCCATCTGGCCAATATATTAATTAAGCTATATGGCCTACCTTTCACAAACACAAAACACAAAAGCTATAGTGGAGAATATCCGGTCCCTCCAGATGATGGACAACAGTGGAACATGTTGACCAGAGGTGTTTTTCATGCATCTGTTCTCACGCTCTTGTGAGGATGGTTAACATATGTAGTGAACTTTTGCACCTGTGGGAGTTTCCCACATGATATGAAACACCCATGTCCTAGGGTTCTCAAACACACACTAAGTATCCACAGACTTCCCAAAGCAGCAGTAAGAAGAGTTAAATGCCATACAGTCCCACTCTAGCCATGTTACCGGCCATGGTAAGTGATGGTTGAATGGGGGCAACAACGAGCGTTGTATTTGCTACATGAACCTCTGCACTTGTCTTCTCTTGTCTCCCCCACCCCCACCTGGTCTGCTCACTTGTTTTATTTTCTTCTCTCCTACTTTTAAGGATCAAAATCTGGCACTTTGCCACATGGTGAATGGTAAAGTGAAAGTTAATGGAGCTCTGCAATTGAGGAAATTCACATGAATTAGAAATAACATACTAAAGAGCTGCAATTTCAACAAAAATCAAATCTAAAATACTCCATGCAGAGAACAGGGCATGCTAAATCAAACTTCTAAGAGATCTTGGGAAATAGCTAGTCATTGAAATTCATTACATGGCAGGGCTATTAAACTAGAGATTGAGTCTAGGCAGCACATCTATAATCCCCATATTAAAAAATAGGGATGTATTTCTACCCATATAGCATTTTAGGTTGCTAAAGTATAAAGGTTCAAAGGCTAAACAACTAATAAGAGGGCCCTTATGGTCAGTTTTTTTTAAAATAAAATTTTATTAACTTTTTCGAAAATATACAAACATACAAAAACAATACATCATTAAAAAAAACCATAAAAAGAGAAAAAATACATATATTTTACAAAAAATAACCAACATATCCGATAATTGATCCAATACATTTTTATACCTATCTTTAATATAGAACCTCCCCTAAAAAGAAGATTAACATTTGATTATAATTTAGTAGTTAACATCTAACCTATTTCAAAAATTCTTCCCAAGAAGTCTTTATTTATTACTGCCACTAAATCCATTCACATAAAACAGTTCAAAAATATTTTGAATTAGATACAACTGTCAAACTCCAAATTTCACTTACAATACACCCTGTGTTTATTTACATTGCCCTGGAAAGCTCAGTATCTCATTATTTACTTCCAGAAACTACTTTGATCCGGTACAGGTCTGCTACTTTCTGAACCCATGAGTGAATGATCCACAAAGGGCTTCCAAATATTCCAGAATCTATTCTCTTTCAGCTTATCCCTTTTTACTTTTATCTCCCATGTCAGTTTATCATTCAAAGCTAAATTCCACATTTCTTTGTACCGTTCCTCCGTCTGTATAATTACATCATTTTTCCAATGTCTAGCGATACATTGTCTACTCGTTGTTAACATTATTTCTAATAGCTCTTTTTCCTCCTTGTTTAAGCTCATACCATCCACATCAGTTACCATGATGGTACCTGACGCCAGTTTAATTTTCTTACCCAATATTTCACCAATCTCTTTTTCTATTCTTCTCCAGAAATCCTTTATCATTTTACAACTCCACCACATGTGTTCATAGTTTCCTATAGTATCTTTACATCTCCAACATAGATTATCCTTTTTGTTATCAATCTGGTGTAACCTCACTGGTGTCAGATACCATCACCACAACATTTTATAATTATGCTCTTTAATTCTTACTGACATAGTTCTCATTATCCTCTTTTTCCACTTCTTTCTCCATCTTTTTCTATCTTTATGTTCAAATCCTGTTCCCACTTCAATTTCAAATCCTCCTGTGGATCACCCTCTTTGTTTATTAAAGCATAAAGTTTGCTAACTATACCCTTAATAGTTCTATCTCCTCTTCTAATTTTAAAAACCAGTTCTTCAAATTCTGTCTTTCCTCTATCTATATCTAATTCTCTCCAATATTTACGATTCCAATTATTGACCTTCATTATCTGAAACCAATTCATTCTCAACTGTTCAAACAACTTTTTCTTCTTATCTTCATCCCTACAAGTCCGTAACAAATCTTTCACCAAGGAAACTTCATTTTTATCCAATATTTCCTTTATTTCTTTATCTATTTTTAGCAGAAAGCATGCCATATCTGCTAATTCCAAAATTGGAGAGATATTTGGGGCCAAATCCTTTTTTAATCTTTTCCACACTTCATAAGTCCCTTCATCATTGTCTTACTAGTGACTATCTTTCTAACCTTACCTCCCAAAAAAATCATTTTGCCTATATTGCTGAAGTCTTTCATCTCAATCTCCTCCCATATTACTTTTTCTCTTGCCAAGATCTTCACAACATTCTTAATTTGAAAAGCGCGATAATATGCCACTAAATTCGACATTCCTAAACCCCTTTCTTTCTGAGGTACATACCATAGTTTCTTTGGTAATCTAGACTTTTTACCTCCATTACAAAAATTATTAAACAACTTTTGGAACTCATTAATTTCCTTGTCCTTCCCTTGAATTGCCAATGCATCAAATAAAAAATTAATTCTTGGTAACAACATCATTTTGCTAATTGCAATTCTCCCAAACCATGACAACTTCAACTTTTGAAAACTTTGTATTCTAGTTTTAATTTCCATTTTCAAACTGTCTTAATTCAATCTTTTAAGATCTTCCAATCTATTTGATATAACTATCCCCAAATATTTCAATTTATCTTTAATTTGAATATTACTTAATCCCTTTATCTTTTTCCTCTCCCCTTCTCCCATGTTACACAACATCATTTCGGATTTATCCCAATTTATCTTCAAACCTGTAATATCCTCAAATTCCTTAAATTGTATTTTAATCTTATCCATAACCCTCTCAGGATACTTAACAATTATCAATGTATCATCTGCATACATGCTTATTTTATTACCCATTATCCCTTCTATTTTTGCATCTTCTCTTATACTTTTATCCAAAATTTCCATTGCCATGATAAACAATATAGTCTAGTACCCGCCTCAAGCATTACCTCATCTATTATAATTATATAATTATCTATTATAATTATATAATTATATAAATTATAATTATATAATTTTACCAACTTTGGTACCACAACATCTTTAAATTCCTTATAAAAATCGGCCGGTAGTCCATCCTCTCCCGGGGCTTTCCCCAACTTCAAACCTATAATTACCTCCTTTACCTCCTTCTCCGAAACTTGTTCTTCCATTTTATCCCGATGTTCCTGTTTTATTCCACTCGTTATTTGCCTCTCCAAAATAATTTTAAGCTTTCCCCCATCTATCTCCTTTTTTTGCATACAGAGCTTGATAAAATTCCTTCACAATTTTACATTTATCGCTATTTTTATTACATCTTACCCCTTGATTATTAACCAAAACTCCAATTTCCCTTTTCTCCCTTTTAGCTTTTGCAGCTTTTGCAAATAGCCTTGAGTTTTTGTTACTAAATTAAAAGTATTCTCTATTCAAATAAATCAAATCTCTTTTTACCTTTTCTATATCTTTACCCACCGCTTCGGCCTTCAATCTTTGTAATTTAACCAAAAAAAAATTTATCCTTCTTTTTCGAATGTTCTTCCTGCAACTGTTTTATTTCTTTTTCACTTTCATCCTGTGCTAACTTATACTTTTTATATCTATTACTTGCCAATTTTATACTTTCCCCTCTAAAAAGCGACTTCATGGCATCCCAAACCACGTTAAAATTTACCTTGTCATTATCATTCCATTGCCAATTTTCCATCCAACTTTCTATAATTTGTTCTTTACATTTTTGGTTTTTGAATAAATTAGGATTGTATCTCCAATTCCTCCCTCTTCTACTGTCATTTTGTAACCTCAATTCCAAAACCACTTTAGCATGATCTGATTCCTTAAAAATTCCTATTTCCATTTCCTCAATATTTTAAACCATATTTTCAGTTACAAACACATAATCTATTCTAGAATAGGATCCATGAACGTGTGAAAAATAGGAATACGCCCTTTCCAATCCCTTAATCTCTCTCCAAGAGTCTTTCAAACCTAATGCAACCATCCAATTGTCCAAAATCTTCCCTTTAATACCTACTCCACACCTTGTTATATTTGTGCAATCCAAATTTGACCTTATCAAATTAAAATTACCCGCCACTATCATCTTTGCCGATTTTTCTATTACCACAATTTTACGAACTTTTTCTAAAAATTCAGCTTGATGTTCATTTGGAGCATAAATATTCACCAAGGTTATTTCCTCATCGTCTCTTTTCCCTTTCACTATCAGATATCTGCCTTCTGGATCCGAGATACTTTTTTTTATCTCGAATCCTAGTCTAGTAGAAATCAGGATTGCAACTCCTCTTGCTTTTGAAGTGCCAAATGCCTTTTCATAATGTTGCATCCAACCTTGGAAATTTTTGTTTGTATCCTGTAATCTTTGATGCGACTTATGGTCAGTTGTGAGAAGTAAAATGCACTGCTCTCTTATTTGTAAAATGCACTGCTCTCTTATTTGTAAGCAACACTGCCCAGTTCAGGGAAAACATACTATCTGTCAATCACATGGTCTAATGTTCCACAGACCACTCCATTCTCCAAGAAGGTCTTTGGGGCTAACCGCTATGGCAGAAATCCTGTTCAGCACTGTCGGAGCGGAAAGCTCTGCTGGTCTTATAGCACTGGATGGCCCTGCTTGCTCTTGTGTAATGGGGGTGGAGGCTCCCAATTAGCATGCAGGGCTTCTACTTACTCCTTTCATGAGTGACAAAAATGTCACATACCAATCCATTGCACAAGTAGTCTGACTAAAGAGGATCCAGACCATTACAGCCCCATGTAGATCACTAGAATCTATCCCAGTTCCAGACTTGGTTTAATACCCCAAAACTATGAATCCTCTCAACCCAGAGTAATCTCTGACACAAAACTAGTATGATGATACCCATGTTTCCTGTACTTCCTATGCCTTCACAACACTGAGGATAGTCAACCTATTTGCCATAAAGGAGTAATTATGTTTGCAAGTCATACCCGCTATGTCATAACACCACGTCTGCAGGCCACATGTCCCATCAAGCTGTGCTCCAGACACTTGCAGAATTCAAGTACAGTAATACCTCATACAAAGTCCGCTTTGTAAAACATCAAATTCATACAACATTGCCTAATTCCTTGAAAAAAGTTGCCTCATACAAAGTTGCTGCGACTTTGTATGAGGCATTGAGATTTTCCCCAGGTTGCATTGTGCCTGGGCAGTATAAAAGGCAGGGCACATGCGTGCATTGCTCTTGTGGGTTTTGCGTTAGGCGAAGAGTGTTTAGGAGTGGTTTTGAGTGTGATTTTAATTGTTTGGTGTTTTCTGCTGTTTGGATGATTAACACTGTGCTGCATGATGGGACATGTTGGCATCCATTTTGTACTTGCTTCCATCCAGTAATTGTTTACAGAAGCTTGTACAAAATGGATGATCGGCTGCATGGCTGCAGATTAACACTGTGCTGCATGATGGGACATGTTAACTTTTAAACCTGCACTTCATAAAGTTTTCAAAAGTTCAATACTTGTTGTATAGTTTGTCCCCTAAAATCAGGGTTATTTGACATGTTTTTGTAATGTATTTAGCCTTTAGACAATGATTTCTTAAAGTTCTGTCAGTTTCCTGTCTGTTTCCTTGACTTTGCCCTGAGGTCTGTGCTGTTACAGTACAATGTATCTCTATGGAAATGACGTTGTACGAAGCATCACGGCAAGGATTTGGACGTTGTATGAGGCATCCCGGCTAGGATTTTGCATGCCTCATACAAAGTCCAAATATGTATAAAGTCCAAACTTGTGGAACCAAGTTTGGACGTTGTATGAGGCATCACTATATGCACAACTACTCCCACAGAGTGAGAATACTTATCAAATCATGTATAGGTTAGAAGGCTCTCACATAGTAGCACGCAGAACACAATCAGGCATGTCTCTACCTAGGAATAAAACCAGTATATCACTGGGTTTGGATAGAACATTGTTTGAGGGCTCAATGCCACTTTCCATTCATAAGATCATGAAAGGATGGGCTTCTTGACACATCTGATAGTGCACATAAATTAAAGTGTCTGTATTTCTGTCTTCAGAAGGATGTCATTTTAGTTTGTACAGCTCTTGGATCGTAGAAAGATGCAAAACAAGTTATACTTAATTTTCTCCACTTCATGGCCATCTCATGATCAGGATAGTAAGGAGTCTCTTTTAAATGTGATGTGTAAGGCACCTTTCTCCTTGCCAAATCCACAAACCACTCCTGTTTTACTCTGTAGCAAAACAGCATGTTGTGTTCATCACGGTCTATTCAGCTCTACAAGCACAATATCCTGATATCAAATCTTACCAGAGAATGTCTATTGTGTAAAGACAAGTTTCATTTCTATATGGTGCCTTTAAAAATGGTAAAAATAGTGCCATTTAACTCTGCATACTGAAATAGCCTTATGAATAAGAATGTATTGCACAACAGGCAGGTCTGAAAGTTTTAAAGCAATATTCACACCACAATCATTTTCATAAGATGCTCCTATGTTGTTTTCTCTCACACAGCTTATCAGACGACAAATGCATATGAACACTATTCACATTAAGAAAAATGATTCAATTCTTCAAAAATGAAAACACTCCACTGTAAGAATGTGGGATATTATGCTTTTGTATTCATGATTCAAATGTGAGGAAATGGCCTGACACGCTGCACAATATTGCACCTGTGTTGCTGGCAGAAAAAAGTATGGCAAGCTTTACATAGCAAAGGTAAGTGCGGCGCCAATATGGCCGCCGCACTCTTTGCGGGCTCCCCCACCCCCAGATGCAGACATCTGGGTCCTTAGGGGGCTTGGCCACCCCTAAATAAAAGGGGTAGCCACGAGGTGGCTCGCCGCCATTTTGAGAGAGCAACGAAGCGGAGAAGTTCGCTCCGCCGCTCTTTTCCCTGCTTTCCCTGCTCCTTGCAATTCGAAAGCAAGGAATTGCAAGCAGTTTGGCCTCCGACTGATGGAGATGGGGAATCCGCTCCACCGGTTCACTTTCGCTAGGTGGCCATGCCACGCAAAAGGAGGAGCGCAGCGGCCGCGCAGCCCCGCGCTAGGGGACAGGCTCACCCGACCCCCCACCCAGTTCGCCCTGGCAGCCCCCCGGGCCGAAGGGCTCGAGCGGGAGCGCCAGGGAGGATCGGCGCTGGGGTTCTCCCCCCCCACTCCCACCAATGAGGGCAGTCAGGTACTTGCCCCCATGTCCAGTCAGAGGACTCAGGCGGGGGCTGTGCGGCCTGGCTCCCCGGGGGCTTCAAGCCCCATGGACCTTGGACCACCCAGCAGGGGCCCAGGATCACAGCTGGGACCCAGCATGGGGCAGGGTGGCCCAATGTGGCCCAGTGCAGGATCGAGCCCCGCCCTTGCCCCTCCACCCATGGGCCAGATTACTTGGCCTGGCCCTACTGTGGCCGTGGGCTGGCACGCGGCCCCTCCCACCCGCCTGCGGGTGGCCCTGAGCTTGGCCAAAGCCCATGGCCCCTTCCAGGGCATAGACCACCTATGGGGCTGTCTGTCGCATCTGGCCCACATTATTTTGGTGGGCCGGACACGATCGATCATTCGCTTCTGGCACGCGTGGATGCCTTAGAAGCCTCCATGGGAATTGCTTCACCACCTCAGGACCCTGGGGCAGGGCCACATCCGGCCGCTCCCCCTTTACCTGCTGGTGCTCTGCAGCAGGCCCTCAGCCGGGTCGAGCTGCTAGAGGCCATCAGGCCTACGCCTGTTGGTGCTCCGCAGCTCCCCGTGCGGTCACCCCGGTGGGGCCTTCTGCTGGTGCCCGGTGCACCCTGGCCTGGACCTACGACGGCTCAGAGCTCGACATCCATCGCAAGCTCTGATGCCCCCCAGAAGCTGGAACCCCCGGTGGGGGTGGCCCAGGGGGGTGCACCATGTGAGTATTGTGGTCAAATTAGTGCACCATTCACACTGCCACATACGACTATGGGGGTGTAGTGGCCCTGGTCTCAGCAGGTTAATACGGCGTGGCAGCCTACTGCCCCGCCCCCTCTTGCTATGTGGGGTGCTCCCTATTCACAGGGTTTGCCGGGGATGTCTGCCCCGTCCGCACCAATGCCATTGTCTACTGGGCCATATGGCCCGTTCTCCACTCCCTCGCTTAGCTCCGCGCCGACTCGGGCCATGCCGACAGCCGGCTACTCACTTCCCCTGGGTGAGCACTTGTCTCAAGCCACCAGGGAGAAGATATGGCATGGTGAGTATGTTGACATCTTCACCCTCCTTAACCGGGAACCAACCAAGGAGGAAAGGGAGGGGCAAGACAACGGGGACAAGGACTTGTCCCGTCGTCGCAAGCCCCCTTGTACGTGGTCTAACTGGCTACCAGCCTACTTGATCTGCACAGCACGAGGTGGCCGGAACTGATCCCATTCCTTACGTTCATTAGGGACGCACCACCTCCGGATATCCTAGTAATTCCCCTGGGAGGTACTGATCTTGCACAAATCACCGGCCTTTGGTTGAAGGTATCCGTGCTCAGGGACATGGAGGTTTTCCATCGCATGTGGCTGCGGCTGCAGCTGCTATGGTTCTAGAGCATACCCAGGCAACACTATAGAGGAGGACTTGATCCTCGTGGTTTGGACCGTGACCGGCGGTCGGTGAACAGGGCTGCCACCCGGTTCCTAGTTCTGCACGGTTCAGGGACATCGGTCCCCCAACGCATGCTCCTCTTCCCTACGCATGGGGGTACCCGAGGCATGCTCCCCTTTTACTTTTAGCACGAGGTGGTGAGCCCCCTCAGTGTGCCTGAGACATGGTCCTACTCTTTTTGATGCTAGGCTGGGCACCTCATTAGAGTACCCGAGGTACCATCCTCTTACTTTATGCATGAGGCAGGGCACCTCCTCCGGGTGCCCGAGACATGGTCCTTTTCCTTTTGGCACAAGGTATTGCCCCCCTTTTCAATGTGCCTGAGGCATGGTCTCCTTCCCTGTGGCATGCGGCAGGGCACCTCATGGGAGTACCAGAGGCATGATCCTCTTCCTTTGGTCACGAGGCTGGGTGCCTCATGGGTTCACCCAAGGCATGGTCCTCTTAATGCGACATGAGGCGGGGCACCTCATGGGAGTACCCGAGGCATGGTCCTCTTACTGCAGCATGAGGCGGGGCACCTCATGCGAGTTCCCGAGGCATGGGCCTCTTACTGCGGCATGAGGCGGGGCACCTCATGGGAGTACTCGAGGCATGGTCCTCTTACCGTGGCATGAGGCAGGGCACCTCATGGGAGTACCCAAGGCATGGTCCTCTTACTGTGGCATGAGGCAGGGCACCTCATGGGAGTACCCAAAGCATGGTCCTCTTACTGCAGCATGAGGCGGGGCACCTCATGCGAGTCCCCGAGGCATGGTCCTCTTACTGCGGCATGAGGCGGGGCACCTCATGCGAGTCCCCGAGGCATGGTCCTCTTACTGCGGCATGAGGCGGGGCACCTAATGTGAGTACCCAAGGCATGGTCCTTTTACTGTGGCATGAGGCGGGGCACCTCATGGGAGTACCTGAGGCATGGTCCTCTTATTGCAGCATGAGGCGGGGCACCTCATGGGAGTACCTGAGGCATGGTCCTCTTATTGTGGCATGAGGCGGGGCACCTCATGGGAGTACCTGAGGCATGGTCCTATTTCAGCGGCATGAGGTGGGGCACCTCATGGGAGTAACCGAGGCACGGTCCTCTTCTTTTTGGCACGAGGTAGCACACCTCCTTTGTGTGCCTGCGACATGGTCCTCCTCCTTCCGGTGTGAGGCTGTGTGCCTAATTAGAGTACCTGAGGTATCATCCTCTTCATTGCGGCATGAGGTAGTGCGCCCCCTCAATGTGCCCGAGGCTTGGTACTCTTCTCCCCCTAGGAATTCAGCAGGGACACGGTTGATTGGCCACCGGATAGGACAAGGGACAGTGAGACTTGGGCCGGCCAATCAAGGGTGGGCCAAGAAACAAGGTGCTGATATGATCTATACGGCATGCAACACCTTTAAATTTGCTGATGCTTTATCCCGCCTGCAGATCCCCCGGTTCTGAGCCTGGGCGCCAGACACAGACGAACTTCCCTCTCCACTTCTGAGCGAGATGTGGACCTTTGGCGAGGAGAAGCGAACCAGGCGATCGGCATGTCTTTGGCCCCGCGCATGCGTAAGGCGTATCTGCACATGTTCCTCCAATTTAGGGCTTTCTGTAGGGAGGTGCAACTGCCTGACATGTGGCCGATCCTGGTTGAACATGTTTTGCAGTACATGGTGCACCTTCATGATCAAGGTCTAGCCCCACGCACCATTGCCACCAGGCTTTCCGCCTTGGCATTCATGGCTAAGGCACGGGGTTATGCTGATCACATGGGCGACTTCTGAATACGCCATGTCTTGGAGGGTTGGACACGTGAATGTGGCTGCTGCCCAGACACACGTCAGCCTGTTTCACCTTTTCTGCTGGCAAGCCTTGCCAGAGGTTGGCATAGTCTTTGCTATGATTGGTACAAGGAGTCTCTTTTCCATGCAGCTACCACTGTGGCTTTCTTTGGGGCTCTTAGAATCAGTGAACTGGTCCCACTTTCCAAAAGGGACATGTCCCATAGGGCACTGGAACTGGAGGATGTTTCTCTCAACCAGGAGTGGGCTCAGTTGAGGATTCGCTCCTCAAAGGCTGATCAGCCTGGAAAGGGTAGTAGCGTGATGCTTCTACGATGTACATTTGCTGATATCTGTCTGGTTGGTGCCCTACATGCGTTTGTGGCAGCGCGTGGTTCACGCCCTGGCCTGTTGTTTTGCCATCAGGATGGGTCCCCACTTACCAAATTTCAATTCTGGAGGGTTACCGGGATGGTGCTTTGCTGTTTGGGGGTCCCTGGGGCTCGTTATGGTACCCACTCATTTCGGATAGGTGCCGCTTCAACGGCGGCTGCATTCGGGTACTTGGAGGCCAACATACATCGGATGGGCAGGTGGGGATCTGCGCGTTTCTCTCTGTATGTTCGTCCTCTCACCGCATGAGTGCCTTCCCTGCCCTCACTTTCTTTTCTTTTCTTTTTTGCAGACCCTGTGTGTTTACGCACACCGGTGGCAGTCTGGTTGGTGGGCCACAGTTACGTGCACTGGGCGGCACAGTATGCGGCTTCGTCGGAATGGGGACCCCATCTCAGGCTACGTGCAACCGCGCGTATGCAGTGGTATGGTGTGCGCGGCATGAGGTGGCGGGACTGTTACCATTCCTGATGTCCATTAGGGACGCTGGACCTCCGGGTGTTTTAATTATGCACCTCGGAGGCAACGATCTTGCACAGATCACCAGCCTTGCTTTAAAGACATTCGTGCGCAGTGACCTGGCAGTTCTCCATCACTTATGGTCGGACACGCGGTTGCTATGGTCAGGCATCATACCGAGACACCACTATAGGGGAGGACTTGATCCTCGTGGTTTGGACCGTGCCCGGCGGTCAGTGAACAGGGCTGTTGCCCGGTTCCTTACTGAGAATGGTTTGGGAACAGCCATTCGTCATCCGGGGATAGGGTTACAGGAATATAGCATGTATTCTGGAGATGGGGTTCACCTGTCAGCAAGAGGTTTGGACCTCTTTTTGGATGACGTGCAAGCGGGCCTGGTGACCGAATTGGCGGTCAGGGGTGGTGGTGGTGAGTCATCATGGACGCCTCCCAGTGTGGCGGGTAGCACTGGTAAGGTAAACTTGATGACCCATAGGTATCCGGCAGGTTCGCAATTGATTGGCCAACACGATGATAGGTACAGGGGAAACAGCTTGGCCAGTCAAGGGTGAACCATGAACAGGGTGATGCTAGGAGCTTGACAGCCTGCATCACCTTGATATTTTACCGAGTACACGTCAGAGGGTGGGGTCAACCGATAGCATATTGACTTCGGTCAACAATTTGTTTGTGTCAACAAACAAATTGATACGAAGTGATACAGGATAGCCAATTGCCATTGGCAATTCTGGGTGGGACCTTACCAGTGCTACTGCAACCTCCTTGCCTTAAATATTCACAATTGGATGAAACACCAATTGAAAGTTATAATTCGGACTAGGGCATTATTCAATAAAAGTGGCCCAATGCTTTAAATCCAATACCGGTGTCTCTGTCTTTATTTGGGGGGTGCGCCTGCAAAGCTAGTCTGAATGCTGATAACAGGAATAGCAGCAGTCAAGTTGATATACAGGATACTCTCTTGTCAGTGATGCACTGCAGCAGGTTCTGTCAGGTTCTGCAGAACTGGGAGCAGAAATTCCCCCAGGCCACGACCACTTCGTTGGCCGTGCCCATCTCCATAGCCCATAATACAGGATGTTTGGCCATGCCCACATATTTGGCCCCGCCCACAGATTTGGCCAGCCCACAGAGTAGGTAGTAATTTTTTTTGCAGTTCATCACTGCCTCTTGTGCTTACTACTATTGACAAAGAGACACCAAGCATGGTATAAATAAGCTAGGTTCTTTCTTTGTCAATTAACCACTTCTCACTCAAACTCAAAGCAATCGTCAATAGTGTTTTTTTTACAAGTGTGAATGGAAGTGAGCACAAGACGACCATCTTGATTGAAGCCATTAATGAAGCCTGAAGATTGTCTTGATTGAAACTATTAATGTTATCAATATTCAAACTGCCTTTTGTTATGTAAGGCTTGCCATCCTTTTTCCTGCTGACAGTGAAGTCACAATATTATGCAGCAATATTAGACATTTCCTGGTGTTTTGAATCATGTATACAGTATACTGTATACAGAAGCACAATATTCCACAATCATATACAGTACCAGATGATTTTTTTAAAAAAGAATTGAATTACCTTTCCCCCCAAAAGGAAGTTTAAATACAGATCAACCTCCATATCCATGAGTTCTATTTTCTCAGTTTCAATTATCCATAAGGATCTAAAAATATTCAACTAAAAAAATCCCTGAAATACACAATATACTGTATATGCATTTCTACGGTGTATTACCAGAGTTAGCCACTAGAGGCAACAGTCTACAATGTAAAGTTTGGAAGAAACAGAATGTGTTTCTTATGGCAGCCATTTTGCTAGGACTTATGTAGAATGAGGATATCATTTGCATATGGGGCTCACTGTTTTCCATGTATCAGGTATTCATACCATGTGTGCAATTCAAGGTGCTGGTAATTACCCTTAAAGCCCTACATGGTAGTGGGCCAAGATACTTAAGAGACCGTGTCACCCCGAGAACATCTGTCCATCCCACCAGAGCAGATTGGAGAGGCTGTCTAATTGTTCCATCTGCTACAGAGGTGTGTCTCTCTAGTACCAGAAAGAGGGCCTTCTCAGTGTCTTCTCCGGTTAGAGATGTAAAATTCTTGGGAATTTTGAAAAGAGGAAAAAACCCGGGAATTTTTTTTTGGGGGGGGGGATCCGAAAAATTGGGGGAACTTGGAAATATACTATTTCTTTGTTATTTCTGCAAGTTACATTCAGATTTTTTTATTTTTTATGTGTATAAACAGTACAAGAAATATATATTTAGTCAATATTAATATGTAATATAATGAATTTTTCATATATAAGAAACTAAAAAATACTTTTAGCAGGCATGAAACATGCATGGAACATCATTCACGGAAAACTTCCACAAGTGAAAACATTTGGTTGTGCAGCACATGATTTAAATTTGCTATTTTATGTCATAATGAAGTTAAAGGCTATGGATGATCTTTGGTCAGATGCCAAGAAAATTATCAGATTTGTTAAGAAACATCACAGCGTTCAACAAACATTCATGAACATTCAAAAGGAGGAAAGGGTCTTGGAAGAATTCTGCAAGAACACTGAAACTGCCATCTGTTACCAGTTGGGGAGGAATAACGATAATGCTGAAAAGTTTTCTGGATGGAAAGGAAGCTGTACAAGCAAATTTTATTCAATATGGTTTACTACTCGATAAACAAATAAGGAAGATTGTTTTGGACAATGATGTACAGTAAAACCCCAGCATACGACTGCCCTGGGTTATGTTTTCCGCAGTTTACAACACCAACTTTTATTAAAATATTTCCCCAGGTTACGATTGATTTTCGGTTTCTGACTGAAAATTGTGTGATTTTGAATGGCGCCCGCCCACTCCGCAATGCAGCGCTTACAGCTGTGGAGGTGCCATTGTCAGTGGCTGCAGTGTTGTTTCTGCCATGGTTTCTGGACTGTACACTGCTCCTGCCAGCACTGGGAGAGTCTGGGGACCTTATCCGCTCAGTGTCCACCTTCCTCTGAACTCCCTGCGCAGTGCTGCAGCCAAAAATGCATGCCTCCCCCAGGTGCACGCCTGAGAGAGGTGCACGTTTTCTGCTGTAGCGCTGTGCAGGGAGCTCAGAGGAAGGTGGGAATTGAGTGGATAAGGTCCCCAGACTCTCCCAGTGCCGGCAGGAGCATAAACTGGGCTCATTGCATGCCTCTCCCAGGTCAGAATGGAGCAGATAAGGTCCCCAAACAGTGTGGAAAAGGTAGCGAGATCACATCTGGCCTTTTTTTGCCTTTTTTTTTTTTTGGTTTGGTTTTTTGTATATATATTTTTGTCCAGTCGGAACTGTTTCCCTTTTAGGGGTGGGTGAGGCGATCATGTCTGACATTTTTTGAATTATTATTTTTTGTGGTCTTTTGCATTTTTTAAAATTATTATTATTATTGGTCCGGTCAGGACTTTTTAAAAATGTTCAATGCATTCCTATGGGAAAACGTGCTTCGGGTTATGAGTTTTTCACATTATGACGGAGGCTGTTGGAACAGACAGGAGGTTTTACTGTATTCTGGGTTCGTGTAAAATCTACAGCTGCTCTTCTGAAACTCGTAACTACTGCTATAGCAAGAATATAATCTGATAATGCACGTTTGTCTCAGGTACCTGAAATGCTTTCTGAAATAACAAGGAAAATAACAGGACCTAAAGGACTCTTAGTAAAAACATCCAGACTAAAGAATGAGGAACAGATATTTTTGGAAATAATAAGGGAAAGAAAGAACTTTTTTGCGGACTTATTCATTTTACTACAAATCTAGTTGACCCGTGTTTCCAAGAAAAAAACTCATCAAATGATGAGGTCTCCAGGGCAATGGAATTCATTACAAATAATTCAGAAGAAATGGGACATGATCGGGGCAAAGTCATTGCAAACAAATCAGAATACAAGGCAAATATGGGTTTATGGAGCAAGCAGTTTTTGTGGGAAAGTGTAGAGCACACTTCACCACTTGCATGGTGGAACAGGCTCTGCAAAAGTCAGATCCTTAGTAGTGTGGCCATCAACCTGTTATCCATTCCCCCGATGTCAGCGTCTTCTGAACGCATCTGGTCTGCCTATAGAAACACACACACTTTGGCTAGAAATTGTTTGATGAATACAAAAGTCAATATATTAGTGGCTATCCATTCCCACCTACTTCTGGAGGAAAAGAAAAGTGGTGGGTATTCAAAAGAATACAGTAGTGTTGTCACAACTGAAGATGAAGAAAGCGCAAGTTTTGACTCATCTGATGAATGTGGAAGTAATTAAAATTGGAGACATTTTTGGAAATGTAAGGTAAATGTAAGAAAAACCTCGTTACTTTGTAATCCTCTACTTACTCACTGAATTTTGTTAGTCTAAAATTTCCAATTATAATTATTCCATTAGTTCAGTTAAATGGATTATTGTATTTTATTGTTTGTAAAAGAAATATTTTTACTTCATTAATGGTATATGTAAACTTCATTTTTTAATGTAAGCCGTGGAATGATTTTGGGAACTACTATCTGAAATAAAATCCAAAGGAATAAAAAGGATAACATTTTTGGAAAAATCTATTGGTTTTTTTGAAATGCATCTATTTCCCCCTGTACATTCAACAAGCTTTACTTGTGCAAACTTCCCTCCTTTCAGAATACCCGGAAGGTTTACATCTCTAGCGCATGACGTATGTGAGTTTACGGTGCTCTGTGCCATGTAGCTTTTCTTTCAAAATAACTCACAACCATGAACAGTAGAAGCATCAATTGCAAATTTTCCCGTTTTCCCCCAAATCAATTTTCCCTTCCCAATTTTCCAGGGCTTCCCCCCACCTTTACACCTCTAGGTCCGGCCCTATGGAACATCCTGCCAATTGAGCTGCATCTGCAGACAGGGTTGCTGCCCTTCAAGAAAGGGCTAAAAACCTGGCTGACAAAGCAGGTGTGGGACACCAGCGACGTGGTGACCCCTGCCTGCTGTCTGATTTAGTAAGAACACACACCCTCCCTTTTAATCTCTTTTAATCTGTAGGGCAAGGAGACCCAAACAATGGCCCGTGGGCCCAATTGGGCCCATGCATATCATTAATGCGGCCTGCGGTGAGTATCTGGGCTCACCATGGACTGCCCCTCCACCTGCCCCCAACGCCTGACATCATCAGCAGCAGAGGTGACTGCACTTTGTCCTGGCTGCTCTGAGCAGCCTCTGGCTCAGTCCCATCCCCTCTGCAGCCTTTGCCAAAGCTGAAAACCATGTCAGGGAAATTTTCGGAGCCTCCTCTGTTTCAAAATCCACGGCGCTGGAAGGGTAAACCTCGTGCACTATGGTGACATCATCCCTGGCACGCCAGGGGGCTCTCCTAGCAGCATGGATTTTGAAACAGAGGAGGCTCTGAAAATTTCCCTGATGCGGCGATCGGCTTTGGCAAAGGCTGCAGAGGGGATGGGACTGAGCCAGAGGCTGCTCGGAGCAGCCGGGACAAAGCGCCATTACTGCCGCCACTGCTAACATCAAAACTGTCAGCAGCGGGAACAGCCCGCCTCCGGACCCCGCAGCTGTGTGTCGGTGGCGGGACTGGTCTGCAGGAAAAAAGTTTGGGTGCCACTGCTGTAGGGGTTGGGGTAACTTTTGGTAGCAGTTTTAATGGGGTTTTTATTGGTTTTAAAATGTGATATTGGTTTTATTCTCTGTAAGCCGCCCAGAGTTTTAGGAGTAAGGCGGCAATATAAATAAAAATAAATAAATAATAAACAGATAAATGGAAGATCATTAACTTAATGTGCGGATTCCGCATACACAATTGGCACAAATGGCCTCTGGCAGAGGTTAAACCAGTCGAGCAGACTCCCGGCCTCTAGCCCTTGCCAGCATGGAAATTGGGGGGGCGGATTAATAATCATAGGGTTGATTCACCCACATCTGACCTGACCAGCGATTCTGCTGAGAGAAGCAAATTGCTAACCTCCGTTACGTATTAGGCAATTACTGACTCACAGATCAGCCCAAGCTCTAGTGCAAATAGTGGCCATGTTTACCTTGGTGTAAGCCCCGAACAATGGATTTCCCCTGTCAGTGTTTGCCCCAGTTAATTAACTTCCCCAAGAGAGATTCCCCATTAACCCGGGTAAATGGGTGATATGATTTTCTGTCAGATGACAATTCTATCACACGCTGCCTTGAATTCCTATATATGCTGATGTCTTTCCCACAATAAACCACTGGTCTTCGCTCCATCTTGTCTCGTGTCGTTCCTTTGACCAGTCTCCTCCGGGATCCTAAGGGCCGCTTCACGGCCCCAATCCAACATAATAAGATGGTGTACTAAAGGTGCTAATATGTGCAACATATACAATTTAGAAACATGTACACAGTTTAACAAATATGTTAAACTAATGATGCCATGCATGCTCCACAGAATACAAAATAGAAAGCTATATTCCAATTTCCAAACCAGAGAACGAAAAGCTAAATTGGACTAAAAGCTCTACAGATATATTGTTTGAATGTTTTCCAAAAAAATCCCCTTGCCTTTTGTTGGGGTGGGTTGGTGGGTGGGTGGGTGGGAGGGAAGGCTCAAAGTAAGCGAAGATTATAACTGGAATCCATGGTCCTGCCTGACAGGATCAAAATAATCCCTACTATGTAAAATAAAGACTATGAAGGAAGATGGGGATGGGGGTGGGAATCAACCCATTTGAAATGTGGTGTTGAAAGAGAGCCTTACAGATACATTACATCACTAGAAAGGTAGATAAGTGGATGTTCAATTAAGCCATGCCTGAAATCTTATTAGAGCAAAAATGGGTAAACTGAGGCTATCCTTTCATGCACATATAATGAAAGTCCAGAAAAGTGGGAGGGCAGTATGAAGACCTGACAGGTTGTCTCAATAAGGAAGCAACAGCTATTAGTGTGCAAAACCTGAGAATAATTTCCTAAAAAAGACTATATTACTTGGTAGAGGAGGTAGTAGGAAGAGAGAATAACCTAAGATGAAATTCTGTCAATTTTCCAAGACCTGAGCAAAGTGTTAATGATAGGACATCTTGAAAACCATTAATTCATTCAGTCACCAAAATATGACTTGCTAGCACATATATTTTGAGATTTTTGTAAACCACCAAACAATTTATATAGGGGCAAGGTACGTGGAATGTTTGAGACTATGACAGCATATAGGTACCAAATTTCTACAAGCATTGGGTAAGACCATCCCCAGCCGCAAAGCAAAATTTCATGCCTGTGTGAGTTCTCTAGTCTTTTAAACATGTATTTTGCAACAAAATACAGAATCCCTTTGCAAGCACAAACTCCTTTTTGTCGAGGAAGGAGTTAAAAATTATCCTTCTGGGAGTCAGCTAATTAGGTCTTGCCTGACAAGGTCAAAAGTTCAAATTGCTCCAACACCTGGATGTGATTTTCTCTTTCAACTCTTGTGTCAGGAGCATGGTCTCAGAAATCCTGAGAGAATGTTTACTGAAAGCACTCAGAGCCCTGCTCTGTGTTTTTGTAATGCAGAAATAGTTTGGATATGCCTTACAAAATTGTATGCTATTTCCTTGGAGATACATAGTAAAATATCCAATTTTTTGGAAGACTGTCACTCCATTACATTTTCTAAAGCAAGATTTTTTTAAACTCTTTTAAGGAAAACCTATCTTTTGATTCTATTACATTTTATCTCCTTACTAGCAAAGGTTGCCCAGCTTTGCCGGGCTGTTTTAAATGATATTGGAACATTTTTGTTGTTGTTATTGTTGTTGTTAATGTTTGTAAAGAAGAGGTTAATCTATATTTGAATTTTTTTAAATTTTTATTTATACATTTTTTGATGGCCTGTTTTAAACTGTGATGAGTTTTGTTTGGTGTTTTGGTTTTGTGGATGATATATTTTTTCGAAAAACTCTTGGAGCCTTTTGTGTGGGGCTATTGTGCCTTTTTGAATTTTTTTTGTTATTGTGGGCAGCAAGTGCTGCTGGTAGGGGTTATCTTGTATTTTGACTATGTTTTCTCTCGTGGCCTCTGGGTGGAGCTTCTTCCAGCAAGTAGTCTCTTTATTCATTTCTTTTCCCGTCGTCGTGGTATGAGGTCGTGTGGTGGTGAGTTAGCTGTTTTTCTTTATTTGGGGTGGTGGTGGTGGTTGGATTTTGTGGTGTTTGGCTGGGGGCTGGGTGTGTTTGCAAATGTTTGTTGTTGTTTACTTTTTTGGTGTTATTTTTGTTTGTTTTGTATATTTTTGAATGTTTTTGTTTGTTTTTGTGTTTTTTGGTGTCCTGGGGGGATCCCCTCTGAGACAGACTCCTTTGGTCCCCCCACCCTCTGAACCCCAGGGGAGCCAGTAGAGAGGGGGATTTCCCCCCCCCCCCAACTCCGTTTTTAAAGAGAAGTAACCACTCTGCCGGGTCCCCTGAGGTCAGGAGGGTGGGGGAGACAGACTCCTTTGGTCCCCCCCACCCTGTCAACCCCAGGGGAGCCAGTAGAGAGGGGGATTTCCCCCAACTCCATTTTTAAAGAGAAGAAACCACTTCTCTTTAACATGGGGTGTGTGTGTGTGTGGAGGGAATCCCCTCTCTGCCGGGTCCCCTGGGGTGAGGAGGGTGGGGGAGACAGACTCCTTTTGTCCCCCCCCCACCTGTCAACCCCAGGGGAGCCAGTAGAGAGGGGGATTCCCCCCCAACTCCGTTTTTAAAGAGAAGAAACCACTTCTCTTTAACATGGGGCGTGTGTGTGTGTGTGTGGGGAGGGAATCCCCTCTCTGCCGGGTCCCCTGGGGTGAGGAGGGTGGGGGAGACAGACTCCTTTTGTCCCCCCCACCTGTCAACCCCAGGGGAGCCAGTAGAGAGGGGGATTCCCCCCCAACTCCGTTTTTAAAGAGAAGAAACCACTTCTCTTTAACATGGGGCGCGCGTGTGTGTGGGGGGGAGGGAATCCCCTCTCTGCTGGGCCCCCTGAGGTCAGGAGGGTGGGGGAGACAGACTCCTTTTGTCCCCCACCCTCTCAACCCCAGGGGAGCCAGTAGAGAGGGGGAGCACAACACCCCCAACCCACCCAGTGATATTAAAGGGGAAACTCCGATTAGGAGCTTCAGGCGCCGTTGGGGAGGGGGGCTTTGTTCCCCGTGGCTTGGCGGACTTGCTCTCCCGGTGTTTTTGTTTTTGCTTTATTTCTTGGGTGCCGGCTTCCTCAGCGTTCTGCGCGCTCATGGTGCGCAGGACGCTGGGGCTTGTAGTTATGGGTTGGTGCTTTGTGTTTGTGCTGCGTTTTGTTAAAATGCTTTTCTTTTGATTGGCTGCGGCACGTTTCCGAACGCTGCGCCGTGCGAGAGCCTCTCAGCCTGATTGGCTCTGGCGCGGCGCAAGGAATGTTGGGAAGTGAAGTTGTTTCCCTTTCTTTGCGTTTGTGGGGCTGTTGCCCCACTGCCGGTTTTCTCAATCCTTCGTTGACCTGCGTACCCAGATCGGCCGTGTGCACGAAGGGTGAGTGCAGGCAAGTAGGGCGAGGCATAGCAACCTATAGCCAGTTCCAACGGTTAACCCTTGGATTTATAGGTTAAGATTCTCTGCAAACGTATCCCTTCCCCACTCATAAAGATGCAACATTGTATCTACTTTGCAATGTTCTTGCTGGTCAGCCTGCTCCTTGATTACTTTGTGTGATAAGAAATCACTTTCACTGCATCACAAAAAAATAAATATTGTCTGCTACTTGGTCTCATCCATGTGTCCTATGCTAAATCAAGTGTGCTGAATCCAAATCTGAAGTCTGATTCTGCCTAGGACATCAGGATCTTGAGTTAGCAAATCTCACCCTCTTGATTAGGTTCTTGCATTGATCATACGGGGTATATTTGCGACAAATGTAGCAAAAATTGTTCAGTTTATTAACACAGCTGCATCTACTCATCTTTAGCTCAAAACAGACTCACTATGGCCTAGCTGTACTATCCAATAAGATGGTTTCACACTAGAGACAAGCCCTTGTTCCATCTCGCCTTATATACTGTACATATTTCTGATGTCAGCTAACTGTCTTGCCCAGACATGCTCAGATGCTGCTGGAACATGCATGCCACCAAGGGGCATGATTCAGCTGAGGCAGCAGCATGCATAGCGGTAACTGCTACTGTTATAATGTTTCCATGTAAAAATACATTACACAATTACCGACCTATTGAACAGCTACAGCACGCCTTAAAATCTGTATGTGATAGGCAGATCAGATTTGGAATCAGCACACTCGATATCATGTAAATCACATGTGTTATTCCCAGTAGCAATGTTGTTGTGAAGTAATTTTCTCACATTTGAAAGGCCTTTATTGAGGACCAGTATACTAGCTCCTACAGCCTATATTTTCTCTAAATTAAAAAAGCAGGCTATGCCAACCATTCTCTTTCATGATAAACCAAGGCTGGCCTTCTCAATTTATATGAACTATTTTAAATCTGGAAACCTTTAGGGTTGTCTATTTCTGAAATTAATGGCTTTGTTTATTTTTTTTAAAAAAATCATAATGCGAAAACCCTTTGCCCCAACATCGTTGGATTTGATGCAGGGCAAGAGCAAACTATCTCTTTCACCTGTGCCAAATTTGGTGCAGCTTTGGTTTAAAAGTTACAATTTTTAATGTCCCTAGTTTTAGAATTCCCTTATAGAATGTTTATTTGCTTAGTCTGCGCAAGGTTACTGCAATAATGAGGAGACAGTGGGAATCTGTCCATTGGTTACAGTCTTCCCATAGGTTATAACTGTGGTACCCACACATGCACAATTCAGAGAGAGAGAGGGGGGGGGTGTACTCATACAGATGGCATTGAAGGAAAATGAGCATTCCCTAAGCTTGCCCCCCACCACTATACAAAGTGACTCTAATCCACTTTCATATTTTCAACAATGCACTGGTTAATGACTGGGCTGACCTTGCTATTTAACCTGAGTGGGATGACTGGCTCAGGCAGCAGATGCTGGCAGGTGGGCAGCTCACAGGTGCGACTCCTGTAATTCCTGACAGTGAATTCTTAGAAGTGGTCTAGGGAGGTGATGTCAGGCAGCAAAGTGATTTGGGCTGTCTCCACTTTTTATGTGAAATAGAGAGGAATGCAACTTCACTGCTAATTATCCAAGCATTGTTCACTCCGAACTTGTCTATATTTCCAAACATACAGATGTACAGTAGTTATTTTAAAAAAAAGAAAAGCAATCACATTTATATGCGCTTAGTGCACTTTCTGGGCAGTTCACAAGTTAATTAGCATTTTGCCCCCAACATGTTGGGTATTTGTTTTACCAATCTCAGATGGAAGGCTGAGTCAACCTTGAGTCCTGGTCAGGATCGAGCTCACAAGCTTTTGGTTGCAGTACAGCACCTTAACCACTGCACCACCAAGCCTCTTAATGATAGTGTTCATGCCCAGAGCTATGAACGATTGTGTAAATGTGAACTCATACAATCCAAGCTACACCTATACCTCCTGGTGATACTTAAATAGGAATACAGTATTTTATGTGATGTGTCTCTATTTGAGGTCACTGTTTTAACATAATTCTTGCTAATATTAGCAGGTCATCCTTCCAAGTGAATGGACATACTGTAGAGCTGGGTGTAAGACAATAATTTAAAGATTATCTTTCACAAATACAAGGAATGTGAAGGGCAAGAAGTGGGATTGTGTCCAAGCCCCGTCACGACCACTCAGTCAGTGCTAGCAGGTCTCTGTGTGTTCCTCAAGGGGAAGTTCTTATTTTGGAAATTTAGCTATTGAACATACGCATTTGAAATAAATTGTTGTGGTCTCATTGGGAGTGTCTGGGCAGTTCAATGGATTTTTTTTTCTTTTCCTCATCAGAGAATAAATATAGCCTTGTAATGCTGCAGCATGAATAAATAAACAAGGTAAAATAGTTCAGTCTCTCATCCCCCCCTCAGGCCGATTGCTCTTTTAAGAACACTTCCATGTGTTGGTACACATTGATCATAGTATAGTTCACCAGCTGCTCCACTGGGTCTTGCTGCAGTGCTGAAAAAATAGAGAACAAATGGATATTTTAGAATAAGTAATGTTTTTGTTTAATTTGACTTCATCATGGTTCATGACATTGGCTTTTTTGCCAAGTGTTGCAGGTAGCTGACAATTTTTTTAAATTCATGTCAGAGGCACTACCAGCATATAATAACATACAAACCTGACAATAGAAGCCTTGATTTCATAAGCAAGTAGCAGCTTGGGCTGTTGCATCAGGGGAGGAATGACCTCTAGGTCTGTGACCTGTGAGTATAAATGTGCTGGATGAATATTGATAAATATTGCATCTGTAGCAGGAAGTATGTTTCTGTAACAATCACTTTGATATGGTTTTCTGAGTGTAAAAAATAAAGCTAAGTAGGTGTGGTTGGTTTGGTTTTTAGACTGTAGTTTCTAGAATCTTCCAGGCAATGGGGCCCATCAGTTGGTGGGTTTTGGGAACTGCAGTCCAAAAAAGGAACATTTCTAAGATCTGAAGGAAGAAGGGTACGACTGGAACCAAGGCTTCCTTCCTGCGCAAGCACAAAACATTTTACAAAGGCCGAGCTAAGGAAAAAACCATACAAAAACCACATAAATCAGGGCTTCCCAATGTTTTTATGCCGCGGGCCTGACCACACACCCCGAACATCAAAAGTAATTGGGCCCACTTCAGTGATTATGACAGATGCAGGTGCATTTGCGGCTGATGGAAATGTGTCTGCTTCCACTTCTGGGTGCAGCAGTGGGCCACATGGAACACTGCCATAGACTGGTGCCAGCCCACAGGCCATAGGTTGGGAACACCTGACATAAATACATATGATTAAATCAATGGTCAATCCACATCATGTTCATTCTGGGGAACACAGAAAGAGCCTCCTCAAAGATTATGGTATTTTTGAACCACAGTCAGGCATATCCTGGTAACAGCAACCTTGTTTTCCCACACTAGGTCAGGCAAAAGGAATTACAGAATGAACACACCAAAAGGTACCTTCATTTTGGCAGTTTCACGTCTAGCCTAGACACGGAAGAAGAAGAAGAAGAATGCAAGCGCGGCGCCAAAATGGCCGCCGCGCTCTTTGCGCCCCCCCCCCACAGGACGAATGATCCGGGTAGTTTAGGGCGTGGCCAGCTCCCTCATAAAAGGGGTGGCCACGAGGCAGCCGAGCTGCCATTTTAGCTAAGCGACGGAGCGGAGAAGTTTTTCTTTTTCCCCTGTGTCTCCGTCGCTCTTTACCTGGAAGCCTTTTTTGGCGGCGAATCTTCTCTTTCGGCTTCCTTTCTCTTGAGTGAGATGCCTTCGAAGAAGAAGGCACTTTCGGGTGCGGCTCGCACGAGCAGGAGGCGCAACCCGGGTCGGAGGACCACGGTGGCGCCTCCCCAGCAGCCGCCTTTGCCGGCGCCCGCCGGGACCGGCGGGATGGGGTCGATCACCCCTTGGCCGGAGCCTGCGGCCCGCGCCTCACATGCGGTGGACACCGCTTCTGGATCTGCTCATTCTTGGCCCGCACCAGCGGTGGCGCAGCTCCCCCCGGGGCCTTCTAGCCTTGGGGGGTGGTCTGGCCCTCTGCCTTGGCAGGTGCCGGCACTGACCCTCCCGGGCTTCGGTGCGGGACAATGGCCCTACCCAGGTCCAGGGGTACAGGGACCTGTACCCACGCCTCTCGCATGTGGGCCGGCCGGCCCTTGGCCCCAGGTTAGCGTGCAGGCCTTACTGGCCCGCGTGGCGGCCCTCGAGGCCTCTTTGGCTCGGGCCAGCCACGCTGTGGCTGCTGGTGGGGTTAGTTTTGAGGTACCGTCGGTCGGGCAGCAGCAGGCGACGGGACGGGTCGAGCTGCTGCAGGCGCGTGGCGCAACTTCGGCCACTGCCTCGCAGCTCCCCGGCCAGCAAGCAGGTGTGGGTCAGGCCCCGATGATGAGCTCTACGGCGGTCGTGAGCTCCGACGCCCCCGGTGGGCCGGAACCCCCGGTGGGGGCGGCCTGCGGGGGTGCGACGTGTGAGTATCCGGTACAAGCCAATACACCTACGCACATTGCCACTACTGGGGGGGGGCTTTCAATGGCCTTGGCCTCGCGCGGGTGGTGCGGTGGCCCAACCGCCGGCGCCCCACTCGGCGATGTCGACTGCTGCTCAGCTTGCTGGGGTTACAGGTGCTCCCTACCCTGCCGAGAATTTATTGGGGACGGCGGGGCCAGCACAGGCCCCTTTTCAGATGCCCGCGCTGGCTGCGGTCCCAGTTTCGGCCTTGCCAACGGCGGGATATTCTTTGCCACTGGGTGACCACCTGGCGCAAGCCACCAGGGAAAAGATTTGGCGGGGGGAGTATGTTGATATCTTCTCACTCTTAAACAGAGAGCCCACCAAGGAGGAGAGGGAGGGGCAGGATGAGAAGGATAAGGAGCAGGCGCGTCGTCGCAAGCCACCACGTACCTGGGCCAACTGGCTGCCGGCTTATTTAATTTACATGGCAGGGTACTTGAGAGCGCGGCCAGATTTGGCTATTCCGATGGTCCAATATTTGGACAACATCTATAGGGCGATGGTCGACTTTCCGGGCCACTCGTGGTTGGCTTATGACGAGGAATTTCGCATGCGGATTCCCCTGCACCCCGAGATGAGGTGGGACGAGCCGTGCCAGAGGCTTTGGCTTCTGTATATGACGCCCACGCGCCCTGCGCCAGGGGAGAGATACCATTGTGGACATGCGGTCCAGCGAGCGGCTCCAGCTCAGGTTCCCCGCCAGGTGGCGGGGCAGGGGGTTCCAGCCCGCCTGCTGTGCTGGACTTTCTCGTCCAATGGTTCCTGCAATAGGAAAAATTGCAGGTACAGGCATGAGTGTCCCACCTGTGCGGGCCCCCATGCAGCCTCTGCCTGTCCCAGGCCTGGAGGGACGCGGGGCAGAGGGAAGGGCGGACAGTGGACTGGCAAGCCTGCCGCAGATGGAGCTAGTTCACCGAAAGGCTCCCTCCCCAATTAATGTGGACATGCTGGAGCGTTGGCTCGCATTGTACCCGAAGGGGGAGGATGCGGATTATCTGCTTCGGGGCTTTAGACAGGGGTTCCGTATTCCTTTCATGGGTGACAGGTCCCCTCAGGATGCCCCCAACCTTTTGTCCCTCAGGGGAAGGGAGGAGGTGGCTGCAGCTAGCATTAATAAGGAGGTCAATGCGGGCAGGGTCGCTGGCCCTTTCCCTGCACCCCCGTTCCCCAACCTTAAGGTATCGCCCCTGGGCTTGGTTCCCAAGAAATCTCCGGGCGAGTTTCGCCTTATCCATCACTTGTCCTACCCAGCCGGCCGATCGGTCAATGATGCTATACCTGATGACCTTTGCTCAGTCAGGTATACGTCTTTTGACCATGCGCTGCGCATGGTGCGCTCATGTGGCCCGGGTGCGCTACTGGCTAAGTGCGACATTAAGTCGGCTTTTCGCCTCTTGCCTGTGCACCCGGGCGACTTTGAATTGCTGGGTTTTAAATTCCGGGGTGAATATTATTTTGATAAGGCCATGCCTTTTGGCTGTTCCATTTCATGCTCTGCATTCGAGCGTTTCAGTACCTTCCTGGAGTGGGCGTTCGTGCGCAGGTCAGGGTCCCGGTCTGTAGCCCATTACCTGGATGACTTTTTATTCGGGGGTGAACGGGGCTGGGACACATGTCCACGTCTCCTCAACACATTTCAGACGCTAATGGAGGAACTCGGTGTCCCTTTAGCGCCCGAAAAGACCGAGGGCCCTTCAGACAAGCTAGTATTCCTGGGGGTGGAGATAGACACAGTAGCGCAGGCGTCTAGGTTACCGGGGGATAAGGTGTCCCGGTTAGTGGCCCTCATCTCGAATTTGCTGGCCAAGCGCAAGGCATCCCTGAGGGAACTCCAAGTGTTACATGGTCACCTTAATTTTGCCTGCAGGGTGGTCGCACCGGGCAGGGCCTTTGCCCGGCGCTTATGCGATGCCACGGCAGGGTTGTCCAGGCCCCACCATAGAGTCAGAATTACCCGGGGTATCAGGGCAGACATGTTCGTCTGGTTGCAGTTCCTGAGGGAGTTTAATGGGGTCTCATTTTGGAGGTCTGACCGCCTGGCTTCCCCGAGTTTTCAGGTCCAGTCTGATGCCTCAGGATCCCTGGGTTATGGGATGTACTTCAATGGGAAGTGGGCCTATGGTGGGTGGCCACCGGCATGGGCAGGCACGGGTCGCCTGCGTGATCTCACGTACCTTGAATTTTTTCCTATCCTGGGGGCTTTGATGCTGTGGGGCGAGGAGTGGGCCAACTCGGTCGTGCATTTCTGGTGTGACAACGCTGCGGTTGTCCGTATCATCAATGCACAGACTTCTAAATCACCCAGGGTTATGGACCTAGTGCGCCAATTTGTGCTGCGCTGCCTGCGCCTCAACGTTTTGTTCAGGGCTAGGCACGTCCCAGGGGTTAATAATGATATTGCCGACGCTTTGTCCCGCCTGCAGATCTCCCGGTTCCGTGCCTTGGCCCCGGATGCGGAGGAATTTCCCTCGCCACTCCCGGACGAGATATGGACCATTGGCAGGGAGAGGTGAACCGGGCGATCGGCCTGTCACTGGCGCCCCGCACGCGTAAGGCGTATCAACAAGCTTTTAATTCTTATAGGGCATTTTCCGCCCGATTTCACCTGCCAGAGACCTGGCCTATCCCGGTGGACCATGTGCTGCGGTTCATGGTTCACCTGCATTCCCAGGGCCTTGCACCTCGCACCATAGCATCTAAGCTGTCAGCGTTGGCTTTTATGGCCAAGGTGGGGGGTCATGAGGACAGCACCTCTGACTTCCGTGTGAGACATGTTTTGGAGGGGTGGGTGCGCGAGCGCGGGCGTTGCCCGGACGACCGGCACCCTATTTCCCCAGGGGTTCTTACCCAGTTGGCCCGGGGCTGGCCAGGCCTCTGTTTTGATCATTATGAGGCAGCCCTTTTTCATGCAGCCACAACGGTGGCATTTTTTGGAGCGCTCCGCATCAGCGAACTTGTGATGCTGTCTAAGGCGGATGCAAGTTGTAGGGCACTGGAACTCGAAGATGTATATGTTGCCAAAGACTGGGCCCAGTTGAGGATACGCTCCTCTAAGACTGATCAGCAGGGCGTAGGCAGTGGTGTAAGACTGCTACGGTGTTCTTTGGCAGACATCTGTCCGGTTGGTGCCCTACATGAGTATATTGCACTGCGTGGCATGCACCATGGCCCATTTTTCTGTCACCAGGATGGGTCTCCCCTCACTAAATTTCAGTTTTGGAAGGTGACAGGCAGAGCCCTCGCCAGGGTGGGCCTACCAGGTGCCCGTTATGGCACGCATTCATTCCGTATTGGGGCAGCCTCTACAGCAGCTGCGTTTGGGTACTCCGGGGATGACATATGCAGCATGGGTAGGTGGGGTTCTCAATGTTTTCAGTTTTATGTGCGCCCGCTCCCGCCGTGAGTACCAACCCAGTCACCTTACATCATTTCCCTCATTTTTCCTTACAGACCCTGGGTGTCGTATTACACCGGTGACAGTATGGCTGGTGGGCCACAGCTACGTGCAAAGGGCAGCGCGTTACGCTGCGGCGACAGAGTGGGGACCCCGACTGGGACTGGGTGAACATGCCAGTCTCACATGGCATGGTAAGCCTGGGATGTTGTGGCGGGAGCTGCTGCCTTTTCTGTTTTCAGGCAGAAGCGCTGCCCCGCCTGACATTCTCATCATGCATTTGGGGGGCAATGATTTGGGTCAGGTCACTGGCTTGTCGCTCAAGCATGCGATTTGCGAGGACCTCGCCTACTTGCACTACGTCTGGCCTCCCGCAACCCTGGTTTGGTCGGACATTGTCCCGCACCATTCTTACAGAGGTGGAGTTGACCTCATGGCCATTGACCGCGCTAGGCGCGCGGTCAATAAGGCGGTGGCGCGGTTCCTTGCCGACAAGGCTTGGGGACGGGTCAGTCGTCACCCCGCTATTGGACTAGAAAATTATGATTTGTATGCAGGGGATGGGGTCCATCTGTCGCGAGGAGGTATGGACCTCCTGTTGGGTGATTGGCGAGCAGGCCTGTTGACCGAGCTGACGGTCTGGGGGGGGCGTCAGGCCTTCTTTGAAGCCCCTCCATGTGGCGGGTAGCACTGGTAAGGTAAACAGTTATGACCCACAGGTATCCGGCAGGTTCGCAATTGACTGGACTACACTAGATAGGAATAAATTAGTTAAACGTTGTCCGGTCAACGACGAACCAGGCGAGGGGGTGATGGCGATAGCTAGCCAGCATGCATCACCCCGTGATTTCACGGATACGAGTCAGAGGGTGGGGTCATCAGTTAGATATTGACTACGGTCAACAATTTGTTTGTTGTCAACAAACAAATTGATACAAATTGATACATTGTAACCAATTGCCGTTGGCAATTTTGGGTGGTACCTTACCAGTGTTACTCCGGCCTGCTTGCCTTAAGAATTATGATTGGTCGTTTTACCAATACAAATTTATAATTCGGACTAGGGCATGAATCAATAAATGTGGCCCAATGCCGTTATCCACTTTAAATGTTGTCTGAGTCCGTTATTGGGGGGTGCGCCTGCAATGCAAGCGCGGCGCGAAAATGGCCGCTGCGCTCTTTGCGGGGCCCCCCCACAGGACGAATGATCCGGGTAGTTTAGGGCGTGGCCAGCTCCCTCATAAAAGGGGTGGCCACGAGGCAGCCGAGCTGCCATTTTAGCTAAGCGACGGAGCGGAGAAGTTTTTCCCCTCCACCCCCTCCCTAGTTAATAGTGTGATTTTATGGTCGCTTCGGGGCCGGGTGGGAATTTTTGGCTGGGACCCATATTGGCTTCCGGGTCCTGGTTTTTTTTGCCCATCCCACAATGTTGCTATGGTTTGATATAGGGGTTCTGCTGTGACTGCTGTTGACTTTGGTCACATGGGCGGGTAGCACTGGTAAGGTAAACAGTTATGACCCACAGGTATCCGGCAGGTTCGCAATTGACTGGACAACACTAGATAGGAATAAATTAGTTAAACGTTGTCCGGTCAACGACGAACCAGGCGAGGGGGTGATGGCGATAGCTAGCCAGCATGCATCACCCCGTGATTTCACGGATACGAGTCAGAGGGTGGGGTCATCAGTTAGATATTGACTACGGTCAACAATTTGTTTGTTGTCAACAAACAAATTGATACAAATTGATACATTGTAACCAATTGCCGTTGGCAATTTTGGGTGGTACCTTACCAGTGTTACTTCGGCCTGCTTGCCTTAAGAATTATGATTGGTCGTTTTACCAATACAAATTTATAATTCGGACTAGGGCATGAATCAATAAATGTGGCCCAATGCCGTTATCCACTTTAAATGTTGTCTGAGTCCGTTATTGGGGGGTGCGCCTGCAATGCTCATTCTATCCTCACAGCTGTCATCTTGTGCTTTTATGGAGGGATTGAGTATTTTGTACCACAAAAGCTGGGCAACTTGATGACCTGTGGATGTAACTTACAAGTGTCTACCTGATTCTGCTTTTCTAGACCATAAATTGTGACTATGAGTTTCCCTTGTAGGTCTGAACTATGACTATACTCTGATTACTTGAGATTCTTTTTAACTGAAACTGTCAAAAACATTGAAGCAAGGTCAAATATATGACTTGCCTCCTAATCCTGGTGTGGACAAAATACAGTCCACCAGATATTGTTTGCCTCCAATTCCCAGCAGGTAATTGTTGTAGAAAAATGGTTGGAAAAGTGCCATACCAGTACGAGAATTTTCAATGTGTAACTGAAACACCACCCAGTTTTGATCAACCTCACAATATATGGACTAGCCTTAATAGAATATGTACAGGGCATGGTAGATATGTGGACTTTTCATAAATCAGGGAAACTACCATCATCAGCCACCGGCTCTGCTGGGGAACAGACAGGTGGGAGCCAGTGCCGCCGACGCAGCTGCCCTCACGGACGTTTGATCCATGGGGTGCCTTTGTGGCTGCTGGGTGGTTGAGGTTAATTTTGTAATTTTTTATAATGTATATGTTATTTTCTTGATGTGATTTTTTGAATTGTAATTTTATGTATGATATTATGCTTATACGTATTGTATTCTTATTATATTGTATTGTATATAGTTTATTATTTATTGTTGGAAGCTGCTCAATGTGTACAAGTGCCATACACTAAATAAATAAATAATAAATCCCAGCAGGTCTAGCTAACAAAAGCAACTATAAGAGATAGCTGCTGGTTAGCTCAGTGGTTTAGGTATATAGGTATTCAACTGTGCCTCCTTGACAGGAGTTAGATTTGAAGACATAGGGTGGTGGTATTGGGAACTGCAGCAAGTAGATAAATAGGGACCACTTTGGTGGGAAGGTAACAGCGTTCCGTGCACTCTGGTGCCTAGTCATGCCTACCACAAGACCACAGAAACATCTGCAGAAGCAAACAGCACTGGCTCTTTGGCTTAGAAACAGAGATGAGCACTGCACCCTAGAGTCGGATATGACTGGCTTTCGAGCAAGGGAAACCTTTACCTTTAAACATATCAAATGCATATGTTGAGGAAATGTTCTTTGTCATTCTTCCTTCACAGGTTAGTTTTATGTTAGTAATTGTGCTGATCCACCTGGGCAGGCACCGTCGCCACATGGTAGCACTACACAGAGTCTTGTTCGAGGATAGTCCAGATATCACAGTCCAAAAGGCAAGCCGAGGTCTGTTGACCAGTAGTCCGAGTCAGTAGTCTAATCCAAAGGGTGCCCAGGGGCATTGTCGGGGTTGGCAGAGAAGTCAAGGTTATGGCAGGCAGGTCAGGGTCTAGGCAGGCAGTCTAGAATCAAGCAGGATGTCAGTCTTCACACAACAGTTGTGCCGATGCTGGCAGGCTGCAAGAAGCTTGCTTATAAGCCTCTCAGCTAATCTGTATCAGCTGGGAGCCTTCTTTGGTGCTTTGCTCTAGCCTGCCTCTGTCTCAGGTGTAGCTGTTTCCTGGACCTCTCCCTGACTGAGGGCTGATCATTGTTAGAGCCAGACTCCTGATCTGACAGGTCAGCTGGGGGGGGGGGGAGGGAGAGAGAGACTTGGGCCAGGCACAGGCTGAGATTCCTGGCTCAGGGCATCTTCAGACTTGGGTGCAGGCAGAACTGGGCTGGGCATAGGGACTGCCCCCTGGTCCAGGTCCTCTTCAGAGTCGGAGGAGGGCTGGATCACAACAGTAACACTTCTATATTTATACATGTTTACATGGCAAAACAGTCTTGAAAGTTATTATGCTAGGCCAGGCATCCTCAACCTATGGCCCATGGGCCAGATACAGCCCACAGCACCAAATCATCTGGTCCATGCCCTTGCCCCAGCCGCCGCTTCCGCCACCACCTCCTCAATCCTTGCCCCCTATGCTTGGCCTGTCCCTAATGGTGCTCCATAGCAGGGTGGATGTTGTAAGACTTACAACAGCCACCCTGCTACCGTGTGCCATTTGGGACAAGCAAAGCCAAGTGGAGGGGACAAGGATTGAGGAGGGGGTGGAAGCACGTGGCTGCCTGCATCTTTGCCAGGAGCTGCTCTGGCTGAGCGTGGACAAGGACAGCCTGAGTCCCTCCTTCACTCATGCCATGTAGCTTCTCCAGGCCGGTAAGCAAAAATGTGGAGTGGGGTGGAATGGTGGGTGGCTCAGGATGGTCACCAGTGGTGGTGGGGTGGTGGTGGGAGTGGGTGTGGAGTGGTGGGTGGCTCAGGGTGGTTCCACCACCTCTTGCGGTGGTGGTGGAGAGTGGTGGGGGCTCAGGGTGATACCTCCGCCAGTGCTAGTAGTGGTGGGGAGTGGTGGGGCCTCAGGGTGGTCCCACCACCAGTGCTGGTGGCGGGACCACCCTGAGCCCCCCCCACTCCACCCTTGTGGCAGAGGAGGGACCATCAGTCTGGCCCCTCAACAGTCTGAGAGGGTGTGAAATGGCCCCCAGCTTTAAAAGGTTGAGGACCCCTCTGCTGGGAAGCCAAATCCCAGGTTGCACATAAGTGGCGAGCACTCTCCGAAGATCCTTTGCCTGCACTTATCCTCCCCCTCAACCTGTGGATATGTGTATGGGTAGTGCCAATTATTTGGGAGTTTCTCACCTATACTATACATCTCATCATTCACTGCAACTTCTCAGGTGCCAGCTAAACTATATAGGAAAAACATCCCATAAAGTTCTCTTCCCATCTGGGACAGGCAAAATTCAGTAGCGAATTAAAATTCAGTAGCCCTACAATTACAACTGAGTCTGAAAGAGAACCCTTTTTGGGAAAGAAGACCGTGTAGAAAACTGGAGTTCATTATTAGAAACAGAAGTGAAAACTGGAGTTCATTAATAGAAACAGAAGTGGCTCTTTAAACTAATAAAATTATTGGAAAAGAATAAAATTAAGAAAAAATGGCATTGAATTAATTTATTGTGGGTTACTTAAGAAAACAAAGCAAACTACCTAAAATACAACAGTTTTGTGTACACATATATGGCAGAGAAATGCTTCAGAAATTTTGCAGCATGGAGTTTATTATTATTATTATTATTATTATTATTATTATTATTATTATTATTATTATTATTATTATTATTATTATTATTATTATTATTATTATTATTAAATTTTAAAAGTAATACAAAATGCTTATAAAAGAAGAAAGAAAAAAATTCACATACAATATGAAAATGAAACAAGAGCATAGAAAAATATGAATATAGGGTAGCCATATATACTGAAAGTATAAGGATAAAGGTAGAAAGCTTTAAATTACCATATTCCACAATTCATGTCCTCTTAGCCCAATAATAATTATCAATAGAATAATGAGTTTGAATAAACCAACTAATTTCAATCTACCTTATCTTATTTATCTTTTTATTAACTCTCCTTTCTAGAACATCTCAAAATATTCAAAACAGAAATTACCATTACACCATATGTTACTATACATTGCCCTAGAGAATGTGGTGTTTTTTATTCATCACTATTTCAAAAAACTATGATGTTCCTGTACTGGCTTGCTTCGGTCACCCCCCTGACCAACAAACTCCACAAATAAATGCCAAATTTGCCAAAATCTATTCTCTTTTACTATACCCTTTTTTATGTTCAGCTCCCATGTTAGTTTGTCGTTCAAAGCTAACTCCCACATTTCCCGGTACCAATCTTCTATCCTTAATGTCTGATCACTCTTCCACTTTCTCGCTATACATTGTCTTGCTGTTGTCAAATATATTGAAAGCAATTCTTTTTTATCCTTTCCTAGACTCATATGTTCTGTGTCAGTCAGCAAAGCTGTAGCTGGCCCCAGTTTTATATTTTTAAAATTATGTTCTTTTACTCTGACTGACATTGTTCTCATAATCCTTTCCCCCCACTTATTTTTCCAATCCGAATCTGTGATACTGACATTAAGGTCTTGCTCCCATATTTTCCTCAAAGTTTCTTGTGAATTAGTCTCTTTATTTAAAATTTTATAAATTTTACCGTACTTACCAATCCCTTAATATCCATTTCTCCTTTTCTAATTCTAAGTAATATTACCTCAAAATCTGTCTTATCTCTTTTCATGCTTACACTTCCCAGGTAGTTATTATTCCACTTATTTAGTAATATTATTTGAAACCAATTCAATTTCAGCTGTGAGAAGATATCATTTTTTTTCTGATTGTCTTTACAGACATTTAACCAGTCCTTCAGCAGGATAATATTATTTTTATCCAGAATTTCCTTCACTTTGCTGTCTATTTTTTTCGGAAATTTTAAAAAATCCTCTAATTCTACAATCGGAGAAATATCGGGGACCAAGTCTTTTTTAACCTTTTTCCATATGCCCAATATTACCTTCATCATTTTGTTTTTAACATCTAATTTAGTCCCTTCTCTGCCCAAAAAAGCCACCTTACCTATATGATTTAATTCCTTCATCTCAAGATCCTCCCATATTAATTTTTCCTTCCTCAAAATCTTATGTTTTTAATCTGGAATGATCTATAGTAGTTCTTGAGATTTGGTATACCCAACCCACCTTCTTTTTAAGATGAATACCACAAACTTTTATTGATTCTGGCTCTGATTCCACCATTACAATAAACATTAAACATATTTTGGAATTCTTTAATTTCTTTTTCTTTTAATTGAATCGGCAAAGTATCAAATAGGAAGTTCAACTTTGGAAGTAACATCATCTTGCATAACGCAACTCTGCCAAACCACGACAACTTTAATTTATTATATTGCAAGATTTTATCTTTTATTTCTTTTTTTTTGTTTTCCATAGTTAAGCCTCTTGAGATCCTCCCATTTGTAGGATATATTTATACCCAAATATTTCAAACTATTTCTAACCTCTATTTTATATTTATCCTTAATTTTCTTTTGTTCTTCCTTGTCTATATTACACACAATCATTTCAGACTTGTCCCAATTTATCCTCAATCCAGTTACTTCCTCAAAATCTTTTAGGTGTTTCTGAATCCTATCTAATGCCTTCAAAGGATGTTTTAAAATTACTAAGGTGTCGTCCGCATACAAACTTATCTTATTTTCTACAATGCCTTCAATTTTTGTATCCTGTCTTATAACATTTGCTAACATCTCCATTGCCATAATAAATAATATTGGAGATAGCGGACATCCCTGCCGTGTTCCTGCTTCTAAATTAATCTCATCCGTATTGGCTTCATTAACTTTGATATTGGCAGAACCTTGCTGATATAATTGATCTATAACACTCTTAAATTTATCTCCAAATCCATATGAATTAATTATTTCCTTTATTGTTACCCATTGAAGAGAGTCAAACGCCTTAAATATATCCAAAGATACCATTCCTACCTTTTCTTTATCTTTTATCGCAATGTCAATTAAGTCCAAAACCCTCCTTGTCAGATCTGCCATATACCTTCCTTTTAAAAAACCTGCCTAATCCTTATTTATATATTCATTCATGACATCATTGAGTCTATTAGCCAAAATTGTTGTAAATAATCTTGCATCTTGATTTATTAAGGAAATGGGCCTATACGATTCTACTTTCTCAAGATCCTTACCCGGTTTAGGTATTAAAACAATTATTGTCTGGTTCCAGGAGGTTGGGATTAATCCCCCCTCCAAAATGTAATTGAACAATTTTAGTAATCTTGGAACTACAATATCTTCTTTAAATTCTTTATAAAGCTCTGCTGGTAATCCATCCTCCCCTGGGGACTTTCCTATCTTCAATTTATCTATCACTTCTTTTATTTCTTTCACTGTTATTGATTCTTCCATTCTAGGCTTGTGCTTTTGTGTTATTCCACTCACTTGTTTTTCCAACTGGTATCTCAATTTCCCTATGTCTATCTTTTTTTTAGTGTATAATTCCTGATAAAAATCCTTAATTATATTAATTTTATCATTTAATTTATTATATCTAATTCCATCCTTAGTCAAAACTCCAATCTCCCTTTTTGTCTTTTGCTGCTCTTGCCAGCAACTTCGAATTTTGATTACCAAATTCAAAATACTCCCTCTTCAGATAAACTAAGTCCCATTGGACCTTTTCTATGTCCTTTCCCACTATTTCCATTCTTAATTTCTGCATCTTATCAAAAATCTTAATATCTTTAGTTCCTGCATGCTCCTCCTGTAGCTTTTTTTATCTCTTTTTCGCTCTTATCATACTTTATCTTCCATTGTCTATTTTTAATAGTGGTCAATTTAATACTTTCACCTCTAAATATTGACTTCATAGTATCCCAAACCATATTATATCCTATTTCCCCCATATCATTCCACAACCAATACTCTTCCCAATTTTGAATCATTTGTGTTTTAACCTCTATATCTCGCTATAGCTTGAGATCCTATCTCCAATTAAATCTACTTTTCTTTACACTTTCTAAATTTAGTACCAACAGAACTTTTGCATGGTCAGATTCTTTAATAATCCCAGTTTCTATATCTTCAAAAATTGTAACCATGTTTTCCATAACAAATATATAATTTATCCTTGAGTAAGTATTGTGAACCCGGGGAAAAAAAGTATATGCCCTTTCTAAGCCTTTTATTTCTCTCTATTTGTCCTTTAAAGCTAACAAATTCATCCACCTATCCAAAATTTTCTTTTTATTACCCCCGGCCTCCCGTGTTATATTTGTAGTATCTATAGTTGACCTTACCAAATTAAAATCCCCTGCTACAATAATCTTTGCAGTTCCTTCCTTCTTTTAAATTTGATAAATCTTATCCAGAAATTTCTCTTGACCTTCATTAGGAACATAAATATTAACCAATGTAACTTCCTCAACCTCAATCTTACCTTGAACAATTAAATACCTACCTTCCGGGTCAGCTATACTTTTTGTCATGTCAAAGCTCAATCTATCTGATATTAATGTTGCTACTCCTCTCGATTTAGAAGAACCATAAGCCTTTTCATATATTTGTGTCCATCCTAAAAACATTCTATTTGAATCACTTGGTTTTGTATGCGTTTCCTGAAGGAAGACTATGTCTGGCCTGTCTTTCCTGAGAGCTGATTCTAACCTTCTGCATTTGACCTGACAGCCAGTACCTTTCACATTCCAAGTTAACACCTTTATATTCTTCATAGGTCAATCCACGAACAATTTTGTCCACTGCATTCTCGTATGGGCCTGCATTCCTTTAGCCAGGAATTCCCCTTCACCCTACATAAACAACTAAAATACAAATATAAACAAAATAACGTGTGCCCTCACACTCAATTTATCCGACACATTTGCAAATTTCAACAACATGTATCTAGGTCTTGTTCTACCTTTCTTTGAACCTAAACAAAAAACACTGATATGTTCAGGACCAAAATTAATTCCCAATCCTAACCCATTCAACCATGTTAATATTCTGGACCTTAACAAATCTGGGGTCTTCTCAGGAATCTTTCTAATTACTATATTAGCTTGTCTCATCTGTTCTTCCACTATTTCTAATCTCATCTCTTGACTCCCCACCTTAAGATCTCTCTCCTTATCTTTTTCCTTTATCTTGTCTAATTCTTTGGTTACTTTTTCATCTCATCCTGTTCTTTTTTAATTGCATCCTGTCCTTTCTCCAATTTATCATGTTCCGAATGCATTGTTTTAATAAGATCCGCCATCATTGTTTGAAGATTAAATTGCCCTTTCATTATTTCTGTCTTATCCTTGACACACTCTTCTAATTTTTGAACATCTTTCTGCAAACTGAGCTGTAAACTGTGTAAATCTTTCTGAAAGTTCATCTCCATAAAATCTATTCTTTCTTTAATTTTTTCATACTCAGTCTTGGGTGCCCCTATTCCTTTCTCATCTTTAGATTTCTGTGGTTTCCGCTGTTGCTGCTGTTGTTGTTGTGGTTGTTGTAGTTGCGGTTCCTGCTGCTGTTTCTGTTGTTGTTCTAATATTTTTCTCACCTTCTCCTGTTCCTTCGCTTCTTTTAATTCTTGCTGCAAGTCCTTCGGGGGCCCCTTACTCTCGTCCTCCATCCTAATCAGCCTTTTATAACTTCTATCTGACGATGTCTCTCGATCTACCCTTACCCAAGATGGCTTTTTATCCCCCCCCTCACCCACGACAACTCATTCACACAGAAAAATATACAATTATAATTATTCTGAATATCCCCAGATCAATCAATTTAAATTCAAAGTATATCAAATCATAAATTCAGACTTTCCCAATCATGTAAATCAATAATAATTCAACTTAGTGAATAATAATAATCAAAATGAGAAAGGGTACAAAAAATTATCCACTGTGTCCATTTTCTTTCAAAAATCAAAAATCTTGTAATTCAGTTTAATACCCAACCTCTTATTATTTTATTGTCTTGTAATCTCCAATATGTCCAAATCAATGGGGGTGAAGTAACAAGAGGGGGGGAGACCAATTTTTTCCTTACAGTCTTAGGAAGCCTGTTATTTTGTGACAATCCAATCCAATCCAATGACAGTAAAAACTGTATCCAATATATATCCTTGTGCCAGTGAAAAAAGGTTGAAGTTTCTGAATATTCCCCAGACCAATCAATTGGTCCGATATATCCAAGTCAATGGGGATGAAGTAACAAGAAAAAAAATCCACCCTTGGGAAGCCTGTTACTTTGTGGCAATCCAATCCAATCCAATGACAATAAGAACTGTATCCAATATGTGTCCAGTATATATCCTTGTGCCAGTGAAGAAAGGTTGAAGTTTCTGAATATTCCCCAGACCAATCAATTGGTCCAATATATCCAAATCAATGGGGATGAAGTTTAAAGAGATGAGATTTCCCATATCTGCTCTTTTTAAAAAATAGAAAAGGTGGCATTTGAATAAGCTGTGGTCTCAGGGGAATGTAGCTAG
Organism: Bradypodion pumilum; assembly: GCA_035047305.1. Taxonomy (NCBI): domain Eukaryota; kingdom Metazoa; phylum Chordata; class Lepidosauria; order Squamata; family Chamaeleonidae; genus Bradypodion; species Bradypodion pumilum. The sequence goes on from JAWDJD010000004.1 coordinate 137,355,664, forward strand.
ATAATTAAGAAGTGAATGGATAACATCTTTTGGTTCTTAAAACGTTACAAGCTATTAAAGCTGACAAATTGCCATGTTCTAATAGTACACATTTCAAAGCTAAGGGAAGGAAGAAAGGATTGCTTTGCAGATATAGCTTCCTGGCTGCTAAGAAAGAAAGAACAGTAACATGTTTGTATGAAATAAAAAATGGCTGGCCATTTAGCATTCATAGGGAAGCTGTTCAAGAACAACAAAGTAAAGAAAATTACCCATGAGGACACATTAATGCACCTTGTTTCTTGGCAAGAAGATGAATTAGATGATTTCAGCTAGTTATTTTTCATCTCTAATTATAATTGCATTTTGTTTTTGCAATGTGACTGGGGGGAAATGATTTGCACATAGAAAAACTTTCAGAAGAAACCCAGATCATTTTTTTGAAAAAGGAACAATGCTGATTTTCAGTGTTTTGCCATTGATTAGTCATTTATTGTATCTGAAGTCCTTGCTTGTTTAGAAGTTGTGGGTGGAGAGAGAGAGGCTTTTTATGAAATATGAAAGTAAAACTGAAGCAGGAGATAAAGAGAAATGAAACATCAGAAAGGTAGGGGAATCAAAATGATAAAACTCCATCAAGTGGAGTTTTATCAGGTAGAATTGCTCCCCTTCAGGAAGGTCTTAAAAACATGGCTATGCCAGCAGGTGTGGGGTACAACTAGTACACAACCCAGCCCTCCTGGCTTATTTAGCCCTGCTCGGGGTTTTTATTTACTTCTGCCTGGGTGCCCTTCTTTTTAAGGGGATTGGGTAGGTTTTATGGATGTTTTAGAGAATGTCATAGTATTTGGTTTTAATTAATATTGGGTATGGGTTTTAACTGATGTTGTGAGCTGCCTTGGGTTGCTTAGGTGAAAAAGGTGGTTATATAAATCCAGTAAGTAAGTAAGTGTTAAAGGGAAGGTGAATGAGCTCCTTTCACATTTCAGTGGTGTACAGAGGTAGGCAAGTCTAGTGCATCTGGGCCCCCGATTCTAACTTCCAAGATCCCACTGTGGGCTGTTCCCTAACACATACCTTCAAACACCAGCAACACAGCAGGATATCAAATGTAGAATATGTCTAGTTGCTCAAGCTTCACCTTCATGGTATCTTAGAGGAGAATGGCTAATCTAAAACAACGTATGTATCCATGGCATTGGCTGTGGTGGCTTGGTGGTTAAGACACTGAGCTTAAAAACTGGAAGGTTAGCAGGTCAGCAGTTCGAGACCCAAGTGCTATGCGACAGTGAGCTCCTACTATCTGTTCCAGCTCTTCTCAGCTCCTGCCACTTAGAAAGCAAGAAATTGCAAGACGCAATAGCAATTACACTTATATACCATCTCATAGCACTTAGTGCCCCCTCTGGGCAATTCACGAAGTAATTAGCATTTTGCCCCCAACATGCTGGGTACCCATTTTACTGACCTTGGAAGGTGGAAGGGTGAGTCAATTTAAACCACCATCAGGATTGAACTCACAACATTTTAGATAGCACAGATACTGTAAATAGGTACCACTTCAGTGAGAAAGGTAACAGTGCTCGATGCGCTCCACTGATTAGTCATGCCTGCTACATAACCACGACACACACAGACAGCGTTGGCTCTTTGGCTGAAAATGAGATGAGCACTGCCCCCTAGATCATACCCATCAAGCACCGCTCCGGAAAATACGGGAACTGCTCTGGCCCAGGTTTAATATCCAACCAGGTTTGCATGTGCAGCAAAAACTCCTTTGTGCATGTGTAGAACACGTTTGGGCATGTGCAGATGGGTTCTGTGTGCGCGCGCGTGCGCAGTAACCCCTTTCCCTGCCGTTCTAAATACAGGATGGCGCCAGGAAAGGGGAGGAACTCATGCCAAAATACGGGATTTCCCGGCCAATCCGGGATACTTGATAGGTATGCCCTAGAGTCGGACACAAATGGCTTTTGAGCAAGTAAGACCTTTACCTTTACTATCCATGGCATGCCTTGTTTAACTGAAGAAATTTTGTGTACTCCCCCCCCAGCAGCATCTATGCATTGCTGATATTTGGCAGCATGCCACCAAATACAGAGGTTGTAGGGAACTGCAGGGGGCATGACAATGATAGGGGAGCACATATAGTCTGTGGACTACATGATGCTCATTCCTGCTCTCGTGGTGAGTCAATGGGTCAAGACTCCATAACCAAATGATGATTTCTGGGAGCACAGAACCATATTGACAGGGTCAACTGTGTGAACCCACAATATTAAATAATTACATTTTCCCCTCACCAGTTTGCTGAAGTGGGAGGCAAAGAAGCATGAGACCAGTTCAAGCCCCATTTGGCTTGTAGAGAGATCTGCTGTTTTCATACAATTTAAACTGTGAAGGTTGCATCAAAGAGAGAGGTTCACACAGAAATATCTTAATTTGGCACAGAACATGAATACACATGATTCTTAAGCCTTAAGAGGCTGTTTAAAATCTTAAGAAAGCCTCTAAAGATTCCTGTGAGAATTGCAGTGACATGAATCCTTAGAAGAAGAAAGGGATAGTAAGTTTTGAGAGGCCACTGGGGTGCCGTAGTGGAATAAACGTCTGCTAATTGGAATCTCTCCAGTTGCATTTTTACATTAAAAAATTTCAAATTTGCTATTGGTAAATATAAATGAATATGTGCATGGTCTAATAAGAAAATAAGCCTTGTGAGGACAAATACATCAGCAAAGTAGAGAGACGGGCAACAAAGATTATCAGAGGACTAGAAACCAAGCCATACAAGGAAAAACTGAAGGACTGGACATATTTAGCCTTGAGAAAAGGAGACTGAAAGGGGATATGATAGCACTCTTCAAATATCTGAAATATGGTCATAATGAGGAGGGGTGGGATTTGTTCTCGGTCATCCCAGAGTGCAGGGCATGCAATAACAGGCTCAAACTAAAGGAAGCCAGATATAGGCTGAATAATAGGAAAACCTAATGATTAGAGTAGTATAATAGTGGAACCAACTGCCTTGAGAGGTGGCGAGCACTCCAACAATGGAAGCATCCAAGAGAGAATTGGACAACCATTCGTCATATCTGATTTGATTTGGGTTCCTGCATTGATCAGGGGGTTGGACTCAATGGCCTAAAGGGCTCCTTCCAACTCAGTGATTCTATGATTGAAAGCATTAAGCCTGGGGCACATCAATGTGAACACTTCACTTAGCAGAACATGTGCGGGAAGTATTGACAGATAATTTTTCAGCACAAGCATTATCGGAAAATACTATTTCTTTTTTGTATCCATTATTTATAATCAAATTCCTGTCCTTCCTTGCTTTGCAATGCTGGCAAAAATGCTACAATAAACAAATAAGACAACTGTTACCATTACGGATTGTTATATGCCTTTAACTTGCTTCCCACTTATGGTGAGCCTATGAACTGGTGATGCCCTCTTGGATGCACACCTTAACATGAGGAGTTTGACTTTGTCACAGGAGTTGAGAGCAATATTGTCAGGATTCTGTTATAAACATAGCTTTCTAAGAAGTCACACAAGGTGAAGCAGTCAGTGTTGAGACACCCGACTTAGAATCATCCACCTTCTCCAGGAATAAGTACAGCGGTACCTCGTTGTTGTACAAAACAATTGCTATATGATGCATGCATTGTATAGCAATTTTCTCTATGGGATGCATCGTGCAACGATTTTTTTTTGCTAAGTGGTTTTTCCCATTGAAAAATTGTTGTACAATTTTTTCCATAGGGAAAATTGTTATGCAAGATGCCATTTTTTTCTCAAAACCTAATTGTTATGCGATTTCGTTGCTATACGGGATGATTGTTGTATGAGGTTCCACTGTAGTTCCAAAAGTGATGGGTGTGGATAAACTCCAGAAGGGTAGTGGCTAGACAGCAACTGTAGAGAAGAAAACACTGGTGGAGGACCCTTCATAGACAAATGCAGGAACACTCAATCTTACTCTTGTTTGTATTCCACAGAAAGTGGCAATGGTAAACCACTTCTGAAAACATTCAGCCTTGAAACTGCCACTGTTATGGGACAAAACAATTACATTTCATAAACAGAAAAAATGTATTATTTCCTTTTCTTCCTTCACATATTTTAAAGTGGTATATATTAAGTTCCTAGAGGGCATTTCATTTAAGGACTGAATAAATGCATGTTGACTTAGCTTTAGCAGATTGGCTGCATCACATGTCCTTAGCTACAGGCTGAAGGAATACGCAGGAAGAATGAAACAACTGCAGTTGCTTCTGAAACAGACAATCTTCTACGTCCTCCTAAAATCCAACTACCATATTAGAGCCATGCTAAAATGTAAAGATATTGAGCTTTCCCCCCTAAATCAAGGTATGCTTTACTTTGACTCCCTGCACTCTAGTGTCTGCACTAGTAACATCAGAGCCAGCTTAATACATTTTGTCACTGGAACTGTAAGAAACAATGGCACTTCATCTCCCCCCACTCCAATCCATCAACAATGGTGATGAATTAGCAGCAGGTTAGTTTAGGTAGAGTAGAAGAAGCCATGTAGCACACACCTTTCTGTCCCCCAAAATAAGGGAATAACCAAGTGACTCCAGGAGAATTGGCTCTAGGGTGGTAGCCACTGCTGCCTCCTAGCATCTGCCACCAAGAGGGGCCAGCTCACTCTGTTGTAACATATACCCTACAAATAGCAATCAGACAAGAATATTACTCAGATATTTACCTCCCTTGTATTCAGAATCATGTAATAGAGTTGGACTACACCAGCTGAATTGAGGGTTTTCTTCATGTACCATAGCTCAAGCTATTAGTATCAATTCTTTGGTAAAGCAGAGGGTGTGATCTGCATGGGTAGGCTTCTTGTGTAATTTAGAACTGGAGGGTCAAGGTTCAGAATTGAGCAGATAGCTTATCCATCTAGAACAGTGTCTTGGCTTCTGATCTTCCCAACTTAATATGTGAAGAGTAACAGACCATGGGATAGTGATGTGATGGAGTGGGTGATCCAAACAGTGCCGGAACACTCTCCACTGTTTTTTTAAGTACTTGGAGGTTGAACAGCCACATGGGTTTCAAGTGTGACCCTCCAAATGTTGGACTGCAATTTTCACATTTCCTCACCACTAGCTATGCTGTCTAGACCTAATAAGATAGGTTAAAGGTAAATGTTTCCCTTGCTCGAAAGCCAGTCGTATCCGACTCTAGGGTTCAGTGCTCATCTGTTTCAAAGCCAAAGAGCCAGCGCTGTCTGCTTCTGCAGATGTTTCCGTGGTCATGTGGCAGGCATGACTAGACACTGGAGTGCACGGAATGCTGTTACCTTCCCACCGAAGTGATCCCTATTTATCTACTTGCAATTTCTTGCTTTCGAACTGCTAGGTTGGCAGGATCGAACTGCTAGGTCAGCAACAGGGGTCAGCAAACGTGGCTCTCCAGATGTTCTTGGACTTCGATTCCCAGAAGCCCTGATCAGCAGGTGTACTGACTTAGGAGTCTGGTAATTGAATTCCAAGAACACCTGGAAAGCCAAGTTTGCTGACTCCTGATCTAGAAAATAACATATTCCTTGTGGCTTATACCTTCAAATTAGAACCAAGTTCAACATTCAATCTGACAAATACTTATGGGTTAGATATCTGATTAATATGTTTTTCCAACTGTCAATTTATGTTGCAATAATGCAAACTTTTCAGCAACACCCCTGAATGCTTAGATAAACTCTTGTGTTCATTAATATAATATAAAAGGTAGAAACTGGATTTCTGTGAATTCAAATATCACTTGACAGTAAGCCAAGCAGATGTTTTAAACTTTGGAATGTCTCTGTGGCATATGGCAAGCTGAAAGAGACATAACAGAAAAGTATAAGAAGCAGTGGCTTATTAAGCATTAAAAGCAGTACTCCTATGAACTTTTCTACCTCACAATTAGCTTTATTTTTCTTTCGACTGGTCATCAGGACTTACTCTACTGGCTCAATATGTATTATGAATGCTCAAATACAGTGGTACCTCGCATAACGAATGCATCACATAGTGAAAAATTCGCATAATGAAGCATTCGTTATGCAAATGCGATACCCCGCATAACAATTTTTTCATTATGCGGGGTTTTTGGTAACCGGGGTATACCCACTTAATGAGAACCCCGGTTAACTAACTTTTTTTGTTATGTGGGGTATCTCCCATAGGGAACCGCATAACAAAAAGGGGAAAAAAGCGCATAGCAAATAGCTCCATGGAACAGAGTTTTTTTTTCGTTATGTGGGGTTCTATTGTTCCACACTGGAGAAAAGAATACATGGCTGGAAAACAGTGTTTTTTTCCTAATCATATGCCAAATATAGTATCTAGTCCAGTGGTGGTCAACCTAGGCACTCCATCTGTTCTTGAACTTCAATTCCCAGAAGCCCTGATCAGCAGGAGTGCTGACTTTGGCTTCTGGTAATTGAAGTCCAAGAACACCTGGAGTGCCAAGGTTTGCCATCACTGATCTAGGTTTCGACTCTTAGCTTCAACACAACTGCGGAAGTGTCCATGTAATTTGGGGGTTTATACAGGATACTTTTTCAAAATTCAAAATGTTCCCAAATTTAGAGACTCTAAAAGCTTATTTGAACCATTATATTCCGAGTCTGAGACAAATACCAGACTATCTTCTCTTTTCCTGCCAGGCCACCAGCAACAGATTTATTACCTGCTACCTGATCTACTTTTTAAAGGGATCTTCTGCAGGCAAAGCATGTGTTCTACTTCTGAGCGATGATCCTGAATGTGTCTTCTGTGTCCTTCAATTACTTCTGATTTCTGACAATTCCATGATTTAATGACTTTCAAAAGATACAATAATTCAGCCCTACAAAGGTTGTGCAAATTTAAGACCACGGGTTCCCTTTCTGAGTCAATCAATAGTAATAATAATTGTAGTAATACTACTACTAATAACAGTAATTATAAGTGTGTTTCATTAAGTCTATTTTGCTTTACGGATAAAAGTAAAATGGAAAGGAATGAAGCTAGCACAAAAGTATTATTGTTTTAAAACTAGGGGATGAATATATATATTAAAGTAATGATATTGAGAATATTTAATCGAGAAGGTCTATAAATCCCACTGGTAGTGGGTGTACACAGAAATTATATGTAATTCTGTTAAGCTTTTTGTGGTTTTTTTGTAGTTTTTGTGATGTTTTTTGTTTATTTTTGTGGCTTTTTTGTATTTTTAATTAAATAAAGAAATAAATATTTTTTAAAAAAATTGATTAGATTGCTGCCTAAATCTTGGAACTAGGCACTATGTCCCACAAAATGTACCTTTGCATAAAAACCTCTAACTCTAAAATAAAACGTACTGTATTTTCTGGCGTATAAGACTACTTTTTAACCCCGAAAAATCTGTGCCAAAGTCGGGGGTCGTCTTATAGGACAGGTACTTAACTGCAGCTTGTTTCCCCTTGCTTCATATGTCCGGCGCATATGGTGGGGGGTGCCGCGGCCAAGTCCCTGCTCTGTGCGGGGAGTATGAAGCAAGGGGAAGCAAGCTGCACACATCTTCCTGTACCTCGAGGAGGAGAACGTGAGCGTGGATTGGCTCTCCACCAGAACCTGCCCATTCGACTAGGAGGGCTGCGCGTCTTCGGGTTGAGTGTGGGTTAATTTTTATTTGGTGTGCATTGGAAGAGAGGTAGTCTTATACGGCAAGTATATTCCAAACTCTATATTTTAACTGGAAAAGTTGGGGGTCGTCTTATACGCCCAGTCGTCTTATACACCGGAAAATATGGTAGGTTCGTTTGATGTTACACTTTGTTATTAGCATGTTAGCAGCACAAACTAAATTAGGAAACATGAAATCTCTTAATGGCTATAAGAATATGAATTTCAAAAGTAAAACAATCCATAGCTTCACTTCAAGCCTGCAATAATGAAACAAATAATAAGATCATGTCTCATGAGTTTCAGCTGCCTGCTATTATTCACAACAGCATGGCACTGTGCAGACATGTAGAAAATTCAGAAAATGACTCGAAGTACTTACATTTCCATATTGGAAACTTCATAATATTTCATCACGCAGAAATCACCTGCCTATTGATTCAGAACGTTGAACAGGAAGTTGAAGGAATTCTTAGTTTGAGGCAAAGCACAATTCTAACTTGACAAAACCTCTCCATCTCTCCTGCATGCCCAGACTGGATATTTATGTCATTGGAGGCCACAGATCAAGATGACATAACACAGAGAAAATACAGCAGGATTCAGCATAAACAAAGATATGCCATTTTCAAATGCTCCCCCTTATGCGGAAACTCCCAAGCCAAAGGCAGGAGTGCATGAGTGAAAACACAAAGGTAGCCAGAGGATTGGGGGGAAGGTTTCCCTTGCTCGAAAGCCAGTCGTATCCAACTCTAGGGTACAATGCTCATCTCTGTTTCAAAGCTGAAGAGCCAGTGTTGTCTGCTTCTGCAGATTTTTCCATGTGGCAGGCATGACTAGACATCGGAGTGGAAAGAATGCTGTTTCCTTCCCACTAAAGTGGTCCCTATTTATCTACTTGCAATTTCTTGCTTTCGAACGGCTAGGTTGGCAGGAGCTGGGACAAAGCCGGGAGCTCATTCCATCCTGCAGTACTTGGGAATCGAACTGCTGACCTTCCGCCTTCCAGTCAGCGTCTTAGCCACTTGAGCCACTACAGTGGCTCAAGTGCCTAAGGGGGGGAATTCAAATCTGAGGGGGGAGATACCTCCCTTGTTCAGTCACCCTGGCAAGGAAGGAGCATCTCAATGTGGCCTAACTCCACACTGCAGTCTATTATGACTGCAGTCTATTATGACTACAGTCCTCTGTTCCATTCATTTTAAATGTCTCTGCTTTGAAGGAAGTTTCTCATTCCCTTTCTTTCTGTCTTTCCATGTCTGTATAATCTTAAAGTGTAGGGCAAATATGTCTCAATTGGTGCAGTGCTTTCAAAGCAAAAAGGCATCCAATTTATTAAGTTTATTGATAACGTTGCCCTTTTTTGTTCTCTTTGTCCATAAAGAGACTAATTTTTCATCTCATTTAGGTCTTTGTATGAAATAGTTTGCATGAAATAGTTTGGAAATGCTTTCCAGTTTGAGCAAATATGCCAATTAAATTTAAAGCTCTAGCCAGGTATGTAGAAGTTCTGCTTGCCTCCTTTGCCATACAACTGCCCTCTTCAGCTGTGTTGTGCGTCAGAAGGAATATTGTAAGAGGACAGAAATCGTTTTTATCTAACTTAATTCTCTCATACCATCATTTGTAATTTGTAGACCTCTGGCACTTAAACATTTTATTGTGCAAAAGTGTCAGAAGAACTTGGATGAACCAATGACTATGTAGCCTAGTGTTTTGATTTTAAATAGGGATCAATGAAATGCCTTCAACAGGGCCTCCTCTATTGTGCCCCCCCCCCATCATAGCTTTCTGCCTCTGAAGGCAAGGTTCCCGTGAAATTTGGTTCTGTTGAGTTGTAAATGGTTAGTAGATGGATGGAAAATAAACATTGCGGCAGTACACATCTGCTATTGAGTTACCGTATTTTCCGGCGTATAAGACGACTGGGCGTATAAGACGACCCCCAACTTTTCCAGTTAAAATATAGAGTTTGGAATATACTTGCTGTATAAGACTACCTCTCTTCCAATGCACACCAAATAAAAATTAACCCACGCACAACCCTCCAAGTCGAATGGGCAGGTTCTGGTGGAGAGCCAATCCACGCTCACGTTCTCCTCCTCGAGGTACAGGAAGATGTGTGCAGCTTGCTTCCCCTTACTTCATACTCCCCACACAGAGCAGGGACTCGGCCGCGGCACCCTCCACCATATGCGCCGGACATATGAAGCAAGGGAAAACAAGCTGCAGTTAAGTACCTGTCCTATAAGACGACCCCCGACTTTGGCACAGATTTTTCGGGGTTAAAAAGTAGTCTTATACGCCAGAAAATACAGTAATTGAGGATGGTGTGAGTGACCTAGCCAGAATCCAATTATCCACCATGTTCTGTGAAGTGGGCTGGGAATGAAAGGATCTCGGTGTCTTACCTTCTCTTATTTTGACAATAAAATGAACAGCTGCCATGGTGGATTTCAACCCCACTGTCAGAGTTTAATATTGTAGCTCCTAGCTTTGGAAGAAAAGCAGCTGATGAAATTGGCCCATGAGGTCCAATTTTCTTCCATAAAGAAAGAAGTCAAAATCAACGTGATGGTATGTAATTATTATTTATAGATCTCTTCATTGGACTTTTATTCTTTTGCACAAGAGTAGTAAAACCTGCTTTTTAAAAAACTTAATGTACTGGCCACATGTTTAACTTAATTTGCTTATGAATTATATTTACAAATATTTATATATTGCCTTTTCTCAAATTGGCTCTGAATGGCTCATGTTGTTCTCCTCGCTTCATTATCCTTCTACATTATTCTCTCAAGAGCTTTGTGAAATGGTGCTGGCTGACCCATTCACTTGGTGGGTTTCATTTCCCAGGGGAGACTAGAACTTAGATCACCCAGGGCCTAATCTAAAACCACATGTTCCTAGATTTTCAGTTTTTGAACTCTAAATTCCATTTTTAAATTTTATTTTATCTCACTGCATTCATCTCGTCTTTTATTCATTTCTTCTGTCCATTTAACATTTATCAGCCTCAATACATTACCTGGAAAGCACTGCAAATAATTTTGCAATACCCCTAACGTTACATAAAAAAAATCCCACTCAATGAAATTAATTAATAGATAAAAATGCAATACTCTGGGATAAGTGATAAATCCTAGATGTACATGCCTGCATCAAACTACCTGAATATTCAGATCACTGGGTTATAGTCCTGTAATTATTATACATTTTACTGAATGGCTCCTGATGTAATTAAAAAAACAACACCCTATATCTGTTCCTGAATGCCTGAAACAGTTGCTAAATGCAGCCTCGGATTTTCCAAGTCCTGTGTAATGGCTAAAATTAAAATGTAATTTGTGAGCCAATATAGTACGGTATGTGTTTTAAAATAGACTTTTTATGGTGTGGAACAAATCCTAATTTAACACGATACCTTTGGATTTAGTGGATTGCATGTCTGCTTCTACGCAACTGAACTAGCTGTTACTGAGATTGTGTCTTATTGTGTTTCATTTTATAACCAGTGCCACATCAGCTCACTAGAACACACAGAATTGTATCCAGTGGAGTTTAGCACTCATGGAAAGTTGTTTTGCTCACACAAAGCATTTCTTAATTTTCATCCACATCCCCTACCTACTGCAGTTCCTGTCATCATATCCAACAGGGCTCCCCACATTTTCCCGTCTTCAACAGTAGGAAGGAAGAACCGGCAAAAATTGGGCATCCTACAGCAGAACCTTCTGCTATTGCAAAGCCAACACAGCACAAATTCCTTGTGTTAAATATACATTCCATAGGCCAGAATGCTTGACATACCACTCATAAGCCATCTGTACAGTCAGTTTAAATGTGCAGTCTTGCCATGTGATGGTGTATGGGTAACACATACCTTCCCTGCTAAAGACAGGCTTTTACGGAGGTGATGTATCTAAGCAGCTTAAGTATTAAAATCAGAGACAAGTTTGTGCAAAATCCTGTACATGAAATTGAAAACTATGCTATTTTTCAAAAGCTCCAGTGAGTTCAATCTTTTGTTAAAATACAGAAAACTCTAAATCAATTTTTATAAAATATGGGATTTTATAGGAACAAGGTGCAAACCAGAGATGCAAGAGAAATTGGAAATGTATTACTGCTTTTACAGTGAATAGTTGGTTATTATAGACATTGGCTCAATAGTAAAACCTCCACTTCTGAAAAGATGGGCAGTATTATGTATGCAAAAGTTCTCAGAGAGGGAAACCCCCACAAAGAAAGATCAAATAAACGACATTCAGACTTTAGCACAGGGGTTCTCAACCTTTTCAAGCTGAGTGTCAGGTCACGCTCACTCAGCATATATGTGTGGCTATTTTCTGCTTTTGTTTTCTTTGAAATCAAGAACTCAAATGAAACACAATCAATTCCCACAAATAAGAAACAATAATAACTCCTTCAGCAATTGAAAATTCAAATACAGTAATACCCCAGATAACGTTTAAACTTGGTTCCACAAGTCCTAATGTTATAAGATTTTTAACGTCATGTGATACATGTATTGCACAACATTAAACCCTATGGGATGAATCGCATAATGTCAAACTCCACAGAGATTCATTGTAACCAGCACAGACATCAGGGGACATTGTGCGATACATCCCATAGGGTTTTATGTTGTGAGGTGCAAATTTATTCTTCAGATTTCTTAACGTTACACACACACACACACACACACACACACACACACACACACACACACACACACACACACACACACACACACACACGCACACAAGCTGATTACCCGGTTTTGCTCCGGTTTTTCATTTTTTTAACGAAGGCCAGCCTTTCCCTCTTGGAAAACCTTGTGGGGTGTATGTGGGTCAAGCCTGCCTCCCTTCCTCCATCTCTGTCTTCCCTCATCCATCCCGCTTTTCCATTGATGGTCACTTACTGCCCTTATCCTTCGCACACATGTGTCCAGCCACCTGGTGAGAGAGCAGCACACAGCCGTTGAGGAGCTGTCGGGCCTTCCCTCTTTCCTCAACTTTGCCCACTGCAGCTCCTGCGCCCTCCCGGCCCTCTCAAGGGCCTCAGTCACCACTGCAGTGCCAACCCGACCAGGCCCCCCATTTGCCTTCAACCTACTGTGAAAACTACAGCTGAACTCAGAGGGCTGCAGTTGAGCTAGTCAGATGATGTCACAATCTCAACCTACCTGGGACTATGACATCAGCTCAATTACATCACTGAGAACACACACACATTGTATAGATCAATTGTGTCCCAATTTGGGGGGCATACACCCCCCTTGGGGCTTGTGACCCCTGCAGTGCTGATCTCCCATGCCCAAAGTAGGTGTATGCCAAGTTTCAGCGACATCCGTCCAGGGGTGTGGAAGTCTTTCAAGCGAATGCAAACAAACTCTTCTGTTATATCTATATTTATATCTACACACACACACACACACAGACAGACACACAGTGGAACCCTGGATAATGACAAAACTTGGTTCCACAAGTCATGTCGTTGTCCGATTTTTGTCGCTATCCAGGGAAAGCATTGGACAATGACAAAAAAACCGCTTTCAACCAAGGCACGCACCACGCGGGGTGTCTGCTTGTAGATCGGGCTGGGTGGGGGTGCCAGCCCGTGTGGTGCATGTGGACCCAGTGGAGAGGGGGGAGAGGAGAAGGCACCCGCCTGACACTCTGATATTAAAGAGGAAAAACCGGGCGGTTTTTTCTCTTTAATATCAGGTTGTCCCATGGGTGCAATCCCCTCTTTGCCGGGTCCCCAGGCTCCGGAAGGGTTGGGGGGACACCCCTTTTGTGACCCTAAACCATTCTAGAACCATGGGAAATGGCAGAGAAGGGATCGAACCCACGTGACACTGCAATGTTAAAGAGGAAAAAAGAGGCAGTATTTCCTCTTTAATCTTGGAGTGTGTGTGGGGGGTGCCATCTCCTCTCTGCCAGGTCCCCTGGGTCTGGAAAGGTTGGGGGGCAGACCCCTTTTGTTCCTGCCATTCTACAAACCCCTGATGCCTCGCTGCAGTTGAGAAATAACCCCTGGACTTTCTTGACTGCAGTGAAGCCTCGGGGGTTCGTAGAATGGCGGGGACAATAGGGGCCTGTCCCCCCAATCCTTCCAGACCCAGGGGACCTGAAGGAGATGAAATGGCACCTCCACACAACCCGAGATTAAAGAAGAAAAAATCCCCCCCTTTTCCTGTTTAACATTGTAGTGTATGATGGGTGCATTCTCTCCCCCCCCCCCACTGCCGGGTCCCCTGGGTCTGGAAGGGTTGGGAGGACCTAGAGGACCCAGCAGGAGGGAGATGGAACCCCCAACACCCCGAGATTAAAGAGGAAAATGCCCTCCTTTCCTCTTTAACATTGCAGTGTCCGATGGGTCATTCTCCCCATCCCGCCGGGTCCCCTGGGTCTGGAAGGGTTTGGGGACAATAGGGGTCTGTCTCCCCAACCATTCTGGACCCAAGGGAGCTGGCGGGGGGAGATGGAATCCCCCACACACCCTTAGATTAAAGAGGAAAAAATGTTCCCCTTTTCCTCTTTAACATCGCAGTGTCTGATGGGTGCATTCTTTCCCCCCCCAAGCCGGATCCCCTGGGTCTGGAAGGGTTGGGGGGACAATAGGGGTCTGGCCCCCCAACCCTTCCAGATGCAAGGAACCTGACCAGGGGGAGATGGCACCACCCACACCCCAAGATTTTTTTTTGTTTAGTCGTACAGTCGATTCTGACCCTTTGTGACCCTATGGACCATTGCCCTCCAGGCACCTCTGTCCTCCACTATCCTCCTCAGCCCACCCAGCTCTAAAAATGTCCCCCTTTCCCTCTTTAACACTGGAGTGTCACGATGGAATTTTTTCCACCCATTTCGGCTTCTCCGCTACTGCGGTTGCCTCTGTTAGGCTCCAGGGAAGTGATCCGGGCTGGTTCTGACCTCCCCCCAAGCTGCTCCAAGCCAAAAACTGCAGCCGATGACCGAGTTTCCCCCGATGTTTTGGCTTGGAGCATCGTGGGGGGAACTTGGGGGAGGTCGGAAACAGCTCAGGTCACCTCCCTGGAACCTAATAGAGGCACCTGGGCTGCCTCTGCCCACTCCCACAAAAAGGATGACGTGGTCTCCTACCTGGTTGGAGACGAAAAAATCACCATCTTTCGGTCCCTGTGTCTGGCTCTCTGCCTACCCAGGAGTGTCTGGGAGGCTGGGAGGACCTATTCTGCACTGTTCTCACCTTCCTAGCACCTCCCTGGTCCACCCAACAGCTGAGAAAATTTGTGACTGCCATCTTATTTTTTTATTTTTCAAAAACAAGATGGTGGCCACAACTTTTCTCAGCTGTTGGGCAGGGCAAGGAGGTGCTAGGAAGGCGGAAACAGTGCAGAATAGGTTCTCCCAGCCTCTCAGACACTCCTGGGTAAGTGGAGAGCCAGACACAGGGACCCGAAGATGGATATTTTTTCGTCTCCAACCAGCGTGAACAGGTAGGAGACCAAACACAATCTCCCAGATAGCGATGTAATGATTTCCCCTATGGGATGCATCGTACAATGATTTTTTTTTTGCTAAGTGGTTTTTCCCATTGAAAAATTGTAATGTGGGACATCATTCTCCCCCCCAAAAAAACTAATTGTTATGTGATTTCGTTGCTATATGGGGCAATTGTTGTATGAGGTTCCTCTCTCTCTCTCTCTCTCTATCTCTGTGTGTGTATGTGTGCGTGTGTCCTCCAATGAGAATGTTTGTTCTAGTCCACAAATTCACAGAAGAGTATATTAATAGATTTTATCAAGAAATATGCTGAAGATGCCATTTTGAATGGCAAAGATATATTTGTTCAGCGAACAAACACATAAGTCATTAGAAAGAACTCCTAGGCCTATAATAAGCCTTTTTCAAATACAGTGGTACCTCATACAACATTGTTAATCAGTTCAATGGGGCTCGTTGTTGTATGAAACAATTGCTATACAATGCATGCATTGTATAACAACTTTCCCTATGGGATGCATCGTACAACGATTTTTTCTGCTAAGTGGTTTTTCCCACTGAAAAATTGTTGTACGATTTTTTTCCATAGGGAAAATTGTTATGCAGGATGCCATCCCCCCAAAACCTAACTGTTATACGATTTCGTTGTTATATGGGATGATTGTTGTATGAGGTTCCACTATATATATAATGCCTTGTTTTTACTGAGACATGAAAATATTTAATAGCATTACAGTAATATCCCACATAATGTGTGCACCACATAACGTTAAAACCATATAACATTAAGAAATAGGAAGGGAAAATTTGCACCGCACAACGTTAAACCTTATGGGATGTATCACACAATGTCCCCTGAAGTCTGAGCTGGTTACTCTGTGTGTGTGTGTGTGTACCCGCTTAATGGGAACCCTAGTTAGCGAACATTTTTTCCGTTATGCGGGGTATCTCCGATAGGAAACTGCAAAATGAAAAAAACCACATAGCTAAGAGTTCTGTGGAATTGAGTTTTTTCGTTATGCGGGGTTCTACTGCATTTCATATCCTTTCATAATAACTTCATAATGTTTCACTATTAAAAACCCTTTCTTCTATAAACTACTATTGCCTCCTGGTAACTGCTACACTAGGCTGTAATCTGGTATAAATTGCACCATGGACAGATCTCTGCATTTTCTGTGCTATAGGCCTTTAGCAGGAAATACTGTATAGTATGTGATTTAGCTACTGCTGGAGGAAAACAATTAAGCGGGTTGGAACAATTGCAGATGGACAGCTTTCAACAGAAACATAAAACAAAATCATTTTTAGATGTTTGACTGAATTGCTGGCTGATTACAAAGCTCTGTGACAGAAACATTCAGCTATGAAACAACATGGTTAACATTGAATACTTTGGCAGTAAAGCCTGATTTAAAATGGGAAGTTATTGAGCTAAATAACATAAATCAAAATACTCCATCATAATTGGGTTGTGGAGATTGACCCTCAGCATTCATTTAGGAATAGACAATTCAAAACTTTTATAAATAAATCTTAATACTTTTTTTCCTTTTACAAATGTTTGCATAAAACATCTCTAAATATACATCAGAGGCAAGCCACGTCTATATAATTTATTTTCTATCATATATAATTTATTGCTAATTATGGTTGAGAAAAAGGGATTGTGGTGGCTTAGTGGTTAAGATGTTAACAACAACAACAACACCGGGAGGAAGAATGCTATGAGCAGCAATTGTCCTCCCATCTGCCCCAGCCAACATAGCAAATGGTTGGGAAGGATGGAAGCTGAATACAACAATATCTTGGGACAAGAAATTGGTAATTGTATATAAGGATGATATAAGGATGTTACTGGATCAACAGCTAGCCAAAGTAGCTATGAATATGAAATCAAAGTTGTAGCACAGCAACATTTGTTCAGACACTGATCCCCCACCCTTGTTCTAGATGTAAACAAGCAGTGCTCAACTAGGATCCCAGATTCTAAGTTATCCAGCCTTCTTAAGCCGATGTATCATATTTATCCCCACCTCAGTCTCAAAGACAGAAAGAGGTATCATATACACCATGACACATGCACTTGAGGAACAGGATGTTTACATTTACAGAGAAGATTATCTCCAGGTAGAAGAAGACTGAAGCCATATACAAAATAGAGGAGCTATTTCAGTACTCAGGAAGCTCCAATAAGACATCAGAGCCACATGACAGGTGACAAGTTCACAAGCAAAGTCATGCTAAAAGCCTCATCAGCTAGATGGTGACATTAGATTTCCACCTATCAAACCAATGCAGAATACTCTTGATTAGAACTGCAAGTACAGTACCTTCCAATTTCACTTTTCCAGCCCTTTACAATGGTTCCTCTGTGGGTAACAGAGGAAGAAGGAAGTTATTACCCAGTAAAGGCATGCCTTCTTCCATAGCCCTTGGTTACAGTACCTGATATCCCCAGTTAAATAACAGTCATATAGGATATGGTCCAAAAGATAGTCTGTTTAATATATCTCAAGGCCTCTTCCAGTCAGAATACACCAGGGGTAGCCAACCTTGGTGCCTAGGTGTTCTTGGACTTTAATTACCAGAAGCCCAACTGCTGATCAGGGCTTCTGGGAATTGAAGTCCAAGAACACCTGGGGGAACCAAGGTTGTCAACCCCTGGAATAGACAATACAAGTCTAGTTGGGCAAATGGTTGTGATATGGTAGAAGGCAGTTTCAATCCTTCTGATTTAAGGAGGACATGGTCCCATCCAAAGGAAGCAATCCCCAAATTCCCACATAATTAGACATCCCAATCACCCAATGGAACTTGTAAATTTTGTAGTGCTTAGTACCAGTGAACGAAAGTGGATTGGAATGGGATATTTATCGTCAGACAACTATAAAGTGTTCTACTCTGGAAATAACAAACACAGAAGAAATCAAGTTAGGAAAGCAAAAGAACATTCAGTTAGTGGGTTTACTGCAAGTTCTGACTGAATAATATCAACCAAGCTCTATGGGAAACTTATCAACACAACCATCATTGAAGTCTATGCTTCAAGTATTAATGTTGAAGTTGAAACTGAAAGCATTTGTGCAAACATCCAAGACGAAACTGCTCACATATCAAAACAAGACATGCTTATAACCATAGGTCGCTGCAACACACAAGTAGGAAAGACAGCAGAACCAAATGTAACAAAATTTGGCTGAAAGGATAAAAACGAAGCAGGAAAATTACTTACAGAGTTCTGCAAAGCTAGCAATCTGTTTATTGGAAATATATACTTCAAGCAACCAGATGACTTGCTCACATGGACATTACCAGATAGTCATTATAGGAACCAAGTAGACTATGTCGTTGGAAGCAGGAGAAGGAGAAGCTATATTCTTTCTGCCAAAACAAGACCAGGAGCAAATTGTGGTACTAACCATGAACTAGTAATATCCAACATTATAGTAAACCTGGAAAAGAACATTGGAAGAATCATAGTGCCAAAATATAATTTACACAACATTCCTGATGAATTTAAAGTCCACATAGAGAACAGATTTACTCTACTAAGTTCAACTGACTGTGAACCAAAAGAACTATGGCTTGAACCAGAGATATTATTAGGGAAGAAAGCAAATAGACAATTCCACCCCCAGCGTGAAATAAGGAGACAAGACACAAATAGCTGTGGTTAAAAGGCTTGGGCCACGTTTATTGAATTGTTGAATTGAGGGACCTACAGAGGGGGAGGTAGTGCATAACTATGAAAGCCATAGGCTTGAGTTTTCCTTTTTCTTCTTTTTTTGTGTCTAGGTCAGAGTTTCAATTGCCAATGAAGCCACCTTTTGGTGAATTCATTCTGTAGTTCCTTGCATCTGACCTAATGGGAGAAAGATTAGCTGGCAAAACAAGGTGGCTGTTGCCCGGGTTACACCGGATTGTGGTTCAAAAATACCAAAATCTGCAAAATTTGCAAGGAGGCTCTTTCTGTGAACCCCAGGCCAGCATTTACAAGAGCTAAGCAGGGTTGTTGAGGACAGGGCATTTTGGAGATGGCTCAAACATAGGGTTGTCATAAATCAGAGGTAACTTGATGCCATATAACGACAACATCTGTATTCAACTTCAGTTTGTTAGTCCTCATTTGGTCTTTAACTCTGGGATCGACCTGAGACTTTAGGATGGTGCAAGGAAGAAACACACCTGAATGGGTTTGAAAAGAAAATGCTAGATTTACAATGTTGAAGCCTGCAAAGTTTTGACTCAGCTCTAGTTGCATCTTCTCTTTTTTTTAAATGGAAACATTTCAAAGGAAATGGTATTGACAACTTTATGACAAGATCTAAAGCTAATAAATTGTGCCTTACTGTTCTAATGATTCAGAGGAATCACATCACCTCTTGTTCAAATGACTCATAAAACAGAAGCTGAAGCTTCTCCAGACAGATGTCAATATCACAAAATATATCGCCCTGCCCATAACAGTACTTTGATAGGCTGACATAGCAGAGACTGACTGGACGTAGACAGAATTATTTCCTCACATTTTCTTGTGACACTTCCAAGTCAGTAAAGTTATCAGGAGAAGCCTGAAGAGTCCCATTTCTCAAACCAAAGCACTGTTGGAAAGAAATTCAACAATCTAACACAGAGTGTTATCTAAAAGCTGATTTATCCCTTGTTATGGTCATTGATTCTCATGGTTTCTGTCAGCCTACTAGGAATGTACTAATGAAAAAACCTGTGGACCCATGGTTGCGTTGGGCTAAGAACACAAGAAATTGCCAGCCTACTGGTCCATCTAGCTAACTATCATGGACACCAGGAATGCAGGGTCCTTGGCCAATGGGCCGCCTATGGTTCACAAATGTTCCACTGCTTCCTCCTCAAAGCCCCCCTGTGCTGGGCTTTTTCTAGCTGTTATCTTTGTTTAGTGACAAGAGGTAGGACCCAGTATAGATGCTACAGAAAAACATGCCTTTCTTCAGCACTGAACTGGTAACTGATGGGTTAAGGAGGAAAAGGGCCATTCAATAATGTCATTTAGTCCCCAGAGAGCATCTTGGGAGGGAATCCAGTCTTCAGAACCACAGAGGTTCCCCACTTCTGGTCTACACTGTCTAGAAGCAGTTCCCCATAGCTCTAGACTGGTATTCATCTCAGCCATATTTAAGAATCCCAGGCACTGAATTTCAGATCTTTTGGCATGAAAAGCTCATTGTCTAGCATTGAATATGGACTCAGCCCATCATCATTTTTTTTAACAGATCAGGCTATCTTTGTACTGTTGACAAAAGATATGACCGTGCAAAGCTGTCTAGGAAGATTACTAGAATGCACTATCATGTAATTAAATCTGAAGTAGATGCGCTGCAGGGACTGCAGTGGCTCAAGTGGCTAAGAGGCTGACTGGGAGGCGGAAGGTCAGCAGTTTGATTCCCGAGTGCTGCAGGACTGAATGAGCTCCCCTCTTTGTCCCAGCTCCTGCCAACCTAGCAGTTCGAAAGCAAGAAATTGCAAGGAAATAAATAGGGACCACTTCGGTGGGAAGGTAACAGCATCCCATGCGCTCCGGTGTCTAGTCATGCCTGCCACATGACCACAAAAACGTCTGCAGAAGCAGACAATGTTGGCTCTTCGACTTTGAAACAGAGATGAGCACTGAACCCTAGAGTCGGATACGTCTGGCATTCAAGCAAGGGAAACCTTTACCGTTACCTTTAGATAAACATACTTTGTATAAAACACCTTACATTAAAGGATCCCAAACTATTTACTAGAAAGATATAACCATGCACCATTTTGAAACAGATTCACACACCCCATCAGTTTTAGGACAGAATTCAAATGTTTGTTTTTCACCTTGAAACCCCCTCCAACAGGCTTTTGGACCCAATGATCTAAATCTTTGCCTCCCAAAAAACTAAATGGGGAAAAATGAAAACAATTTTTCTGCTCAAAAGGTCTTCTTGCACCTTGAGAAAAGATGTGGGCTGATTAATTTTCAAAAATACATTTTTGTCCACTAGAAGAAGTGAGGGACTTCATGAGCTTCATGCAGTACAATAAAGGATGGAAGAAGAAGTAGGAAAAGAAGCAAATGGAAAATGATGATCTGGATTCCTTTTAAAGTTCTATTTCCTCTCCCACTTTCTGGATCTCAATGTGTGACTGGATGAGCAGCTGAGTCTTACTTCAACACAAGTTACAGCATAGGCTAGTTTGGAGGCTCAAGACGGCAGGCATCTCAGGAGGAAAGCTGACCAGCTCCTTTCAGAGGTGGATTTTTTGTGTCTTGCAAACAATATGTATAAAAAGACACACACATTTAATTTCTTGGTGACTGCATAATGATCACTGAGTAAGTGTAATGAGCCCACCTGTTAAATAGGAATCCTTTTACTTCTTCAAAAATTATTTCACAGAGCCAATTGGAGAAAACATGGTGAGTCTGATAAAATAAGAACATCATATAGTCACTCAGTTTTTGCTATATTGATGAAATGACAAAGTCAATACAGAGCAATGGTACTACTTTGTGTATCACATGGTTCTCATCTGAAAGGGTCTCTGTCTGAAATAGACAGCCATTAGCTACTTGGTTACTTGGTTGATCCGTACTTCACACATCAAGTTTGACATGGTGGATCAAAGCAATGTCTCCCATGATGTTTTAGCAGCCTCTCACCATTGGGAGGTCCTACCACTACTTTAGTAGGTTCCGAAGGTGTGCAGGGAACTGAGACCCATGTTTTCGATGCACTTTTAGCCGTTTTAAATATGATGACACAGCTGGCTGGGCTCATGTCAAAGTTGGTCATGTTAGAGCAATGTACTGGCCAGGTGCATTGCCTGAGTACCCAACCCCACTTAGCTGAGCTGAGGTTCAAGAAAGGAGGACCATTCCTGACTGCTAGCTGACACCTTTACAGCATGGTTGAACCTTCCAGGGGAATACACCACCACCACCATAGCTGTCAGATGGTCAGGGTCCCCTCTGCGCCACATTGAGTGCAGTGGGACAGCCATTAGCCGCACTGCTATTTTCCCCCTTTTTAAGCACCCTGATCATCATCAGAGGTGCTTTCCAGATCAGATGAAATTTTTCATGAAAAATAACCCACTCAAAATAAATACTTTCAAGTTTAAGTTATTCCATTGTGCAACATAAACACCAGGTTTGGTGGCCACCAGGGAATCCGTTAAGCTCTTGTTTTAAGTGGTGATAGAAAATACATTATCATGGCAATTTAAAACCCACAGCATTTGATTCTAGCAATCACCACAGTCATCCTGTAATGGATGAATCCTATAAAGAAAATATAGCCATCAAACAAACATTTAACAAATATTGGAGGGTGATGTTTTCAGGCTTGTGTATTACCAGCAATTACAAATTTCCAGGTGTAGCGCTACTTCACTGGTTTGTTATATTCACATTATTTTGTTGGCTGATGGAATTCTAATTTTCTGACAACAGAAATGCACCATTTGTTAAAATATTGCCCAGGGCAACACTCTAAGCCTAGTTTACCCAAAGGCTACCTGGCTCTTCAAAAGTCTGCCTCATATGTCATGCAGTGAAAATATAACCAGACATTATCTCATACCTTTTAACCTCTACATTCCCACAGCTCTGCACAGAATGTTCAATAGCCAGCAACAGCGCAACCCTGGCAACTTACCATGAAGCAGCAGAGAAGGCCAAAGTGAAAACATTATTTGTTCCAACTAACCATGATAATTTTCTAAACCACTGTGTAGCCACTGTCTGCACTAAACTGGCTAGCTTCAAACCATACTTAAATTGTATACCCCTATCCTTCTGGTTGGAATAACCAGTCTGGGTGGCAAATTCAAACATCCAAATATAAAGGGGGTGAGAGTGGGGGAGAAATCCAACATATGAAAAAGTGTAAGCCCCAAAATAAAGATGGTGATTGTGAGATAAAAACAACATAGATTGTGGCTCTAGAAGCGAGGTAACACATCTCTGAAAGCCTCCCTAAACAATTCTGCCTTCACTAGCTTGTGAAAAATATGCATAGAGATGTCCAAACACAAAGATGGTGGGAAAGCATGCCAGGCTAATAGGGCCACCACCAAGAAAGCCAAATGCCTGGTAATACCCTTTTGGGCTTTTCTCAGGGTGGGTATTCACAGCCCCAATGCTTGGAAGGGCCTTGTAGCCCAGGGCTGAGTTAAATGAGAAATGCACTCCAGAAGATATCAAGGTCCCAAACTGCATCAGGCTTTATATGTCAAAACTGAATACCTTGAATTGGGCATGGAAAATTTAAATCATGACCTCATGTTTGCTTTGCTTTGAATCATAACCTCTAGTTTGCTGGAGTGTACACATGAAGCAGTACTGGAGCAACATTAACTTGTGGACTCAACCCTTTGAAACTTGGAATAATTACCTGAGCACATGTTCCCTTTTGCAAAGGAATCACATCTACACCACTTCTTTGTAAAGTCAAGTTAGAGAGGTGAGAAGCCATGGCTGCCATATTTCATTTTACAAATGTAAGTTAACCCCTCATTGGAGGGAAAAGAGAGATGTAAGAAGAGAGAAAATGTAGCAATGCTAGGACCAATAATCTAAAGTTAAAGGAAGGTCAGAGCAGGTTACAGCAGATAAAAGACAAGTCTAGGAAACCTAAGAAGGTCCCCTCTGCATTCTTCCCCGTACAAAGATATGCATCTTTCTCAAGGGTAAGCTAAGTTACACCTAGTTATTTCCAACACAGATCACCTGTAACTGTGTATTATATGCCATCAAGTTAAAGCCAATGTATAGTGACTTTATAGAGTTTTCAAGTTACATGAGATATTTGTAAAGTTGTTTTTACCAGTGCCACCCCCCAGAGATTGTTTTGAGGAAGAGGTCCAACTTCTGCCACAAACCTTGTCAGCCTGACAACTTTGTGTGTTTGGTCTCCCAGCTTTCATGAAGGCTTCTTCCATTTTAAAAAGCTCAAATGCCTCTTGTAAGAGTCAGTGGCAGGAGTAAACAATTTAAAGATATTCTGTTAATTGGGGCTATGGCAAGATAGCTCAGTGGTTTTGGTAGACAGAGGTTGGGAGTTTGATTCCCCACTGTGCATCATGAGAGAAGAACCAGCCAGGGTTGTCATGGGCAAGCTGCACAGTCTCAGGGCATCCCCAGAAGAAGGACTGGTAAATAACTTCTGTGTATTCTCTACCTAGAAGACCCTGGAAAGGTCACAAGTCAGAATCAATTTGACAGCACACAATTATAATTACTTGGGGTTGTATCATAAGAACATAAGAACATAAGAACAGCCTTGCTGGAACAGGCCACAGCCCATCCAGTCCAGCATTCTGTCTCACACAGTGGCTCACCATTTCCTTCAGGGTATTCCCAAGGAGATGCCTTCACCTGCTTAGGATTCCCTGGAAATGGCATTGAGAGATATCCTGCCTATCTCTCCAACCCGGAGGTTGTCCTTAGGTAGCCATAATTATAGCCATTGATAGCCTTGTCCTCCATGAACTTGTCTAATCCTTTCTTAAAGCTGTCAAGACTGACAGCTGTCACCACTTCTTCTGGCAGGGAGTTCCATAGACCAGTAATCCTCTGGGTGAAAAAGTACTTTCTCTTATTTGTTTGAGAACTAGTACCCAAAAGTTTCATGGAGTGTCCCCTAGTTCTAGTGTTGTGCGATAGGGAAAACAGTTTTTCCTTATCCACTTTGTCCACACCGTGCATGATTTTATAAACTTCAATCAGGTCACCTCTTAGACGCCGTCGTTCAAGAGTGAAAAGGCCCAACCGTTGCAGCCTCAGATGGTAAGGAAGGTGTTCCAGTCCCCTAATCATTCTGGTTGCCCTCCTCTGTACTTTCTCCAACTCCATAATATCCTTCTGGAGGTATGGCGACCAGAACTGTACACAGTATTCCAGATGGGGCCTCACCATAGATTTATAAAGAGGCAAAATGACACTTGCTGACTTATTTTCTATACCCTTCCTAATGATCCCTAACATTGAGTTTGCTTTTTTCACTGCTGAGGCACACTGGGTTGACACCTTCATTGAGCTGTCCACCAGGACACCAAGGTCCCTTTCCTGGTTTGTCGCAGAGAGTTCAGACCCCATCAGTTTATAAATGTAATTGGGGTTTTTTGCCCCAACATGCATCACTCTGCACTTACTGATGTTGAAGCTCATTTGCCACTGTTTTGCCCACTCCCCCAGTGTCAAGAGATCCCTCTGGAGCTCTTCACAATCTCTCACAGTTTTCACTACCCTGTATAATTTAGTGTCGTCAGCAAATTTGGCTACCTTGCTTTTTACTCCTACCTCTAGATCATTTATGAAGAGGTTGAAAAGCAGGGGTCCCAGTACTGAACCTTGGGGGACCCCACTCTTTACTTCCCTCCACTTGGAGAAGTGTCCATTTAGTGCTACCCTCTGTTTCCTGTCCCTTAGCCAGTTGCTGATCCAGGACAAGACCTGTCCCTTTATTCCATGACTGGTAAGTTTATTCAAGAGCCTTTGGTGTGGGACCTTGTCAAAAGCTTTCTGAAAGTCCAGATAAACAATGTCAACTGGATCCCCCTTATCCACATGCTTGTTGACACTCTCAAAAAATTCCAACAGATTAGTGAGGCATGATTTGCCCTTGCAAAAGCCATGTTGGCTCTCCTTTAGCAGCGCCTCCTCTTCTATGTACCTATTAATTCTATCTTTTAGGATGGTTTCCATCACTTTACCTGGGACACATGTCAAACTGACAGGCCGGTAATTTCCTGGATCACCCCTGGATCCTTTTTTGAAAATTGGTGTTACATTCGCTACCTTCCAGTCATCAGGCACAAAGCCTGATTTGAGGGAAAGATTATATATTTTGGCTAGGATATCAGCAATTTCATCTTTAAGTTCCCTGAGAACTCGTGGATGGATGCCATCTGGTCCTGGGGATTTGTTAGTGTTTAGCTTAACAAGACATGCAAGGACCTCCTCCCTGGTTATTTCTATCTTGCTTAATTCTTCGGTTTCCCTCCCTACGAAGATAGGTTCTGTTTTGGGCATGTGGTCTCTATCTTCTTCAGTGAATACTGAAGCAAAGAATTCATTGAGTCTCTCTGCAATCTCTGTTTCCTCTTTAATAACCCCTTGCCTTCCATTGTCATCTAATGGTCCAATGGCCTTCCTAGTTGGGTTCTTACTTCTAATGTACTTAAAGAAGTCTTTGTTATTCCTCTGAGTATTTTTAGCTATATGCTCCTCAAAGTCTTGCTTTGCTTTCCTGATTGTTGCCTTGCATTTGTTCTGCCAGAATTTATGTTTCTGCCTGCTGTCCTCATTTGGACAAGCCTTCCATCTTCTAAATGAGCTTTTCTTGCTTTTGATCACTTCCCGAACAGCTCCTGTAAGCCACATTGGAGTCCTCTTGGACCTGGCAGTGCCCTTTTTCCTTTTGGGTATGCATTCCAATTGGGCCTCTGTTATTGTTTTTGTAAACAGCCTCCATGCCACTTGGAGTGTTTGGACTCTCTCAATTTTCCCTTTCAGTTTCTTTTTTACTAGTTTCCTCATCTTTGGGAAATTTCCTTTTTGAAAATTTAAGGTCTCTGTGTTAGATTTTATCAGTGACTTGCGGTCTATGATCAAGTTAAACATAATTGAGTTGTGGTCACTGTTCCCTATTGGATCAGTCACATTAACATCTTGCACCAGATCCTGAGTATTACTCAGGATCAAGTCAAGGATTCTTGTACCTCTAGTTGGGTCTTCAACCATCTGTCCCAGGGAACAATCATTGAGCATATCTAGGAACTTTATCTCTTTATCATGTGCTGAACAACAGTTCACCCAGTCTATGTGAGGGTAATTGAAGTCCCCCATTATAACCAGGTTTCCTTTCCTGGATGCCTCCTTTACAACATTCTCCAACTGCCAGTCTCCCTCAAGAGTTTGGGTCGGAGGCCGATAGTATATGCCTACTGTTAGACCATCCTTGTGGCCTGGTACTCTTACCCACAGAGCTTCTAATGGTGACTCTAAATCACCTAGATACTCCAATTCATAAGATTTTATCACTTCTTTGACATACAAGGCTACACCACCTCCTGTTTGCCCCTTCCTATCCTTCCTGTACAATTTGTAGCCTGGGATAACTGTATCCCATTGGTTATCATCCGTCCACCAGGTTTCAGTGATACCAATAATATCAATATTTTTATCTATTGCTAAGTATTCCAGCTCCCCTATTTTGTTCCGGAGGCTTCTGGCATTTGTATACAAGCATTTATATATGCATTTCTGACACAGTCTTTTGTGTCCAGTTGCATTGTTAGACTGCCTCTTGCATCCTTCTGCTAGAATGCTAGTGACTAGCTCCTTGCTCTGCTCAGTAATTTTTGCATCCTCCTCACTACTCAAGTACACACTTTCCCGAACCGGATGCTGCCCAGCTCCTGTCGGCTTTCCCCCAGTTATCAGTTTAAAAGCTGCTCTGCAGCCTTTTTGATGTTGAGTGCCAGCAATCTGGCCCCATCATGGTTTAAATGCTTTTTTCTTTCGATTCACTCGTCCTTGGAATGCAACATCTGAGAACCTCTCTGAAGTTTAATTCATCTTCTGGATTTGATTCATGGAAGCAACTCTCCTCTGAGCAGGAAAGCCCTCACAGGCAAAAGAATTCCATGGGAATTGTAAAGTCTTCTTCATGTCTCAGATCTAACTTTCTGGATATCTCAGACCCATATTCATCTTTCCACAAGGTGAGTCTTTTCTTAATATTCAATCCTAGAGCTGTGCTCCACATTCAAATAGTTCGTTCTGTTCTTCTGGATTGATTGTTCAGATATGACTGAAGGCAAGCTTGTCAAAATTCAGTTTTATAGCACATGTCTACATCACAGAACTGCATACAGAGCACTAAGGTCAGCAAAAGCATTACATTTCTCCAGAAAATAGCACAGAGATGCCATCTAGCAGCAACAGTTAGGAATTTCCAGATTTTGAAATTTCACTCTTTAAATAAATAACAGCAATGGTGGTGTAATAACCAATGTATCCTTTTATGCATCTCTATGCAAACCTTGATTGCAGCTTGGCTTTATGGCTAAGTCCTGGTAGCATGCGGAGAAATAGTATGTTCTCAAACTATGATACATTATTATAACAAAAGGATTTTTATATCCTCACATATTATTCTAAAAATGAAAATTCTAATCAGAGGGTAATTAATACCTGAGACGTTTCAGCCAGAGCATGGAAATAAAACTGGTGCACTTTCATCAGCATTTTAAACTTTCAGAATTAATCACTGCTATACAAAAGAAAGTGCTGAAATTTTGCCTTGCAAATCTAAATGTATAAACATGGAAGCAGGGTAATGTCTTAAGATTGTCCCTTTCACCCTTAAAATAAAGATACTGTATACAGATTACTATTAGGTGGTGATACATAAATATTTTGTCACTGTAAACTTTAAGAGTTCTAATACTAATCCATCATGTAACAATTACAAAGACTTTAGATTTCTGAATTTTTAGGGCTCTGAAAATCCATCTGAAATATCTTAAAACATAGCAATGCTTGCGTATCTACTCAATAAATTTTAGAGAACATATACATTCTACAGGGACATCCAGTTTTCTATAGCAGTAAAACTGGGGGTAGGTATGTTACACATGAGTAGGGCATATATGAGTGCAGATACACAGTTTCTCTCTTATCATTATCAGCATCAGCGTCACCACCTTATCTCCCCACCACCAAGTTATTATGAAGTTACAATCCCAAAGAAAGAAAATAAAACCTGTTTGCAACTAGAAATAGATGTGTTTCAAATGGTTGGTTTCAGACAGATTAAAGAAGTTACTTTTTTGGACTCTAACTTTCAGAGTCTCTGAACAAGCTAGATTGGTCTGGGAGTTATAATTCAAAAAGTAACTTTGCTTAAGTCTCTTTTCAAGTATATTGTTTAAAAAAGTCTCTACGAGTTTGTCACGTGTTTTATAGATACATATACTGTGTACACATCAGAGCCCAGGAATGTTACTTGTCTGGACTAAGGTAAGATAAGGTTTCCCTTGCTCGAAAACCAATCTTGTCCAACTCTAGGGTGCAGTGCTCATCTCTGTTTCAAAGCCGAAGAGCCAGCGCTGTCTGCTGCAGCAGTCATTTCCATGGTCATGTGGCAGGCATGACTAGACATCGAAGCGCACGGAACGCTGTTACCTTCCCATCGAAGTGGTACCTATTTATCTACTGGCAATTTCTTGCTTTTGAACTGCTAGGTTGGCAGGAGCTGGGACAAAGATTGGAGCTCATTCCGTCCTGCAGTACTCGAGGATCGAACTGCTGACCTTCTGCCTCCCAGTCAGCATCGTAGCAACCTGTACTAGAACTTAACAATAAAATAGCCATGCTGCCCAGTAGCTTTGGGGACTTGTAGTCCAAAAAGCGACATTTCCAAAGATTTGATATATAACTGTTAATATCTGGTTACTCTTTCCAAGTACAGAGTACTACATGCATGTTTGTTAAAGCATAACCATGCATGCTCAGTACTTAGGTAAAGAAATAAAGGCATTTCATTAAATTAAATTAAAGTGCCACATTCAGAATTTAAAGTCAATGCCACAAGCCTTATACAGTGAAAATGCTCACAGTAGCGTGTCTGTAAGGAAGGGGAATTTGCTGCTTCTCTCTAGCTCATCCATCCAAGTGACTTCCAAAATCATTTCAATCCCTGTCTGGAAAGGCATAACTTTGATATGTAAGGATTTAACTAGATGGAATACAGCAGACATATGTAGCATTTTCCTTGATTATTATTACTACTATTTTAAATTAGGGGGGAAAATAGCCGAAAAAGGCTGCCATCAGGAGCCAAACATCTCTCTCCCGTTCACTATTTGTCTTTGCAAAATTGCTCACATCTGCTTTCTGATCTATGGGATGAAAGATAAGGGCATCAGCCCATCTCCTCTGTATAAGGATATGTGTTTGTGTGTGTGTGTGAATTGTGAGCAGAGAAGCGTGGCCCCGAAGGAGCCTATCCACTCATAAGCACACCATTTCCCAAAACCATGGAAGACTATCCCACTCATTGGCAATGTAATATCTAGACTAGGGTGACCAGATGAGAAAAAAATAGACACCTTTCCCATACCTTTTTATAATTGCTTGGAACAGAAATTTGAGCAGCTACAGCTTTTAATGCAAGGTACAAGTGCTAAAATATCCTTCTCCAAACAACTATTAAAGGTACAAGAACCCTATCATCTTTCCCTTCTCATTGCCTTTGGAGTCTGACCTTGAGTTTAGTCGAAAGAAATACAGTGGGTTAGATTTGAATATTCCTTGTGTTTTGTATAATCTGGGATACACCTATTCTTAACAGTTGCATTTCCCTTCCTGTGGTGACTACACTATTTCAACATTTTACTCTGTTACTCTCGCCTATAAAGATTTGGAATGGAACAAGCAAGCCTGGAGACATCTTTCCCAAAACTTCATGAGTTTGCTTAAAAGAGAGGGAGAGACCTGGTTGTTTTTTTAAAATGAAAATGAAAGCCATAATAGCTATATTGGTTTGAGTATTTGACAGGACCTTTGGGTTGGCTTTTTGTTTGCTTGCTACAGCAGACTAAAGCACCTACTGGAACAACTTTAGAACAGTCAATATTGTTTAACTTTTCAATGTCTTGTTATCTAAAGTAGCTGTGCTTATCCATATTCTTTACTGTTTACACTGGTATCTTTCAGAAAATGTTGATACGGTGTATTTCACATTTGGAAGGTACAGAAAATATACATTTGCTATTTTCGTATTCACCATTTTATAAATTAGGAAACTAAGGACAACCGTCTTCAGTGGATCTCACAAGGTCACAATGAACTCCAGGGTAAACTTATTTCTGTCCTAAAAACAAATCTCAAGTATCTCAGTTCAGTGTTGCCTTCAGCTCCCCATTCTCTCCCCACCCCCATCCATGAATGTGGAAGAAAAGAGATCATCCTCTTCCAAAAAGAGAGACTCCTACCAGGGTAACCAAGAGCAAGCGTAGGTGTGTTTGTACAACTTTTCTCCATGCAATGGCTAATGCTACAAAAAAGATGCTCACCATGGCCAACTTCTCTTTTAGTATCAAAATTCAGCAAATTTACATCTAGGGGTTTCCTGAAATCCCTGGACAGAAAGTACTGTATGTTCAAAAGGTTCAAAAGAGAATACTGAGCTTCTTTCCTTTTCATCCTTATGCATCAAATGCATCCCTTGTTACTATGATGGCCTTTCATCCAAATTATTCTGACAAGTGACTGGTCAGCAAAAGGACTATATTTCCATGCAATCAGCACTCCAGAAACCACACGTTTCAATAATAAAGATGTGCACTATTTTTATTGCATAGGTGTGTGTATTTCTCTCCATATCTAAATATGGTTCCCAGCAAACTGCTTTGAGCTTCTACTCAACTGCCAGGTTGAAGACTGCTCCTCTATTTATTCCAACCCTCTTATACCACACGTTTTTGATGTGAGCAATTCTGACATCTATCGAGACACAAAAGCACTGTTTACAAGAACTGAAAATAGTCTGTGCTTTTTGTCTGGCACTTCAAATGCCTCTGTAAAGCATACACTGGTATACCATTTACAATGTGGAGGGAGCTTGTAATGGGTAGAATTTTTTCAAAGGGACATATAGATCAAGCCAATCAAAGCTTTACACACAATATAAAATAATATAGAGATTTTGAGGGGATTGCTGAACATCAAGTACACATTCGCAGGCCTTTCTGCATGGCAGTTATCTTATTAACTGCTTTCGACAAGTCTCGTTGTTTTTTGTTTTTTTTTTGAGGGAATGGTTTTCAAATGCTTATCCTGAATAATGCCTTCTCATTTGAAACATTGATTTGTGTGTTTTTAATGGTACAGCAAGTTCTTCTCTGGAGCAAATCTTTATTTAATCATGTACAAACCACTGCATCCCCTATCAAAAGCTCTTTGCAACCCCAGGGGCAGTTGTACATGACTAAATGCACAGAGGGAAGCCTAGTCTTTTCCTTCTCTGTATGACAGCTAAAAGGGACACACTTGTCTTTTCTCTCCACTTTGCCAGCCAGTCCTTGAGAAGGATGCTGATTCTACTTGTGCTCCTAGGAACTGAGAATGTGATGCATTTTCTGATCACTATAAATAACACTATTCATGTCCACGGCTAGGTTTTTGAAGTGTGGATTCCAGCTAGGACAGGGACAGTGTCTAGAATTCAACAGCTATTGCATGGTTCCCAGGGGAAGAACCATCCTACCATCCTAGCATCCGAAGTGTATCCTAAACATCCTAGCATCCTGAACCTCCTAGCATCTTTAGGATGCATCCTAGCATCCTAAGCATAGCTCATACTAGTCTTGTTCCTCCAGATCTGACCAGGCATAAACTTATATAGTTAAGGTGAAGGTTTGGGAGGAGAGCAAGAAAGAGAAAAGACATCTCAACGTGACTAGTGCATGGCGAGTAATTCAGAAGAAACAGGATCGGAGTTTGTTAAGAGGCTAGTTATGCTGTTGGGAGGGAAGGATGCAGAAAAGGGCCTCATCATCCTTCTAGCTGCTTGGGAAGACAAGCTGCAGCCTCCTTGTGTTATTTAGCATTATTGACCACTTCCCAACATTACAAGGTGAAAACACGCCGGCATGCAAGCGCATGCACAAACACACGCGTGCACACATCTGTAGTGTTTTAACACAATCAAACCAGCCTAGGCATCCTGCGTGTTGGCTGAAGCCCTACTACAAGGTTCCCCTCCCCTTTTGGCTAAACTACAGAAACGTTGTAGCTCAGGGACAGAATCCATTCCTTCTTCTCTCCTTTCTTTCTCTCCTTCTCTCTTTCTTTTCTTTTTTATTATTTCCAAAGCAATTTAAAAAAAAAACCACACGAAAATCCCAGCCCGCATTGCCTCCCGCCCCTGATTCCCAACAACTTGCAGAAAGAGAGAGGAGGCGGAAAAAAAAAAAAAGGGTTGGGAGTCGTGTCACTCGTTCCAGCAACGAGAGCCCAGCCAAAGGATGGAGACATGGAGGGAAGGTGGAGGGGACCAAAAAGAAGGCGCAAAAACTGAGAAGAAAGACCAAGTGGAGGGTTTTGGGGGTGGCTGCTTGCCTCGGGAATATTTGGGGGCGGTGGGTGGGACCCGATCCCCCTGGGAAGACACCGATCCTCCATCATCCTACCTTGGAAGGATCCAGCCCGGCCAGGAGAGCCAACAGCAAGAGGTTGAGGATGCGGGAGGAAGGCGGCATGCTGGGGGTCCTCAGCAGCGTCCGCGGCGGCTCCTGCCCTCTTCTTCTTCTCCGCTTTCTCCTTCTTCCCCGTCTTCCTCCTCCTCCTCCTCCTCCTCCGCCTCCTCTCTGGGTCTCTCCTTCATCCAGTCACTGCAGAGAGTCCCACTTTCTGCACGCCCGCCTGGCCAAAAGGCTGGGAGCGGCGCGGCGGCGGCGGCGGCGGCAGCCTGGGCGACGCTCATTCATTCCGCAGGCAGCCTGCCTGGGCTGAGCGGAGGGCGGGGGTGGTGGTGGGGAGAGGCGGGGAAAAGAGGCGCCAGGCAAAGGAGGCGAGCGGCGGCGACCGCCCCCGTCGCCGCCCCCGCCCTTCCTCCTTCGTCCCCACTCCCCAGTCACCTCCACAGCCAAGAAAAGTTTCCCGGGCCCCCAAAACGCGCGCCAAAGGGACGCCGAGGTGACCTCAGCTAGTGCGCCGCCCTTTTGGGCGCTGAGGCACAGGCAGGTCGGGAGAGGCGAAAGCCGGCCTTCCCAATGGCGAAGGCTGAGAGTCCCAGAGCGAGGCTGTGGCCCAGGCAGGCAGGGCTGGGAAAGGCACCCTCTGGGCCTTTGCGCCTCACCTCCAACCAGTAGCTAGAATGGGGGTTGGTTGGTTGGCCCACCCTGAGTTGCCAGTTTGCCCACCCTCTTAAGGTGTGGTTGGTTTCCCATAGGAATGCATCGCAAAGAGGCTTTGTTGCCCACCCTCTTAAGGTGTGGTTGGTTTCCCATAGGAATGCGTCGAAAAGAGGCTTTGTTGCCCACCCTGAAAAAAATACAGGTGAAACTTGGGAAATTAGAATATAGATAGATAGATAAATCTTTATTGTCATTGTCCTGCACAGAACAACGAGATTGAGGAGGGAAAAAAACAACACTTATCAACCCAACAAAACCTAAACAAAATACAACTATACAACATTATCAACATACTCCCGCCCCACATATACACGTTTAACCCCTAAAAAGCTCTAAGGATCTTAAAACTATATACAGAAACTCCCTCATAGACTGCATTGCACTGCATTCAAAGCCAGAACCGCTTTTGGGTAGAAACTATTTCCCAAGGTCCTGGTCTTTATGACCCTATACCTTCTTCTAGAAGGCAGAAGCTGAAAGAGATCATTTCCGGGGTGCGTACTATCTTGCACAATCTCTACAGCTTTCTTATAACACCTGGTGGCATAGATTTGATCTAGAGTGGGAAGAGTACGCCCGATTATCCCCTCCGCAGTCTTTACGACCCTGGACAGCATTGTTATTTCCCTAGCTGTACAACTCCCAAACCATAGGTTAACACCAGACCATAGGTTAACACACTCTCTATGGTACAGTGGCAGAATAACAACAGCAGGTCCTTCTCAAGAAGTATAACCTCTGCTGTGCTCTCTTCATCAGATCTTTGGGGTTTGTTCCCCATGTTAGATCATCCCTCAGCTCCATTCCCAGAAATCGAAACACCGAGACCTGTTCCACACAATTCCCTTCAATAATAAGTGGCTGGATGTTCAATTTGCATTTTCTAAAGTCCACAATGATCTCTTTTTGTCTTTTTTACATTGAGGAATAAATTGTTTTCCCTACACCACTCCGTCAGCATCTCAACCTCCTTCCTGTAAGCCGACTCTCCCTCCCCAGCAGTAATCAGACCCACCACCATTGTGTCATCTGCAAACTTGATGATCTTATTGCTGGGGTAACTGGGAACACAATCATATGTGTAAATGCTCATTCAGCTCAGTAACGCAACTTAAAAGGTGAAACAAATATATGAGGTAGTCTCATGGCATGCAAAGCGAGATAGTTCAAGCTTTACTTTGTTATAATATTGATGCTTATGGCTTTACAGCTTATGAAAACCTCAACCCCCCATCTCATGTACCCCACAATCATCACATAATCTCATGTACGCTGTACGCCGTGATCATCACAATTATGACAAATCAAGGCATGGCATCTCTCGCTTTGCATGTAGTGAGTCTATCTCATATTTGTTTCACCTTTTAAGTGAAATGAATGAACATTGGCACGATATTCTAATTTTCTGAGTTTCACCTGTATTCGCCCACCCACACCTAGAATCCTGGCTACGGCCCTGCCCCCAACTGCCCTTGTCTGTCCAGTGTAGGCAGCAACACCCCCTCTCTGTTTGTTTGTTTAGTCCTCCATCTTTCTCTTGTCCCAGCACCTCCTGCTGCGAAGGTGACTTTGTTTGTTTATGATAAATAAAGTCACCTTTGCAGCAGGAGGTGGTGGGACATTAGGAAGAGGGAGGGCTAAACAAACAAACAAAAACCCTTTCAACACAGAAAGTACTTTTGTGTGCTTTTTAAAAAATAATTTTATTGAATTTTTAAGATAAAGAAAAATAACCAAAAAGAGAGAGAAATATAACACAACACAATACAGTATAAAATAAAGACAAAATATAGTATGCAATAAAAACAACAACAAAAAAGAAAAATACATATCACTGCTACACTTAAAGAACAGAAAAAGAAAACCAAAATACATAATCATAATAACAATAATAATAATAATGTCATCCCAGAAAGCACCTTTGTGTGCTTCTGACATGATTTTTTTTAAAAAAAGAATCCTTAGTCATCCCTCTTCCTCTTTTCCCACCACTTCCAGCTGCAAAGGTGACTATTTATTTATTTCACTGCCAAGAGGTGGTGGGAGAAGAGGAAGAGGGAGGACTAAACAATCAAACAAACAAACAAAAATTATTTCAACACAGAAAGCAATTTTGTGTGCTTCTGACTTGATAAAAAAAATCCTTAGTCCTCCCTCTTCCTATTGTCCCACCACCTCCTGCTGCAAAGGTGACTTCATTCATTCACTCATTCATTTATAATAAACAAAGTCACCTTCACAGCCAAGAGGTGGTGGGACAAGAGGAAGAGGGAGGACTAAGGATTTTTGTATATTTTTAAAAAAATCATGTCAGAAGCACACAAAGGTGCTTTCTGTGTTGAAACAATTTTTGCTGGAGGAACTCCACTCAGGGGATGCCCGAATGAGGCTCCTTTCACGTCTCCAAGATATTTTCATACCAAAGTGGTCCCTTATTTATCTTCTTGCAATTTCTGCATTTTGAACTGCAAGGTTGGCAGGAGCTGGGACAGACGCGGACGCTCATTCCATCATGCGGTACTTATGTCTTGAACTGCCAACTTGCAGACCTTCCAGCTGACAAGGCAAGCTTCTTAACCAGTGAGCCACTGCAGTCCTTATGACTAAGGAATTTGGAGAGGAGGACTTGTAGCCGGTGCCCTCCTACCTCTCACACATCCACACTTGTGGTACCAATATCTGTACAGTAAAACCTTGACTTACGTATGCCTCGAGTTACATACAATCCGACTTACATAATGATTTTGTGCTAAAACCATGTCCTGATTTACACGATTTCCTATGGGTTTGCTTCAAATTACATAAAGATTCTTTATTCTGTGGATTTGCTTTGAGTTATGTAAAAATTCATTTCCCTATGGGTTTGCTTTGATTTACATAAATATCATTTTTCCTATGGGTTTGCACAGAATTACGTAAAAAACATTTTTTCCTACGGGTTTGCTTCGAGTTACATAAAAAACTGATTTAAGCAAAAGCCTACAGAATGGACCTTTTTTTTTTTGTAAGTAGGGGTTTTTCTGTATTTAGTATTCATTCAAACCCCAGAGTGAGGTACAATACACAGAAAGAGCCTCCTTGAAGATTGTTGTATTTTGAACCACAATCGGGCGTACCCGGTCAATGGCAACCTTGTGTTGCCTGCTAATCTTTCTCACACTAGGGCAGCCAAAAAGAACTGCAGAATGAACTCACCAAAAGGTGCCTTCATTTTGTCTGTTTCTTGTCAGCTGCCAAAGATGCTATAATTTCCCTCTGCACTGCAAATCCTGCCTTGATATGTGAGATGGGTAAAGTGACCTCTGAGAATCCTTCCAATGTTTTATGTTGCTATGAAATTTGAGCAGAAGTCTTCTTGTTTTAGCCCAACTTACGTCCATTTCACCACACAGGTTCTCTTTTTATGACTCAAATTCCCTCCAGGTCTGAGAGACAGTGCTTAGCAGGACACCAACAGGCACAGAAGCCCCAAGAACATTTTTGAGCGCTGTCCAATGTTCTGAACTGCCTGGAAAACTATCCATGCATTAGCACTGTGCTTAGCTCCTCTTTTTTGGTTTGGAGGCTTATTAGATTCAGATTCAATCCTGACTCAGTCCATTGTGATCTGTGTCCCATTTAAGTCTATCTGTGTTTTAGAACCAAGTCTCTTTGTAAAGGTTCATACTGACTTTCATTAGAGAACCAAAGTGACAATAGCTTCGTTTAGCTTTTACACAGGTATTATTGAGAGTCGGAGAGATAAAGGATTCCTTTCCTCCAAAAGGTCCAAATTTGAGATAATTAGCTTCTTGAGTTTTTATATTAGGTACCTTGAAAGGCTGGTGTGTGTCATCCCCTCCCCCAAATAAAAGCCTAATTTATGCCCCAAGCATGAAATAATCTGTAAATTAGTTTTGCTTTGCACTAGAGCAGAGGCTGGTCATTTCACTGATACAAGCCTTCTACACAGTGGTGTGACTTCAGTGTACAAAGCTCTACAATACAGAGAAGAAGCCTGGGCTTCAGTGTTATCCTAAGCAAGTAATGTTCTCTCATCAGTATGGGAGGTGAGGTGAAGCTATTGTTTCCCAGGTACTGTACTGATGGACTGCAAATACCTTCATTCTTCACTATTAGCCATGCATGCGAAGGTTGAATAAAATTATGGTCCATTAAAATCTGCAAGATTAATTCTTCCCACTGATGTTCTAGTACATGTATTCAGTCCATGTTAAGTGCTAGCATGTTAATGCTCAGCATTGATTATTATCTTTTTATTTTTTTTATTTTACACTAAACATATAAAACAAAAACAAATTACATTCAAAAAATTTTTTAGTGCTCAGCGTTGATTCTGAAACACACCCAACTCTATGCTATGTCTTAGTGGAGGATTCTTGTGTGCAACTACACCTCATTGTGGGCCCTTTAATGATTTTCTGTGGATTTACATGATTCTGAAGTGAGGAAAATTTAACCTTAGTGAGGATGATGATACAGTATTTGTATTATTCTTTTGCTGGTTGGAATAAAGTAAAACTTTTGGCTACAAGTCACACACACATCATATCTATGGGGGATACATTCTAAGTTCTTCTGCAGATACCCAAAACCATGGAAAACAGCAAACCCCATATTATACCATAGATACCCCATAGATACCTGAGTCATACAAGCAGGACATGCTGTAAATGCCTCCATCAGTCTTTTATTTATTTATTTTGAAATTTATATACCGCTTTCCTCATCATTTGATAACTTTCATGTGTGTTCAAGAAATGGATACCCTGGAAACACAACCTGTTTCTTGTCAACTTTATACTGTATTGTTTATAGTGGCCTCTAGTGGACATGTCTGAAAATGTACATATATATTATGTATTTCAGGGATTTTTCACTGAATATTTTTGGACCCACAGATAAACTGAAACTGCAGCTATTGAACCCATGGATACTGACAGGACCTGTAAAACTACCAGACATCCATAGAGGTCATGATGGTATAGAGATCCTGGGAGCTAGAGTCTCACAAAAACACTCTTTCTGGGTCCTTTATAGTCACAATGGCAGTAGTCCTGGGAAGAGGAACACATGGACAAGTGAAGACTGTCTGAACAATATTAAAATGGTGTAAAGCAAGACTAACCAAATCTTTAAGCTGCTAGTGTAGAACAATTGACTCTCAAACAGTTTAAATCATCAATATGGAATTAGTGTTTAGAGCACAAATTTGTACCATGGAAGAAACTTTTAATCCTCCATTAAAACTGCACAGAAAAAACCACAGAGTGCCAGATTTGAATAAAAATTATTTAATTTAAAATTACACACATTGATGAAACCTGGTTGAAGACTGGCCAAACAAAGGTATAATGACTTATTTCCTAGCAAGGAAAGTAATAAAGTGATGTAGGGACGTGGGTTAAACAAGCAGATTGTAAAAAACAAGCAGAATATGGGGTGGGCCTTCCTCCATGAGGTCTGGCATACTGAAATGGAAGCTAATTGCTTCCGATGGGATGGAGTGTGAGCAAATATGCTCTTTTGAGGAAAGTAAAAAAAAAAAGGCTTGTCAGTGTTTAATTCCAAAGAGCAGAAAAAGAAGGCTACAAATCTTACATTTCTTTCTGCTGAATAAATTTTTCATAGACAGTAGAGTGAAAGTGCTGCTTTTCTTTGTACTTGCTGTTGAGGGTTGTAACCTTAGCTGAATAAATCACGGTTGTGTGCTTGTGATTATGTGTGTTGATACTCTTACAGATGTTCCAACTGGTTACCTAATGCTTCTGTTTAAAGACATAGTCAGCCTTACTGTCTTTTCTGGCATTAAGCCAGTGCTGACATTTGATTACAGTGCAGATTACACAAAGCGCTTCAGAGTGCAACCAACCTGTTAAACAACCGTAATCAGGAGCATCACTTATACCCTTAGCAGGGGGCAATATATCTCAAGTATACTTAGTCTTGAGGATTCGGTTTATGTCTTATTTTCCAAGGGTTGTTGCACTCATAACTGAGCAAGAATCCTAGATTTGCTACCAAGAATGCATTTTTACTGCTTATGGAGTATGCATGTGAAACCAATTGGCAAAATCAGATTGAGTTGGGGAGAATTCTAGGACAATTACAGTGCAGAATGAGGAGCCACGGTTGAGTCCCAGAATGGGTCAACATTGCAAGGGATCCTTTATATCTCATTTGGCAGTCATAGAGTTAAAAAGGTGATCAATGATGTGAACTGAGTAAAGGGGGAATTCAAAAGCCCTCTAATGTATTACTTCTGAATTTTTATTATCTAATGTTTGTGTCTGTAGTTTATACATTTTCATGCACTGACTTGGTAAGAGAAGTTCAGCTGGTCTAAATAGCTTCTTTGTATTATATAAAATTAACCTACAGAATTCATTGTCATAAAATAGGATGAGGATTAGTACTTAAAATAGCTGTGTAAAATATAGAAGTCTATTAGGTGTTCTTAGCCTTGATGGAGCCTCAATTTTCTACATCAGTATGCCTCTAAATGTGAGATGCTGGAGGCAACATGTTTGGGACAACCTAGAAGTGTGATGGCAAAACTTAGCATTACAGGTGTTCTTTGTATTTCAATTACCAAAAGTCCAAGTCAGCACTCCTGCTGATCAGGGCTTCTGGGAATTGAAGTTCAAGAACAGCTGGAGTACCAAGGCTCGCCATCACTGACCAAGAGCAATCTCCTATAATCTGCCACTTTTCTGATGTTTTAGACTGCAGTTTCCTTCACTACAGATCACTGGTCTTGTTGGGGTACAAGAGCCTCCTTGAAGATTGTGGTACTTTTGAACTACAATAGGGCATACCCTGGTAATGGCAACCTTGCGTTGCTGGCTAATCTTTCTCACACCGGGTCAGGCAAAATACACTGCAGAATGAACTCACCAAAAGGTGCCTTCATTTTGACAGTTTCCTAGACATAGAAGAAGACCCTAGTAAATGGGAATATAGTCCTTTGAAATGACAAATGAATTACTGGTAAACATTTCAATTTTCACATATTTGTTAGCACTGCCTACAACATGCTTTTTGAACAGTCATGTTTTATATTTTAATGTCCAAAGCATACTGTACTGAGAGAAATAAGCTCAACTAGTAAGTGTTTGTAACTGAGTTGGTATTCTACTTTCTGATATAAATGAACAGACAATTTTCATAGGGAGGGGAATGAAAGTAGGCTCTGGTAGACACTGTCGCGATTTCATAGTCAGGGATGATTTAATTTTAATTCATTATGTTATTTACTTAATGCCTACTGTGCCTTAACAATTAATCTGTCTTTATTCTGTTAAAGTGTTTAGCTTTAATTAGTTTAAATGGATCCATTTTGGAAAGTTGCTATGCGCAGAAGCCGACTTCTGACCAATTAAAAGTTGCAGGTAAACCTGCTCCTTGTTCCCAGACAGTGAACCTGGGAGAATGCCTGCTCTCAGGCCAAGCACCTATGAGTCGCACACTTCCCAGACGTGGGTAAGATGTGAGAAGCACGTCTTTCTGATGAGAACGCTGATTAAATGTACTGTCTCACACTGGACTTCAAAAAGCAGGTGTCTGTTACTCAGAACATCTCCACACGCCAGAACAGTATTTATACTGTTCTCACCAGAACAGTATAAATATTTAGCTGATTAAGCCCAGATAGAGAAGAGGGATAGGGCAGTAATCTCAGATGCCATCGAGATGCTGCTCTCCACCTTCCAGAACCGATCTGACCTGTAACCCGTTACCTGGATGCGCAGCTCGCTCAGCCGCACTCTTTTAGATAAGTACTAGCATAGTTTGCCCGGCGTTGCCGGGCTGTTATAAACTGTGATCAGCTTTTTGGGGTTTTTTTGTGGATTAAAAAAAGAACAAAGGATGATATCATTGTTTCAAATTGTTTTATTTAACCAAATAATGTTTTAGTTTGTGGTTTTTTTGTTAATAGTTGTACTGTAGGTAATATTTTTAAAAATATGAAAGTAAATGTTTTTACATTCAATGTTTTAAAATTGTGTTTAGATGTTTTGGGTTTTATTTGAGTTAAAACTCAACACAGGTTGTTATAAATCTTTTTATTTATTTTTTTGACATATGTTTGTGATTTGTGTAAATTTGTGATTTATTGTTATGTTTTTGACTTGTTTTTACTCTTGTGGCCTCTAGGTGGGGCTTTTGTGTCTTTTTGAGTTGTTTTTACTATTCTGCCCTACAGGTGGGGCTGCTAGTGGTTTATTTTAAGTTTCACTGTTTTTTTCTCTCCTGGCCTCTGGGTGGGGCTTCTTCCGGTAAGTTGTCTCTTTGTTTCTTCATTTCTGTTCTGGTCGTCGTGGAGGGAGGACGTGCTGGCGAGTTGTCTGGTTTTCTTTCTTCTGGGGTTTTTCTTTGTTTTGCTTTTGTGGTGGTGGGCTGGGAGGTGTTTCTGTTTGTTCTTTTTTGTTTTGGTTGTTTTAGGTTTGTTTAATTGGTTTGGTTATTTCTGATTTTGTTTAATTTTTCTTATTTCATTGTTGTTTAATTGTGTAATTAGGTATTGTTTGTTTGTGTAATTTGTGGGTTTTTTGTGTTGTAGTTAGGTGTTTTGTATGTGGTTTTGTGTTATTGTGGATGTTTTTGTTTGTGTATTTTGTGGTTTTTTGTTTATTAATGGTTTTTCAAAATTATTGATAATTTTTTGTTTTATTATTTTTTATTAATTTTGGTGTTTGTTTTTTGGTGGTTACTTTAGCTTGAAGAACTGGATGCCTGTGGGTTTCTCTTTTCCCCGTTGCTGCTTTGAATTTTGGTTTAGATGCAGCAATGGGGGAAAGGAGGAGGCAGTCAGCCCGTTCTTCTCCCGGGAAGGTTCGTTAGGTAGTCAGGGGAGAAGGAGGAGGCAGAGAAGAGCTTTCTCTGCCTAATGATGGTTCTCTCTTCTCTGTATCCTTTTTCTCCTGGTTTACCTAACCGGAGATCAGCAGGCAGCGATCCATAAGGGGTGGGGCTCTTCCTTCCAGATTGCTGGCTGTTGCTTTTGTTTTTGGCAGTACAAAGGCATCAGCCAGTCATCCACCAGGGAGGGTGCTTCCCCTGATGAACTGCTGCCTGTTTTTGGGGTTTTTTCCCACCCGGGCTCAACTTTCCTTGAGGCCAGCGGTGGTCTCGCTGTGTAGCATGGCGGGGTAGCATGGAGGAGAGGGAGTCCCTCTTCTTCCCGTTCCTCTGGGAAAGAAGGATGGCAGGTGTCTCACGGTGGC
Source organism: Bradypodion pumilum (assembly GCA_035047305.1). Classification (NCBI taxonomy): domain Eukaryota; kingdom Metazoa; phylum Chordata; class Lepidosauria; order Squamata; family Chamaeleonidae; genus Bradypodion; species Bradypodion pumilum. Next base: position 137,398,975 of record JAWDJD010000004.1, read on the forward strand.
ATTTTGTGGCTTTTTATTTTGCATGGCTGGAGGCACTGAGTCTGCCTGCTGGGGACTTGTGCTCCCATTGTGTTTTGTAATTTTATTTTTTGCATGCCGGCTTTCTCAACCTTCTGCACGTTCACGGTGCGCAGGACGCTGGGACTTGTAGTTTTGCATTTGTGGTTTGCTTTCATGCAGCGGTTTGTTTTCTGTGGCTCGATTTCGATTGGCCATGCTGCGTTTCCAATGTTCTTTTTGCTCGCTCCTCTCAGCCTGATTGGCTGTGGCGTGGTGAGGCTCGGTACGGGATAGTGTGGATGGGTGCGGGAGCCTTCGTCACATTCCAATGGTTAACCCTTGGATTTATAGGTATATACTTTTCTGAAATGCTTTCTTATTTTCTTAGAACCATGTATTTTGCTTAGAGTAGTTTAGAGAGAATTTTTATATGTTGGAATGCTCTATTTTTATTCCATTAAACCTTTTAAATGATTTCTTTGTCAAGAAGAGTTATTCTGTCTCCTTCCAGCCATGAAGGAGCTGAAGGGGAATTTTTCAGATAAGGCCTTGTTAGTTTCAACACTGGAGCTTTGTTTTTTAGCCAGTGCAGCTGAAGCTGATAATCAAAGGAAGCTAGAGGGGAGAGACTTCAGGAGGTTCAGCTTCCCAGGACTGAGCCTCACTCCCCCTCACCCAAGCTGCAACATCGAAGGCCAAATTCCCACCATATTGTTTTGATAAGGGGGTGCTAGTTCTAATGGGAAAAGATGCTACCAGTCCCAGAGGGCTTTGCAAAGTTTTTCAAACTGCGACACTTTTTTAAGGCATCACCATTACCCATTAGAACACCCATTTTTCTTGCTGGTTTTTCCTGCCTAGGTTTACCCAGATGAGGCACCCTTTCGCAATGCTACCAAAAATCCTCTGGGCTTTCCCTCACTGAGTCGGCAAACCATCCCAATGTTTTGGGGACTAGGTGACCAGACCAGCCAATCAGTGGGAGAAGGTTTAGGTGCAGCCGGGATGGGGACAGGTTCCATGTTTGCAGGTGGAGCAGGAGACAGGGGCCTAGCCACGCATACCCGATAAACACATATCATTCAGCCCCCATGATTGATGAATGCAGTAAACTTACTAAAAACAAATTCCAGCAAGGATAAAGAATCAGTGGTCTGGATTGGGATGGTGAAGCATTTCTGGAGAAAGCTAGCTGAGAACAGAAAACTTAGGCAGGAGCCATTTTGAGTTCAACTGGACTAAGAATTCCAGACCATTAAGTTTACTTTATACTTCCTACTTCCATACCACATTTTGGAAAGATGCAGTAGCAAATATCACTTGGTGTCAAAATAGAAATAGAAAATAAGCCATACAAAATGCTAGCATAATAAACAAGGATAAATATAAATAGTAATTACACTTATATACCATCCCATATAAATAAATAAATAAATAAATAAATAAATAAATAAATAAATAAATAAATAAATAAATAAATGACTATAAATGACTATAAATAAATAAATAAATGGCTATAAATAAATGAACCAGCTAAACCACTTTTGGGGAACGTTTTGGTTTCCAGATATTGTGACCTGTAAGTGTGGCCAAGAGTAAAAGAGTGTTGGAATTGTAGTCCAAAGTATTGGTTCTTTGTTCTTCAGCCAAAACCTCCAGAAGGGCATATGAAGAAATCCTATAGACTTCTAGAGACACAGGAAACAGTCTCATTTATACCTAATCCCAATGATTGATTGATGGATTTATATTACGTATCTGTAACAGACCTTTCAGGATATCTGCTTGTAGGGCATCTTACACAATTTAATAGTGGGATATGGTTGCCAAGGACACTGGGCAGAACCTTTACATTTGTTGCACTGTGGAGGAGGGATATGCTTAATTTCCTTCTTGTCTACTGTTATAAAGGGCTCTTAAGACTTTACTATTGCTGCAAACTTTCTAGAGTGCTGTCATGGAAGAGTGGAATGTAGGACAAATGAATTTTACTGAGCATTTTTATTCAGGTTGCAGGATTGCCAGCAGCATACCATTCCCCAAGGTTTCAAGGTAAAAGCTGGAACCAAGGTGTAGCCTTCTATGATGTCATACCAGGGAAGCCGTTGCAATAATTACAAAATGGCAGGTGTGGCCGACAAAGAAGGCAGAGGCTCTGTGATTAACTTAAAGGCCAACATGTAAATTCCAGCAGCATCTACAAGTAAGCAAAATAATAATAATAATAATAAAAAGAAGAGTGCTTCAGAGCATGTCCACATGGCATGGCCTGAAGCCATTAGAATGAACCCTCAAAACAAGGTTCCATGTTGGCTGTATCCAATTCCCTGAGACTCAAGACTGAAAATACATACCTGTCAACTTTATCAAGCTTTTTAAATAACAACAACAACAACATGATGTAATACTTATGACATAACTTTCCTGAGCTCACTGGAAGAAAGATGGGATATGTGTGTAACCAACAAAAAATGGCTGCTCTTGTAAGAATTATGTGGGACTTTGGAATCTATGCAAAACTGCAATGACTGTTGTTGATGAGTAAAAGAAACTGGATTTTAAAAAAAGGAAGACAGGTAGAACTAACTAGGTGCATGTAGCACATTAGCGCAAATGCCATTGGTGCAACATTATGTAAGGTGTTCATTATGACAAAATAAAACTGATTTTTCAATGACATAAACACCTGTTTTAAAGGTAAGAAGATAAATGAAATACTAATCATAAATTGAATACTTATCATCTGAGACAGTATATTTGGACTGAATTTTGAATACTTTATTAAGGTGGATTAATGTGTGTTTATTGGACATTAGATGCTTTCTTTTACCAAGGCATCATAAACATAAATATATTGATACAGAAAGTGATTTGTGTTTAACACTCTCTGTATCGATTGAGAAAGCTGTGTGCGGCTTTGTTCTAGGGTTGCTAACTGTCTAGAAAAGAAAGCTGGCTTGCTCTCTTCTTATACCTTTAACAGCAGATTGGCTGAAATGTGCAAATGTGCAAGTATGAAGTTGCTTCAGTCAAACCACAATTCTCTCCATCTGCTAGTTTCTAACACAATGTTCACTGTTATGAATTATATTGGCTCTCCAAGGCATCAGGGACTGGCATTTTCCTAGCCCATCTACATAAAATCTAGGCAGCAATATCAGAGCATATACTCAACTACCAGAGAGTTTATGTCAGCAAAGTAAGTATCATCTGCTAGCACTCTTGAAGGACAATTGAAGAACAAAAACTGGTGAAGAAATGAATATTTATTTTTAACTAAATTTCAACAAATATATATCAGAGAGTGACACATTATTAGCTTTGCACTTGTTAAGAAAGGCCAAATTGTTAAAATTTATCTTTTAGGAAGAACCTGTCTAGGTTTTGACTTTGCCTGAAGTCTAATATTCTAATCAAGTCTAAAGTAAGTGAGATCAAAGTGATATCAAAGCAGCTGCAAGTGACATAATATCAGTCAGGCAGAGCATGTACTTTTCCAAAATGAACAAGCTCCACTTTAAGGTAAAGGTAAAGGTTTCCCTTGCTCGAAAGCCAGTCGTATCCGACTCTAGGGTGCAGTGCTCATCTCTGTTTCTAAGCCGAAGAGCCAGCGTTGTCTGCTTCTGCAGACATTTCTGTGGTCATGTGGCAGGCATGACTAGACACCGGAGCGCATGGAACGCTGTTACCTTCCCACCGAAGTGGTCCCTATTTATCTACTTGCAATTTCTTGCTTTCGAACTGCTAGGTTGGCAGGAGCTGGGACGAAGACGGGAGCTCATTTCCGTCCTGCAGTACTTGGGAATCGAACTGCTGACCTTCCGCTTCCCAGTCAGCGTCTTAGCAACTTGAGCCACTGCAGTAAGACAAAAATAACAGTTAAAGTGGCAGAATTACATAGAGCATTTTATGTGAACTATGGAGCATATTGTCACTCTGGGGAAAAAAAGTTACAACAATAGGTGCTTCTATTCCAAACATCTGCAGGAGTTTTAACAAATAGGTGTGTTCAGGCGTGTTTGGTTTACAGCATGTTCTGTGCAAATGAAGGAAAATCGCCTGTGCCATTTAAATGAATAGGGAATACCTTGCAGGTAGAGAAATAGTGTTTGGGTTAATTTACATAATCCAAAACTCTATATTAAAAGTGTTTCCCTTTTCTGTCTAAATGGAAAAGACAAACTCCCCCTTCTCAATAGAAGATATTTATTCATTTAAGATCCCACTCTTCCTGCAACAAACTTCATCATATATAGCTACCCTTCTCCCCACTTTATTCTCATAGGTACCTGTGAGATAGGTTAGGAGAAAGTGAATTGCCTAAGGCAGGAGGTCCCAACCTAAGGCCTGCAGGCTGGATCTGGCATGTGGTGCCATTTCATGTGCCCCCCACTCCTCCAAGGGCATCCGAGAAACTAAATGGCCATCCCTTTGAAGCTGTTGGGACAAACTGGCCACCCCATCGTACAGACAGGGCAAAATGGCCATCCAGCCCTCGAAGCTGACTGAGAGAGCATGATCCAGCCCCTGGCTTGAAAAGGTTGGGAACCCCTGGCCTAAGGTCACACAGTAAGTTTCACTGTTTGGCGAGGGCTTGAACATTCCAGTCTGATGCTCTAGTCATTTCACCACATTAGATCCTGGGAAATTCATGCACTTGTGAGATCCAGACTGAAACAATTATTGCCTCACCTCCTCCATAACATCCAAACATTTCCAATTTAGTCAAAATCAGAGAAAAGGCTGGGTTGTAATCTTTCTTTGCATTGTATTTCCTTTGAATGTAAGGGGAGATTTATTCAGACAGAGAGATAAACAGAACACTCTGGTACTGTCTTAAAGCCCATCTGCTCTGCACAGTAACAGCAGTTTAATGGCCTTTTAATGGCCATGGTTCCATACTAGGGGACATGAGGCTTTTAGTCTGGTAAGATGTTTAAAATTCTCTATTGGAGAGGTTTAGTGAGCAATCCTAAACTACAGCAGCATATTCTAAACACCAGGCTACAAATCTCAGGATACTTTTGGATGGAACCATTAAGTTCCTGTGGTATCGGATTTCTATAACAATGTAGTGTAGTCAATTTAGAAATACATATTTTAGACATACATATTTTAGATTATTTTGGCAGTTATTATGAATGGAGTAGCCATCTTGTCTTTTGGATCAGATCACAAGTAAACCAGGGCACTGTTTCCTTCCTGGGTTCATTATAATGTTCCTCTGCATCTCTTCCTTCTCCCCCGAGCTCAAAACATTACTTTAGATGGGCAAATGTTTGTTTGTTTGTTTGTTTATGTTTAATTGGATTTATACCCCGCTCCACTCAGCCCAAAAGGCCAACTCAGAGCGGCTTACAACACAATAATATAAGTACAATTGCAACAATAAATTAATATACATACAATTATAACAATATAATAATACAAAAATACAATATCATCATAACACATCAAAATATAGACATAATATAACAGCATGAAAATACAATAGGAAAACAATAGTAATACAATACAATAAATTACACAATGAATTATACAATAGACATTTAATTACACAGTCCCACGGCTACTAATCCCATGGCCCGCACATTATTGAATGGAGCCAAAGAAGAAGACAACCCGGCCCCAACACAGCCGAGGCCAGGAAATGGACCGGCAACTCTGGCGGTGCGGCTTTGAATGTCCCGCCGCAACAACGCCAGTCAGCTGTGCTCCCACCTCCCCCACCGGCGGGGCGGGGGAGGGAGCCGTGGTGGACTGGCAGGTGCCGCTCGTTCCACCGGCCGGCTGCCGGTCGAAAGCCCCGCCGGGCTTGGTGGAAGCTGGGGCGGCTTTTGAGGGCGATGGAAAGCCCTCAGGTGCCGCTCGTTCCACCGGCCGGCTGCCGGTCGAAAGCCCCGCCAGGCTTGGTGGAAGCTGGGGCGGCTTTTGAGGGCGATGGAAAGCCCTCAGGTGCCGCTCGTTCCACCGGCCGGCTGCCGGTCGAAAGCCCCGCCGGGCTTGGTGGAGGCTGGGGCGGCTTTTGAGGGCGATGGAAAGCCCTCAGGTGCCGCTCGTTCCACCGGCCGGCTGCCGGTCGAAAGCCCCGCCGGGCTTGGTGGAAGCTGGGGCGGCTTTTGAGGGCGATGGAAAGCCCTCAGGTGCCGCTCGTTCCACCGGCCGGCTGCCGGTCGAAAGCCCCGCCAGGCTTGGTGGAAGCTGGGGCGGCTTTTGAGGGCGATGGAAAGCCCTCAGGTGCCGCTCGTTCCACCGGCCGGCTGCCGGTCGAAAGCCCCGCCATTGTACCCAGGGCCATAGCCAGGATCCTAGTTTTTTTGAGAGGGAGGCGGATTTTCAGGAGGGGCAAACAATTTATCAGAAGGGACAAAAAATTTATCGGGAGGGGCAACAATGACACACTCACATATATAACATTGACACCGTGGGGTGGGGTGGGGGTGGTCAGTTAGCTCAGGAGGGTTTTCACCCCCCTGGTCGCCCCTGGCTATGGCCCTGATCGTGCCTTAAACATATTTCCATTTGCATAAAGCCTGGCATATGCTTTAATAGTAACACCGTAGAGACCTTATTGGCTGAAGCACCCTATGTCCTGGCTGTACAAATCTAACACCTCCTCCCCTCAACAAAAGATAAAATTACAGTAGCAGAGAGTAGGAGCAGTGCAGGATGTTCACCCAGGCTGACATATGTATTCAAGCATCCAAATTCAGATCTAATTTCCTTATCTAAACTGGAAAAAAGCAATAATCTTTCTTGACATCAGCGAATAACCACATTTTGTAATTAGCAACTCAATATTTATTTATATCCTTATTGATTCCTCCTCACATCAAGGGAAGCAACAACAACATGAATGAAATGCATCAAAGCTGTGCCCAGCCAATAAATAAATAAATAACCTCATAGTGACAAAATCTGGCTTGCTTGGCCCACTCAACCCTCAGAAGCTAACCAAACAATCACACCCCTTTAAAAAAAACCCAGCAACAAAATATACACCTTTAATGTAGGAAAGATACAGAAGATGAACCAAACAAAAATTTAAAAAATCAGAAACTGGAAGCAGTCTCACCAACAAATAGCAAAATTAATACACAGACATCTAGTCCCCTCTCCCATAAACCAAGAAATGTAAGCAACCCTAAGAATATCAGTCTAGGCTGAAAGAAGATCAACATACAGTGGAACCTTGGTTAATAAATGGCTTGCTTAACATAAACATCGCATAATAAAAGGAAATCCATAGAAAATAGTTGCTTGGTTTATGGAATTTCCCCCAGAACAGATTAATTGGTTTTCATTGCATTCCTATGGGAAACTACGTTTCAGTTAAAGTCTTTTGGTTTTCAATGCATTCCTATGGGGAATTGCATTCAATGCATTCCTATGGGAAATCTGGTTAAAGTAATTTTTGCTGTAAGAAACATCCCGGAGAACTCATTAATTATGTTAACCGAGGTTCCACCGTACACAAAAACCTTAATCAAAGCCCCCTGGCTGATACTACTAGAGTTTAGGGAGATTTTTCTCCCCTCACTACTCAATGCATTCTTTTCTCTAGGTCTAGCAAGCAGACTGGGTAGAGGCAGCAGCAAAATAATCAGAAGAAAAAGAAGGAACAGATAAATAAATCTCTGAAGAAATTGGAGAGAAAATCAATTCAAAACATAATAATCCCAAAGAGGCAAATTGGCAGAGGCTGCAGGCAGCTTACCTGAAAGCCTCAAAAATAACCCAAGGAATTAGGAAAGAATCCTTCCCAAAATCAAGGAAAGGGGGGCAAAGGATATAAGACAGAAGAATTCAGACAGCAAATGCAAGCCAGGATGGAGGACATCAAGACCTTACAGCACAGCCCCATTCACAAAGAATGACTGAAAGGGGAAAGCACTCCACAATGCTTTTTGGGCCTTTTTACAGATTCAGAAATTCCCTCTCCTCTGCTCCTGGATGTTCTGTGTGGCAGCTGACAACCCTTGGGAATGCTATAGGATGAAAATTTCCCTACATGATTGGAAAGACAAAAGGGCACTGAAGGCGTGATATGAAAAAGGGGACATAAAAGGAATATGAGATGTTCCTGTGCATTTCTTTATAAACACGAATGATTTAAGATTTAGAAGAGGTTGTGTCCAACAATTGACAAAAGAAGATGAATGATTCTTGGGTCTTTCAGTAAAACATGAAATGCCCATCCCTATGATTAACTCCTGGCTTGGTAGTAGTACATATATGTAAAAATGATTGAGGAGGCTTTAGTAGACCTCTGTAAACATGAGCCAGCAGTGTGGTATAGCAGCAGCACAAAGCTGCATTAACAGAAATACAGGCAGAAATCTTATTGCTTTGTTACACACAGAGAAGGCAACAAGCACAACAGTTGCTTGTAATCAGTGGTGGGCTCCCAAAAAAATTTACTACCACACTGTGGGCATGGTATGGTGGGTGTGGCCAGGGGGAAAGCCCTGTGTTGCACCCGAATTAGGACTACTTTATTTCAAAACTTGGATGGGCGGGGCCAGCCAGAATTTCTGCTACCAGTTCTGGCGAACTGGTGCGAACCTGCTGATGCCCATCACTACTTGTAATGGTCAATGAGGATTTTGAGGGCAGGTGCACTTGTTGACTTGGTATACTCTCAAGAGTCTTAGATGAAAACTCAATAATTACCAGTTCTAAAACTTACATACAGTACTTTCCCTTCTGCTTGAATAACAATGCAACAGGATTTCTGCTATAGTGTCACCCTAGATTACAAGATATAATAGTGCAACTGATTAGGAATCTCATTAGGAATAGCTGCATTCCATTCTGGATACTACAGTTTAAGAAGGGTATCAATAAATTAGGAGGGTGAACAAGGTTAAAAAAAGGTCTGGATACTAAGATCTAGGAGGAATGAGAGATAAAACTGAATATTTTTAATTTAGATGAAAAGATAGAGTTGTTATGATAGCCCAGGGATTTACAATAGCTATAAATGAGTCTGCTGCTGATTCAGGCAGCAGCGTCAGTTGTGACTGGACCACCAGTCCGGCCCACCAACTGTCTGAGGGAGCATGACCTGGCCCCTGACTTCAAAAGGTTGGCAACCCCTGTGATAGGCCTTTTTAACTATATAAAGGGCTGCCACAAGGAAGGCAGAACAAGCTTGTTTTCTGCTGCTTCTGACAGTAAGGCAGAAACAAGTGATTTAAAATATAAGAAGGGAGATTAAACACTGGAAAGTAATCACTAAGGGTAACAGTTGCTCAATAGTGGACAGATGATCTCAGATGATAGATTCTTCTTTGTTGCATATTTTCAAACAGAGCATGGATGGTCATTTACTGGGGATGCTTTAGATCTGGATTTCTGCATTACTAGTAGCATTTGTTATCCTTCTGGCTCTACATCTCCTTCATTGTACAATTCCTTGTACAATTCTATTACTTTTGACAAGAAAAGTATGTTTTATAGTATTTTGTAAGACACATATAGTATTTTGTTAACCAGTGTGTTCTTGTGGATACAATGATGGACAAGGAGGTAGAACTGGGCTTGAAATCCCACAGGGAGCGACAGGTAGCACTAGTGAAGCCACTCTTTAAATATCATATTTACCATGTCATTTTCAATTTCATCCTGAAATGTCTGAAGCTCGGATTAAAATTGAACAGTGTTTAAAGTGCCATGACATTTGTATACCACATTTGTTTTGTTTTTCTCTTTGCCTAGGCTACTTACCTTGAAAACTATTTTGATGGAACTGTAAACTGGATGCAGACTGACACCATTCCACACACATACACATCTGTATAGGGATACAAAGCTGTATTTGGTTCATATGCACACTAATTAAGACTACACCCTTTCTTTTTTCACGATTTCTAAGGTGTCAATAAACATAGTAACAGTTGCCTTGTTGCATGGATGAGTAAAAGCAGTAGGACTGGGTAGATAGTTTGTGCCTCTGTGATCAACCAGCATGTGATAGTGTTGTTAATCTGTCTCTCTGTGTGGATGAATGTTCACTAGCACTCACAACTTGAGTTACACAAAGGGCAAAGTCACTGGGCTTACCCAGGTTTTTTTGTGTGTGTGCAAAAAATGAAGAAAATGTGATCAGATAAAAAACAGTTCTCTTGCAGGGCAAGGGGCATTCCTGTAGAATATAGCTGCACAAGGAGATTGGTGCAGAACATAGCTACTAGGTCTTGCTAAAATTCTCACACCCCTAATCTAATTTCAAAGATAAGACAGTTCAAACACTCTTCTGTAGACTTTCTTGGGCCATCTCCAGCTTTCAAACTACTGAATCAGAGGAAAGTCTTCTGACTGTCTCACAACCCTGCTGGTTGCTTCTAGAATTATTAGGAAACAGAAAAGCTGTAGATCTGTAGCTTCGCTATCAGGACCAAGAGAGCACAGAGACCTGGGGAACTTTGTTCTGGAGTGCATCTGCCATTATCAGCTTGAAAGCCTTAGTGCCAAATGCAGACTCCATAGATCTGGGATTAAATCCCTGCATAGTGAGTGGTGGAAATGGTAAGCCACTTCTGCTACATCTGCTACATCTAGTATTTAACTAACCTCTTAGATTACCATAAATGAGAAGCACTTTGACAGCAATAAGAACAACAGTAGTGTTGACCATGTGTTACTGTTACAGACAGTAGGGATTGAGAGGAAATTGTGATGGTGGCTAGAAGCAAAGAGTAGCAGGGCATATCCAGTCAAAACCAATAAGAGTTCAGTGCTCTGGTATGACATTACTTTCACAAGAACAAAATACATGCACACATTTCCTCTTTGTAGAGAGCTGTGGGAATTATAGTTCTGTAAATGGGCAGGTTAACACAAGTGACTTCATTCGTACTAAGTGGAGTTCCTAAGATCCTTTGATGGGACAGGCCACAGAAGATAAACAGGGGTTGAACAATATACTGTAATATTATGGGTTTGTGTAGTTAATCCAAGTGGCACTTCACGAGTTCTTTATAGCCCAGTGCTTCTAACTCCAAAGATATTCACTTTCCATGCTAACCCTGTAAGTCTTGATTTTAAGATTTCAGTAAGCAGAACATAGATGCCAGGAGGCCAACCTGACAATAATGCATTGAGGACCATCAACCTTCTATTGATGTTAATGAAAACTGAAGTGGCCCGATGAGACTGAAGTGGGAAGATGAATCACATTTCTCTTCCACCCACCCTTAAATAATGTGTTAAAGTCAGAGATCTCCATTGTATAAGAACAACAAAACAAAACTACATGCTAGACAAGCACAAAACAGAAGGAGATACATCTGATTTTGCTCCCTCCCATTAACATTTGGATTCCCTAGATTTCTGATATGGAGTGTGAGTGTGTTGGAGCATTCTTCCTCTGATCTAAGGCTGTACAAAACACTCTCAATTCACTTTAGCACCTTTGCAGTGATTCAAATTTGGCCCTGACTTGGTTTAGTCAGAATTTGGCCTGACACCACCCAAGTCAGATCTGATTCTGATTCTGTTTTTTTTTTTTTGAAATCCCAATGTTTGTACCTCCCAATTACTTCAATTGCAAAATAAAAGATGTCATAATTTTTTTCCATAGCAGCATGTAATTTGGAGACTTGGAAGATAATTCTAGGTTAACCTTTTGGGAATTCATGCAATCATCAAAATTATGCTAGTTTAATACAAGTAGGTGCTTCTCCTATACTAGGTCCATGTATTAGGTTTCAGAAGAAAATTGTTTAGCTCAGAAAAATGGAACTACATGTTCTGTTGATTTCAAATATGATTATGATTCACACTAAAATATTTCAATCAATCAAAGTTTTATTTATACCCTGCTTTTCTTACCATAAGGCAACTCAAAGCAGCATACAACAGAAGAAAAATACAAAGTATAATAAATACAACAACATCTATAACTAATACATTTCAATAAAACAGTAACACAATAACAAATTCTCAGATACTCAGTATCACATTACACAACATGCGAATCCTGGTTACAAAGTATTTTACAATGTAAAACACACTTAAACCAGCAGCTCCCTTCCATCTTTGCTGCTCTTAACAGAAAAATTTAACTCAAGGGCGGCAGTGGAGCTTTTATTCCTGCTGGCCCTCAGACACAGCTGGGGCCTCTCCTGCCTGGCAAATGGTCTGTCGGCGAGAGTCCCAGAGAGGGCGGCAGCGGAGTTCTTATTCTCACTGGCCCTCCGACACAGCTGGGGCCTCTCCCGCCCGGCAAACGGTCCATTGGTGATTGATTTTGATTTGAATTTATTTTTGTATACCACTTTCTTCATCTTGTGGACAACACAAAGCAGTTCACTTCCTTGTCTTGTGGATGACCCAAAGCAGTTCTCTCTCCGGGCAAGAGTCTCGGAGAGGGCGGCAGCAGAGCTCTTATTCCTGCTGGCCCTCCAACACAGCTGTGGCCTCTCCCACCCATCAAGTGGTCCATTGGTGAGAGTACCAGAGAGGGCGGCAGTGGAGCTCTTATACCTGCTGGCCCTCCACCACAGCTGTGGCCTCTTCCACCAATCAAATGGTCCATAGGTGAGAGTCCTGGGGAGGGCGGCGGTGGAGCTATAATTCCTGCTGGCCCTCTGACACAGCTATGGCCTCTCCCGCCCGGCAAATGGTCCATTGGTGAGAGTCCCGGAGAGGGTGGCGGTACAGCTCTTATTCCCGCTGGCCCTCCGACACAACGGGGGCCTCTCCTGCCTGGCAAACGGTCCATCAGCAAGAGTCCCGGGGAAGGTGGAGGTGGAGCTCTTATTCCCGCTGGCCCTCCGACACAGCTGTGGACTCTCCCACCCATCAAACGGTTCATTGACAGGAGTCAAGTTGGTCAAGTTACATTTTGGACCAAGAGACTGGGATATTCTATGAATAATCTGATTGTTAGTCTTGAAGGCAATGTCCACATGCAAAATGTAGAGCATGAACTGGAGCCAGGAGGTCATCTCCTTGTTGGGGAGAGGCATATGAACTGAAAATACAATGTCATTAGTTTCAATTTGCCTGCTTATAGCTTCATCCAGGTCTCTGATTTTTCCACACTGGTTGAGTCCCCAGGATATAAACCATTTGCTTGAATTAGAACTGTTACTTGATTTCACTCAATCAAGAAAAACTGAAGAAAGTGGAAAATGTGCCTCTGAACCTACAGTATATTTAGACCTGGACTTTGTGATCAGTGTCAGAATGAAAGACACAGCTCTTTCATACAAGTCTACTCCTGATTTTCCAATTATATTCACAAAAAGGTAAGTAGGAAAATGGTAAAACTGGCTGAATCTTTGTCCCTCCCAGCTCAGTTCTCATATCTCTAGTGTTCTTTTTGAAAAGAAACTATACACAGCATAGACATTATAATCAGCCTCTCATATTTATTAGCTATTTTTATGCTCCCATTGTTTTACAAGAAAAGACTCCTTGATCAATTGCCAGGTAACCAAGTCAGTCTTGCAGCATCCTATTAATCCAGCACATTGGTTCCCTTTCCCACTCAGTTCTTCATTATTTCAATAATGTTGCTTGTGATAATTTTCAGGAGGGAAAAGCTTCTCCAGATCTTTTGTTTAACTATTAATACAAACAGAATCAAGATTTTTGCAAATAACCTTCACCTTCAAGCTAAAGGGGGTGGAGTTGGGGATAAAGGAATAAGGAGAACAGAGTTTGTTTCTGTAGAATGCCAGATATGTATAGATATACATAAAAAACCCCAAACCAATTACAGTACTTTGTATAGTTACTGCTATTAAGAATTATATACTCAATTTTTCCTCGTAAGGACTTCATGAAAATTACAATGTAAGATCAATACAAAATAACTTGAATTATAGAATCTATAAAGCATCAAGACAAAACCCATAGCTAATGATTCTGGCAGTAGCAAAAATACTAAGCACAACTTAGTCCATGCAAAGGGGAGGTACCACACCCCCAAATGTCAGAGGGAGCATCCTGCCTGACATGTGTCCCAGGTAAAGTGTTTGAAACCATCCTAAAAAATAGAATTAATAGGCACATAGAAGAGAAGGTGCTGCTAAAGGAGAGCCAACATGGCTTTTACAAGGACAAATCATGCCTCACTAATCTGTTGGAATTTTTTGAGAGTGTCAACAAGCATGTGGATAAGGGGGATCCAGTTGACATTGTTTATCTGAACTTTCAGAAGGCTTCTGACAAGGTCCCACACCAAAGGCTCTTGAATAAACTTACCAGTCATGGAATAAAGGGATAGGTCTTGTCCTGGATCAGTAACTGGCTAAGGGACAGGAAACAGAGGGTAGCACTAAATGAACACTTCTCCAAGTGGAGGGAAGTAAAGAGTGGGGTCCCCCAAGGTTCAGTACTGGGACCCCTGCCTTTCAACCTCTTCATAAATGATCTAGAAGTAGGAGTAAATAGCAAGGTAGCCAAATTTGCTGACGACACTAAATTATACAGGGTAGTGAAAACTGTGAGAGATTGTGAGGAGCTCCAGAGGGATCTCTTGACACTGGGGGAGTGGGCAAAACAGTGGCAAATGAGCTTCAACATTAGTAAGTGCAGAGTGATGCACATTGGGGCAAAAAAAACACCCCAATTACATTTATAAACTGATGGGGTCTGAACTCTCTGCAACAAACCAGGAAAGGGATCTTGGTGTCCTGGTGGACAGCTCAATGTGCCAGTGTGCCTCAGCAGTGAAAAAAGCAAACTCAATGCTAGGGATCATTAGGAAGGGTATAGAAAATAAGTCAGCAAGTGTCATTTTGCCTCTTTATAAATCTATGGTGCGGCCCCATCTGGAATACTGTGTACAGTTCTGGTCGCCATACCTCCAGAAGGATATTATGGAGGTGGAAAAAGTGCAGAGGAGAGCAATGAGAATGATTAGGAGACTGGAACACCTTCCTTACCATCTGAGGCTGCAATGGTTGGGCCTCTTCACTCTTGAATGACAGTGTCTAAGAGGTGACCTGATTGAAGTTTATAAAATCATGCACAGTGTGGACAAAGTAGATAAGGAAAAACTGTTTTCCCTATCGCACAACACTAGAACTAGGAGGCACTCCATGAACCTTTTAGGTACTAGTTCTCAAACAAATAAGAGAAAGTACTTTTTCACCCAGAGGATCACTGGTCTATGGAACTCTGCCAGAAGAAGTGGTGACAGCTGTCAGTCTTGACAGCTTTAAAAAAGGATGAGACAAGTTCATGGAGGACAATGGTATCAGTGGCTATAATTATGGATACCTAAGGACAACCTTCGGGTTGGAGAGATAGGCAGGATATCTCTCAATGCCATTTCCAGGGAATCCTAAGCAGGTGAAGGCATCTGCTTGGGAATACCCTGAAGCAAATGGTGAACCACTGTGTGAGTCAGAATGCTGGACTGGATGGGCTGTGGCCTGTTCCAGCAAGGCTGTTCTTATGTTCTTCTTCTTCTTCTTCTTTTTCTGTGTCTTGATCAAACCCTGGACTGCCAAAAGGAAGCCAATTTCTTGGCTTTGTCTTTAACCAAACTTAAGACCTCATCGGTGCATGTGTCTGGCAGTAATTGGCAGACAAGTAAATGAGCCAGATTTTGTATCTCTCCACAACATGTTGTTGTTTGCCATTAACCCCCACATGAGTATGTTGGTCTTGCACTTAGGGACTCCAACCTTCAGCCTATTCAGGGTCCTCCAAGTGATGTAGGGGAGTTTAAGTTCCTAAGCTATATCCTCCTTTAATATTGTCCCTTGTCCAATGAGCTCCTTCCTCCATTTTTTAATTTGGTTTTTCTCTTGTGTTCCCTCAAGAGTGTTTGTTCTTGCAATAAAACCCTGGATCTGAGCCAGCAGACCTAAGGCTCATATCTGTTCAGAGGATGTCAAGGGTAATTCTCTTGTTTAATTCTCTCAGTATCTGCTGCTATTTCTCTCCTTATCTTAGGTGGGGTGATATCAACAAGAAGGTTTATTTTCTCAACTGCTGTAGGTTTGAGGCATCCTGTCACTATATGTATGACCTCATTAACAGTTATGAGTTCTTTGTGACCATGTTTGGATGCACTCCATACTGGAGCAGCATACTCTGCTGCAGAGATGCTCAGGGCCAAAGCTGATGTACGCAGTGTGGATGATTGAGTTCCCCATTTATACTTTGTGAGTTTCTGGATGATATTGTTCCTTGTAATGACGTTGGCTTTGGGATTCAGGCAGTGTTGCTTTAAAAAGAGTGTCTTGTCAAGCATTACACCAAGGTATTTTGGTGCTGAACAATGCTGTAATCAGTTCCCTTGCCACATAACATCCAATTCAACCCTTGCCTCTCTATTTTGAAGATGGAAAGAACACACTTGAGTCTGGCATGGATTAGGCTTCAAATGGTTGATGTTGTAATACTGAGGGTAAACTATACATTACAGATAGCATATCACAAGAAGAGTGAGTATCTATGTGCTGAAAATATTTGATTTTCACAGCAGGGCCTTTTCATGTTTCCCACAGTTTGCCAGTTTGTTTTCTGACTGCCCTTCTAGATGCAGATACAGACTGCTTTCACTGGTTATTTTTCTCAGACATGAAAGTCTGAAGGAATCATATTACTGGAGACTATTGTGATTTCACTGGAGCAGTAACATGATTTCTGCTTCAAATTTTGTGTTACCTGTAATCCCTGAAGTGATCATTTTATTTTCTGGATTGTACCTTTGGTAACTGTGAAGGAGCTAAACTGGAAGGCAAATAAAGAAAGCCCATGTAGAAGATAGATATGTGCCAAGATGTAAAATGAGGTTAACTGCTCAAAACACTTGCTGAGTTTCAACCTGTTAATATCTTAAGGCTCTCTTCAGGGGTTAAAGAAAACATTTTGTGAGTATTAGAAAAATCTCGAGTCCAACTCTCTGTCAACAATCACTAGTGAATAGAAGGTTGATAAAGGCCTGAAGACATTCTCTGGTAGTGAACAAGTTTCACATGTAATAACCTCAACACCATAGATCAGAAGACAGGGTTGTAAAACAGGTAAATGGAAAATATTTGCAGGCACATTAAACACATTTTCTTACATGGATAGAAAGCAATATAGCAAATATAATTCCTGCACTCTTTTCTCATAATAGGAATCAACTTATCTGTATTTTTTCAAGACAGTATATTAAGTATTTTGCCTTGGTCCAACCTAGTTTAAGCAAGGTTTTTCATTTAAACTAGGTATATCCAGTTCTTTTCAGTAAGAATAAGTGTAAAGCTAAGCAAAGTTTATTGTTATTAATTTTATATGCCAACCATCTTCCCATGGGAGACTCAAGCTTCACAATCAGTTAAAACAATACAATAATAATTGCATACCATCCGCTTAGTTCCAACTTATGAAAACAATTTCCTGAGTTTCTTATTAAAATGAAGTTCTTTATTTGACCAACTAACTAACAAAAGGCATTCACGTTTTCTCTCTGTTCTTTGTGTTAAATTTAAATAAATCTTTTGAATTAATTGCACCTTTAAGCAGTCTCACATCAATTCTGGTTATGCCCTTCTAGCCAATGGGGTAAAGAGGACCTAATTTTCATTTTAAGTGCATGGTGCAGATATGTGGTTTAACCTACCCTTCTTCTGGGGCTACACTGGGATTGTGCAGTTTGCCCAAAGCTACACATAGTATGAAAGACAAAGTTGAGAATAAAACTCACAAGCTATGTCTCCACAGTCAGATACCCGATCAACTTGGCTATTCAGCCAGCTGAAATAAGACAATAATCACAACTCAAAACATATCATACAATATAACTGTTTCCCACACTTTGGTTTTTGGACTTCAACTTTCAGAAGTCTAAGTCAATTACCCAAAGCACTGATCAGCCAATGTACTGACTTAGGCTTCTGAGAATTGAAGTTCACCAGTGTTCCGTGGAACATACTGTATATACTCGAGTATAAGCCATGTTTTTTAGCCCCCAAAATGAACCCCCAAAAGGAGACCCGGCTTATACTCAGGTCAACAACCATGAGGATCCCAAGACCGTGCCAGATTGAGATGCACCAAAAATTTAGTTAATGTTACTATTTTTTCAGGTATTTTGATTATTGAAATTCACCAGCAGCTGATGCATTTCCCACCCTCGGCTTACCTTCGGGTCAATATATTTTCCTGGGTTTTCAGGTCAAAATTAGGTACCTTGGCTTATATTCACGTCAGCTTATACTCGAGTATATAGGTAGTTTGGGAAACAGCATTCCTAAAATTCCATCCTACCCAAACCATATAAAACCTACTTGAAAAGTGTTGGAATAATAGCAATCTTGTGTGCACTAACACTGGGAACCAGTGGGAGGAGGCCCTACTGCCTAATATGATTGTTCTACAGATGTCTCTAACATGATTAATATTTTTTTTTTGACTAGTTTGTTTTCAATGCTGCCATTGTTTTGTTGATAGTCCTTTCTTATTCCTACCAACCAGCAGTAATGGACTTTTCCTCCATGTGCTGGAGACTCTATTTTCTTATTTTAATTTGTTCTAACTATAACTACAAATGACAACTGTAAGTAAAGATACTTAATACTTAATAGTTTACTTAATATGTTTGTAAGTACTTTGTTGAATTATTTGATATTTGTGTGTACATCACCCAAAGTGGGAAATTTCCCAAATGGGAAATCTGGGGCTCTTTAAAAATACCAACTGCTAGAGAGGCTCACCTCTCTAGCACTAGAAGAGCATTTTTGGTATCTGCTCCGGCCCTATGGAACCTCCTGCCAGTTGAGCTGCGTCTCCAGACAGAGCTGCTGTCCTTTAGGAAATAGCTGAAAACCTAGCTGGCAGGGCATGTGTGGGGAGGTGGAGAGGGAGCCAAACCCCCCCCCCCCCACTGGCTTATTTAGAGCAGGATCACCCATGCTTTTAAAAGTTTTAAACTAGATTTTTAATTGGTGTGAGTGGGAGGTAGTTTTTCAACGTTTTTAGGAATTTTAAGGGTTTCTATAGTTTAAACATTGGGGATTTTATGTATGCCGCCCAGAGTTGCATGTTATACAAATTGAATAAATAAATAAATAAATAATGCAAATATTTTTATTTATTTATTTTATCTATTACATTTTTATAGTAACCATTTGGGAAATTTTCCACTTTGTGCAGTGTACACACAAATATCAAATAATTCAACAAAACACACAAGAAATCAAAAACAGACCAACCAAACAAAATGCTAGTTAGTATGGGAAATGAAACCAAAAGGGCAGGGAGGTGGGGGCTGAGACTGAGCTGATCAGTAGCTCAGGCATATCTTTAATTATGTTGGAAGCCACCCTGAGTCGGCCTACAAGCTGAGTAGGGCGGGGTACAAATTAAAAATTGAATCAAATCTCTCCAAATTTTCTCTCTCTTGTTTTTTCTCTCTGTGTTTTTTCAGCTTCATACTCTGCTAACTAATCAAAATTACCCAATAAAATGTTTTCCCCCTGCCAGCTAAAAGACAAGACAAAGACATCTCTTCTTGCTACGATCACACTAGTGAATAACATTCCCAGATTGTCATAGACATTTGTCTGACATTTTGATGCTAAACCTAGCCACCACCCCCTTTTTTCTGTGTTACTGCATTAAACTAGTACTTTGCATGACAAAATATTTATAATACTACTGCATTAGGTATCAGAGTCAAGACTAATGCCAAACCAAGTCAGATTTTATTTGGGTGCTGAATGAAAATAATGGTGGAAAAATTTGCGTAGCCTAACCAGACTTGAGTGTCATAGTCACTTTTTCCTAACTGCTATGCTTCTTTAAAGTTACATTTAAAATAAATAATGAGAAGAGTTTCATTTGGGATGAAACAAAACAAATTTGTTTGGGAAAATCAAGTAAGTAGATGGAAGGAAAATATAATTTCTCAGGGATTTAAAATGAAGGGTAAAACAATTATAATATATATTTGTCTACAATTTTAACACACAGTTCCTCATAAACTGTTGTTCTATATCCAAAATTCAAAATCAGCTGTTCCCACAGATTCTACACTACACAATCTCTTAAGGACTGCTTTCTCCTCTCCACCCCAAGAAAGACTCCATAACTGATTAATTCTCTATCAACTCCCTCTGCCTGTCATTTCTGATCACATTTCAAACACACCAACCCATTAGTAGTCAGCCCTGCACTCGTCTCTCTTGGGTCTCTCTTGCAGTAGCTCAGGCAGTTTTCTCTTCTGGGTCTGTCTTGCAGTAGCTAAGGAATCTGTCACGGTAAAGAAAATATAAATGTACAAGCAATTACAACTTCCTTTACTTGCATGAATGTATCACACAACTATTTCCCCACCCCCACCCCAATTTTGTTGAAATATTAGCAACCCAGCATGTTGTGCATAGACTAAATTACTAACACAGTTGGTGACATGACCGTATTAGAAGAAGAAAAAAGACCCTCTAGGAAAATGAAACTGTTTCTTTGCTTGTTCTAAATCAGCCCATGAACAATATTCTTGTCTTCTCGCCATTTTTAGGTGTTTTACCTTCTTCAGTCTGAGGATTTTTTCTCTCTTGTCTTACGTATAGCTTACCCTCCATCTTGTGAGGCACGCACTCTGTTGAGCATAACAGTGTGTGAAAAATTGTCTTACCCTTTGTCAGATGAAATGATTCTTCTTTTTGCTGGTCACAATGCTAGGCTTCATGTCCAGGTATTGAGCACAGTCTGTGTAAGTAAACATTGTTTCTCTTCACTGTTGCCTTGAGTTTCATTGTATAAAACTCAACAAATCCTAATAGGCTATAATGCTATTACATAAGGCAACATTGTTACAACCAATTCATATTGCAACCTATTCATAGGGTTTGGGTCTTTTATGCAACCTAATAACAGGAAGAAGACTTAACAGTTCTCATTAAATACCTGCTCTGAGGACTGTCCAATTCTCTCATTAAATGAAAGTGTTATTTATGATTATTTATGATTTTTACCTTTATATTCCAGGTTTTCTTGGATGTGCTCAAGAGTACCTAGGGGGCAGTCATCTTTCTCAGTCTTATTGTTACAATAATCTTATGATATTTTAGATTAAGAAGAAATGACTAGCCCAAGTCTGCTTTAAAATCAAGTGATAATCTCAATCCAGATTTATTCCAAGACTCAAAGCACTACAAACAGGAATGGCACCTTCAACATGTCTAGAGGGTGATTTTGATTCCCTAGGATGTCTCAGGGATAAATCCTCATGGAACCATGGATTTTCCTAATCCCTTCCCCACAAACTGGAAGACCACTTATTTGAAGACCATTTGGTCAGTGATGATGCATTTCCCAACACCTCTCCAGTAGAGATAATTGAGAAAATGATACTTGTGGATTTCTAAACAAAATAACCCAAAACATCTCTCAAATGGACATGTGGATCAGAATGTAGGTATCTCCTAGATTTTGCTAGGGTACAAATGTTGTGATGGAGTTCTTAACAATTAGAATTTTCCATTTGAAGATGCATTTTTAAGATAAAACATTTAATGTCATTAAGATTTCTATGTACAATATTACAGAAGGATTTGAGGATCTTTTAGCAAAATAAAAATAGAAATATGATTAATGTTGTAATGAGTGGAATGAAATTTTGAATAAACATATGTAAAACTGACATGGACTGGTTTTAGAAGTGGTAGTTGTGTTAGTCTGTACAAGTATTTCAGGTAAAAACAAGAGAGAGAAAAACAATGTGGCACCTTAAAGACTAACTGCTATATTTTTTATGTGAGCTTTTGTGACTCAAGGGCATTTCCTCATACTAAGAGTGAGACTACATGGCAATCAGTTATACATGGCCCCAAGATAAAGAGACACAAGTTGTAAATTGTGTGAGTCAATGTGCCATTTCACACCTGATAATAAGTTTTTTCCTGTAAAATGCAACCAATGGTTAGTAGATAAAAGCATCCCAGGCTATAGATAGCAACGGCTGAAACAACATAATCATTGTGACATGACACATTTGGTAATGGGTTAAGAATCCTTGACTTTACCTTTGAAACTTGTTCTGTTCAAGTGGTGATACTTGGGAAGGATAATATTTTACATTTGATAATGGCTTAAGAACCTTTGCGTAATATTTAATCCTTTGAGATGGGTATTATACATCTCAGCTGATTCTCTCTGAATCCTTGTCCTGTAATTTTTCTTCTCCAGAATGGCAGCTCTCAAATCCCATGAAGAGTGTCCAAGTAGATTGGATTAATCTGAAACAGGTTACTTTAAATTGCTTTGTATTATATAAATTGGTTTTTTGGTGTCCAATTTATGTTTTTTTTTTTTTTGCACAGAGATTGTCTGGAATTGTTGACATAAATCACATTGACAGAGGGACAAATAAAAGTACCTTTGATGTTGTATGTGACATAGTCAGACTCTGTAAATGTGGGTCATTGTTGTATTCTTTTTTCTTTATTTGTGTCAGATGCACCACCATCATATATAATATAATATATATATATATATATATATATATATATATATATATATATATATATATATATATATATATATATATATATATATATATATATATATATATATATATATATATATATATATATATATATATATATATAACAGTGGTGTCATCTTGTATGTTCTTTATACAAACCACCACTCCTGCACCGATCGTGCTGTAACTTGGCACACACCTACCTCGGGCCAGAGAGATGGTTGTGCCTGGGGTCTGGTGGCCCATTTTGGAGTTTGTGCCCCCAAAAAGGGGCACCAAGGGGGCACCCTACCCTCTCGGGAAAATGGTCAGGGAAAGTGGTACCACACATGGGTGATGGTCTGTGCATGCAATGTGGCCTCCCTTGCATGCTAGGCAGCATGCATGCAAGTGCACCTGCACCTGTGTGGGTATCCCGATGCCTGTCTGGGGCTATGTCCCCACAAACAATGGTCATGGGGCCCCCAGATCCCACTGGCAGAAAACATGTACGGGGCAGGCAGCTGGGCCCATGCACGACTGTTTGCGTGCACTAAACAGACTTCCCAGCAGCCCAGGCGGCCACATCCACCTGTTTTGCATGTTTTGATCTGTACCACATTGGACTAGCATACTCTCCTACTGCAAGCGCGGCGCCAAAATGGCCGCCGCGCTCTTTGCGGGGGCCCCCCCACAGGACGAAGGCATCCGGGTAGTTAGGGGCGTGGCCAGCTCCCTTATAAAAGGGGTGGCCACGAGGCAGCCGAGCTGCCATTTTGCGAAGCGACGGAGCGGAGAAGTTTTTCCTCTTACTCCGTCGCTTTTACCTTGATCGGGAAGCCTTTTGGCTGCTGATCTTCCTCTTTTCGGCTTCCCTTAGGTCCGACTGAGATGCCTTCGAAGAAGAAGGTGGCCGCGAGTGCGGCTCGGGCGGTTCGGAGGCGCAATCCGGGTCGGAGGACCGCGGCTGCGCCTTCCCACCAGCCGCCTTTGCCGGCTCCCACCGGGACCGGTGGGATGGGGTCTATTACCCCCTGGCTGGAGGCTGGGGACCCGAGCAGGGGTCCAGCATGGGCTGCGGCCTGCGGCCCGCAAGTGGCGGACGCTGCTCCTGGTGCTCATTCTACTGGGCCTCCCTCTATCGGGGCCCAGCTCACTCCAGGGCCTTCCAGCCTTGGGGGGTGGTGTGGTCCCCTCCCTTGGCAGGTGCCTACGCCGGCCCTGCCGGGCCTGGGTGTGGGGTCATGGCCATATTCGGGCCCCGGGGTGCAAGGACCTGTACCCACGCCCGTAACGGGCGGGCCGGCTGGCCCGTGGCCCCACGCCAGTGTGGAGGCCTTGCTGGCCCGCATGGCGGCACTCGAGGCTTCCCTTGCTCGGGCCAGCCACGCTGGGGCTCCTTTTGGGGTGCACTTTGACGCGTCGTCTGCTGGGCAGCGGCAGGCGATGGGACGGGTCGAGCAGCTTGAGGCGCGTGGCGCGACTTCGGCCACTGCCTCGCAGCTCCCCAACCAACAGGCCAGCGCGGGTCAGGCCCCGGCGGCGAGCTCTACGGCGGTCGTGAGCTCCGACGCCCCCAGTGGGCCGGAACCCCCGGTGGGGGCGGCCCGCGGGGGTGCAGCATGTGAGTATGCGGTACAAACTAGTGCACCTACACATGTGGCTACGTTGGGGGGGCTTTCCAATGGCCTTGCCCTCGCATGGGTGGTGCGGCAGTACAGCCGCTGACGCACCACCAGGCGACGTCAACCACCACCCAGGGCCCCGGGGTGGGGAGCGTTTCCTACCCTGTGGGGAATGTTTTGGGGGTGGCTGGGCTAGTCCAAGCCCCTTTCCAGATGCCCGCAGTTTCTGCTGTGCCTGTCTCAGCCTTGCCGACAGCGGGCTATTCCTTGCCACTGGGTGACCACTTGGCACAGGCCACCAGAGAGAAAATATGGCGAGGGGAGTATGTTGATATCTTCTCACTCCTAAACAGGGAGCCCACCAAGGAAGAGAGGGAGGGGCAGGATGAGAAGGATAAGGAACAGGCACGTCGTCGCAAGCCACCATGAACGTGGGCCAACTGGCTGCCGGCTTACCTCATCTACATGGCGGTGTACCTGAGGGCCCGGCCGGATCTGGCAATTCCGATGGTCCAGTATTTGGACAATATCTATCGGGCGATGGTTGATTTTCCGGGCCCGTCGTGGTTGGCTTATGACGAGGAATTCCGTATGCGAATTCCCCTGCACCCTGAGATGAGGTGGGATGAGCCATGCCAGAGGCTTTGGCTTCTGTACATGACGCCCACGCGCCCCGCGCCAGGGGAAAGATACCATTGTGGACATGCGGTCCAGCGAGTGGCTCCAGCACAGGTTCCCCGCCAAGTGGCGGGGCAGGGGGTTCCAGCCCACCTGCTGTGCTGGACTTTCTCGTCTAATGGTTCATGCAATAAGAAGAATTGCAAGTACAGACATGAGTGTCCCACCTGCGCGGGCCCCCATGCAGCCTCTGCCTGTCCCAGGCCTGGAGGGACGCGGGGCAGAGGGAGGGGCGGACAGTGGGCTGGCAAGACTGCCGCAGATGGAGCTGGTTCACCGAAAGGCTCCCTCCCCAATTAATGTGGACATGTTGGAGCGTTGGCTCGCATTGTACCCGAAGGGGGAGGATGCAGATTATCTCCTTCAGGGCTTTAGACGGGGGTTCCGTATTCCTTTCATGGGTGATAGGTCCCCTCAGGATGCCCCCAACCTTTTGTCCCTTAGGGGGAGGGAGGAGGTGGCTGCCGCCAGCATCAATAAGGAGGTCAATGCTGGCAGGGTCGCTGGCCCTTTCCCTGCACCCCCGTTCACTAACCTCAAGGTATCGCCCCTGGGCTTGGTTCCCAAGAAGTCACCAGGCGAGTTTTGCCTTATCCATCACTTGTCCTACCCAGCCGGCCGATCGGTCAACGATGCTATCCCTGACGACCTTTGCTCAGTCAGGTATACATCTTTTGACCACGCGCTGCGCATGGTGCGCTCATGTGGCCCGGGTGCGCTACTGGCTAAGTGCGACATTAAATCGGCTTTTCGCCTCTTGCCAGTGCACCCGGGCGACTTTGAATTGCTGGGTTTCAAATTTCGGGGCGAATATTATTTTGATAAGGCCATGCCTTTTGGCTGTTCCATATCATGCTCGGCTTTCGAGCGTTTCAGTACCTTCCTAGAGTGG
The DNA here is from genome assembly GCA_035047305.1 of Bradypodion pumilum. Classification (NCBI taxonomy): domain Eukaryota; kingdom Metazoa; phylum Chordata; class Lepidosauria; order Squamata; family Chamaeleonidae; genus Bradypodion; species Bradypodion pumilum. The sequence continues at coordinate 137,424,593 of JAWDJD010000004.1, forward strand.
GCTTTCGTCCGCAGGTCAGGGTCCCGGTCTGTAGCCCATTACCTGGGTGACTTTTTATTCGGGGGTGAACGGGGCTGGGACACGTGTACACGTCTCCTCAATACATTTCAGACGCTAATGGAGGAACTCGGTGTCCCTTTAGCGCCCGAAAAGACCGAGGGCCCATCTACACAGCTAGTCTTCCTGGGGGTGGAGATTGACACGATAGCGCAGGCGTCTAGGTTACCGCGGGATAAGGTGTCAAGGATAGTGGCCCTTATCTCAGACTTGTTGGCCAAGCGCAAGGCATCACTGAGGGAACTGCAGGTGCTGCATGGTCTCCTTAATTTCGCCTGCAGAGTGGTCGCACCGGGCAGGGCTTTTGCCCGGTGCTTGTGCGACGCTATGGCAGGATCATCCAGGCCTCACCATAGGGTTAGGCTTACCCGGGGTATCAGGGCAGACATGCTTGTCTGGTTACAGTTCCTGAGGGAGTTCAATGGGGTCTCATTTGGGAGGCATGACCTCCTGGCTTCCCCTCAATTTCAGATTCAGTCTGATGCCTCGGGATTCCTCGGTTATGGGATGTACTTCAATGGGAAGTGGGCCTATGGTGGGTGGCCACCGGCCTGGGCAGGCACGGGTCGCCTGCGTGATCTCACATATCTGGAATTTTTCCCTATCCTGGGTGCTTTGATGCTATGGGGCCAGGAGTGGTCCAACTCGGTCGTGCATTTCTGGTGTGACAATGCGGCTGTGGTCCACATTGTAAATGCACAGACTTCCAAATCGCCCAGGGTTATGGATCTAGTGCGCCAATTTGTGTTGTGCAGCCTGCGCCTCAACGTACTGTTCAGGGCCAGGCATGTCCCAGGGGTTAATAATAATATTGCTGATGCTTTGTCTCGCCTACAGATCTCCCGGTTCCGTGCCTTGGCCCCGGATGCGGAGGAATTTCCCTCGCCACTCCCGGAGGAGATATGGACCATTGGCAAGGAGAGGTGAACCGGGCGATTGGCCTGTCGCTAGCGCCACGCACCCGTAAGGCGTATCACCACGCAATTAATTCTTTCAGGGCATTCTGTACTCAATTTCAATTGCCAGGAACCTGGCCGATCCCGGTAACCCATGTTCTGCGGTTCATGGTTTACCTGCATTCTCAGGGCCTTGCACCTCGCACCATAGCATCTAAGCTTTCAGCGTTGGCTTTTATGGCCAAGGTGGGGGGGGGGTCATGTGGACAGCACCTCTGACTTCCATGTGAGACATGTTTTGGAGGGGTGGATGCGCGAGCGCGGGCGTTGCCCAGATGACCGCCACCCGATTTCCCCAGGGGTCCTTACCCAGTTGGCCCAGGGCTGGCCTTGCCTCTGTTTTGATGCATATGAGGCAGCCCTGTTCCATGCAGCCACAACGGTGGCATTTTTTGGAGCGCTCCGCATCAGCGAGCTTGTGATGCTGTCTAAGGCGGATGCAAGTCGTAGGGCACTGGAACTCGAGGATGTCTGTGTAGCCAAAGACTGGGCTCAGCTGAGGATACGTTCCTCTAAGACCGATCAGCATGGCGTCGGCAGTGGTGTGCGACTGCTACGGTGTTCTTTGGCAGACATCTGTCCGGTTGGTGCCCTACAGGAATTCCTGGCACTGCGTGGCACGCACCATGGCCCGTTTTTCTGTCACCAAGATGGGTCTCCCCTTACTAAATTTCAATTTTGGAAGGTGACGGGCAAAGCGCTGGCCAGTGTGGGCCTCCCAGGCGCCCGCTATGGCACTCATTCATTCCGTATAGGGGCGGCCTCGACCGCAGCTGCTTTTGGGTACTCAGGGGCTGACATACGTAGCATGGGACGGTGGGGTTCGCAATGTTTTCAATTTTATGTGCGCCCACTCCCGCCGTGAGTACCAACCCAGTCACCTTACCTTCTTTCCCTCATTTTTCCTTTACAGACCCGGGGTGTCGTATTACACCGGTGACAGTATGGCTGGTGGGCCATAGCTATGTGCACAGGGCAGCGCGTTATGCTGCGGCGACAGAGTGGGGACCCCGACTGGGACTGGGTGCATACGCAAGTCTCACATGGCATGGTAAGCCCGGGATGTTATGGCGGGAGCTGCTGCCTTTCCTTTTTTCAGGCCAGAATGCTGACCCGCCTGACATTCTGATCATACACCTGGGGGGCAATGATTTGGGCCAGGTCACTGGCTTGTCGCTGAAGCATGCGATTTGCGGGGACCTCGCCTACCTGCATTACGTCTGGCCCGCCACAACCCTTGTTTGGTCGGACATGGTCCCGCGCCATTCCTACAGAGGGGGTGTTGACCTCCTGGCCCTTGACCGCGCTAGACGCATGGTGAATAGGGCAGTGGCGCGTTTCCTTGTTGACAGGGCTTGGGGGAGGGTCAGTCGTCACCCCGCTATTAGCCTCCAAAGTTATGACTTGTATGCAGGGGATGGGGTCCATCTGTCGTGAGGAGGTATGGACCTCCTGTTGGGTGATTGGCGAGCAGGCCTGTTGACCGAGCTGACGGTCTGGGGGGGGCGTCGAGCCTTCTTTGAAGCCCCTCCGTGTGGCGGGTAGCACTGGTAAGGTAAACATTATGACCCACAGGTATCCGGCAAGTTCGCAATTGACTGGACAACACTAGACAGGCATAAGTTGGTTAAACGTTGTCCGGTCAACGACGAACTAGGCGACGGGGTGATGGCTATAGCTAGACAGCATGCATCACCTCGTGATTTTACGGATACGCGTCAGAGGGTGGGGTCATTAGTTAGATATTGACTACGGTCAACAATTTGTTTGTGGTCAACAAACAAATTGATACAAATGGATACATTGTAGCAATTGCCGTTGGCAATTTTGGGTGGTACCTTACCAGTGTTACTTCGGCCTGCTTGCCTTAAGAATTATGATTGGTCAATTACCAATAGAAATTTATAATTCGGACTAGGGCATGAATCAATAAATGTGGCCCAATGCCGTTATCCACTTTCATTGGTGTCTGAGTCCTTTATTGGGGGTGCGCCTGCAATGCAAGCGCGGCGCCAAAATGGCCGCCGCGCTCTTTGCGGGGGCCCCCCACAGGACGAAGGCATCCGGGTAGTTAGGGGCGTGGCCAGCTCCCTTATAAAATGGGTGGCCACGAGGCAGCCGAGCTGCCATTTTGCGAAGCGACGGAGCGGAGAAGTTTTTCCCTCCACCCCCTCCCTAGTTAACAGTGTGATATTTTGGTCGCTTCGGGGCCGGGTGGGAATTTTTGGCTGGGACCCATATTGGCTTCCGGGTCCTGGTTTTTTCACCCATCCCACACTGTTGCTATGGTTTGACATAGGGGTTTTTCTGTTGCTGCTGTTGACTTTGGTCACATGGGCGGGTAGCACTGGTAAGGTAAACATTATGACCCACAGGTATCCGGCAAGTTCGCAATTGACTGGACAACACTAGACAGGCATAAGTTGGTTAAACGTTGCCCGGTCAACGACGAACTAGGCGACGGGGTGATGGCTATAGCTAGACAGCATGCATCACCCCGTGATTTTACGGATACGCGTCAGAGGGTGGGGTCATTAGTTAGATATTGACTACGGTCAACAATTTGTTTGTGGTCAACAAACAAATTGATACAAATGGATACATTGTAGCAATTGCCGTTGGCAATTTTGGGTGGTACCTTACCAGTGTTACTTCGGCCTGCTTGCCTTAAGAATTATGATTGGTCAATTACCAATAGAAATTTATAATTCGGACTAGGGCATGAATCAATAAATGTGGCCCAATGCAGTTATCCACTTTCATTGGTGTCTGAGTCCTTTATTGGGGGGTGCGCCTGCAATGAGCAACATAAAGTTAGTGCAGAGGTTCTTAATGTGTGTGGTTGAGCACCCTATCTTGTGCCTGTTATTTTCCTCAGAAATTTGTTCCTGACAAAAAGCTTCCATTTTGTATTACAACAGTGGGTCTTGAAAGTGAGAGTTTGATCCAGGGTAACTCCCAGGTATTTGTGGGTGATGCAGTGTTTGAGTCTGGTGCCATTCCAGTTCACTGCAACCTTTTTGATGCCACGTCCTAATCCACTGTCCATCTTAATCCATACGCAGTATATGACTACTGATGTGGAAGACTTGAAATAATAATGGCAGTTCAGTTGATCGGGAGGTAGGTTTTTCCAAATGTGAAATAGTTATGTATGAACACAAAATCACTGAGGGTGGTGACTATGTGGGCTTTGACCTTGCTTTGAAATGTATTCCTGATAGCTCACATAGTAATAAGGACAAAACACACACAGTTTCAGCTTTGATAAAGATGAATCTGAGGAGGTTCCATAGGGCCAGAGCAGATACTGAGAAGGCCCTCTTTCTGGTGCTAGAGAGATGTGCCCCTCTAGCAGATGGAACAATGAGAGAGCCTCTCTGGTCTGACCTTGATTTACTGGACTCTGGACCTCGACCTGTGACCTTGAACACTCTCCTGGAAGACCCCTGTATCTCTTGCACAGCTCATCTGGCTTCTGACCTCTGGATAGGCGACGATGACTCTTCTCTGCCCCTTCCAAAACTTGAAGTAAGGAGAATCTCCCCTTCCCCCACTGTAGCACTAGCCAGCTGCAGAGCTCTGCTGGTGCTGGGCCCTGACAATTATGCACTGTGGTTTTTTTTTTTTTATAAAAATAATAGTGCATTTTCCTGTCCTTCACATCAATGCTGATTTTGGGCATAATTTTATTTTGCACTCATGGTTAATACTAATCATTCTCTGAGCTCAATTTCCCCATTACGTCATGTCTGCTAGCTCTGTGATCCAGATTTGCTTCCCACCTGATCTGATAAGAGGGTTCATACTAACAGCCCGGAAGGAAGTCTTATTCTCAGATATCTGAGAAAGAGAAGTGGGTTTCCTTGGCAATCTTCTTCAGCCTTCCCTTGCACCCATATCTTGGCATTAGTCAGTTTCTGCAGTAGTGATTGAGAAATGGCAAAATATTGCCTTTGCCCTTCAGGTACAAAAAGAGTACTATCTATGCATGGGCAACAGAAGACTTCAAGGGAGGTCACCACAACTTGCACCTTAGGTACCAATCTAGCACAGTTTACAAAAGCAGTGGGAGGGCTATATTTATAGATCTACTACATTAAAAACAACCATCATTATAATGTATAAGCATACATATGTATTCTTGGCTTCTCTTGAACCCAAGATAGTTGAGTTTTGAATGGCTCACCCCCAAGTTACTATGTTATTTTTACAAAAGAGGTGGTGGGTTAGAAAACCATAATTTTCAAACCATAATTGCCATCCTCCATTTGGCAAAAAGACTTTAAGCTTTCAGAGGGTGACAGGATTGAAGGACAGAACTGTAGCACTAGTGAATCATAGCCATGATTTAAAGAAAGTTGCTGAACAGGAGAAGGACAAGGCTATCTCTGCCATTTATTTCTGTGAGGTAGAAGCCATGGAGCTTCACATCAGTCTTAACTACTTGGTGGTTAGATCCACATTATTATTAATAAAAGCCTATTTTTTCTTTGTCTCATTTTTTTGGTGGAAGCTCTGGTTTATGCAGAAGATCTGGTTTATATACTTTCGTGACCCTGAAAAGTTTTTTAAAATGCTTCTAAGTACATCCAATTTTAATCAATCACTTATTGCTGTCCTTTCTTTGAGAAGTAGGGACTCTAATGCTCAAGTAAAAAATGAAAAACTAGAGGGTAGAGCTTAGCATGATATGAAAAGTGCCATAGAAAGGTTATGCCACCCCTCCGTTTCATTAAAGACATTTGTAATCTACTGTCTTAAAGAATAAAGGGATAGAGCTGAGACATCTTCAAACATATATCTTAGGGAATGAAATTAGTTGGGTTTTGCATCAGACTGAATAAAATCACTGAAACTGTAATTAAATTACACTGAAATACTAAAAATTACATTTGAAGAACCAGCATTTCTATTTTTGTCAAAGCCAAAAGCATACATTACATGCCTCACAAAAGTACCATGAAAATGTATCCACATATTGGGCAGTGCTTCTTCACCTTGGGCAGCCAATCACATGGATCAGTGGCTAGGGAAACATAATAATACAGTGACACAACTTAGAAGTTGCTCTATTTGCTCTACAGCAGAATTCTGATGTGTTTGAATTTACTGTACTGTATGTACATTTTATCTAGGGCTCTGAAAATCTCTCCATTTCAAATATGCTCTTTTACTAAGAATGCAACCTCCATTTGCTTCCCATTGTGTTCTCTTACATGGAAATCTGTGTGTATATTAGCACATATTTCCCCTTATATGTTGTTCTTCACAGACATTTGTATGCATTTTCCCATCAAACACAGCATTTTTGAGTGCATTTTTAAAAAAAGATAAGCATGCTGAGTTGTGCACATTTATTTGTGTATAATTCTAAAAGGGAAAGAACAATGCATTGCTTGCAGCTTCTTCCAGTTATGAAAACTGGAAAGATATTTGTATAGTTTTGCTACTAGTCTTTCAGATTACAACTTCTGTACACTACGTTAACAATTCATTTCTTTTCTTTTTCCTAATCTCACTGCATATGTAGCTCAGGGATATAAAGTGTAGAGTTCTGCTGATCTTTGCTACTCAACAAGTGGTAGCAGTTGGCTGTTTTAACTATGATGATGATGGTAAGTCTGGACTTTTTGCTTTCTGGAGGTTTGGGCTCTCTGAAGAATCCATGGGGTTCCTTTCATTCTTCATATTTTTCTCTTTGCATCATTCTAGGACAAGTTAATCTTGGTCTCATTGGTCCAAAGAATCTTATTCCAAAACAGTGTTTGGTGTTTGTTGGCAAAGTCCAATCTAGCCTTTCTGTTCTTGAACATTACCAATGGTTTGCACCTTGTTGTGAAGTCTCTGTATTTACATTTATAAAGCTGTCTTTTGACTGTAGGTGTGGACAATGGCATGCCTACCTTCTCAAGAGTGTTTTTGACCTGGTGAGATGTTATGAAAGGGTTCTCCTTCACCATGAGCAGAATTCTGGGCTCATCCACTTTAGTCGTCTTCCATGGTTTACCAGACCCCTTACTGTTGTTGAGCTTGCCAATTACTTCCTTCTTTTTCAGGATGTTTCAAACTGTTTTGCTGGCCATTCCCAGTGTTTTTGCTACCTCTCTGATAGGTTTGTCTTCTTAGCTTAATGATGGCCTTCTTCACTTTCATGGATACCTTTCTGGACCTCATGTGAGAGTTCCAGTGAACAGCTACTATATGCAAGTGTAGCACTCAAAAACACTTCCAGGCCTTTTTATCTGTTTGATTGGTCATTGGGAACCCAGGAAGCAGGCCACACCTAGCCATCCAACTGGTTGTCAGTTATTTGTCACATTACTTATGAGTCACAGAAATGTGTGTGTGTGTGTGTGTGTGTGTGTGTGTGTGTGTGTGTCTACCAATGGCTGTACTTCCTGAATGGTTAATGCCCCACATTTATCCAACCCCTTACTTTAAAGCTGACAGCCCTGACTGCATGCACATCTTTAGTGTTTCATTTCATCTTCACTGTGGTGGGATATAGAGGCTACATGCCAAAAAAGTTATCCTTGTTCCAATATTTCTGGACCTGACATAGCTGTGGAGTTCCTGCACTGGCAAAGGCTGGACTCAAGGACCTTTGGGGTCCCATCTAGTTGTATGATTCTATGATTTTACCATTGTTAAAAGATTAGATTTTGGAAATGCAATAATGCTATTATTCAACTCTGGTTTTGAATATTGCAAATGGGGCATATGACTAGGTTTTCTGAATAGGTAGAGATAAAGATAAAGGTAAAGTTTACCCTTGCACAAAGGCAAGCCATCTCTGACTCTAGGATGCAGTGCTCATGTCCTTTTGCAACCAGAGACATCTCCATGGACGTGTGGCAGGCATGACTCATACCTGTCAACTATCCCATTTCCCCCGGGAAAACCCCTTATTTTTACCCCTCTTCCTGCCCCTCCTGTTTTATTAGTTTCCCCGTATTTTCCCTTATTTTTAAAAAAATCCTGACTGAAGCTGCAGTATTTTTTTCCGACCACCAGAGGTTGCTGTGTGGCAGGCTTTTCGCTTGTGGAAGGGGAGAGAGAGAAGGGGGGGGGCATTTCTCTTTCATTTCCCTTCCCTGCCACGTGCTCATGGAGGCTTCGGTTTTGCTACTGCTGTTCGTAGCCACCATGGAGTCTACTCCAGAGGTGAGTGATATTTCATATATGCAGGGGCAAATCATGCTTTATTGAGCTGTTTGTGCCAGAGTTAACCTGGGAGGGGGGTGTTGCTTGATCATTATATATATATGTGTGTGTGTGTGTGAGAGAGAGAGAGAGAGGGAGAGGGGGAGAGAGAGGGGGAGAGAGAGAGAGAGTGAGTGAGAGTGAGAGAGAGAGAGAGAGAGAGGTTTCTCTTGCTCAAAAGCCAGTCATATCTAACTCTAAGGTTCAGTGCTCATCTCTGTTTCAAAGCCAAAGAGCCAGCGTTGTCATGTGGCAGGCATGAGTAAAAACCAGAGCGCATGGAACTCTGTTACCTTCCCACCAAAGTGATCCCTATTTATCTACTTGCAATTTCTTGCTTTTGAACTGCTAGGATGGCAGGAGCTGGGACAAAGAAGGGAGCTCATTCTGTCCTGCAGTACTCGGGAATCAAACTGCTGACCTTCTGCCTCCCAGTCACTTAAGCCACTGAGTAAACAAGAAAGAAAACTAAACAAAAGTCCCCCAAGAAGATGGGGAAAGGGTTCTTTGACCCACATAGCTTTGTGCCCATTGCATCTACAATACCATCTAGCCATCTTATTTTTGGCCACCCCCTTCTTTTGTCCTCCACCTTTCCCAGCATCAAGGCTTTCTCAAGTGAATCCTCTCTTCTCATTTGATGTCCAAAGTACTTTAGCGTCATCTTTACTATTTGACCTTTAGTGAGCAGTCGTGGTTGACTTCTTCTAGGATCAACCTATATCTAATACCACATTTCAAAGGCATCTATTTTTCTGCGCTCAGCTTTCCTAATGGTCCAGCTTTCACACCCATACATTACCACTGGGAATACCATTGCTTTGACTATGCAATTTTTTGTTCGCAAGGAGATGCCTCTACTTTTAACTATGTTCCCCAGGTTTCTCATAGCTTGTTTCCCAAGCATCAGTCGCTTTTTTATTTCACGGCTGCAATCACCATCTGCAGCGATCTTTGATCCTAAGAAAGTAAAATCTGCCAGTCATATCCAACTCTAGGGTGCAGTGCTCATCTCCATTTACAGCCAAACAGCCAGTGCTGTCTGTGTTTGCAGACATTTTTATGGCCATGTGGCAGGCATGACTAGAGCCCAGCAAGTCACATGGCTATATTTGGCCATGTCCACAGATTTGGCCACACCCCCAGAAGGGTGTGGCCAAAATTTCCCTTATTTTCAAATCCAAAAGTTGACAGGTATGGCATGACTAGATGCCAGAGAATGCTCAACACTGTTACCTTTCCTGCTAAAGCAGTACCTGTTTATCTACTTGCAATGTCTTGCTATCGAACTGCTAGGAGTGGGTACAGATGATAGGAGCTCACTCTGTCATGCAGTACTCAGATCTCGAATTGCTGACCTGCCGACCTTCTGGTTGTCAATTTCAGTGTCTTGACCACTAATCCACTGCAGTCCCAAATAGTCAGAGCTGGTAAACCAGTGACCCTCCACAAGTTGTTGCACTGCCGTTCCCATCATCTTCTGCCAGCTTGGCTAGTGGTGAGGGATGATGGCTGGACCTGATCCACACCTAGACCATAGGTTTCTCATCCTTGGGCTAGGTAGACAAATCTCCTGCTTGTGCAAGATAACTTTGTACATTTAGCTCTTTTTGCTTTGTAGACATTTTTGACTTCACCAGCTATTCCCTATACTGTTCCCTGAAACTGTTCCCTCTAGAGGAGTCCCATGGGCAGCTAAGCTATTTCAGTGTAATTTAAGACTGGTTAGGGCTGTGTATTTTAATTTTATGGTTCTGAAAATTGTTTCCTACTGTTCTGCCATAAGAGTTTCTGATTGAAAGCCATTTTGAATCTGATTGAGGACGGCTTTGCGTTTTCTCCCCAGAGAAGGAAGGAAGAAAAATAAAGAAAATTAAGTTTTATTTCTTTTCGTCTGAAAATTACACTTGGCTTTTACTGCTGTGTCAATTGTAATACATTCCATATAAGTTTGAGAAACCTCCTCCCTTTGTATCTTGTCCATGGCATACAAATTAGCTGCTTACAGTGAGCTGGGGAACTTCTCTGGCTTCTCTGCTCAAAATGGCCACATGGATGCTGTTAAATACAGATGCTTCTGTTCTTTCTTTAGCACATCAGGTGGCAGCTATCACAGGCAGAGTTACATTTGTGACTTTATCTCTTTTCCTAGTAATGCATGAGATATTTTCAAGTTGGTGCTTGCCATAGCCTATGACTTCTTCCTTAAATTTAGATCTCACAACCAGTATAGTGATCCACCTGACAAATAATCTCACTCCTGGAACGTGTTCCTTCAAGACAACTCACATCTTATTTTGAGAAGATTTATTTCCAATTCAGACAGCCATAAAAATAAGCTAAAAAGCGAGCAAGAGAAGATGAATAAATGTGGGTCATTTGGGCATCATTCTGTTGTAAAGTTGCAGTTTTCTACTGTGGACTGAGGCTTTACTGTGACCTCAGACCAATTTCTCACTTTTAAGCAATTCCAATCTAAGGGTAAGCATTAGCCAGGAACAGAATGTGGAAGCTTGGCTCCCACACATATCTATGAACAAACTGGTACAGATCAAATACTCCCTCACCTTAGTTCCAAGAAAGCTTTTTCAGTGGCATCAATTCCCATATACCATGTGATTAGAGTTGCCATAATTCTCTCCGACAAAACCGGGACAGAAGTATATTTGACAAAAATGGGCAGGTTATCTACAAAATAGCCTTTTAAAAAACAAACATAATATAATGACAGCTATAAAACACTTTCACATTAAATATATCAATAAATAAATTAATTTATTTACAACAGTTAATTCTTACTGCAAGATGATCTGTTGTACTTCTGAGAAGTTGCTTCGCAGTCAGCTCTTAACGTCCTTAGTTCCAGGAAAAACACTGGTCACACTTATCAGGCAGTGGTGTGAGGTGAGGATATTAAGATTTGTCTCCAGGTATACTCCAACTCCAATGTGGCAGGAAATCGCTTGTTTGATGGCTAGAGTTTGAATTTATTTTAATGGTGTATTATAATACACAATCAGTAAGATTTAAAAATCCAGGACTTTAGCATGATTTTTATTGAATTGGCCGGGACAATTTTTCTGACCTTGAATCCGGGACAATCCTGGTTTCCCAGGACATATGGCACCCTTACATGTGATTAGAAAGCAATTAGAGTTTGAGAACTTTTATGAAATACTGTATACTTAAAAAGCTAAGGAAAAACCCCAAAGTACCACAAAACTACACAACAAAGAGATTTTAAAAGGTGCTAGTGTGGGAATGTATCTGGTTTCTGTCTGCCTGTCTTCTACACATTTTGTAAACAAAGGCCTCTTTGTATATATGAGAGACAACGCTTGACTTTGGGCATGCGTAGAAAAGTGAGAAGAATTCTCCTTATTTGGTTCGGACATTCTAATTGGTTGTGTGTGCCTTAGTTTTGTTTCTGATATACTCTGTTTGAATAAAGAGACGCCATGATTATTCCTTTGTTCAGCCAAGACTGCAGTCGTGTGTGTGTGTTTTCTCTCTATTTCTCTATCTCTGTTTCTTCCTTACTCTGCCTAATGAAGCTGGACTCCATTAGACTTGTTAACTCTTCCTTTGTTTATCTGGGGCTATAAACTGCTCCTTATGAGGCTGATTAGATCTCACATGGATCGGATTTCTACATGCTAGTAAATGTAATTTTAAGAAGTAACATCTTCTTTAAAAGTGACTTTATCATTATAATTCTTATAAATAACTTTATACTCCTTTTACTATCGCTACCTAGCAATGTGCTACAGGTAACATTACTTATAATGGATTATATGCAATGTTTGATTGAGAAACATCTGAAGGCTTGTGGACATTTTTTTAATGCTTGTGGCAGGTTTCTGCTTCTATTTTCATCCAGATTGGTATCATCTTCTTCCATGTCTAGGCCAGATGTGAAACTGCCAAAATGAAGCCACCTTTTGGTGAGTTCATTCTGCAGTTCCTTTCACCTGACCCAGTGTGAGAAAGATTAGCCAGCACAAGGTGGCTGATATTAGCTCTCTTGTTTTGAAAGGTGCAATTAATTAACATCCACAGTTTGAATAGTTTGTATTGTTACATGCTGTTATGTTGTCCCTGACCTATGGTGGCCCTGTGAATGAGAGATCTACAAAAGGTCTTGTCTTCAACAGCCCTGCTCCTGCAAGTTATAGTTTGTGGCTTCCTTTAGGAAATAAATCTATCTTGCTTTTGGCCTTCCTCAGTTCTTGCTGCCTTCCACCTTTTTCAGCATTATTGTCTTTTCAAGAGAGTTTGTCTTTTTCATAATGTGCCCAAAGTAGATCAGTTTCAGTTTCATCATTATTGCCTCCAGAGATACATCAGGCTTGACATGCTTCATAATACACTTGTTTGCCTTTTTGGCAGTCCAAGGTATCCCCAACACTCCAGCACCACATTTCAAATGAATCAATTCTTTTTCTATCAGCTTTCTTTTCTGCTCAGCTTTCACACCTGCATATAGCTATTGGGAATACAATAGGGTGGATAGATTTTTGTAGGCTATTAATTTATTGACTATGACTTCATTCTCAAAGGTCAAAGATATCTGGTAAATCTGACATACATCCATGAAATGCTGCCTTCTCCCCAAAATTCTATTAACCCTAGAAAAGCACAACTGGATGGTCCTCATCTGGAGTTAGTAGTACAGTAGAATACAGTATAACGATTGCCCCATACAGTGATGAAATCGCATAGCAATGAGGCTTGGAGGCGGGGGAAGCCATTCTGCATAGCTATCGTTCCTATGGGAAAATCTGTACAACAATTTTCAAATGGGGAAAAACTGCTTAGCACCAAGCATCATTGTATAGATTTTTCCCATAGGGAAAATTGTTGTACGGATTTTCCCATAGGGAAGATCGTACAATGACAAAAACCGCATAGCGATCAGCTCCATGGAACAGATTAAAATTGCTATACGGGGTTCTACTGTACCTCCAATAGGAGGCAGTTTTTGCTTAGAATCATGGTATCAATTTAACCTCAGGTACATCATTTTAGTCTGGTTCCTGTTCATCTCCATCTATGCTAGCTATTTGCTAGGAATGTGCACTGGTCTCCCAACCCAGTCTATGCCTGAATATGGGAGCAAAGATTGGTGCCTGTCTTGCCCTGTGCACTTTGGATGATATACTTACCTAGTCAAGGTTGACAATATTTGTTTAATTCTCATGAAAAATGACACAGGACTATGACACAAGACTTTTGTATACCTGGCTTTTCCCACACTGCAGATCAGCACAAATAATTTCTTAAAATGATTGTGCAAGCTTCATTGACTACATGCTTATTTTGTCAAGGGAAAAGGGTTAATAAAATCAAAATAAATAAATAAATAAAATACTGTAGCTACTTTGGGGTTACAATTTCTCACACATTTGTCCCAAGACAGTGCCCATTCCTTCTTCTTTTTAAAAGTGCATCAATCCCCCCCCCCCCAGCAGTTAATATTACCTTGGAATCTAAAGCTTAGATCCTAAGGAAGGACTGACGTGGCAGGTTCTACCAATAAATCAGGAAGGCTCAGGAAAGATTCCACTTACCCAGGGAAAGATGTACTTTGAGAAGCAAGTAAATAAGGTAGCAATAATTCACATTTCAAATATCATCTAGGAGAAGAGGCATGTTGTGCTAGGAGCTGCAATAAACTGTCTCATTAGCCTTTTCCTTCTCTGAGAAACAGCCTCTGTTTTAATCACTTTTTTCTCCAGGCTCACAAATGAAAGAAAACAGCCATTTGTAAAAGATTTTAAGAGGAAAAAAGACCTCATGCTGACAAGGTCAGGAAGAGTCTATTTGGAGGAAAGAGTATTTAATTTGGTTATAGATCACACTGTTTTATTAGAGTTGTTTAATCATCCAAAACCCTGCCTCTGGGCTAATTAGGTGAGTGTTAAGGTGGCAGGAAATTTACCTTTCATGGGCTGTATTGGAAAGGTCAACGAATAAAGTCCTTTTCATGAGCACTACCCATGCTGGTAAATCCAGTATTTGTATGCTCATAAAAAGGGACAAAAACTACCCCAACTACCTTGTTACATTTTATGGAACTGCACAGCATGCAGTTGCCACCTGTGCTTTATAGGTGATTTTTTTTGGGAAATTCTGGAAATGTTATAACACTAAAAACTACATTTGCTCCTGAATGATACAGTATGAAAGTACTTCTTTGGAAAAGGGTTGTTTTGCAGGATCTCATAAAGAAAAAAAAGCATCAAGTGTGTGTAGTTTTTTTTTAAAATCCACAGTATGTTTTCTTTTGTCTGCCTGATTCTTCTACATTGACAGGAAACATGTACACTGGGAACAGCCCATCTTTCCTCACCACTGTCTGTGCTTGCAAGGGTCAGGTTTAGGGTTATGGCCAAAGTTAGGGCTTTAGTAGGGTATATTTATTTTTTTAAAAACCATTTCCTGGTGAATTTCTCCCCCCCCCCCCCTTTGGTGCTTTTGTTTGAGTGCTAATTGAATAACCAAATGTGTTATACTGATAGTCTCTGATTATGGAGATGAATCTCAATAGGAAGAATTTACACAAGTAAGCCTAAAAATAAATCATGTTGAAAGGAAGGACGTTTAGTGCACCCAAAGTGGTGGAACCCACCTATACCTCCACTTAAAGAAGCAAGACAAGCCTTACATTGTAGGGATAGGAGGCAAAACGTCAAAACCATTAATGCACATTCCAATCCTTTTTGAAGAACAAATGCTTTGACTAGACAAGTCTCGAGAGACAAAAAAAAAAAGTTTGGTTTGGAAGAGGGCTTCCTTCCTTTGCTACATGCTCTTCTGTGGGTCATAGGCCATTAGTTTGTTATTTTATGAGAGTTTAGAGATTTAAAATGTGAGATCAGGATAGCACTTACGCTATCTCAGTGACGGAGCAGACTGAGGCTGTAAGGGGCTTAATTTTCTTCTTGCCTAGATTCTGCCTGGAGAAGACAGATATATGATGGATTTTTAAGGCTTTTAGGGATGTAGTTATTCCAATGTGGAGCAAGCTATATAATTATATACTAGAAGGAGGGAAAGTCCCAGAGACATGGAACAGATCAATAATTTTTATAATCCCTAAACCAAATAAGCATCCAGAGAAAATTGACTCGTATAGACTAATTACTCTTTTGAACCAAGATGCGAAGATATTTGCTGCAGTAATGGCCAATAGAATGAGTAGATTTATTGGTAAATGAATACATGTGGATCAGATGGGTTTCCTTAACGGTAGACACTTAGGAGATCATATAGCAAGGATCATTAATATTCTAGAATTAGCAAAAAATGACAGAACTAAATTGTGTATCCTCTCTTTAGATCTATATAAGGCATTCGATTCTATACAGTGGCTAATGATTCATACAATTATTGAGAAAATGGGATTTAGAAACAAATTTCAGCATATAATTAAACAACTATACAGTAAATCTATAACAAAAAAGGTGAATGATTCTTTTACCAAAGATATAGGGGGCGTGGCCAAGATGGAGACGGAGTAACATCCATTGTAATTTCTTGTGCACATAATGTGGTATTGAAAGCAATTTTTCTCTTTAAACTGGAAAGAGTTTTATCCTAAAAACTCGGATCGTGCCGGTCTTGTTGTGGAGATTCAAAATTTGTCCCTTCTCGAGGAGTCAGAGTTCGCGGAGCGGCGACGGGTGGCAAGGCAGGCAGCCGAAACCGGGGCCAAGCCAGCTGTGCCATGGGCGGGCAAGACAACAGAGAAGGGGGGTCGGAGAAAGCTGGGAAAAGCTGAATAACAAGTATTAAAGAGGCACAGGAAGACCGGATGAACAAAACCGTGGTTGGAGGAGAGCCCTCTGGAAGCTGAGGCTTGGAGAGAGGTGAGAGATGAAGGTAAACTTATGAGAGAGAGAGAGGCTTCAGCAGTTCGAGGGGTAATGGTGGCGATGCAGAAAACGAAAGTTAAGAGTGTGTGCTGAGGATAGAGAAGGAGCTGAGTGTTGGCGTGAGTAACAGAGGCTTGAGGGTATGTGGAGATGGTGCATGGATGAAAAGAAAGAATGGGAAAAGGAACGATCGTGTAGAAGCATTGTTTGGAGGACGAAGGAGCCCGTGAGTTTGGGAGGAGAAGGAGGCTGTGGCCGTGGGGGCTCTCGGAGCTTGTAATCTTTTGGATTTTTTCTCTCTCCATGAATATTTAATGGGATATACTCTTTTGTTTTTTGATGGATATAAATTTTTTAGCGTCTTCCTGCGCTATGGATTATTGGTGTAATTTTTGATCGCAAGAGCCCTCTGACCCTGTATGTACTGTGTTCGCCTCTGCTCCTGTTATAGGCTAATTCCCTCCCTCTTCCTGGTTTTTTGGGATACATTGTTTTAGTGAAGAAGTCGCTGGCTACTAACTTTCAATTTACAGCAACTGAAGACCTTTGGATGTATTAAAGTGTGGTTCTGTAAATTGAATATTGAGGATCGCTGGCTTCAATCAGATTTGTGGATTATTTGGCTACTTAAGCTGATTTTAATTTAAATTGAGGATTGGTGGCTTCAATCAAGAGGAGGGGATAAAGATACAACATTTGGCTGGTAAAGGTCTCTAGGAGCTTTATCAGCTGTTTGCGACTTGGAGTACTGGAATTGGAAGGGAATTTTGGATTATAGTAGCGCTGGATCAATATCAGGAACAGAGGCCTAGAAGAGCCAAAACTGTTGCGGTTTTGAAGCTTTTGGGCGTCACTACCATGGATAAGTTTATAAAGGGGAAGGATAAAGAGGAGGAACCAGTGGTGAAAGCCAAGAAGAGGGATAAACCAGCAGCAGTGGAAGTGCCATCAGCAGCATCAGCAGCAGCATCCTCCCCTGAACCATCAGCATTTGATCAATCACAAATAATGGCAGAATTTAGTAAAATGTTTCAGAAGTTTGATAGTATGGAACAGGCAAGAGTGAAGGATAGAGGTGAAATCTTGGGAAGACAGGACAAATTGGCTGCAATGTTCTTTGATTTTTCGAAAAAAGTGGAAACAAGTTTGCAGAAATTGGAGGGAAGTGTTAGTATAATGAAAGTTGATATAAAGGGTATGGAAGGAAAAATAAAAGAGGTTAAGAAAGAGGGGAGGGAGATAAAGAGGAAAGTGGATTTACACGAAACAAGAATTGATATGATGGAAGAGGTGATGAGGAAACAAAATATTGTGATACGTCAGATCCCGGAAAGAATGCCAGACAATTTAAGGGACAGAATAGTTGATTGGCTAAGTGATTTGAAAATGGGGAAAGATTTTGTTAATGAAGACATTGTAAGTGTTTATAGAGTGGGATCAAGGAAGGGGAAGGCAGTTCAAAGAAATGTTTTGGTTAAATTTGCAAATTGAGGGGATAAATTGAAGGTAATGGCTTTTTTGAAACAAGCAGGGTCTGGCACTCTAGAAATTGATGGGAGTGATGTGGAGGTTTATAATGATATTTCGATCATGGAATGCGGCAGGAGATACAAGATGAAACCTGTTACAAAACTTCTGATAGGGAAAGGGATAAAATACAATTGGTGTTTTCCGCAACAATTAAGATTTTTTTTATAATAAAAAGATGCAAGTTATTGATGCTGAGACTGATGCTTTGGAATTTTTGAGCCTGATTGATTTGGTTAAGATGAGCTCAAATGAATGGTTGGCTTTGAGAAAAGAGTTGCTGGCTTCGGGTGCTATAAGAAGAGAATTCAATGGTGCAGAGGAGGGTGGCGCGGTGGGAGGTGAACAACCTGGTACAGCTGAAGAGGTGTTAGCACTGATAGTGGCGGAGGAAGAAGAGGGAAATGGCTAAAAGAGTTAAGTAGTTAACCTAGAATTTTATAAGGTGTGCTAGAGGGAAAGACGTACATCTGGCATGTCCCCCCCCTCCTCCCTTTGGAAGATGAAGGTGATTTTTCTGCAAGGAAAATGAGGGGGGTAAAGATGATTGTTCTTTGTTTTTTGTTTTCTGCAGCATTTTTTGGTGGTTGTGGAGTGTATTGTAGTTTATTAGGCCCATTGGAGGACTCAGAGGTGATAGAAATGGAGGCGATATAATTTACAATGAGGGTAATTAAAGTGTTAACATGGAATGTAAAAGGTACAGGATCTGTGATTAAGAGGAAGAGAATAGAATCAGCTTTGAGGAAAGATAGACTGGATATACTTTTTTTTTACAGGAAACCCATAAAAAATCTCAAAATTTGAATAGAATTTTTTTTAGGGTGGATGCAGCACTATGAGAAATCATATGGCATGTCTAAAGCTAGAGGTGTTGCAATCTTAATTTCGTCCAGATTGGGGTTTGAGATAACAAAATCTATTGTAGATCCAGAAGGTTGATATTTGATAGTAAAAGGGAAATTGGATGATGAAGAGATAACCTTGGTTAATATATATGCCCCAAATGAACATCAATATGAATTTTTAGAAAAGATTCAAAAAATTTTGGAAAAAGAATTACCAAAGAGGATGATTGTGGCTGGGGATTTCAATTTAGTAAAATCAAATTTGGATTGCACAAACGTTTCAAGGTGTGGAAAAGGATCTAAAGGCCAGATTTTGGACAAATGGATGGCGGCTTTGGGTTTGAAAGACTCATGGAGAGAACTTAAGGGGCCAGAAAGGGCATATTCATACTTTTCACATGTTTATAATTCATACTCCCGAATAGATTATGTATTTGTAACTGAAAAGATTGTCAAAAATTTGGAGGAGACGGAAATTGGAATTTTTAAGGAGTCTGACCATGCCAAAGTTGTCTTGGAGTTGAGATTACATAGTGAAAGTAGAGGGAGAAGGAGTTGGAGCTACGATGCTAATTTATTTAAAGATCAAAGGGTCAAGGCTCAAATTATCGAAAATTGGAAGGAAATTTGGCAATTGAATGATAACGATGAAGTAAATTTTAATATGGTCTGGGATGCCATGAAGTCGGTTTTTAGAGGGGAGTGTATTAAAGTGGCAAGTAACAGATGTAAAGACTATAAATTAGCACAGGTTAAAATTGAAGAGGAGATAAAGCAGTTACAGGAGGTACATTCAAGGACAAAGGATAATAAGGTTTTTGCAAACTTACAAAGACTAAAAGCTGAAGTGGTAGGTAAAGATATAGAAAAGGTTAAAAGAAATTTGGTATATTTGAAAAGAGAGTATTTTGAATTTAGTAATAAAAATTCAAAATTATTAGCAAAAGCAGCAAAAGACAAGCGGGTAAAAAGGGAAATTGTTCTGAATGATAAACAAGGGGTAAGATGTAATAAGAATAAGGATAAATGTAAGATCGTGAAGGATTTTTACCAAGCTTTGTATGCAAAAAAAGAAATAGATGAGGGAAAGCTTAAACAGCAATTAGAGAAACAAATAGCCAACGGAATAAAACAGGAGCATAAAGATAGAATGGAAGATCAAGTGTCAGAAAAGGAGGTAAGGGAGGTGATTGAGAGTTTGAAACTGGGGAAGGCCCCAGGAGAAGATGGATTGCCGGCTGACTTTTATAAGGAATTCAAAGATATAGTGGTACCAAAATTAGTAAAATTATATAATCATATATTGGATGGAGGTCAAATTCCGACTTCATGGCATAGGACCACAATCATGTTATTGCCAAAACCTGGTAAGAATTTAGAAAAAGTAGAATCCTATAGACCTATTTCATTGATAAATCAAGATGCCAAGATCTTCACTGCGATATTAGATAACCGTTTAAATAATTTCATGGATAACTATTTAAATGCGGACCAAGTAGGCTTCTTGAAGAGGCGCCATATGTCTGACCTGACTAGAAGAGTGGTGGATTTAATAGATGTGGTGAGCCAATCAAAAGAAAAAGTGGGATTAATATCATTGGATATATTTAAAGCATTTGACTCATTGCAATGGATCTCAATTAAGGAAATGATTAAATGTTATGGATTTGGTGACAAATTTAGAAGAGTAATAGATCAATTGTACTATCAAGGAACAGCAATTGTCAGAGTCAATGATGACTTTACAGATGAAATTAAGTTGGAGGCAGGTACGAGGCAGGGTTGTCCCTTATCACCAATTTTGTTTATTATGGCCATGGAGATTTTACCAAAAGCTATAAGAGATGAAAGAAATATAGAGGGGATTATGGAAAATAAAATAAGTATGTATGCAGATGACACAATGATAATTGTAAGACATCCGGAGAGGGCAATGGAGAAAATTAGACTATAACTACAGGATTTTGAGGATATTACCGGCCTTAAGATAAATTAAGATAAATCTGAAATGATATTGAGTAATGTAGGAGAAGAAGGTAGGAAGAAGATAATTGGGAGCAGCAATATTCAAATTAAAGATAAACTGAAGTACTTGGGAATAGTTATATCTAACAGACTGGAAGACCTTAAAAGATTAAATTATGATAGTTTAAAGATGGAGATTAATTTTTTTTTATTTTATTTATTTATTTATTTATAGTCATATTTG
This sequence comes from Bradypodion pumilum, assembly GCA_035047305.1. NCBI lineage: Eukaryota > Metazoa > Chordata > Lepidosauria > Squamata > Chamaeleonidae > Bradypodion > Bradypodion pumilum. The sequence goes on from JAWDJD010000004.1 coordinate 137,445,273, forward strand.
TATATGCCGCCCACTCAGGCGGAACCCGACTCAGGGCGGCATTACAATAATTCTAGAAATACATAAAAAACATTATAAAAACCCACAACCCACCCCCTTTAAAAAACCCCCATATCCCGCCCACCCATCCCACCTACTATACAAAAGGAAGAAGAGAGAGTTCTTATAAAAGCCAGCAGGCGGGCACCATAGTCCCATTCGGGCCCCACACCTGCCCTGCCAGCCAGGTCTTCACTCCTTTCCTGAAGGGCAGCAGTTCACTTTGGAGTCTTAGGTCTATTGGCAGGAGGTTCCAGAGAGTTGGTGCGGACATGGAGAAGGCCCTCCTTCGGGTGCTAGACAGATGTGCACCCCTAGTTGGTGGCACTATTAGAGAGCCCCTCCGGTCTGCTCTGGTTGGACGGGCAGACACTCTTGGGACGATGCGGTCTCTAAGATATCCTGGCCCCCTGCCATATAGGGCTTTAAAGGTCAAAACCAGCACCTTAAATTGTACCCGGAGACAAACTGGTAACCAGTGCAGCTCCCGAAGTAGCGGTGAGGCATGGGCATATCGCCCACACCCCATCACCACCTGGGCCGCCGCATTCTGGACCAGCTGCAGCCTCCGGATGGTCGTCAAGGGCAGCCCCATGTAGAGCGCATTACAATAATCTAGTCGGGAAGTAACCAGAGCATGGGTGACCATAAGCAAGGAGCCCCAGTCCAGGAGCGTGCGCAATTGGCGAATTACCCGAAGTTGGGCAAAAGCCCTCCTGGCCACAGCCGCTACTTGTTCTTCTAGAAGCAGCCACGAGTCCAGAAGAACCCCCAAGTTGCGCACTGGGTCTGTCTGGGGCAAAACAGCCCCATCCAGTACCAAAGGTGGTAACTCCCTGGATAACACGGGGCCCCTTATCCACAGCCACTCTGTCTTGCTGGGATTCAGCCGAAGCCCATTGGCCCCCATCCAGACCCCAATGGCCTCCAGGCATCCGGATAGGATTTCAACAGCATCACTGGGGTCCCCACGGGCCGAGATGTACAACTGAGTATCATCCGCGTACTGATGGTACCGCACCCCGTGGGAACGAATGATCTCACCCAGTGGCTTCATGTAGATGTTAAATAAGAGAGGAGAGAGCACAGAGCCCTGAGGCACCCCATACTTGAGGGGCCTAGGGCTGGACCTCTCACTCTCTAACCACACCGACTGGGTACGGCCCTCCAGAAAAGAGGAAAACCAGGACAACACAGTGCCCTGGATCCCCAGTCCTTCGAGCCGTTCCAGAAGGATACCGTGGTCGACGGTATCGAAGGCCGCTGAGAGGTCAAGAAGAGCAAGGACGGATGGACAACCCTCGTCCCGCTCCCGCCAGAGATCATCCATCAGCGCGACCAATGCCGTCTCCGTTCCATACCCGGGCCTGAACCCTGATTGAAAGGGGTCTAGATAATCCGCTTCCTCCAGGACACTCTGCAGCTGGTGCGCCACCGCCTTCTCCAAAACCTTACCCAAAAAGGGCAGGTTGGAAACTGGCCTGTAGTTGTTAAGGACAGCTGGGTCGAGGGACATTTTCTTCAGGAGGGGGCGCACCAAGGCATGTTTTAGTTGTGCAGGAAATACCCCCTCCCGTAACGAGGCATTTATTATCCCCCCAACCCAGCCACCTGTTACCTCCTTGGAGGCTTTCACCAACCAAGTGGGACAGGGATCCAAAGGACATGTAGTGGCACGAACAGCTGCAAGGAGCCTGTCCACTTCATCAGGGATAACAGGATCAAACTGATCCCAGATCGTACAGCAAGACTGTGCACCGGCACCCCCCCGACCCTCCCCGTCCACGCCAGGGTTCAATCCAGAACGAATCTGATCGATTTTCTCCACCAGATGGTCAGCAAAGTCCTCAGCCGAACCCTGCCAACCGGGCACCGATCTCCCCTTACCAAATTTACAGAATTTTGAATAGTAAGGAAGAGCACCAAAAGATATTAAGAGAGATATGGGGGGGGGGGAATTAGGTGTAACAACAGGAGAAAAGGCATGGAAAAGAAAATGGAAACAATGAATAATGAAACAGTTATCAATCAAAGAAAAAGAACATAACTTCATGGTGATTTGGAGGTAGTATTTGACCCCGGTAAGATTACATTGTATAGGTAAAGTAGGAACAAACAAGTGTTGGAGGTGTAGCAAAGAGGTGGGTACCCACATCCACATGTGGTGGAGCTGTGAGTATATGCAGAAATGTTGTAAAATGGTAGAATGGTAATTAAGAAAAATATTTGAAACAAATCCAAAAATTATTCTACTGGGGGAGTTGGAATATTTAAAATTGGATAACACCAAGAAGGAGTTATTAGCCACTCTACTCTCAGTAACAAGGCAGATAATTGATAAGGAATGGAAGAATAGGTTCATTATAAGTAGAGAAAGATGGTATGGACAGGTTTGGCGGTTAGCCTTAAATGATAAATTAACATCAGAAATAAAATTGAAAAGGTGTGAAATTGCAAGAAGCTCATTCTGGGAAATTTGGGAAACATTTGTGGTATTTGGTTTGACAAACAAAGATGGAATAAAACCCACCCAAGAAGAATGTAAATTCTGGGCATGTAATTGAATAATGGTTTGTTAATTTCAAGTTGGCTTGGCATTCTTTCAAACTTGTATAGCACTAGGGTGTGTGTGTATGGGAAGGAAGGTTGTATGGAATACTTGTCTGATATGTATATGTTATTTGATTTGTGTATTTTATATGAAATTTAATAAACTTTTTAAAAAGAAAAAGAAGGGGGTGGCCAAAAATGAGATGGCTGGATGGTATTGTAGACACAGTTGGCACAGAGCTGGGCAGGTTGAGGAGGATGGTTGAGGACAGAGGTGCCATGTGGAAGAGAAGAAGTATTAGAGATCTAAAATGACAATTTAAAATAACAGGGCCACTTGTTTCTATGTAAAGCAAAATATATAGGGAGGTTAAGATGAGATTGTAAACCCACCTTCTTCCATAGTCCTCAATTAATTTCAATACCTGAGCCAAGTACATTTAAATCTACAATGTTATCTTTCTCCCATTTCCACCAAGAGTGACAATTTTTGAGAAGCTCAGAAAACTCTTTATGAGGCATGGGGAATGACATTAAAGTTTACAACTGTTCCTCACCTCATTGTCCAATTTTGTAAACCATTTCTCATCAAGGGCACTCCTTGTATCTTTATCTTTTTCACCTCTTACACAGTCTGTTCTCCCAGATTCATTTAAATTAATCTACAAAAAAGGGACACACAGGCTATGTTAATTTATACCTGAATTACTGAATCATCATTAGTATTTAAATATATTTCTGAAATAACAAATATACGTTATTCTGTTTACTTGATAGTGATTTTTTAAAAATACAGATAACACAGATATTATATCTAAAATGCAGTTTTACTTGGGGGAAAAACATTTGAAAGGGGCAAGCATGGTTAAGATATTGAGTTGCACAAACTATAGTTTACATAATTAAGTCCCATGGAATCCAGCATGTCTTGTTCAGTAGATGTGTACAGGATTGTAATGATGAGCTGCAATCCTATGCATCCAATCACTTGTGAGTACTATCCCATTCAACTCAATGGAAAATTCTTCTGAATAGAAATGCATATAATTGTGCTTGCTATTTGTTTTCAGATTTTTATTACTATACAGGTCTACTAAAAACTATTTTTGATTAACTAAAACATCTTGCTTTGCTACCTCATTGTGCCAGAGAGATTAGCCTAGGCCAGTGGTTCTCAATGTGGGCCCCATGCCCCATGAAGGGATTCCAATTCCAAGAAGCCTAAGTCAGTACATTGGCTGATCAGTGCTTTGGGAAATTGACTTGGGTTTTTGGGAATTGAAATCCAAAAAAACAAGGGTTGGGAAACACAGGCGTAGGTTCTTGAAGGCTATAGCCCCTATTCTTTTGTAAGAAACCACATGCAGAATGGAACTTGCAGCATTCCCCCTATGGTGGTTTGACATACAACTGGTCAAGTAATGTATATCCTACCAAAAGCAGGAACCACTTGCACATTATCTTTCCACACAATGTTTCTCCCAACCAGATTAGCAAGCCTTTGAATGGTGTCCTATTGGTGAAGTTCATGTCTGTCACATGATAACTGAGTTTCCTAAGTAAGCAAAGTTAGTCACTAAGTAAAGGTTTTCCTTGCATGAAAGCCAGTTGTAACCGACTCTAGGGTTTAGTGCTCATCTCTGTTTCAAAGCTGAAGAGCCAGCACTGTCTGCTTCTGCAGACGTTTCCATGGTCATGTGGCAGACATGACTAGACACCGGAGTGCACAGAATGCTTTTACCTTCCCACCAAAGTGGTCCCTATTTAGCTACTTGCAATTTCTTACTTTCTAACTGCTAGGTTGGCAGGAGCTGGGACAAAGATGGGAGCTCATTCTGTTCTGCAGTAGTCGAGAATTGAACTGCTGACCTTCCGCCTCCCAGTCAGCATCTTAGCCACTTGAGCCACTGCAGTCCTTGAGTCACTAAGTGAGCAAGTAAAAATCTGTGCAGAATTGTTAAAAGAGAGGGGGGGGGATAATCTTAACCATGGAAAACAAGCAAACCAAAATTAGCTCTTTCACAGTTTAAGAGAAATCTCAGCAAGAGATCTATCTCAGCATGGGAAGACTTGAAAAATTGTGATTGTTTTTAACAATACTCTAAATTATAAAACTCTATCAGTGCCTAGGTGGGAGATTCCCTTAGGGCTCGCTGTGTGTTCCAGTTTGAGTTTATTTACAGATATAAATATATTATTCATTTTTAAAGTTTGTAGGCTATGCATGAAATACATTAGTAAAAATCAAAGGATATAACATGCATAAAGCGTAGCACATTAGACAGATTGTTGAACTATGATTTAGGAATCCTGGGTTCATATACCTGCTAGGCCATGGAAAGTCACTTGGGGTAGCATTGTTTTAGAACATGTGAAAAAAGTATGTGCAGTCTGAACTGGACTTTGGTGGCTTAGTTGTTAAGATGCTGACCTTGATGACTGGAAGGTTGGCAGGTCAGCAGTTCAAGGCCCAAGTGTTGCATGATGGATTTAGCTCCCATCTCCATTCCAGCTCCTGCAAACCTAGCAGTTCAAAAGCAAGAAATGGCAAGTAGATAAATAGGTACTGCTTCAGTGGGAAGGTAAACATGTCCACAGAAACATCTGCAGACCCAGACAGTACTGGCTCTTTGGATGTAAACAGAGATGAGCACTGAACCCTATAGTTGGATATGAATGGCTTTTGAGCAAGGGCAACCTGAGCTTGATGAAAAACATTCCAACAAACATTCCTTTAATTTTTGTCATGGCTTTCCTTGCAAGTAAATTTAATAGGGTTATTACTAACCTTCACCGAAGGTCTAAATCCAATGCAAGCCTTACAATTCTGTTAGAGTCTTGGGCTCCTCTCACTGCAGTGTATTCTGTCCTCAAATCTTGCTCCAGAAGGATTTCTAATCCCACAGAGCAGGAGTTTAGGATATATAGGGACTAGAGGAGGTTAGGATAATTTGCCATGTTCCATGCATACGCATGGAAGTTGCTTTCAAAAGCATAATAACTGTACCCAACAGCTGCTGGGAGGGGTCATCCGGAGATTTGGAGAGCGGTGTCACCAATATGCGGATGACATCCAACTCTTATCTCTCCTTTTCATATTCCCCAGTGGATGTTGTCTGGTGCTTTGCTGCAGTAATGGAATTGACCAAAGCTAACAAGCTGAGACTGAACCCTGACAAGATGGATGTTCTGGTGTTGGAGGGTCCGTCTGCCCAACTAGGTGATCTGATCTTTAGGTTGAATGGGATTGCTCTCTCCACAAGAGATCAGGTACATAACTTAGTGGTAATATTAGATCCTCATTTGACCCTTGAAGCTCAAAGCTGATTTTTCCCAACTATATCAAATAAATAAATACTTTATTTCAATACTGATATTTTTTCAATATTGCACTGGATTTTCTGTTTTAAAAATAAAAGTTTGATTTTCTAATGCTACTGCATACTATGATATTATTAAAATTGAAGCAAGTCATGACCAAGGTGCTACCTTTCCCTCAGCTTTGCTGCCAAAGGGTGCCAAATGCTGTTGTTGTTCAGTCGCACAGTCGATTCCGACCCTTTGCGACCCTATGGACCATTGATCTCCAGGCACCCCTGTCCTCCACCATCCTCCTCAGCCCACTCAGATCGGTGCCCGCTGAATCCACAATGCCATCCAGCCATCTCATCCTTGGCCGTCCCCTTTTTCTTTTGCCCTCAACCTTTCCCAGCATCAAGGCTTTCTCAAGTGAATCCTCTCTTCTCATTTGGTGTCCAAAGTACTTCATCTTTATCTTTACTATTTGACCTTCTAAGGAGCAGTCAGGACTGATTTCTTTCAAGATTGACTTATTTGTTCTCCTCGCTGTCCAGGGTACTCTCAAAACTCTCCTCCAGCACCACATCTCAAAGGCGTCTATTCTTCTGTGCTCAGCCTTCCTAATGATCCAGCTCTCGCATCCATACATTACCACCGGGAATACCATTGCTGTGACTATATGAATTTTTGTTTGCAAGGTGATGTCTCTACTTTTCACTATGTTCCCCAGGTTTCTCATGGCTTGTCTCCCTAGAATCAGTCGCCTCTTTATTTCATGGCTGCAGTCACCATTTGCAGTGATCCTAGATCCCAAGAAAGTAAAATCACTTACTGCTTCTACTTCTTCCCCGTCTACTTTCCAGGTGCTGATAGGGCCTGTTGCCATTATCTTGGTTTTCTTGATGTTAAGTCTCAGGCCAGCTTTTGCACTCTCTTCTTTCAACCTAATCAGTAGCTTCTTTAAATCTTCCTCACTTTCTGCCATTAGGGTGGTATCGTCTGCATATCTCAAATTGTTGATGTTTCTCCCAGCAATTGTTATCCCATATTGTGATTCCTCCATCCCTGCATTGCGCATTATGTGCTCTGTGTATAGGTTGAAAAGGTAGGGTGATAAAATGCAGCCTTGCCTTACTCCTTTTCCTATTCCAAACCATTCTGTCATTCCATGTTCTGTCCTAACTGTTGCTTCTTGACTCTTGTACAGATTTCTCATTAGGCATATGAGGTGTTCTGGTATTCCCATTTCTTTAAGTACTTGCCACATTTTATTGTGGTCCATGCAGTCAAAAGCCTTGGTGTAGTCAATAAAGCAGAGGTATACTTGTTTCTGATATTCTTTTGTTTTCTCCATGATCCACCGTATATTAGCAATGTGGTCTCTAGTCCCCCTGCCTCTTCTGAAACCCACCTGCACCTCTGGCAATTCTCTCTCCACGTGCTGCTGAAGTCTATCCTGTATTATCTTGAACATCACCTTGCTAGCATGTGGGATGAGTGCAATTGTTCGATAATTTGAACACTCTGGCACTACTCTTTTTTGGGATTGGAACGTATACTGATCTTTTCCAATCCTTTGGCTACTGTTTTGATTTCCAGATCTGCTGGCATATCGAATGCAGTAATTTGATTCCGTCATCTTTTAGAGCTTTGAAAAATTCAACTGGGATACCGTCATCTCCACTAGTTTTGTTGTTTGCAGTGCTTTTTAGGGCCTTTCTGACTTCACTCTCTAGGATGTCTGGCTCAAGTTCAATGTTCTCATCATTGTGATTATCAGTGGTGTTGAGGTCCTTTTTGTAAAGTTCCTCTGTGTTTTCTTTCCATCTTTTCTTAATCTCTTCTGCATCAGCTAACTCCTTGCTGTCTTTGTCCCTTATCATGGTCATTTTTGCTTGGAATGTTCCCTTGATTTCCCCAATTTTTTTTGAAAAGATCTCTAGTCCGGCCTCTTGTGTTGTTTTCCTCTATTTCTTTGTACTGTTCATTTAAATAGATTTCCTTGTCTCTCCTTGCTTTTCTTTGAAATTCTGTGTTCAAGTGACTGTATTTTTTCTTTTCTCCTTTGCCTTTGCATTCCTTCTTTCCTCTGCTATTTTAAAAGTCTCATCAGACAACCACTTTACTTTCTTATGCTTCTTTTCTTTTGGTATGGTTTTCCTTGCTGCTTCCTGCATGATGTCCTGCACATCTGTCCATAATTCTTCTGGCACTCTGTCTATCAATTCCAAACCATTAAATCTGTTTCTCACCTCCACCGTGTATTCCTTAGGGATGTTGTCTAGGTCATATCTGTCTGGCCAGATTGTTTTCCCTATTTTCTTTAGTCTAAGTCTGAATTTTGCTATTAGTAGGTTGTGATCTGAGCCACAGTCTGCTCCAGGTCTTGTTTTTGCTGACTGTATGGAGGTTCTCCATCTTTGGCTGCAGAGTATGTAATCAATCTGGTTTCAATGTTGGCCATCTGGTGATGTCCATGTGTAAAGTCGCCTCTTGTGTTGCTGGAAGAGGGTGTTTGCTATGACCAGTGTATTATCTTGACAGAACTCTATCAATCTTTCCCCTGCTTCATTCTGCGTTCCAAGACCAAACTTGCCTGTTATTCCATCTACTTTTTGATTTCCTACTTTGGCATTCCAATCTCCCAAGATAATGTGGACATCATTTCTTGGTGTCTGTTCTATGAGGTCTTGTAGGTCCTCATAGAACTGGTCCACTGTGGCTTCATCTGTGCCCGTGGTTGGTGCGTATATTTGGATTACAGTAATATTAAAAGGTTTGCCTTGTATTCTGACTGACATCATTTTATCATGTTTGAGATTGTATCCCATTACTGCTTTTCTCACTGTTTTGTTTTCTGAAGTTTTCTTGACCACAATAGTAGATGTGATGGTTTCCGGAGTTTAATTCACCCATCCCTGTCCATTTTAGCTTGCTGATTCCCAAGATGTCAATGTTTATTATTTCCATCTCATTTTTCACCACTTCCAGGTTTCCTTGGTTCATCGACCTCACATTCCATGTTCCTATGCAGTATTGTTCTTTGCAACACTGTATTTCTCCTCCCCCTCTCCCTTCTCTCCTCTTCTTTTGATCTGTGTTAAGCATCCTGTTTCATCTAACTTGCCTCTTTTGTTTTGCCTTTTGTTCTAGTCCATAGGGTTCTCTTGGCAAAAATTTCTGGCATGGTTTGCCGGTTTCTACACCAGTATTCTCACATCATACATGTTGTTACAGTTCAAAACAAAGTATTATCATGCATATTATCAGTTTAAAATAAAAAACACAGTTCTACTTCATTTGTTATGAAAGTAAAAGTAAAAACTTAGTATGAAGGAAAAGTCCACTATATCAAGTCTCTACATTGCTATAGTTGCAGACTACATTATTTTAGTTAAGTTACTTGCATGCTTCTTTGATTATGGCTGGCGGTGGGCAGCCTGCCAGGTCCTCTCTCCTCCTCCTCCCTCACCTCTGCTGCTCAGGGTGCGAGGTAGCGGCGGGCAATGGTGGGTCTGTTGCTGCGGGCGATGGAATAGGCCTCTTACCCTCAGTGGCTTCTGCCAGGCCTCTCTTCCTTGGATGCTTCCTCCCTCTGGGGTGGGGATGGGGCCTTTGGAATAGGCCTCTTACCCTCAGTGGTTTCTGCCAGGCCTTTCTTCCCTGGATGCTTCCTCCCTCTGGGGTGGGGATGGGGCCTTTGGAATAGGCCTCTTGCCCTCAGTGGTTTCTGCCAGGCCTTTCTTCCCTGGATGCTTCCTCCCTCTGGGGTGGGGATGGGGCCTTTGGAATAGGCCTCTTACCCTCAGTGGTTTCTGCCAGGCCTTTCTTCCCTGGATGCTTCCTCCCTCTGGGGTGGAGATGGGGCCTTTGGAATAGGCCTCTTACCCTCAGTGGTTTCTGCCAGGCCTTTCTTCCCTGGATGCTTCCTCCCTCTGGGGTGGGGATGGGGCCTTTGGAATAGGCCTCTTACCCTCAGTGGTTTCTGCCAGGCCTTTCTTCCCTGGATGCTTCCTCCCTCTGGGGTGGGGATGGGGCCTTTGGAATAGGCCTCTTGCCCTCAGTGGTTTCTGCCAGGCCTTTCTTCTCTGTGAAGAGATGGATCCCGGGATTGCAAGGAAGATCCTCTCTGGCTCTCAACAGCACTGTTTCTGGACACTGAAAATCACATCAGGCTGCCACTGCTCTCCAGCTTGGGTGGGGAGAAACTTACCATCTCTCCTGCTTTCCTCCACTCCAATCTTAGACCATGCACTCTCACTACTTATTCCTTGCAGCCCAACGGGAGCAGCGCCTTGGCGGGAAGTGCTCGGCTAGCCTGGACCTGGCCACGGTGGCACCTTGGCAAAAGCCCAGTGGGAGAGAGAGCCAAATGTTACTCCAGATATTATTCGTGAGAACTAGCAAAACCAGCACCGCCCTGCATATATTATGTATTTCTTCACCTCTAGAAACATCATGTCAGCCTCCTGATGATCATATATCCTTCCTTCCTTCCTTTCTTGTCAGTAACTAGCCAATAGATGTGTGTTACATGAACAGTGTTTGCTGAAGCATCTTTGATGACAAGGCCAATTTATTCCTTTTATCTTTGTCAGCCTATTGATTCACAATGGTGCTGGTTTATTATTTCTATCCAGGACGCATCATGAGTGCAATTTAAGGAGGGCAGAAGGAACATTTCTCCTCACCAATTTGTCAGACTTTAAGTGAGTATCTCAAGATACTCTTCTCCTTATGAGGTAGGAAATAAGAATTGTAAAATGCAATGTTTTGTTGCAATTTAGCACTAAGTGCGTGTAACAACAAACCTTTGAGCAAGCCTTTGAGGATGAACAACCTCTGACATCCTACACATTTGGACTGAAGCTCTGAAGCTCTGACCACCTGTTGCTATTAATTGTGCTTGGTAGGGTTGATGAAAGTGTAGTCCAGTAACAGATAGAGGACCACAAACTCCTATTTGCGCTCTAGATAGTCTGTAAAGCCTGCCTCTGGAATGTGTAGAGCTAATCTATCATGATCTGATTTCATCAGACCCAAAGGTCCATGGGGCTCTGTAGATCCCAAGACATGCACCATGCAATAAAAAACTTTCTCAAAGAAGCTGCCTATCTGACCCTTTAGCATCCATAGCACAGGATAGCAAAGGAAGTATTATTTGACTAGTAGGGAACCCAGCTTCACTCAGAGGCACCCACCCCGGGCCAAGGAGAGACCCAGGCCCATTGATGCCCCAGCCCCCACCCCACTCGCAGTACCTGCCTGTCCACGCATGTCACCCTCGTGATGGTCCCGTTGGTGCTTGCCAAGGCCATGCCTGTGCTTCTGTGGCCAGGCCCAATGCCGGACAGGGCTGGAGGCAGACCTGGCCACAACTTGGGATGACCCTGGGCTGTGTAGTAAGCATGGCTCGGAGTCCGAGCAGGCCAGGCTGAGGGGCAGTGGCCATACACCTGGCCCGGCCACAAGTTGCCAGCACAGCCAGAGGTGCAGATTTCTCTTGGCCCCCTGCCTGACCATACTGACATGTAGGCCTTGTGGCTGCAGAAACCAATCACCTGGTCCAGGTCCCATCCTGCACCCACCCCCATCTGTGGCTCCTACCTTCCCCACAAGGTATGCCTCAGGAGTGCGGAGGAGCCAGGTCGTGATGGCTGCTTGATGGCCAAAAACCCCAGCCGCAACACGCCACTGCTGTGGTGGTTGGCCGAAACATCGGATTGCTGTGCTGGCACGGACGCTTGTGGGTGGGCGTCGGATTTACGGGTTGGTGCAGAGGCTCGTGGGAGGTTGTGGACTATTGTGCATGCACAGTCGCAATGGTCCTGGACTGTCGCACATGCGCAGTCCCATTTTTTGTCACTTGTCTCTCTGGTGGGTGGGGGTGCCCCCTTCGCAACCCCTTTTGGGGGCAAGAAACCTAAAGTAGGCTACCGGTTCCTCATGTTGGCCATCCTGTCTGGGCAAGGTAGGCGCCCACAAGTTTCCAGCACGATCAGTGCAGGGGTGTCGATGGGTATGAGGAACATACCCCACAACATCTTCGTTTTTATATATATATGAGAGACTCAGTTGGACAGTATCAAATAGTACAGTGGATGGAGGAGCCACAACAAAATCAGCAGATATAAAATCCTAAAACAGATTAGGCTTATGAAATATTGGGAAGACAACAGACAATTTAAAGCAGGAGTTCCCAACCTACAGCCTGTGGGCCGGCCCTGGCCCCCTATGCCATCCCATCTGGCCCATTACTGCCTCCACCACACCCAGACGTGACAGTGGGCACATTTACATCATCTGTAAAATGTACCCACGCATGGGCAAATGCACCTGCAGGTGGTGCAAATGCAGGAATGGGTGCATTTACGTCAGCTGTAAATGCACCCACTTCTGTTTCCGGGGGGGGGGCGCATGGTACAGCCTACAATGCTGTCCGGGGGCATGGTCAGACCCACAACAGAAAAAGGTTGGCCACCCCTGATTTAAAGGGACACTGATCAATGGTTTCTTTGGGAACAATTTAGCCAAATACAGATGTTTTACTCACTCCAGAGGGAGAAGGCGGCTGCCTGGCTGCCTGGATAAAGGCTTCCATTCCTAGTTGCTTCTTATTTCTTTTCCTCTTTCTCCCTGCTCCTACACCTTCAGCTTGGATGGAGGGATGTGTTAGAGGGGCTTTTCCTCTGTCTTTTCCTGCCCCTGGGTCAGCATTTGCCCTTGGATGGCATGTCTGGGGCCAGGGAATGCTCAGGCAATGGCAGGAGCTGATCGATTGAGCTGTTACTTTTCAAACATGTTGGTCCTGTTCACCAAGAGGAACCCCCCCCCCCCGCAACTGCCCCTTTTACAGAGACATCTGGAACAAGTTCATATCTCTGCAAATACCCAGGTCAGTCAAACAGCACATACACCCACTATCTGCTATCTGATGAAAGCCACACCTTCACCCACAACACGGTCAGGTTTTGTACCACAGTGTGTAGGATCAGAAGAACAATTCTAGCAGGTCCTTCAGCTAAATAAACTGCCAGTACTACATCACAGGCTCAGTAGTAGTAGCAGCAACATCATTACTCTTAAGTACTAATTTATTATTCCTTTAACTCAGAGCAGACACACTCATTTTAAAATATATTTTAAGTACAGTAAAACTCCAATTTATGTAAAAAGTCTGTTCTGTAGCTTCTTATGTAAATAGGGTTTTTACGTAAATCGATGCATCTCCATAGGGATGCATTGAAAAAATAAAAAACAGGCTTGAAATTGGTTTTCAGTGCATCCCTATGGAAAATTATGCTTTGCACCCCAATAGCTGAGATGGTAATGACAGGCATTCCCCCCAACACCTTTTAAGCTTTTCTCCAAAGTGCATTCACAACTAAAGCACGCGCCCCAAAGAAACCTCATGCAAACAGCAGAAGGGAGCGGATATTTCCCCCACACTCTCCTAGTCCTGGCAAAAATCATTGCTGCCGCCGCCGCTTACTCCACTGCTTTCGGCAGTGTGGTGGGTGGTGCGGGGTGGGATTTTAGCTTTTAAAATGGTGGCACCATATTAATGACAGAATGATGTCAGTCAGATTTCAAGGCAAACCTTTCAATGTCACTGTGATCCAAATATACGCATCAACCACTGGTGCAGATGAAGCCACAATGGACCAGTTCTATGAGGACTTACAACACCTCATAGAACAGACACCAAGAAATGATGTCCAAATTATATTAGGAGACTGGAATGCCAAAGTAGGAAATCAAAAAGTGGAGGGAATAACAGGCAAATTTGGTCTTGGAACACAAAATGAAGCAGGGCAAAGATTGATAGAGTTCTGCCAAGAGAACGCACTGGTCATAGCAAACACTCTCTTCCAGCAACACAAGAGGCGACTTTACACATGGACATCACCAGATGGCCAACACCGAAACCAGATTGACTACATACTCTGCAGCCAAAGATGGAGAACCTCCATACAGTCAGCAAAAACAAGACCTGGAGCAGACTGTGGCTCAGATCACAACCTACTGATCGCAAAATTCAGGCTTAGACTAAAGAAAATAGGGAAAACACGGAGACCAGAAAGATATCACCTAGACAGCATCCCTAAAGAATACACGGTGGAGGTGATGAACAGATTTAATGGCTTAGACTCGGTAGACAGAGTACCGGAAGAATTATGGACGGAGATGAGGGACATCATGCAGGAAGCAGCAAAGAAAACTATACCAAAAGAAAAGAAGAGTAAGAAAGCAAAGTGGTTGTCTGATGAGGCTCTTAAAATAGCAGAGGAAAGAAGGAACGCAAAAGTCAAAGGAGAAAGGAAAAACTACAACCATTTGAACACAGAATTTCAAAGAAAAGCAAGGAGAGATAAGGAAAACTACCTAAAAGAACAGTGCAGAGAAATGGAGGAAAACAACAAAAGAGGCAGAACCAGAGATATTTTCAAAAAAATTGGGGAAATCAAGGGAACATTTAAAGCAAAAATGACCATGATAAGGGACAAAGACGGAAAGGAGCTAGCTGATGCAGAAGAAATTAAGAAAAGATGGAAAGAGTACACAGAGGAACTTTACAAAAAGGACCTCAACACTCCTGATAATCACAATGATGAAGAAATTGAACTTGAGCCAGACATCCTGGAGAGCGAAGTCATAAAGGCCCTAAAGAGCACTGCAAACAACAAAGCTAGTGGAGATGATGGTATCCCAGTTGAATTTTTCAAAGCGCTAAAAGATGATGGCGTCAAATTACTGCATTCAATATGCCAGCAGATTTGGAAAACAAAACAGTGGCCACAGGATTGGAAAAGATCAGTATACGTCCCAATCCCAAAAAAGGGCAATGCCAAAGAATGTTCAAATTATCGAACAATCGCGCTCATCCCACATGCCAGCAAGGTGATGCTCAAGATAATACAGGATAGACTTCAGCAGCATGTGGAGAGAGAATTACCAGAGGTGCAGGCTGGTTTCAGAAGAGGCAGGGGGACTAGAGACCACATCGCCAACATACGCTGGATCATGGAGAAAACAAAGGAATACCAGAACCAAGTTTACTTTTGTTTTATTGACTACACTAAGGCATTTGACTGTGTGGACCACAACAAGATGTGGCAAGTAATTAAAGAGATGGGAATACCAGAGCACCTAATATGCCTCCTGAGAAATCTGTACATGAACCAAGAAGCAACAGTTAGGACAGAACATGGAATAACAGAGTGGTTTGGAATAGGAAAAGGAGTAAGACAAGGCTGCATTTTGTCACCATGCTTATTCAACCTATACACAGAGCACATAATGCGCAGTGCAGGGATGGAGGAATCACAATATGGGATTAAAATCGCTGGGAGAAACATCAATAATCTGAGATATGCAGACGATACCACCCTAATGGCAGAAAGTGAGGAAGACCTAAAGAATCTCTTGATTGGGCTGAAGGAGGAGAGTGCAAAAGCTGGCTTGAGACTCAATATCAAGAAAACCAAGATAATGGCAACAGGCCCCATCAGTTCCTGGAAAATAGACAGGGAAGAAGTAGAAGCAGTGACAGATTTTAATTTCTTAGGATCAAAGATCACTGCTGATGGGGATTACAGCCATGAAATAAAAAGGCGACTGATTCTTGGGAGACAAGCGATGATAAACCTGGGGAACATAGTGAAAAGCAGAGACATTACATTGCAAACAAAAATTAGAATAGTCAAAGCAATGGTTTTCCCAGTAGTAGTGTATGGATATGAGAGCTGGACAATTAGGAAGGCTGAACGCAGAAGAATAGATGCCTTTGAAATGTGGTGTTGGAGGAGGGTTTTGAGAGTCCCCTGGACAGCGAGGAGAACAAATAGGTCAATCTTAGAAGAAATTAACCCTGACTGCTCATTGGAAGGTCAAATAGTAAAGATGAAGCTAAAATACTTTGGACATCAAATGAGAAGGGAGGATTCACTTGAGAAGGCATTGATGTTGGGAAAGGTGGAGGGCAAAAGAAGAAGGGGGAGGCCAAGGATGAGATGGCTAGATGGTATTATAGACACAATGGGCACAGAGCTGGGAGGGATGAGGGGGATGGTAGAGGACAGAGGCGCCTGGAGGAAAATGGTCCATGGGGTCGCAAAGGGTCGGAGTCGACTGTGCGACTGAACAACAACAACAACAACAACCATTTTAAAATCTAAATACAACAGGAAACCCCTTACGTAACTCAATTTTGTTTATGTAAATTGGAACGTGATTTATGCAAAAAAACAAACAAACAACTTTATGCAACTTGAATTTTCATAAGTAGAGGCACATGTAAATTGGATTTTTACTGTAACCTCATTTTAACTTCTGTTTGCCAAACACAGGAATATAAATGATTTTGTGACTCCCTGCAGGCCTGCTACTAAACAACTCCTCCCATCTTGAAAGCAATGCAGAGAGATGTCCAGAGGAAGACTTCACTCTTACTCTTATTCTCTGCCTTGCTTGGATGCCTATGGTTTTGTTGCTTATTTGTTTTTGTTTGCTTACTTGCTTGCTCTGTTGAACAGTCTTTTATTATCCTTCCTGTTTTCAATCAGTGGCCTGCTTAGCTTTTAGCCCAGGGCTAGACTGAGTGAATCCATGGCCACACACAGAGAAGCATCATACACACCCAGTCATTCCTGACTTTTGGTAGGTATATGTCTTGCGTTTGTGTGAAATTGCATCCGAAACTGCATGAGCAGAAGGCCACTTGTGGAATGGCTCTTTTCTAGTAGAGGATCTTTCTATGAAAGGATCTTTCATTGTGTGCTTCATTCATCCAAGGTGCTGCCACCCATTATTTTGTGGTACCTTCTTCCACAGAAATTATTCATGCCACCATTTATGTTACAAAAAAGAGCATCAAGATTCTCCATAGAGGGTTTTTAGAGGCTTAGCAGCAATGATGGTTGTGATGGAAAGTCACAGGAATGTTGTGTTGCGTGGGTAAGAACATGGCCCATGAAGAAAAAAAAACATTTAGAGGTTTAGACGCAATATAAAAACTCAAGATTGATTTGGTGAAGATCATTTACTGTATCTCCAGTGCCCATTCCTGATCTTTCTGCACAATCCAAATTGCATGAATCTGTATATCTCAGCCGCCGCCACCGAGCCCCGAGAGACACGCTACATCTTCGGCTCCCTTCCCTGGCCCGCCCGGTCAGGGAAGGTGGGAGCACAGCTGGGACTGCTTGCCGGACGCGGGGCTATGAATAGCTGCCGCCACCGAGCCCCGAGAGCCACGCTACATCTTCGGCTCCCTTCCCTGGCCCGCCCGGTCAGGGAAGGTGGGAGCACAGCTGGGACTGCTTGCCAGACGCGGGGCTATGAATAGCCGCCGCCACCGAGCCCCGAGAGCCACGCCACATCTTCGGCTCCCTTCCCTGGCCCGCCCGGTCAGGGAAGGTGGGAGCACAGCTGGGACTGCTTGCCGGACGCGGGGCTATGAATAGCCGCCGCCACCGAGCCCCGAGAGCCACGCCACATCTTCGGCTCCCTTCCCTGGCCCGCCCGGTCAGGGAAGGTGGGAGCACAGCTGGGACTGCTTGCCGGACGCGGGGCTATGAATAGCCGCCGCCACCGAGCCCCGAGAGCCACGCTACATCTTCGGCTCCCTTCCCTGGCCCGCCCGGTCAGAGAAGGTGGGAGCACAGCTGGGACTGTTTTCCCAATAGTGGGGACTTTAGGGCTTTGGTGAGAATGTTTCGAAGCCAGGGGTTTTTTCTCATGGACGGGAGGGATCTGAGGGTTTGGGCAATTGTTCTTGGGATTCAGTACTGTATTTAATGGTATTTTGTATAATTTATATTTGTATTTGCTTTTGAACTTTGCATTTGGTGTAACTGTTTAATGAATTGTATTGAATATATTGTAATGTATTGTGATATATTGTATTTTTGGTGGGATTATTGTGACATTATTATGCTGTATTATTATGTTGTATGTCTAACTTGTAAACCGCATTGAGTCGGTCCTTGGGCTGAGAATTGCGGTATATAAATTAAAATTTCATTCATTCATTCATTCATAAGAACAGCCTTGCTGGAACAGGCCACAGCCCATCCAGTCCAGCATTCTGTCTCACACAGTGGCTCACCATTTCCTTCAGGGTATTCCCAAGGAGATGCCTTCCCCTGCTTAGGATTCCCTGGAAATGGCATTGAGAGATATCCTGCCTATCTCTCCAACCCCGAGGTTGTCCTTAAGTCTCCGTAATTATAGCCATTGATACCCTTGTCTTCCATGAACTTGTCTAATCCTTTCTTAAAGCTGTCAAGACTGACAGCTGTCACCACTTCTTCTGGCAGGGAGTTCCATAGACCAGTGATCCTCTGGGTGAAAAAGTACTTTCTCTTATTTGTTTGAGAACTAGTACCCAAAAGTTTCATCGAGTGTCCCCTAGTGTTGTGCGATAGGGAAAACAGTTTTTCCTTATCTACTTTGTCCACACCATGCATGATTTTATAAACTTCAATTTTATAAACTTAGACGCCGTCGCTCAAGAGTGAAAAGGCAGCCTCAGATGGTAAGGAAGGTGTTCCAGCCTCAGATGGTAAGGAAGGTGTTCCAGTCCCCTAATCATTCTGGTTGCCCTCCTCTGCACTTTCTCCAACTCCATAATATCCTTCTGGAGGTATGGCGACCAGAACTGTACACAGTTTTCCAGATAGGGTAGGACTGGCTAACAAAACTTTAGATCCAACCCATTGGAACTGGACCAATATGTCACTTTCTTCTTCTTCAGGTGCCATATCCATTCTGGATATTGGCTATCATCATGGCAATTGTCTACCTGTTCTTAACTCCTCAGGACAGTTCTTCCAAGGACATGCCACACCAGTCTCTCAGTTTCTTCAGCCATTAAGTCCATCTACATCCAGGGTCTCTCTTCCCAGGGATCTTTCCTTGCAGAGTGAGTTGGAGTATTCTATACTTTATGTTGTTACTCATGATATGACCAAGGTATTGGAGTTTTCTTTGCATAATGGTCTTAAAGAGTTCTCTTTCTTTATCCATCTGGCATAATACTTCTACATTAGTCACACAGTTAACCCATGATATCTTTAGCAGCCGTCTGTAGATCCACATTTCAACATCTTTGATTCTCTTTTCAGATGCTTTAGTCAATATCCAAGCTTCAACTCCATATAGCAACAGAGGGAATCCATAAGATCTCACTCTTCAGATCTTTGTAGCGAGAGTTAGTTCTCTCATTGCATAACAAGTGTTGCATTTTTATGAAGTAGAGCTTAATCTATACCTCAGGATCCCAATTTTCATTTAACATGCTCCCCAAATAGACAATTTTATTCACTCTTTTGATTTATTGTGTTCCTGCCATTAGCTTGCCATGAGATGGTGCTCGGTCTATAATCAGATATTTTGTCTTAGTGTTGAGATCCAAACCATATTCTGCACTTGAGGCTCTAACTTGATCCAGTATCAACTGGATATCTGCACGGATTGTGGCTAACAACACTGTGCCATCAAAATAATGGATGATAGTCAGGTATTCCCCATTTAATTTGATGCCAATGTTTAAATCTAATAATGCTTCTGAAAAAAAATATTCTCTGAATATATGTTAAACAGTGTCGGGGACAACACACAGCCTTGGTGTACACCTCTGCGAATTTGAACCTGCTCCGTCAGCTGCTCTTCAAATCTGACTTGAGCTGTCAGATTCCAGTAAAGGTTGGTGCTGATTCTGATATCTTTATCATCTACACCTATTTTCTCCAGTGCTGTGATCATCTTCTCTTGCTGACATCTGTCAAATGCTTTTGCATAATCTATAAAACATGCATGTATGTCACATCTTATGCCTCTACATCTCTATATGAGGACCTGCATGATAAATAGTGCCTCTTTGGTACCCATAGAATTCCAGAAGCCAAATTGTTTTCCACCTGTGCTTTCTTCACACTTTTTATAAATTCTACTTCACACTTCTTATAGTTCTCTAATATGTCACTTTTGTTGTTGTTGTTCAGTCGCACAGTCGGTTCCGACCCTTTGCGACCCTATGGACCATCGTTCTCCAGGCGCCTCTGTCCTCCACCATCCCCCTCAGTCCTCCCAGCTCTGTGCCCATTGTGTCTACAATGCCATCTAGCCATCTCATCCTTGGCCTTCCCCTTCTTCTTTTGCCCTCCACCTTTCCCAGCATCAATGCCTTCTCAAGTGAATCCTCCCTTCTCATTTGATGTCCGAAGTACTTTAGCTTCATCTTTACTATTTGACCTTCCAATGAGCAGCTTACATTACTTTATTTTTGTCACTTATATATTATATATGTCACTTACATTACTTTATTTATTTTTTGTAGCAACACAGAAAATCAAATACTAATACACTCATTCATTTCTTTGCCTTGATTACAAGGTCACTTTGTACCCATTTTGAGCAGGGCTGCTATACGGTGCTCTTGGGATGCAAATATGTGCTTTTTAAAAAACATCAAAATGAAGTTCTGCTAGTTAAACCTGTTGAGGCTTTTATGCACATTTTTCTTGGAGTTAAGTATTGGGTATATTACACTGTGAAATATGTGGTATCCTATGATTGAAGGCATACGTAACTGAACTGATTTCTGTATACAGTGCAAATTGTATAAAATCAAAAATAAAACTTCTACAAAGATACTAGTAAACTTTCATTCCAAGCAATTTTAGCTGTTTTAGCTCAACGACACACAGCCATTTAAATGAAAGTGCATTGGAGGATAACTATTTAAGAACTTTAGACAAATATATAAAAGAAAAATATACCATGTGTTGATAATTTGGGAGTTAGATTAAGAAATTGCCAGTTTTTGATCCCTCTGAATGGAACAGTATTGGTAAAGGAAATTTACAACACAGCCATTGTGATTTCCTGTTTTCAGAATACTGCAATTATTTTTTTACAGTATTGTATACTGTAATGATAATACTTTACTTGCTGGCTCTCATTTCATTTAAAAGAAAGACATTCAATTCACAACGTAATTTAAGGAAACAGAAAATAACATTGGCTAGAAGGAACAGTAAAACAACAGTCAAATTTAACACTGGGGCAATAGTAATTAATGGATTACCACCATAATCCAACACTGAAAAATGTAGAGGTTACTTTTCACCTCCCAAGACAGTTCTTAACTCCATCCATTTCCATTTCATTTGTTTTCTATCTTGCTTAGGAATTTAGAACAGTTTCTTTCTTGGACTTCAAAACCCAGAATTCTCCAGCCAGAATGGCCAATGAACATGCTAGTCATTGAATTCTGGGAGATGTAGTACAAGAAATTATTTTTTTCTAAGCTTCGACTTGCTTATTTGTATTCCAGATACAACCTTTCAGGCTTCGTTTGCTTCTTCACTTGTGTTTTGTTTTTCTGGAATCTCACCAGTTCTGAATGTAGCCACTGCTGCATTTGTTTACCTCTTGGTTTACAAGTTGTTTTTCCCGAATCCTAAGTGATAACACTTCCTCACTTTGTCTTCTGCTCTTTGGTTACAATTAGTTTTACTAGCTGCTGCCCTTACTTTTGCTAGCTGCCTACTTGTGAAACCCTATTTTTACAACATTTGTTGTGTTTAATTGTTCTGTCATTAATAGAAAAATCTACTCTCTTACAACGGAAGTGATACTGCAGGCTATAGACAAATCTACATTTGCTAAAATTAATTCGAATGTTTTTAAATGAAATAATATGCATCCTACACTCTTAGGATTCCCTTAGTAACTGTTTCCTATTGCACATTTCAAAGCTATGATGAATACTATTCAGGGGGGATTGGGATGGATGGACAAATGGACATAAATGCACGTACACGGGTACATACACACAGACACAGAGACACTCTCTTTTAGTATAGTCAATAAGTGAGGAAAAATAGCTGGCTTTATATGGGATAGCAACCATTTAGTTCCCCTTCCATCTTCCTTTCTCACTGGTATTTTTCCCATTGACCCTTATGCTCAGCCTCCTACATCTTCCTTATGTGCTGTTTAAGAATGTACAGGCTCTAAGTCATATGTCTAAGCTGGCAGAGTTTAATCAAGGAAGAGCAATTTAAGGGCACTCCAAAGCTGGGTCAAAAGGCAATGCAAAAGTCAAGCCAATAGAATTCACCTAAAGAGCACATAAGTCAGGCAAAGGGTGACCCAGCAGCAGGTCAAAAGTAGTTCAGGGTACAAACCAGCACAGTCCTACTACAGCATATTTTTCCCTCGTCTAAATGTAGAATTTCACATTTTTCTTTGTTGAAATTCTTTTTAGTTGTTTTAGCCCAACTCTCTGTTAAGGCACTCTTGAATCGTGATTCTGCTCTCTGAATTATGAACTACCCCTCCTAGTTTAGAAGCATTCTTTTTTACTCTTTCATCCAAGTAATTTACAATGAGGTTGAACAACACCAGATCAGTGGTACAATTGTCCCTTCAACATGATGTGAAACCACTGGTGAGCACTCTTTGTCTGTGATCTGTCAATCAGCTACAATTCTACTTAAGAGTAGCATCAATTCGTGCACATTTTATCAGCTTGGCCACAGGAACATCACCGGGATTTTGTTGAAAAGTATGCTATGATCAAGATACACTATATCCACAGCTTTCTCTTGATCGAGTAAGTTGTCCATCTATTGAAAAAAATGAGAGAGATAAGTTTAGTCGCACACAATTGAAATACAGTTACACAGCTCCATGTGCAAATGAGATGATATAATTTGTGGCAAACCACCACTGAGTTTAGGCAAGCAGGTGCTGATTAGAGGCAGTCTCAAAGTGCACATGACTTCTACACAATGTGAAAAAGTGGCATGCACCATGAAATCACATACCTGTCAACCATCCTGTTTTGGCCGGGAAAGTCACGTATTTTGCACTGCTTTCCCGGGACTCTCCCTTTCCCCCCTCAAATCCCATATTATCCTGAATTTTAATTTTTTATTATTTATTTTTATACTTAAACATGGCGCTGTTCGCCCTGGGAAACTTGATGAATGATAACTCCGGGAGCTGAACTCTCACTCTGGTGGGGGAGACTAGTATCGCGAGAATTGGGTAAGACTGGTGTGCATGCTAAGTTTTTGGAGGAAAGCCTGGCTGGTTTGCCTCTGTGTGTGCTGGGGGTTACCATGTGACTGAGTAGGCTAGCCGCTATCTAGTCATGCCTGCCACATGGCCATGAAAACATCTACAAACAGATAGCACTGGCTCTTTGGCTGTAAATGGAGATGAGCACTACATCCTAGAGAGTTGGATATGACTGGCTTTCGAGCAAGGGCAACCCTTACCTTTACCTAATGACAAAAGATCCCTGATTGGTATTCAACATTGCTGTGAGGTTTTGCCTTTGTTTAGTTGCAAGTGGTTAGCAAAGGTCACCCTTGGCCCTTGCTCGAAAAGCCAGTCGTATCCAACTCTAGGGTGCAGTGCTCATGCATGTTTTCATGGCCATGTGGCAGGCATGACTAGATAGCGGCTAGCCTACTCAGTCACATGGTCACCCCCAGCAAATCACACATGGCCACCAATTTGGCCACGTCCACCGATTTGGCCACACCCACCTATTTGGCCATGCCCACCGATTTGGCCACGCCCACAAAATTTCCTTTATTTTCAAAACCAAAAGTTGACAGGTATGAAATCACCAAAGGAAAGCTTTAATCAGTGGCAATTTACCACCGCTGATGACATCATCGCTATTGTGCATACAGAGCTGAGGAACAGGATTTCAGTCAGTGTTTTCTTCCTAAAGTGCACATGGAGCAATTAGAATATTTCCTGTTGTTACTGTCAAGCTGAACAGTCAATAAATGCCCAGAGTCTTTCCCCCTACCTTTTAAAAAGTACCCAGATGCTATCACATTCAATTTACTGTGTATCTAAGTGCCAAGTACAGAAGCAGCCATAGTGATATAGAGAGATCCATTCACAAGTCTGCTCGTGAGGTACTATGTGATGATTTGTGCAACAAGCCAGATGGGCAGGCAAGTGACTGGACCTTTCTATATTATGACAGTTTTCATTTGCAGTCATGTGTGCATGGTAAATTGAGCAGGATACAGTAATACCCCGGTTAACGTGTGCACTGCACAGTGTTAAAACTGGCTAATGTTGGGGAATTAGAGGAAAATTTTTGCACCACACAATGTTAAGATAACATTGTGCAATGCATAAGTTTTCCTCAAATTCCCCAATGTTAATCCCTGCCCCAAAAGCCCGCAGGGCTGGAGACCAGCCCTGCGGGCTTTGGGGCAAAGATATCCAGAGGTCTCCTTGCTAAGTGGGGGCAAGGGGTCCTCCATAGACTCAAGCGTCAGATTGCCGTTTTCCTCTGGGTGAGTGTGCGTGTGCATGCACTCTCACCCCAAGGAAACCAGTGATCGGATGCTTAGAGCGCTGGCTTCCTTGGGGAGAGACCGTGCACATGCCCTCACCCCAAGGAAGTGGGCACTCAGACGCTCAGAGCGCCAGCTTCCTTGGGGGAGAACGGGTGCGTGCACCCTCACCCCAAGGAAACTGGGGTTCAGATGCTCTGAGCATCGGTTTCCTTGGGGGGAGACCACGCGCATGCACCCTCACCCCAAGGAAACCAGTGCTCAGATGCTCAGACCACTGGAGAGCAAAGACCAAAAGTCGGAGACTGGTCCTGCCAACTTTGGGGCTTGGCTTGATCCTCCTGCGTCTTTGGAAATGGCAGCAGGGATTCCATGCATGGAATCCCCGCTGCCCTTTCCAAAGAGGCAGGCAGATCGACCCCCTGTTCCCTTTCCTCTTCGGAAAGGGAACCAGGCTTTTTTTAACACTGTGCAATCAATGTATTGCACAACGTTAAAAACCGGATAACGCTAAGACTTGTGGAAACAAGTTTTAGCATTATCTGAGGTATTACTGTACTGGCCAATGGCATTAGCAAGCAAATGAGGCCAATATGGTAGTAGTATGGTTTATGAGGGGAACAGCACCCTTCCCTCCATTTGGAGTATACATTAATAGATGTATATAGATGCAACCCCAGAGTCAGAAATGTTAATATGCAAGAGATAGGATATAAACGGGGGGGGGGGGGGAGAAAGAGTTCTTCTAATTGTGAATAATTTTGGATTTAGTTAAAGTTTAATAAGAAACAGTAACTATTAGTCACTTTTCTAGTGAAGATTGTGAGAGAATATCACATGGCTTGTGCTGTCCTTCACAACATTGCCTCATGCTTTATTGTGTGTTGGATTGGGGCCGTGGGGTCCCGGAGGAGACTGGTCAAGTAATGACATGAGACAAGATGGAGCGAAGACCAGTGGTTTATTGAGGGAAAATCATCATCATATATAGGAATTCAAGGCAGCGTGTGATAGAATCGTCATCTGACAGAAAATCACATCACATGTTTACCCGGGTTAATTGGGAACCTCTCCTGGGGAAGTTAATTAACTATGGCAAATACTGGCAGGGGAAGTCCATTGTTCCTAGCTTACACAAGAGTAAATATGGCCACTATTGATGCTAGGGCTTGGGGTAATCCGCAGGTGCGATATTACCTATTTCCTAACTGCTGTTAGGCATTCAATTTCCTCCTGCTTGGACTGCCTGTCAGGTCAGATATGGGTGAATCAATCTTATGACTATTAATCCGCTCCCCAATTTCTGTCCCCTCGGAGCCCAGAGGCCTGGAGCGTTCTCACATGGCATGGCCTCTGTCAGGGACAGTATGCCAATTGTGCTCGCGGATACCACAATTGTGGGTGCTTAGGAGATTTCAAGGGGTGTGTGAGGAGACTGTGTTTTACACTGCAGAGCCAACATCTTGGAGCATTTGGATGTTTTCATTTTTTTAAAAAAAACAGTAAGGTTTTTCATGTTTGAGAAATTGGAATTAAAGAATTGCCATATTGATGGTGATTGCATTTAGCTCTTGAAATCGTAAGTGTAATTAAACACTTTTAAAAAGTAATATTTTAAACACTGAAATTATATCCTATACAGATATAAATGCTTTTCAGCACACTGAACTCATTGGGTTTATTCACACCTAAATCTGTGTAGAATTGGGCTGTAAATCTCATTTAAATCAATGAGCATGGTTCACTTTCACTCATTTTACCAACCATGGAAGGATGGAAGGCTGAGTCAACAATGGACCCCATCAGGATCAAACACACAATGTTTTGGCTTCAATACAGCAGTTTAACCACAAATACTGTACTGTGTTTGAAGTGTACTCCAAAGACAGTGTGAGGAAAACTCCCCTGTCAGATCCCAATCTCACATATTTCCTTTTTTAAAGATGTAAGACACATGGAACACATATGGAACCAGCTGTTCCATAGTAAAGTAAATTCTTATTGGGGAGCTGAGGTTACACTACAGGCTTAACCTTTTACAATTCACATACAATTATCTAGGCAATAACTTCATTCTGTCTCCCTTCATTCCATGGACCTGCTTGAGTAATTTAATATAATTTTTTTTATTCTTCATTACCAATGCTTCCATTTAAATAAGTTCCTTAAGAAGAAAGGTCCATAAATGACATGCTTTGCATAGCTCAGCTATAAAGAACTACGAACCATTTATTCCCATTGTCTTCTTTTTGTGAGGACAACAGTACCATGTTGAAGTAGAAATAATCAATTCTATATTATTCAAGGCCTGGGACCCAGTCTGTGGCTATTCTTGGCTTCATGGTAGAAGGCACTGTGATTGGCAGAGCTTATTTCATAACGCCTGGATGTCTTTGGCATATTACAAGGTTGGTGGTGCCATTAGAGAATACAAACAATGTTGCACAGAAACACAGTCTTACTTTACTACTTATGATCAAAGGCCTTACTCAGAGCACACAAGGTCTCCTCTATAGTGGAATTTTGGTGGGACTCTTAGGTAAAGGACTGGAATCCTGCAGTTCAGAATGTTCCTAAACATTTTTTCTATGCTGTGTTTAAGAGATTGTGTCTAGCATCTTCAGTTCTCTAGAAAGCCTTTGTAAAAATGTCGCTGAGATATTTTGTTTTGTTTTGTTAAGACACCCTTTAGTCTGTCGGAGAGTAAGCAAGAGGAAGCCAGCACAGGAGTGCGGGGAATATCAAGAAATATGTGTAGAAAAGGGTGGGCAAGAAACTGGATGTTGTCTGCACTTCCTCATGTCAGGATGCCAAAAAACTTCACCAGTTGAGAAAATATAGCCTTTTGTGGGTATAGCTCCACCTAAGATAAGGAGAGAAGTAGCAGCAGATGCCAAGATAACTAAGAGAATGACCCTCGAGATAAAAAGATAACAAGAGAATGACCCTCGACATTCTCTGAAAGATAGGAGCCTCAGATCCAGTGGCTCAGATCCAGGAAGAGCTTTATTGCATGAATAAACATTCTTGAGGGGACACAAGAGCAAAACCAAATTAGAAGATGGAGGAAGGAGCTCACTGGGCAAGGATCAACATTACAGGAGGCTATATCTGAGGAATTCAACTATCTCACTTGGAGGACCCTGAATAGGCTGAGGGTTGGAGTCCTTAATGCAAAACCAACATATTGGAGTGGGGGCTGCTGGAAGACAACTTACTGTGTGAATGTGGATACAGAATCCAGCTCATTTGTTGGTCTGCCTGTTACTGCCAGAAACATGCACCAATGGGGAATTAAGTTTGGCCAATGACAATGCCAAGAAAGTGGCTTCATTTTGGCAGTCCAGAGTTTGATTGGGATATGAAAGAAGAAGCACTTCCTCGTAATCTAACACAGCAGTATAGTACTTCTAGGTACAAGAATCCACTGTTATACAATTTACTTCCATCTGATATATCATTCCACTGTTCCCCACAACTCTTTAAATAGTTCTTATAGATGGATCTTTCATGCACTTGCTGACTTCCTATTTTAAAGTGTTTTATTTACATTCTTGTGCTAGAGTTTATGCTGGTTTTATAAGCTTCTCCTTTAAACTATTATGCTATACCACAGTACCTTAATATAACCGAATGAACTTTATTTTGATATAGATGTCGCCTCGTGTGGGTTATGCTTTGAAAGGTGATTTAGAAATAGTTCAGTCCACCTGCACACCCAGCCATCAATCATCAAAGAATAATTACAATATTCACATAGATTATGTAAACTGTAAAATCTTCCTTAGGAAGAACTTTATTACAGTTAGGTGGGCAAATGAATGAACAAAAAGCAGAAAATCATATTAGAAATAAATGGTGCCTTTAAGAAACCCAGCATGTTCTCAGATGTTATGGCTTTCGATAGAAATAATGAGTTCAAAACTGGATCGTGGTTCCAACCATAGCATCCTTATTAGTGAACTCACCAGTTCTAGGAAGACAGTTACATTTTAATGCTGTACACATACTCTTCATGGTGCATCAGAGGACAGATGGTAAGATCACATGGTTTTAGAGCACTAGCCAAATAAGGGCACTGTCTTGCTTTAGTCTATGTATCTCTCTCTTTTTCTTTAGACTCTGTTAGGGATATGTATGTAGTGACCTTGCTGAATGACTGCAGCAAGCGCTGAATAATGTATGAAATGCAAAGCTGCAGCCCAGTGTAAGAAGAATACAGATAGTGATGGACAACTGTGGTTAACCTCAGTGGCAGAAAAGTATATGCTTTATAGAGAAAGCTTACCAAAGACAAGCGAATATCAAAACAGATCAAAATAGTATTGAAATTTACTAAATCAAATTTTTTTTTTTGCTTGCAATCAGTCCTTTCATTAATTACTTACTAAGAATTTTTCCAAGCTGCCTTGTATGGAAATGACTTATTGTTGTTATTGTTATTAAATTCATAGCCATAAGTACTGGTTCATCTCCACTCCAAAAAGCATCATGTAACTGGTGATGGGAATGACTTTCTTGTCAGAGATCATAGTCACAAAACAGATAAAATTGAGCCAAATCCTACCTCCTAAATGAAGAAACTCTCTGACCAAATGTAAGGAAACTTCCAGTTTACATGTCCTTAACAGCAATCTCTTTGCCTGATTAGCTTTTAGTCAAAGTTAAATCCTGACACTTATGCAGAGAAAGTTACATGCAAATCCTATTAAAAAAGGATGAAGCAAATTATTCATTACAAATGTAGGTCCAACAAATATAATTGGAACATAATTCAAAACCAACATTCCCTTGGTCCAGCCCTTAAAATATTTCAGCAGTCTGAACTCCAATTATATAAATATTCATCACTGCTATTAACATTGTGTTGTTATGTGCTGTCAAGTCACCTCTGACTTATGATGACCCTTTGAATGAGTGACTTCCAATATGTCCTACCATTAATTTTATTTTATTTATTCAATTTATATACCACCCATCAGGGATATTTTCCCATTCTGTGTGGTGTACAATAGTTAAAACCATCAATATACAAACAATAAAATGTGATGGTATCCAAGGGGTGCCATAGTCCAAATGTACACTTATTAACTTGCCTTTGGAAGAACGTAATTAACATCCCTCCTCAACTGTTGCAAACTTGTGGCTTCTTTTACTGGTTTAATTCATTTCAGATTTAATTTCCTCTTCCTCTGTGCCTTCAACTTTTGCTACTCCATCCCCCCAATCACAATCAACATTTGCAAAATTTGCAACAGAGATGTGTCAAAAGAATTGCTTGCCCTTATTTATTTATTTATTTATTTATTTTCATATTTATATAGCCGCCCAACTCACAAAGACTCTGGCTGGCATACAATCTTAAAACCCTTAAAACAAAAACAACCCCATTAAAACAAATTACCCCACTAAAACCCCCATACATTAAAAAGTGGACCAACCAGGGGGGGGGGGTGTCACAACATCTTCAGGACCCCACACCTGCCCTGCCAGCCATGTTTTCAGATCTTTCCTGAAGGGCAGCAATTCCGTCTGCAGCCTTAGTTCCACTGGCAGGAGATTCCACAAGGCCGGAGCGGACACAGAGAAGGCCCTCCTTCGTGTGCTAGAGAGACAGACCCCTCTAGCAGATGGTACAAGCAGAGAGCCCTTCTGGTCCACTCTGGTTGGATGGACAGACGTTCTTGGGGTGATGCGGTCTCTTAGGTATCCTGGCCCACTACCATGTAGGGCTTTAAAGGTAATGACCAGCACCTTGAATTGCACCCAGAGGCAAATTGGAAGCCAGTGCAGCTCCTGAAGCAGTGGTGAGGTGCAAGCATAATGCCAACACCCCATCACCGCCCGAGCAGCCACATTCTGGACCAACTGCAGCCTCCGGATGGTCGTCGAGGGCAGCCCCATGTAGAGCGGACACATTGCAATAATCTAGTCTAGAGGTGACCAGAGCATGAGTGACCATGAGTAAGGAGTCCCGGTCTAGGAGCGGGCGCAACTGGCGAATCACCCGAAGTTGGGCAAAAGCCCTCCTGGCCACAACCGCCACATGATCTTCAAGTAGCAGTTGCGAGTCTAGGAGGACCCTCAAGTTGCGCACCGGATCTGTCTGGGGCAGACTAGCCCCATCCAAAACCAACGATGGTAGCTCCCGAGATAACACCGGGCCCCTAATCCATAGCCACTCAGTCTTGCCAGGGTTCAGTTGTAATCCGTTGTCCCCCATCCAGACCCCAACAGCTGCCAGGCACTCAGACAGGAATTTGACAGCATCACTGGGATCACCAAGAGACGAGATGTACACTTGGGTGTCATCCGCGTACTGATGGTACCGCGCCCCGTGGCAATGGATGATCTCACCCAGCAGTTTCATGTAGACATTAAATAGGAGAGGAGACAGCACCGAGCCCTGAGGCACCCCATATTGGAGCGGCCTCACTCTCCAACCACACCGACTAGGTACGGCCCTTCAGGAATGAGGAAAACCAGGACAACACAGTGCCCTGGATCCCCAATCCTCGGAGCAGTTCCAGAAGGATACCATGGTTGATGGTATTGAAAGCTGCTGAGAGGTCGAGAGCAAGGATGGTCAGATGGCCTCCATCCCTTTCTCACCAGAGATCATCCATCAGTGCGACCAATGTCATCTCCATACCATGTTTAGGCCTGAACCCTGACTGAAAGGGGTCCAGATAATCCACTTCATCCAGGACCCCCCGCAACTGCCATGCCACCTCCTTCTCCAATTCTTCCCCAAAAAGGAAAGGTTGGAGACCGGCCTATAATTAGCTGGAATTGTTGGGTCGAGAGCAGGTTTTTTAGGAGGGGGTGCACCAAAGCATGTTTTAAAGGTGCAGGAAATACCCCCTCCCATAAAGATGAATTAATTCTCGCCCCGACCCAGCTACCTGTCACTTCCTTAGATGCTTTCACCAAGCCGGCAGGACAGGGATCTAAAGGGCAGGTAGTAGCGCAAACAGCTGCAAGGAGCCTGTCCACTTCATCAGGGACAACTGGATCAAACCGTTCCCAGATTACATGGCAAGACTGTGGTCCGGTCCCCTCCTGACTCTCCCCATCCACGCCGAGGTTCAGTCACGAGCAAATCTGAGTGATTTTATCCATCAGGTAATCAGCGAAAACCTCAGCCAAACCCTGCGAATCAGGCACCGGCCCCCCTCTACCGAGGAGAGACCTGGTCACCCGGAACAGGGTGGTTGGGCGATTATCCGTGGATGCAATAAGGGTGGTGAAATATTGCCACTTCACCACCCTTATTGCCACCAGGTAGGCCCTAATAGCAGTTCTAATCAGTGTCCAGTCAGACTCAGTCCGAGTCTTCCCCCAGCAGCACTCTCGGCATCTCTTCACCCGTTTGAGCTCCCGCAATTCTTCAGTGAACCACGAGGATGACCTAGCCCCACAGGCACGGAGAGGCTGTAATGGTGTGATTTCATCCAAGGCTGCTGTCATCTTCCTGTTCCACAGGTCAACGAGCGTCTCAGGTGAATCGCTTAAGCGATCCAGAGGAAAATCCCCCAGTTCCCGCTGGAATCCATCAGGACGCCGCAGTCGCCGTGCGAAGCCGTCCCTCCCTGCCCCCTGCCACCGGGCGGGGAGGTTGGAGGGGCTCCCGGGTCGAGGGAGCCGAAGATGCCGACGCCGCCACAGCTGCCGCGCGAGGCTGTCACTCCCCGCCCCCTGCCACCGGGCGGGGAGGTTAAAAGGGCTCCCGGGCCAAGGAAGCCAAGGACGCCGCAGTCGCCATGCGAAGCCATCCCTCCCCGCCCCCTGCCACCGGGCGGGGAGGTTGGAGGGGCTCCCGGGTCGAGAGAGCCGAAGACGCCGACGCCACCACAGGTGCCGCGCGAAGCCGTCCCTCCCCGCCCCCTGCCACCGGGCGGGGAGGTTAAAAGGACTCCCGGGCCAAGGGAGCCGAGGACGCCGCAGTCGCCGCGCGAAGCCGTCCCTCCCCGCCCCCTGCCACCGGGCGGGGAGGTTGGAGGGGCTCCCGGGTCGAGGGAGCCGAAGATGCCGACACCGCCACAGCTGCCGCGCGAAGCCGTCCCTCCCCGCCCCCTGCCACCGGGCGGGGAGGTTAAAAGGGCTCCCGGGCCAAGGGAGCCAAGGACGCCGCAGTCGCCGCGCGAAGCCGTCCCTCCCCGCCCCCTGCCACCGGGCGGGGAGGTTGGAGGGGCTCCCGGGCCGAGGGACCCGAGGTCGCCGCCGTCGCTGCCGTGCAACTCCCCGGGCGGGGAGTCTAGGATGGCTCCCCGTGGCCTTGGGGAGTCGAAGACGCCGCCGTAGATGCCATGTTCGTACATGGACGTCCCTCCTAGCCCCCTACCACCGCCCTCCCTGCCTGGGGGGAAGAAAAAGGAGATGTCAACGACAGGACTCGCCAGCACTCCCTGTGCGTTTTGGGAGCCCATGCTTGTTGCTGGAACCAGGGGGGGATTGCGGATGGGGTGGGAAGAGAGAGAGTTGGTCCTGCCAGCCAGGAAGGAGGGGCAGCATTCCATCTGGGGAGGTTCCGGGGACCCATATAGGTGTTGTGACGGGCATGGGGCGGTATGGCGGGTACCGTGGGGCGGGCCGCACTCGGGGAATGCGGGTCCGATGTTTAAGTGCGGTCCCTCATTCCAGCCCTGCAGGTACATCTCTGGGCCCTGAGCAGCAGATCCAGAGTAACCCCGCCCTTAGGCTGCTGCTGGTGAATGCCAGATCGGTCTGTAATAAGGCCCCCCTGATCCAAGATTCTATCCAGGAGGGGCGGGCCGATCTGGCATGCATCACCGAAACCTGGCTGACTCCTGAAGATGGAGTACCTCTTTCGGACATGTGTCCAGCTGGGTTCGGCATTTGGCACCAGCCTAGAGGTGAGGGGAGGGGCGGTGGTGTCGCCATTGTTGCCAGGGAGTCTTTGGCAGTTGCTAGGGCCACTGCTCCACAAGTGTCTGGTTGTGAGGCCCTGCTTCTACGGCTGGGCCCCAAGGGTCAGTTGGGGATCTTACTCCTGTACCTGCCCCCTTGCAGGGTAAGGGATGCCCTGCCTGAGCTCCTCGAGGCTGCCTCGATGCTGGCGTTGGAGTTCCCGAGGCTTATGGTGCTGGGGGACTTCAATTTGCCATCGCTGGGGATGGCTTCTCAGGTGGCAAGGGAGTTCATGGCCTCCATGGCAGCCATGGGCCTGACTCAGGTAGTTCGGGGTCCGACCAGGGGCAGTGGTCACATGCCAGACTTAGTTTTCTTGTCGGAGCGGTGGCAGAGTGATCTGAGACTACAGGATTTAGTCATCTCACCTGTGCCATGGTCAGATCACTATCTGGTGACTCTTGACTTTCTGGGGGCGACACTTCATCGTAGGGAGGCAGGGCCTATTAAAATGGCCCGCCCTCGGCGACTAATGGATCCAGATGGATTCCAGAGGGAACTAGGGGATGTTCCTCTGGATCGGCTCCACGATTCACCCGAGGCACTTGTCGACCTGTGGAACAGGACGGCAACAGCAGCCTTGGATGAAATCACGCCACTGCGGCCTCTCCGCGCCCGTGGGGTTAGGTCATCCCCGTGGTTCACAGATGAACTGCGGGATCTCAAACGGGCAAAGAGACGCCTAGAGCGCCGCTGGGTGAAGACCCGGGATGACTCCGATTGGACACTAGCTAGAGCTGCTATTAGGGCCTACCTAGTGGCGATGGGGGTGGTGAGGCGGCAATACTTCACCACCCTTATTGCCTCCGCTGATAATCGCCCAGCCGCCCTGTTCCGGGTTACCAGGTCCCTCCTTGGTAGGGGGAGATCGGTGCCCGGTTGGCAGGGTTCGGCTGAGGACTTTGCTGACCATCTGGTGGAGAAAATCGATCGGATTCGTTCAGGACTGAATCCCGGCGTGGATGGGGAGGGTCGGGGGGGGTGCCGGTGCACAGTCTTGCTGTAAGATCTGGGATCAGTTTGATCCTGTTGTCCCTGATGAAGTGGACAGGCTCCTTGCAGCTGTCCGTGCCACTACATGTCCTTTGGACCCCTGTCCCACTTGGTTGGTGAAAGCCTCCAAGGAGGTAACAGGTGGCTGGGTTGGGGGGATAATAAATGCATCACCGCGGGAGGGGGTATTTCCTGCACAGCTAAAACATGCTTTGGTGCGCCCCCTCCTGAAGAAAATATCCCTCGACCCAGCGGTCCTTAACAACTACAGGCCGGTTTCCAACCTGCCCTTTCTGGGTAAGGTTTTGGAGAAGGCGGTGGCACGCCAGCTGCAGAGTGTCCTGGAGGAAGCGGATTATCTAGACCCCTTTCAATCAGGATTCAGGCCCGGGTATGGAACGGAGACGGCATTGGTCGCACTGATGGATGATCTCTGGCGGGAGCGGGACGGGGGTTATCCATCCGTCCTTGCTCTTCTCGATCTCTCAGCGGCCTTCGATACCGTCGACCACGGTATCCTTCTGGAACGACTCAAAGGACTGGGGATCCAGGGCACTGTGTTGTCCTGGTTTTCCTCTTTTCTGGAGGGCCGTACCCAGTCGGTGTGGTTAGAGAGTGAGAGGTCCAGCCCTAGGATCCTCAAGTATGGGGTTCCTCAGGGCTCGGTGCTCTCTCCTCTCCTATTTAACATCTACATGAAGCCACTGGGTGAGATCATTCGTTCCCACGGGGTGCGGTACCATCAGTACGCGGATGATACTCAGCTATACATCTCGGCCCGTGGGGACCCTGGTGATGCTATTGAAATCCTATCCGGATGCCTGGAGGCCATTGGGGTCTGGATGGGGGCTAATGGGCTTCGGCTGAATCCCAGCAAGACAGAGTGGCTGTGGATAGGGGGCCCCGCGTTACCCAGGGAGTTACCACCTTTGGTACTGGATGGGGCTGTTTTGCCCCAGACAGACCCTGTGCGCAATTTGGGGGTCCTTCTGGACTCGCGGCTGCGGCTAGAAGAACAAGTAGCGGCTGTGGCCAGGAGGGCTTTTGCCCAACTTCGGGTGATTCGCCAATTGCGCACGCTCCTGGACCGGGGCTCCTTGCTTATGGTCACCCATGCTCTGGTTACTTCCCAACTAGATTATTGTAATGCGCTCTACATGGGGTTGCCCTTGACGACCATTCGGAGGCTGCAGCTGGTCCAGAATGCAGCGGCCCGGGTGGTGATGGGGTGTGGGCGATATGCCCATGCCTCCCCGCTACTTCGGGAGCTGCACTGGTTACCAGTTTGTCTCCGGGTGCAATTCAAGGTGCTGGTTTTGACCTTTAAAGCCCTATATGGCAGTGGGCCAGGATACCTTAGAGACCGCATCGTCCCAAGAGTGTCTGCCCGTCCAACTAGAGCGGACCGGAGGGGCTCTCTAATAGTGCCATCAACTAGGGGTGCACATCTGTCTAGCACCCGAAGGAGGGCCTTCTCCGTGTCCGCACCAGCTCTTTGGAACCTCCTGCCAATAGATCTAAGACTTCAAAGTGAATTGCTGCCCTTCAGGAAAGGAGTGAAGACCTGGCTGGCAGGGCAGGTGTGGGGCCCGAATGGGACTACGGCTCCCGCCTGCTGGCTAGTGTAAGGATTAAGAACTCTCTCTTCTTCTTTATGTGGTGGGTGGGATGGGTGGGCGGGATATGGGTTTTTAAATGGGGTGGGATGTGGGTTTTTTTATAGTGTCTTTTAAGTGTTTTTAGAATTGTTGTAATGCCGCCCTGAGTCGGGTTCTGCCTGAGTGGGCGGCATATACAAATGTGACTATAAATAAATAAATAAAATAAAATAAATCAGGATCCATTAGTCGCCCTTCTGAGGTCCAGACCCATATCCTTTGTTGAAGATTAACCTAAGAATGAATTGCAAAAATGTTTTGAAGCAAGTGAAGTAATGCACACATGCAATTGCATCCTCCCAATGAAAATTAAGTACAGAGTCTAGAATTAACAAATATTGTTTAACATTTATCCTCAGCTTGTGGGCCACATCCTAGATAAAAATGATAACCATCATATTGACTCAAAGTTAGGATTGCTGTAAGAGTTCCTCTAGGAAAAGTGCTTACTGTACTCAAAAGTGCTTCTAAACATGTTCAGTTACCAGTCAAGTTTACTGAAATAAAGTGCAGAAATACCAAGTGATGTGCAATCACGTTGAACCATCTCCTGTGAACATTGGCACAGTGGTTAAAACTAGTATCAGACACAATTGACAGAATCCTGTTCAGACAGTTCTGCCTGTGTAAGTCTCATGATGTCATTAGCTGCAGACTTCAATTAAAAGTTTTCCATTCCACACACTCCATCTCAGGTTTTGGAAGAAAACTTGATGAGATGGAATTTTTTCCATATTTTTCTCATAACACAGGTCTGCAACCAAAAATCTGCATAGGATTTTTTTACTGTTTCTTATATTTAGTGTCTTGCACGGAAGACAAGAAGGAGTCGCAGTGAGGACTAACACAGGTTTATTGGTTGATGATCAGGATGAACATGTGGTAATGGTGGAGGTACATCACATTATATACAGTAGGTCAATACATTTGAATCTTGTTGCACGGTAGCTTATTGGCTGCTACCGGCGTGACGTCGTCCAAGTCATGCCCCTCTTCCGTAGTTGTTTGCTAGTGCGGGAGAGTTCCCGCGGCTGTTGGTGATTTGAGGAATGAGAACCATGTGAGTTGAACGCTCGCAGCTGCCCTCTATGGGCAGCTAACTCGCGTTCCTTTAACAGCTGGGCTACATTGTAATTGTGGTCAGGTTACATTCATACATTTCTTAAAGCAACATTGTACATACATAACATCCCTCCCCCCTAGGATGGGACGAAGTCCCTCAACCATTGTGGCTTGCCGCACGTGTGCCTGGGGCGTGCGGCCGCTTGACTTAACACTGGGGAGCCTGGTTCTGCGGAGTCCTGTCCTGCAACGGAAAGGGGGGACTCATTAGTGGCTCGGTGTGGGCTCTGCGGTAACCTTGCATTAGGGGACGGGAATGGAATGAACAGTTGGGAAGTGAAACCCTGTCTGCCGTTTGAGGAGCTTGGGGTCCCCCCCAGTACGAATCTCGGGATCGACGAAGAGGCCCTCGTGGCCACGCCACCCCCCGTTACCTGCCCGGGAGTTCTAGAGACTGTGGTGGGCGGACTCCCCCCCGTTGCCTGTCTAGAGGGTGTTTGTCTCTGGGGAGCTGGCGCTATGGGATATTCTAAAACAAAAGGACTGGGGGGACTGGAGGTACCAGGGGCTGAACTGAAACCCCTCTTCTTGCTAGGATGGGTGGGGGACCACTCCGCTCCACCCTCCTGGTACTGCAACTCATAATCATAATCAAACTGATCCCTCTCTTCCAAAGTATCCTCCTCTGTGGTCGAGAACCCAGGATATGCATTTGTATCCGCGGGTTCCGCCGTGTCTCCCCCTTGGGTAATGCGGGTGGGGGAGGACCCTAACGCTGATTCCCCTTCCCTGGTAACTCGCCTTCTGAGTTGGTCGGCATGCCTTCTCCAGAGTAGACCCGAGCTAGTCTCGACCCTGTAGGATACTGGCCCCGTCTGCTCAATGATTGTCCCTGGAACCCACGCTGGCCCCGAGGCCGCGTAGTTCCTGCAGTGAACCGGGTCCCCTACTGAAAAACCTTTGGAGCTCTCTCCCCCTATGTTTATATTCCTTCCTTCATCCTCTACCCTGGACGGATCCATCCGGTCAAAAAGTGTTACCGGACGCCTCCTCATGAGGAGTTTGGCTGGGGAAAATCCTGAGGCTAGGGGGGTTGTTCTGTAACAGATGAGGAACTGACACAGATGAAGGTTCAACTCACCGGGACCCATGCGCCGCAGTGCGTCTTTCGTAGTGCGCACTTGGCACTCTACCTGACCATTTGTGGTGGGGTGAAACGGGGCAGCGGTAACGTGCCTGATGGCGTTCCGCTCCATAAACGTCTTGAACTCTGCAGACGTGAAGGTACTAGCGTTATCGCTAACAAGAACGTCTGGCAGGCCGAAACAGGCAAAAAGCTTGCACAACTGTTTGATGGTTGCCGCATAGGAGGTGCTGCTCATGGGGATTACCTCCAACCACTTGGAGTAGGAGTCGACTACCAGCAAAAACATGGCCCCGCGGAAAGGGCCAGCGAAGTCAACATGAATCCGGGACCATGGCCCGCGGGCCGTGTCCCATTCCCTATGGGGTAACCGGGACTCCTCGGGCCGAGAGCTCTGGCAGCTCTCACACTTGCCCACTAAACGTTCTATATCCGCGTCTATCTGGGGCCACCAGAAGAAACTCCTGGCCAGAGCCTTGGAACGCACGATCCCCGGGTGACTGGTATGCAGTAGCTTCAGTACCTTGGCCCTCAGTTTCTCTGGGATAACCACCCGCTGGCCCCAGAGTAAACAGCCCCTTTCCAGGGAAAGCTCTACTCTCCGCCTAACAAATGGCTTGAACTTTTCCTCGGGGGGAGTAGTGGGCCACCCTTTCCTCACCCAGGAACTAACTTGGGCCAGCGTCTTGTCGGCCGCCGTGGCTTTGGCGAGGTCGGCCGGGAGAATGGGGGGTGAGTCAAGAGACTCGATCAGCAGGACTTGCATGTGGGGTCCCCTACACTAGGGAGGGGAGATCGGGACAGTGCATCCGCATGGGAGATCTCCTTCCCTGGGCGATAGACCAGCTTGTACTGGTAGGCATTGAGGAAGATGGCCCAAAAGAGCATCCTGGGGGAGAGAATTTGCAGTGTGGGTTTGCCGGTAGTGAAGATCCCCAGAAGTGGCTTGTGATCCGTCACTACCGTAAACTCGCGGCCGTATAAAAAGTCATGGAACTTTTTCATTCCCGCGATGATGGCTAGGGCCTCCCTATCGGTTTGCGCGTAATTGCGCTCGGCCTTCGAGAGGGACCTTGAGTAGTACGCTACCGGGGCTTCCCTCCCGCTCTCCAACACGTGGCATAGAACCGCCCCCACCCCCACTGGGGACGCATCACAGACTAGAACTACTGGTCTCCTAGGGTCAAAATGGGTCAGGACGGCACTCGAGGATAGAAGTGCCTTCAGCTCCCTAAAAGCTTTCTCTTGCCTATCTCCCCACCGCCAAATCGCCTCTTTCTTCAATAGTGCGTGCAGTGGCTCAGCAACGGATGCCTTCCATGGCAGGAAGGAATGGTAAAAATTTAAGAGCCCTAGAAACGACTGCAGCTCCGGTTTCGCGGTGGGGCGAGGGGCGTTTTGCACAGCCGTAACCTTGGACTCGGAGGGCTTGATGCCTTCCGGGGTTACCTTGAACCTGAGGAACTCGACCTCCCTCGCAAAGAAAACACATTTGTCCCATCTCAGTCGGAGGCCCGCTTTCTCGAATATAGAAAGGACCCTGTCTAGCCTTTGCGCTAATTCTGACTCGCCCCCCGCTGTTATCAACACATCGTCAAAGTATGGGAGGACGCCTGGAAGCCTCTTTAGAAGGCGTTCCACGAGGGACTGGAAAATTCCGGGGGCCGAGTTCACGCCAAACTGAAGGCGCATCACCTTAAATGCCCCCTTGTGCGTTACAATCGTTTGCGCAGCGGCAGCAGCCGGGGTTACAGAGAGCTGCTGATATGCCTGTGCCAGATCTAGCTTGGCAAAACACCTCCCCCCATGAAGCGTGGCCAGTAAATGGCTGACCACGGGTACCGGATATGCATTTGGCAGAATGGCCTTATTAATCATACATTTATAGTCCGCACAAATCCTAACCTCCCCGTTTGATTTAAGGGCTGTTACAATCGGCGTTTCCCACTGCGCCGAATCAACTGGAACCAAAATCCCCTGCCCCACCAATTTGTCCAGTTCCGCCTCGATCTTGTCCTTGAGGGCGAACGGCACTCTTCTTGGCTTGAGGCGTATGGGTCGGATTTCTGGATCCAAGTCAAATGAGACTGGGGGCCCCTTGTAAGTCCCGAGCCCCTTCTTGAAAACGTCCGGGTGTGCGTTGCACACGTCCCGCATTGGGTCGGTCTCTATGGCGTTAATGCCGGACAGTTCGATTCCTAGGGGGGCGAACCACTGCGTTCCCAAAATGCAGCCCCCCCTTGAGGACCACTAGGGGCAGTTTCTCAGAGTAATTCTTGAACTTCACCTTGAAGTTCCCCACCCCCAGCACTGGGATCTCGTTCCCTTGCACGTCCCGTAGGTGTGACCTCATGGCCCGCAACTTGGGCCGCGCATCTGGGGGAATGCGCATAAACTCCTTTTGGGACAGGATGGAATAGGACGACCCCGAGTCTATCTCCATCCTCACTAGGACCCCCTTCAACTGTACCTCTACGAAAAAACGCCGGTGCTCCAGGCCCACGCGGTTCACGCCTGCCATGCTGTGGTCGTCCGAGACCTTCCTGGTGCCGGCCGCCTTCCGTTGGTGTGTCTGGGGATGGCTTGAATTGCCCTTGTCCTCGACTCGCCCGCGCCTGCACACTCGGGCGATGTGTCCCTGGCGGCCGCAGTTGTGACACTCGGCCTTTCGGAATGGACACCTCGTGCGGTCGTGGGATGCCCCACAACCGTCGCAGCGGCGGTCTTGCCGCTCGCGGGTCTGTCGCTTCTCTCCTCCCTTCTTGACCCGCTGGACGTCGTCGTCCTCGCTGGAGCAGGGGTCTGCCGTAGTGGATGACTCTTCGGATGCCGTTGGTGTGCCAGCGGGCGGCTTGGGGGCCCGCCAGGCCGTTTTCGCTGGTGTCTGCCGGGCCGCCTGTACTGGTGACTTGGCCCGTTCTGACGTGGCCCCTCAGGACTTGAACACTCTGACCCCGCTCCTGGCCGCTTGGGCCGCTTGGGCCTCCCGCAGTACCTCGTTGAACGTGAGGCGATGGTCGCGGGTCATGAGCTTCCGCTGAAGCTCCTCATCCCTCAGGCCACACAGCATGCGGAGGGCCTGGTCCAGGTCGTCCCACTGGCAGTGCACCGCTGCAAGCCTGAGGGCCGCCGCGTAGGCGGACACGGATTCGCCCGGTCGCTGCTCTCGCCTGTGGAACGCGACCCGGGCCGGGAAGATCGACACGGGAGGCTGGAGATGCTCGCCCAGCAGCCCCAGCATGTGGTCAATGGGCACCTCTTCTACCTTCTTTGGGGCCACGAGGTTCATCAGGATGCGCAGCGTGGCCGGCCCCACCTGGGCCAGGAAGTAGGAGCGCATCCTCGCGTCGTCGTCGACGCCCGCAGCTTCCATTGCGTGCCGGAACTGGCACTCGTAGAGCTCCCATTGTTCGGGCTCGCTGACATCGAACTGGTAAGGCTTGACCTTGGGATTCGCCATTATCCCACCTTCGTCGCCAATTTAGTGTCTTGCACGGAAGACAAGAAGGAGTCGCAGTGAGGACTAACACAGGTTTATTGGTTGATGATCAGGATGAACATGTGGTAATGGCGGAGGTACATCACATATACAGTAGTGCAATACATTTGAATCTTGTTGCATGGTAGCTTATTGGCTGCTACCGGCGTGACGTCGTCCAAGTCACGCCCCTCTTCCGTTGTTGTTTGCTAGTGCGGGAGAGTTCCCGCGGCTGTTGGTGATTTGAGGAATGAGAACCATGTGAGTTGAACGCTCGCAGCTGCCCTCTATGGGCAGCTAACTCGCGTTCCTTTAACAGCTGGGCTACATTGTAATTGTGGTCAGGTTACATTCATACATTTCTTAAAGCAACATTGTACATACATAACATTATAGAAGTAAAAATCTATAACAGTAAAAAAAATCTTATGCAGTTTAGTTGCAGACCTGTGTTATGTGGATTATCACATCACACTGCTTGGTGAAACAAAGGTGTACATGCATGAAAGACCACCAGATTAGATAATGAAGCCAACAATATTGGTATACAGGGGTACCTCGCTTAAAGAGCATAATGTGTTCCACGGGATTGCTCTTTAAGCGAGTTTGCTCTTTATGCAAAACACCATTGTAAGTGACCAATTGTGACTTCTGGCAGGGGGGATTGCAAACCCCGATTTAGTTGTTAAGCAAGTTTTTGGTTGGTTTTAGTTGTTAAGCAAGGCGACCATTTGGAGAAAATTCTGCTCTTTAAGCGAGTTAGTCTCTAAGCGAGGCACTCTTAATGTGAGTTTTTACTATGCATATAAAGACTGAGAAGACCAGGTTTATGCAGGTTGAAAGTGTCGAGGATAGTACCTCTATAAAAGTTCATGGCCAGGATATAGAGCAAGTCCAACAATATATTATTAATGGCAGTATTATGTCTACTGATGTAGGCACATAGATAAAACTCTTCAAGAGTATTGTCATACTAGCTGCATGATATGCATATGAAGAACTTGTCAAGAACTGTGAATGAATATCAGATGCAACTTGTTGGCCACATCTGATGAACACCCAAAGATCGACTTCTGAAAGTTGCAATAAGATGGATACCTCTTGGAAGAAAGAGGAATCAAGGCCGGCCTCAAAAAATGTGGCACCAAACACTTCAGGAGGAACTTGAAACCAGCTGAAGCTGTTGTGAATGAGCAAGTCTCCGGACAACACTTGCTGCCCATTGTGCTCTCCACAGGTCCTAATGATGATGATGATGATGATTTATTTTATGTGGTGAGTTTTTTGCTCCAGTTATCTGAGGTATGACTTTGGATGCTGTGAGAAATGTCTTCTCAGCACAGTGTGAGAAATGGAACTACCTGTACACCTTTTGCAGCCTCACAAGCTCAATGTACTTTGAACTTTTCCCTATAACTCATTTTCATACCTGTCAAGTATCCCATTTTCCCTAGGAAAACCCCTTTTTAGCCCTCTTTCCACCCCCTCCTGTTTTATTAATTTCCCCATAATATCCCTTGTGGTTTTTTTTAATCCTGACCGGAGCCCTCACAGGCAAAGCTGCATTATGTTTTTCCTGCCACCAGAGGCTGCTGTGGCTTTTTGCTTGTGGAAGGGGAGAGAGGTGGTGGTGGTGGTGGCCTTCTCTTTCATTTCCCTGCCACATGGTCATGGAGGCTTTGGTTTTGCTGCTGCTGGTCGGAGCCACCATGGGATGGGAGTCTACTGTAGGTGAGCGATATTTCATATATGCAGGGGCAAATCAGCTCTTGGTCTGGGGCAGAGACTTCTCTCTCACTCTCATGGTTTATTGAGCTGTTTCTGCCCTGCCTCCTGGAGGCCTTCATTTCTGTTCTAGAGTTAACTTGGGAGGGGGGGAATGTTGCTTGATCACTATATGAGAGAGAGAGAGAGAGAGAGAAAGAGAGAAAGAGAGCTGAGGTTTATTTTGCTTGCAGTTGCCTGGCTGGGTTCCTTTTACAGTAGGAAAAGCTGCTGCTGAAGGTTTCCCTGCCCTGCCCAACAGGCACCCCACCTTCTAACAAACCATCTGTAGGGAGGTTAATTCCTGAGCTGCTGGGAGGCTTGGAAACTACAGATGTTGCTTTTTACTTTACTAATTCCCTTCCTTAAGCTGGATCCGACATTCTCAGTTGTTGGTGCTTCAATTGGCTGCAGTGAGGAACAAATAGATTGGTTAATTTGGGGGAATTAATCCCTTGCTCCTCCACCCTAATGTGTGTGTGTGTGTGTCTAGTCATGTGCATGGCTAGTTCATTAAAGCCAAGCTGCTTACAAGCAGTTGGTAACCCTAGGGGGCTGGTTTACTATTCTGCACTTTGCTTCCCAGGAATTTTTTGTAATTAAAATGAGTAAACAAGAAAACAAAAGTCCCCCAAGATGATGGGAAAAGAGTTCTTTGTCCCACACAGCTTTGTGCCCATTGCATCTACAATACCATCTAGCCATCTTATTTTTGGCCACCCTTCTTTTGTCCTCCACCTTTCCCAGCATCAAGGCTTTCTCAAGTGAATCTTCTCTTCTCATTTGATGTCCAAAGTACTTTAGCGTCATTTTTACTATTTGACCTTTAATGAGCAGTCATGGTTGATTTCTTCTAGGATTGACCTATTTCTAACACCACATTTCAAAGGCATCTATTTTTCTGTGCTCAGATTTCCTAATGGTCCAGCTCTCACACACCCATACATTACCACCTGGAATACCATTGCTTTGACTATGCAATTTTTTGATTGCAAGGTGATGTCTCTACTTTTAACTATGTTCCCCAGGTTTCTCATAGCTTGTTTCCCAAGCATCAGTCGCCTTTTTATTTCATGGCTGCAATCACCATCTGCAGTGATCTTTGATCCTACAAAAGTAGAATCTGCCAGTCATATCCAACTCTAGGGTGCAGTGCTCATCTCCATTTACAGCCAAAGAGCCAGTGCTGTCTGTGTTTGCAGACATTTTCATGGCCATGTGGCAGATATGACAAGCCCAGCAAGTCACATGGCTATATTTGGCCATGCCCACAGATTTGGCCACACCCACAGAGGGGTGTGGCCAAAATTTCCCTTATTTTCAAATCCAAAACTTGACAGGCATGCACTTTGGTTCCACATGGAGTTACTGATAAAAATTATTGTTGGGAGAAATTCATGTTATCTGCAAAATCCTGCACTGAAATGGATGTATTTGCAATTATTCTGGCAAAATTTAAAGTGCCTTACACATCACTCATGCAAGCCAAATTGTAAACCTGAATCTAAATATACCTCCAAAAGGGATGTTACAGAGCTGTTGCTCTTTAATTGACTTTAGTCAG
This sequence comes from Bradypodion pumilum, assembly GCA_035047305.1. Lineage (NCBI taxonomy): Eukaryota > Metazoa > Chordata > Lepidosauria > Squamata > Chamaeleonidae > Bradypodion > Bradypodion pumilum. The sequence goes on from JAWDJD010000004.1 coordinate 137,490,097, forward strand.
GTTTCCCTTGAATAATCAATTGCAAATATAGCTAAGAGATGGATTGGTCTCAGAAGACTAGTGCACACACTAACTGGCAACACTCCCATTTATTAATGAAATAATCAAACAGTAATGTCTATTAAAGATTGCTTTGGCCTTGAGATCAAATATTGGATTTAGAAAGTAAATTTCAAGTATAATTCATAGTTAACATTTTTTGGGGGAAACTGCAAGGATGGTATGCTCTAGAGATGATATGTTCTCATTGAAATTCATAGGGAAGAAGGTTTTGATGGCAGCAGTGCTGTTATATATATTACAGGATAAAAAGATACCTCCTTATTTCTGCATTTACATTCAGTGCATTTTATATAAAACAAAGATATTTTATAAATATAAATTTCTGAGTGATTTCAACCATAATATGAACAATACTTCCTGGAGTAAAATATACAGTAGCACGGTTTAATTTCCAAGTATTGCAACCATGGGTGGAGAATGTATCATGCTGAGAACTAATGCAGTGTTTAAATTAGATTTCCAGCTGACTGCAAGGCAACCTTCTTAATCATTGAATATTGGTTAGCACTTAGTTGGATGTGGTCATCCAAGGAATAAACCTATGCTAGAGAACAGATTAACTATATTGTGGAATAGGTTGGACAAATTCAGTTCTGAGTACTTCTTCTGGATGTCTTAGTAGCCCAATAGGTCCCCCCAATACATTTTCTCACCAAATTTAGAGGTATTTATAAGGCACAGTGGAATCTAAGGCAACACAAATGGCTTCATCTGAAGCTGCCTATGGTAACATACCATTTTGACAGAAAACCCTGCCTCTTGCAACATCACAACAGCCCATCTTATGACCTCACAGAGAACCACCCCATATTTTTCTTCTGAAACCCCAGGCAATGGGAAGATCCTCAAGGGCTATCCATCCAGATCAAATTTAAAGATAGTTTCTCCCAGCCTTCTGCCCTCCTCCCAATTTGGATTTTCCCAATCCTATACTTTGTAGAGCAAAGCAGAGCACAAGGCAACACAAATGACTTCATGTGAAGGAGCCAACAGCCACAGGCCATGTGACAGAAGCTTCTGTCTACTGTGACATCACAAGGGCCCCCCATGACCTCAAAGAGAACCACCCCATAGTATTCCATCTGGGAGATTCCAGTCAATTGAAGATCCTCTAGAGACAGTACTTGATGACAAAGACCCCACACTTAACATTTAAAAAATACACTTTTTATTTTTGAAAATATAAACTAGGATCTTGGCTCTTAGCAGACTCAGCCTGGTTGACCCCCCCCCCCCCATCACACAAGCGGCAAAGGAAGCATTTCTCTCTTCTGCAAGACAAGGGAAAGGGTAAGTGAGCATGCTCCTCCACCAAGGTAAGTGAGCATGCTCCTCCATTTTGACTAGGGCCATCAGCAACATCATCCCAGGCTTCTGCTTTCAACATCCTCCCTGCTTCTGAAGCCAGCCTTCATCACCCCCCAAGGTGCTTGGGTCACATTCACTCCCTGACAACATCCCCAGGGAACTTCTCATACACTCACACATTCACAGCCCACTCACACAGTGTCCACCTGGTCTGTCTGTCCGTCAGCATTAACTAGCTTCAAGCCATCAGCCTTTGCAGCATCTGGTTGCTGCCCACTTAGCAAGATAACTTGTCTGCTTCCTCTTCTGAGGGTCCCTGGCAGCCTGCCTCTCTCTCTCCCTCCTTCCTTCCACTAGGCTGCCCTCTTGCCACTGGTCTCCTTCCCTACCCAGCAAGCTCCTTTTATCCAGTGGCCAAGAGGTGGGCCACTGGTGATGTCACAAAGGACTAGACCCTGGTCAGCCCTTGGGATTGGTTGAGCCCTGGCAATGACATCAACAATTCTTGCCATTGTTGCTGTCAATCTCCCCCTTTTGACATTGGGACATCTTTCTGGTTGCTTGCAAAAGGCCTTGTGTGGTTTATGAAGTTGGTGAGATCCAAAAAAGTCCAAGTAGGGCAAGCATAAAATTGCCTGATTTAGTACTAGGCCCAGCCAAGTTCAAAGACTACATTAAATACTTGTCACATGAGCAAATGCAGAGGGGGAACTATGTGAGAAAACATTCTGTCATGTGTTGGGGCTTCAAGCCATGTTCTCCTCAAATCGCTTTCATTGTTTGTCATTTTGTATATATAGCCCCAAAAATAAAAACCCTGGAAAGAACATAGGAAGTGATTGGGGGTCTTTTACCTTTCCCATCCCTAAGCAAATTCTGCTCCCCTCATCACTGCAATTATGTACTTTTGTTTATTTTGTCCATTTCATAAAAATGTTGCCTCCCTTCGACCCTAAGGAATCTTGGAACTTCTATTCCTGGGGAGGGAAGTTACATTTTTCATGCAAGAAAGATGACCCTCAAGGTCCTACATCTGTTATGTATGTAGGATTGCATGTTCATTGTACTGTAAAGGCAAGAATGTAACCACTCCAAATACAAGGTATCTCAGCTGTAAGGAACGCGAGCAGGCAGCCCATAGAGGGCAGCTGCGAGCGTTCAGTCTCACATGGTTCACATTGCTCAATCACGGACAGCCGCGGGAAAACCTTCCCCGCATTCAGCAGCAGAAGAAAGATCTGCATTCAGCAGCAGGAAAAGAGGCGTGCCTGGGCAAGGCCACGCCGGTAGCAGCCAATGAGCTACCGTGCTACAAGATTCAAATGTATAGGGCTACTGTATATATTGAGATGTATCACCGCTATTACCTCATGCTCCATCATGCAATAAACCTGTGTTAAGCCAACCCTTCGGCTGTTCTGTTGTCTTTGGTCCCATACACTAAAACATCAAAGGCCTTTACATTACATGGAGTGAGAAATGTCAGATGCTCAAGCTGGAGTCTGAAAAGGAAGAGACTCTAGAAATTACATTGCAAATATCCTGTGGGTATTGGAATGCACCAAAGAATAACTGAAGAAAATATGTTTGTGCTTTTAAAGACAGCAGCAGAACTGACTGTCTGGCCAGGTTATCCTGCTATGGTAATAGAGTATAGACCATACTGCCAATGACTCAACACCAAGTGTCAGGTGGCAGTTAACTTACCTGACAACTCTGAGGACTAATGGCCTTGGGTACCAAAGACCACAGGGAAGGGTGATGGTCCCCAAGTGGATTAAATCCCACTTGAATTCATCTTGATGAAGGGCAGCAGCTTCATCAATATTGGCCTGAGGCTGAGGAGGACTTTGTGTGCCAAAAGGGCTCATGACCAAAAAGTGACTTGCAGAACTGGATCAGTGGTGGTGGTGGTGGAGGTCATGCTGTGATATGGAAGGCAGATGAAGGGCCATTGCATTATATTCTCAGGACAGTCTTCATGGTACGGGTACAAAGAAAGAGTCTCCTCAAATATTGTGTTATTTTGAGCCACAATTGGGCATACCTTGGTAATGGTAACCTTATGTTGCTAGCTAATCTTTCTCACACTATGTCAGGTCAAAGGAACTTTTCATGGGCTCATGAAAGGAGGCTTCATTGTGGCAGTTTCACATCTGGTTTAGACACTGAAGAAGAAGTGGATTTCAAGACCCATCAAGCATAATAGTTTTCTGGGCTGTCTAGCTAGGATTGGATTGTGAGATACTGGTGTTAAAGTACAGTAGATCATATCCTATGTGGAACTACATGTGCAGGAGATGATGTTGGAAGACTATTGTTTAACCCCATGACCACAGAGGTTTTGGGGCCCTCAGGGTTCTATTTTGCCTTCCATCTTTTTAACAAATACAGGGAACCATTGAGAAAAATATTATTTAGAGGTTTCAGCAAATGTATCATCAGTCTGCTAATGTATGCAGGTCTACCTCTGATTTCCTTGAAGTAGTTCCAGAAAGGATATGAATACTCTGCTTAAATATTTGGGTGCAGTTGTGAGAGAATGAAGTCTCTCAAATGGTGTCTCTTTGTGAGTGGCAGTGAGCACAAGAGGGTCCCTTTGTATAGATTTACTGTATCTGATTTGAATCAGTACAACTCTTTTTACTCTCAAAGTGTCTTTTCTTTCTCTTCTACTTCTTCACGCTAGAACAATTTGAACTGGCTTTTCCTCATGTGGTTAGTTGTGATTTTACAGTATATTGCAAAGTTTGGCCCTGTCTGTAGGTGGTTTTTTTGTGACCTAGGCAATCTGGGTGGGGATGGGGTTGGAATGTTCAAGATTGGAGGAACATGCTCCCCTTCTTTCCTGTACCCAATCATCCTCCAATTTTTACAATTTCTTATGTACATGAGATTAGTGCTAGATCACTTTATCAGTTTATTGCTGGAGCATTGCTATTATTATTTTCCTTATTTATACTCTGTCAGTTCCCCAGACAGTAAAAGGATCAGCTGAGACAGAACCAGAGAAAGCAGTAGATGTGGGATCAAAGAAAGGAAGAAAATAAGGGAGTTGTGGACTGGAATGCAAATTGCATCATATCCAGTATGAATGGTGAACTCCCAAACCAAGCCAAACCCCTGTGTGAACACTGACTGCAATTTCAAATGTAATACAGGTTGTGGATCAAATTCCTTTCTAGTGCAGTTGCCACCACCATCAGCTGGAAGGAGGAGCCACCATGGCCCTGAAGGACCACTGAGGAGGACCTCGTCATCGCCTCCTAGCCCCCACCATCGGCTGGAGGGAGGAGTCACCATAGCCCAGAAGGGTGACTGATGAGGACCTTGTTGCCACCCCCCTAGCCTCCACCATCAGCTGGAGGGAAGAGCCGCCGGGACGCCGCTGCTGCATCTGCTCCAGAGACATTGAGCCCAGGCTCTGTCATAGATGTTTATTGTTGTATTTGCTTCACACTGTAAGCCGCCTTGAGTGGTGCTTGCACCAGTAAGGCGGGGTATAAATATAAAAAATAAATATAAATAAATAAATAAAATTCTTAGTTAGCTAGAACTAGAATTTAGATTACTTTTCCTATCTCAGTATATTTTCCTATAATAAATATGACCTTTCTTACAATACTCATTGAAGGCAGTTGCTTTTCAAGGCCAAAGTGTGGTCTGCTACTCTTGAGATTTCTAGGAACTCGATTTACCATGCAGCCCAATGGCAGCTCAATCTAACATGGAGAATTGTATTCTATGATAGAGACTCAAGGACAGAAGATACGTTTAATGGAAGAAAAGGAGACCTTATAATGTGTTTGGAGGAAAATCTATTTTTTTGCTTTTGCTTGGAATTGTAATAAAAACAAACAACAACACAGGTCAGATGGGAGAGGCAGGAGAAAAATCCAGGGATGATCAATAGGGAAACATTATACCTCTGCACAAATGGCCTTTCTCCACCTTTTTACAGCAGAGAAATTGAGTGGATAATTCTACTGAGCTTCTCAAGAGTTGGGATAAATTCCTCTAACAATTTATCAGAAGTGGAGTTCATCATTAGCAATGGCAATAGCAACATGTTGTTCTTCCCTGTCTTACGTGTCACCTAATACTTTCTCTTTTTTGTACTACCTTGTTTGTACTGACACTGTTTCCTTCCTCTGTAATTCCCTCTATTTACTGTAACTGTAGGCTGCACACATTCTCCCAGGTTGATTTTTGCTCGCGCGCGCGCGCGCACACACACACACACACACACACACACACACACACACACACACACACGTGCATCTCAGAGGGCCTTTCCCGCAATATCTACTACTTCAAAGCAAGCTTTTTTAAAAACAAAAACAATACTTATTTCTGCTCTTGGATAGGAACTGGTTTTCAAGCTGGGGATGTTGTGGGGGACCCCTTCTATTGCTCCCCAATTCAAAATGGAAATCGCTATTTCAGCCATCCTTTGTGATTTTAAATGGTTATTTTATGCCATGTTGGGTGTGTGTGTGTAAAATATGTTCTCAGAGTTGTCATAGTTGTCCATCTTTGCTCAAGGACAATGTGTTGCTGATGGCAGGGATATAACTTTGTGAAAGGTGTATCTGTGCAACTTGAAAATAATTATTGAAAACTGCTTTCTGCTTTTAGGGGATAAATAGGGGATAAATAAATTATGTAATTTAATGAGGTCCTTGCATTCAAATGGCCGATGGAAATCAAGTGATATATTTGGTCCACTAGCTTGCATATCAATATTATGATTTTTTCTTTTTGAAATGGCAGCTGTGTTAGTCTGTGCAAGCATATCAGTGAGTAAACAAAACAAAAAGGCAAAAAACATTGTGGCACCTTAAAGACTAACTATTGTATTTCGGTGTTAGCTTTCGTGGATCAAGTCCACTTCTTCAGACAGAAGAGTGAGACTTCATGGCATCAATTTATACACATCAGGTGCAGAGACACACGATGGTTGGCCAGCTTAACAGGACCAAGCTTCACAGAAAGTTTGAATAAGAACTGGGGATTTTCCATTATTGCCAGTTGTAAAAACCCACAGTGTTACTTTTCTTCAGCATCCAGCTCTTCCTTCAGACCAGCGGTTCCCAACATAGAGCCCTTCTCCACAGGAGGACTTAAATTCCCAGAAGCCTACATCAGTACATTGGCTGATCAGTTCTTTGGGAATTTGACTTAGGCTTCGGGGAATTGAAGTCCAAAAAACCAAAGGTTGGGAAAAACTGCTCCATACCGTCCAACAATCATTTTAGGTAAAGGTCGCCCTTGCTCGAAAGCCAGTGGTGTCCGGCTCTAGGGGATGATACTTATCTCTGTTTCCAGCCAAAGAGCCATTGCTGTCTGCATCTGAAGACATTTCCATGGTCATGTGGCAGGCAATACTGGACACTGGAGCACATGGAATGCTGCTATCTTCCCACCGAAGTGGTACCTACTTATCTACCTGCAATTCCTAGCTTTCAAACTGCTAGGTTGGCAGAAGCTGGGACAGAGATGGAAGCTCACTCCATCATGCTGCTCTCCGGTCTTGGAATGCTGACCTGCTGACCTTCCAGTCATCATGTTCAGCATCTTAACCACTAAGCCACTGCAGTCCCGATGATCATTATAGATTAGTATAAAATGCAGAACTTTTCTGTAAGCCATGTTTAATGCATACGAGATGGCAGGGTTATGTCCAGAAACAGGACAAACTTCAAGCTACTATTGTGGTGTAATTCGTCCTCTAATTTCCTAAAAAGTTTAATTTCTTTTGACAGAGCTTTGTTTTTATTGCTTTATTTCCAGTACCCTTTAGAATGTCTTTGGGTGACATATCAGCTTACTATAATGTTGCAAGGTGGCCAGGGTCACTGCATTTCTGTCCCCCACCCCCTACTATAAATCTCTTTATCATCCCATAGCTTTTTTTTTTAGCTGACCCTTCTTTGTGGCTTGAGAAAACCCTTTGAAGGAACGGTAATGGAGTAGACTGTACAGTCAGTGACTCAATGCCGAGTGTCTGGCAGCGGTTAATTAACCTGACTCCCTAAAGGGGCCAATGGCTATCAGCGGATGAGTCCCTTTAGGTGGGGTGTGTGAGATGGTCAACAAGGGTTTATCAGGCAGGAACAATCCCCTCTGTATGTTATAACAGCAATAACAGAAACAATAACTGCAGACCTGGAAAGGTCCTCATGGATCATCAGATTCAACCCGTTATGGAGACACAGTGGAGAATTGAGTTCTCAACATCTAGCTCCGCAGTCAGATACCTAAACCACTGAGCTATCCAGCAACTATGCCAAATGTTGTGCCAGATTCTGAAAATCTACAGATAAGCCAGAGGATCACTGTGACTCGGTTGGTGAAGCTTAGATGAAAATGATGCAAAAACATCATGTTTGGATCATGTTAAATTAATTCACCTAAATGTGGTAGGAAATGGAACTAAGAAAAGGCCCCACCCCCTCAATTATAGCTCTCATAATCATTTAATCGTTATGGTCATTAACCATGCTATCTGGAGGATTCTGGGAGCTGTAGCTCAAAAGCAAGAATTTCCCCACTCTCTGTCGATAGCTTACATTCCTCTACCATGTCCAGGGCACCGTTTTCAAGGGGGCTTTTTTTGTGTACCCTGAGAGCTTACATAAGAGATTTGAGTTGCCTTTCAATGCATTCCTATGCAGATCTACCCAGGAGTAAGCCCCAAAGCTGTTAAAAAGAATAAGGTAGCTACTGCAGAAGTTGGGTTTTGGCTGTCACTAAAGGCAGCTTAATTATTTCTGTTGTTACAATATTTCTATTATGAGGAATAAGTAGAATTGCACACAGGATTTCTTACCTACATAACTTTGATTAGCCTTGAGTACTACCTATGCAAGTTGAGTTTAGGAATCAGTATTTGTTGCTTTTCTTTAGGCAACAAACTACCTTGGATCAGATTTGCTAAACTCCACTGAGTTTATTAAACCTTTACTCTCAGGAAAATGCAAACAAGATTACATCCTTTCTCTTGGGAGTCTATGTCTTGAGTAGAGGCCTGGAGAGTTACAGAGTTTCTAGCTTTCTTCACTTCCCTCTGCTTTGCAGTGAAGGTTCAGGATGCTGTAATTTAGCATAATGAAGATTAACAAGAAAACAGAAACCTTGACTTATTGCCATTTTGTATTCAAGTATTGTTGGAGATGTGTATTCCTTATATCCACGATAATGCACCAAATAAATAATGAGGATTCTCAGAACTGTAAACCTTTGCCCCCCACACCCAAGTAAAGAGTCAGACATGATCTTTGGATCAAACAAACAGGCAACTTTATTAACTGGGAACAACTGTAACTGCAGCAGGGGCCATTGTAGTGTGGCTCAAAGGCAGAGCAGTCCCAGTGTCAACTCACCTGGACTCTGTCACTCAGTGCATGCTCACAGTGCTGCAATCAGGGTGGGGGGAGACAGGTAGGACTCCTGTCCCAGGCCTGGAGATGACTGGGGCCTGTCGACACCGGGAAACAAACGATGTGCACATGCTCAAACAGACCACACGTGCAGAAAACCACAGGGGCATGGCGGTGCCAGGAAACCACCGATGTACGCATGTGCAAACAGACCATGTATGTGCAGAAACAACGGGGTGTGTGGCCAAAATGGGGGTGGCCGTACTGGGCCCAGAAATTTCTGATGTCGGCCCTGCATGCCCAGACTGGATGCGTACTGCCGAAGCCCACACACTCAGCCCCATGTTTGGATCCAACTAATATGGATGGCTCTCCAGCCAGTCTGGCCTGGGGCAGCCGTTGCCTGTCACCAATTACTAGTGAACCCCCCAGTTGGGAGACCAGGCCTTCAATTCACGTGTCCTGGCTGTGGGTTACCCCCTGAGCAGTCGAACCCATGGATGGCAATGCACTTACCTTTACCAGCACTACCCACCACAGCAGGGGACCATCGCCTCATGAACCACTGACCCCCGAGTCTGACCAACCCAGACTGGAGGTCCCTCTGCAGCCCCACTAGGAAAATGTCCAACCCCAAGTCAGTGAGGTGAACACTGTCAGGTCGATACATAACTGGCTTGTCTGCCCTGATTTCAGGGTACTTGATGACAGTCGCCCAGCCCTCTGAGAAGAACCATGGCAAGGTTCACCTCATGCCATGCCAGGTCAATCTGGCCTATCAGGTAGACATCCCCTTCCAGACCAGAAAAGGCATGGATGAAGAGCGGCCCAGTTGATTCACCCCACACTGAGAGGTAATGGGTGAGGGCGTCCACCAGGCAGATCTCACATGTCATGCAGGGGCAGAGCACCAGTTTGGTGCCCCTACCTGCTTGGTCCATCTTGGAACTGTGAATGCACATGCACATGCACAACCCACCAGAAGAAAGGTCAACATTGGTGAGGGCAAGTGCCTTGGCCGACCTGTCTGCTTTAGAAGCAATGACCAGCTCACTAACGCTTAGCACCCTGAAGAATGCAATGGATGATGCAGCCCTGAACAGAACTGATTTGAACTGGTCTGTGCAGATGTCATCCCGCACCCTGGCCAGCCGAAGCAAGACACCCAGAGAAATGGGCTCCCTGGTGTCAGGGGAGGGGCCCTTGATGTGGGACCAGACTTTGAGGACCTTCCAGATCTGTAAGTTGCTCAAAGCACAGAAGGCCAAGGCGGCGAGCCTACCCCAGATAGTTCATGGGTGTAAACCCATGTCATGCAAGTGCACCATATAGCAGAGGCCATGGTCTACTGGGATATGCCAAGTATCCCTCAGATCCTGCACACCACAAAAAATAGTGAAATCCCTACTTACCACCGAGTAGCTGGCATGAGTCCTGGTAGCAATGGCTGCTCCAACAGCCCTGTCGATTTCTACTCTCCAATGTTCCAGAGGTGCTGCAGCAGAGAGTTGGGCGTATTGCTGGCCCCAGACACCAGCAGCCTGAACCTCACCATCTGCTGTCATGAGAGGACATCAGCAATATTGTTATCCAAGCCTGGCATGTGGTGGGCATAAAACACAAAGGTAAACAAAAGCCCTCATGATCCTCATGACTCTGGGAGAGTGGGAAGTGAGTGAATTGACTATGTGGACAACAACAAGGTTGTTGCACCAAAAGGTGATGGACGAGTTCACAAGGAGGTCCTCCTGAAGGGGGAAGAACTCAAGGAAGGTAAGGTCGTGCAGGATCTCTGCCACCAGCCAGCTGTCCGGCCAAGTGCCGGAGCACTAACGACTCACAAAGTAGATGCCACACCCAAAAGAACCAGATGCATTGGAATGCACCTGCAACTGAGTGTCCAGGCACAGTCATAACTGCCAAAAGGAAATCCTATTAAAACCCCTCAGAAAAGTCTGCCAGATCCGCAGATTTTCCTTGACACCGTGGGTTACATGGGTGCACTGGTACGGCAAGGAGAGTCCCTTCATGGAGTCACAAAGATGACGCAAAGAAGGATGGCCAGGGGCTACTACATTACAGGCAAAATTAAGGTGCCCATTTAGCTCCTGTAGCTGTTTAAGTGTAACCTTCTTACTGGAAACTGTGTTTGGAATCTCTTGGACTGACCTTGGACTAGACTGACACCTCTGTTGGACATTGCCTATGGTCTAGAGCATTGTGAGTAGTTGCTCCTCTGCTAACTGGCACAAGTGTGGACACTAAAGATCAGAACCCCCCCCCCCTTTGCGGGTTGTTTGCATTCCACTGCAGGAGCCTGGAAACAATACAGAGATGTACAAACTTAACCCTTGCTGGTCGTGCCTGTTCTTTGCTTGTTGGGGATTCAGAAGTGGGAGGGGGGGGGACAGATCAAGACCACCTAGACCACTGAGTTGAACAACGTGTAGCACACAGAATACAGTTCATGTGGTATTGCATCATTGACCGACCAGCCGGCTGGGAATGAAAGGTGGTGGATGAGTCAGAACTCACACCTTCTTCAGTACCAAAGCCAATGGGGAGATCCGGAAGCATTTGAATGATGGGCTGGAGAACAGGTCAACCATCCTCCCCTCCCGACCTTTTTGGAGATTGCATCCCATACTATGCCCTCCATCCCAATAACTGAACAAAGGTTAGGTGCCCAGAAAGGGCATTGAACCCATTTGGCCAGGATACGAAAGCCATGTGTAAAACCTTGGAGCAGGTAATCAGTGTCCACCCTCCAGGGATAGTCGTGGAGCCAGAACTCAAGGTCTTGCGACTTAATTGGGCTGGGCCCCTTTTGCAGGGGCCTGGTGCTTAGGCAGTGGGTGCTTGGAGAGGCCCTGACCATGTCCTTGCCCCTTAGCTGCTCCAGCCTTGGGGCAGGACAAGGCGGCATGAGAACCTACACAGATAGTGCAGTCGTGCATGTACTTGCACTGTTTGCATGTACAATGGCTGTGTGCAGCGAATTCCCAGTACAACAGGCGTGTTTGAACCACCAGCCCTGACTGCTGGCAGGGAGATGCAGCCTCAGCAGGGCATGGCACCAAGTGACCACAATCATAGCACAGAACCGGGCATGCTGGGGTCATAAACTGGAGCAAATATTGTGGGTTCTGCTTGTCCCAGTGCAAGCGGGGCCTGATAGCTGCATGCATGCAAAAATTTTCATCATACAAAAGCCACACATGCCCCGGGAAGTCCACGTAGGCCCAGTATATAATGTCCAGGTATTGGATAAGAGGCAAGGCCATCTATGGCTTTGTCCTGACCATGACACCTACATAGATAAGGTAAGCAGTAAGCCAGTTGGCCATGTGCTAGGAGGTTTCTTGTGCTTAGCTAGCACCTTATCCCTATCATCCTCCATGTCCTTCTCTGGCTTGCCAGAGTTGCAATTAAGAAGGCTAAAAATATCCATGTACTCCCTGCACCAATTTTTTTCTTTAGTGGCAGGGAGTAGATGGTTGCCTAGTGGCAGGGACTGGTCCCCAAAAGGCATAGCAGAGCGAGGTACCTAATTGTAACAGGTGTCAGGTGCTATCAGATATGGCCAGGATGGGGCGAGGGCAGAGTGCACGGTGGGCTAAATGTGCCCTACTGTGGGTAGGGGGCCATCCATTGGGCCAAGGCCCCTGAAGGCCCTAAGGCCTGGTGGTACCACTGGGTTAGACAAAGACCACGGCCAGCCCAGTGGTTGGGAGAACCCTACATTCTGTGTTCCCACCCCCCAGGAGTGTGTCAGTGTTAACAGCATATTCACCTGGGAATAAAGCTCCATGGTGATGACTGGCCAGAGCAGATCACATGCTAGGGCCCTAACCCATTTCATCTCCATGGGAAGGCCTCATGGGCATGTCTGGTGGCTCAGGGTCAGCAACCTGCTCACTCACGGGGTGCTGGTCAGAAGCCTGCCTAGGGGCAGTCCACCCTCAGAAGGTACATCACCAGTGGGTGCGATAGCCTCAAGTTGTGCAACCCTTTACAATAGTGCAGGGGTAGAGGCCTGCCAGTCAGGTGTCTGCTGGGCCAGCTGTGCCCATCACAAATGACGAAGAACTGGTGGGTCAGGTGGAGCAGAAATGCCTGCTGCCCACTCAAACACCTCTATATGGGCAACGAGGTCACAGCATACCTGTCAAGTTTTGGGAAATTACTGTCAAACCCCTCTATTTTACACTCTTTCCCACTGTCATCCCATATTAGTTAGACTTCAGTTAGACTGGAGTTAGACTGGAGGCCAGAATAGGATAAGCCTATGTCCAGTTTCCCATTTTGGCCGAGAAATTTCCCTTATTTGACAGAAACTTCCCGAAACTTGACAGGTATGGGTCACAGACCTCAGAATTCTCTGACCCCAAGGTGGCAGGCTGCATGGGGGCCACTGGTTGCAGGGGCTGTGCAGAAAACTTCCATACATCACTCCACTGCCTGGGGTGCTTGGGGCCATGGAGTGGGCTAGTGAGGACAAGGAGGGCCTGGGTGTTGTATCTACCCGGCACCAGAGGCTAGGGAAAAAAGCATTGCTTGCTGGAAAGATGGGCAGTGGCTGCAGCAGCGCACCTGTGCCCTTCTATCAAGGCTCTTTGGCAAGACGGGCTTAGGTTTTGCTCCTCCACCATTAAAAACTAGGGTGAACCAAAAGTGAAACTACATGAGTAGACAGAGGAGTGAGCAATGATCTTTCCCTGCCTTGCTTTAGGAAAGGGTAAGGGACACTGCCCTTCCCTCCTCACCATGCACCCAGAGCATGCCAAGACCTGTCCTCCTCCCTGGGGAGGAAGGGCAAAATGCTGCCTTGCAGCATGTGCCTTTGGGTGGAGTCCCTTTGACATACATTTAATATCAAAGGAGAAATATAAAATGGCCCTTAGAGAATTGGCAGTGACTGTGCTATCCATCAACTGCTCCAATTGAACCTGTTTCTTCTTCTTACGAGAGAGATTATGACAGACACCACCAGTACACTCTCACACTCATGTCATCCAATGGATTGAGATGGCAGTAATAGGAGAGCAATGCACACTGAAGGGCAGTCTGCTTTTTCCTAGGTTCAGACACACACACTTAAGGTCTGAAATTTTCTGAAGCCAACAATCTCAGAATCGATGTTGTACTGTAATTTGGAACTTTTTCAGAAAGAGATATTGATTGATGGATGGGGCACATCTCAGGGCAGGCTAACTCGATAAAGTGAAAGAAGCAGCCATTGCTTGGATTAAAGTGACAGTTTAACCCGGACAGTTTGTGGTAAGTCACCAGCAATGGTGGCAAATGAATGGGTTGCAGAATATGTCTGGAGAAGAAGAATAGGAATATAAAACCTTCAAACCTTAATAGCAGCAGTGTCCCTAATTTTCTACTTCTCAAATCATACTGATGGTCAAAATAAATATTTTGCACAGCCCATTATCAGAAGGCTTGAGAATATCCAATTGTCACAGCACTAGTTTTTCACACTTCCAGTAGTTAACAAATGGGCTTGTATTGTTTTATGACTGGTCATCGGAATGAATATGGGCTTTAATCTGCAAGTATGATTGCTCAGTCATGATGGTCTGGACGATCATGCTTCTGAATATTAACACATTTCATCTCCTAATAATGGGCTGTTTTACAGATTGGCCCTAAAATAATGCCAACTCTTTGCTGGGGTGACCAGAGACAAAGCCCTTGTTGCTAGGGGGGAACGAAAATCTTATCAGGTCAACTTTATAGATGCCATGTCAGGTCTTAACACATCAGTTTTCCTTATGTATCTGCTGCAGATTTGCCATACTCATAGAAGAATCTGTAGATTTCAGAATTGACTTGAAAGTAACCTGGTGTTTGATCAACTTTAACATCTTGTTATGTGATATCAAGTTACTTCTGCCTTATGAATTAGTGACCTTCAATTACTAATGGCCCTGCTCAGGTCTTACAAGTTCAAGGCCATGGCTTCTTTTATTGAGTCAATCCATTTCATATTTTGTCTTCTTCTGCTGCTGCTGCTTTCAACTTTCCCAAGCATTGCTGTCTTTTCCAGGGAGTCCTACCTTTTCATAATTGTTTGTATATCATTTAAGAGGGTTCTAAATATAGACATTGGCGTTATCATGGTAATTATGTTTTACCTGATCAGTCTGAGTATAACTATATCAACATCAATATCAATATTAATATCAACAGCAGCAGCAACAACAGCAGCAGCAGCAGCAACAACAACAAACTAGTCTTTGAAATAAAACTATATAACAGACAAATGTCATCATTTATTATGAAAGAGAGGTTTACCCCCTGAAGATCAGTGTGTTACATAAGCTTTTCCAATATTTTGTGAACTCTTGTTCACTACCTATGATATTTATCTTACAACACTCACTTGTCTTGGTGACCTGGGTGGCAGTCCTGTTTTTTGCTTTTGCTTGTTCTGCACCTAAGTGTTTTCATAGGATCTATGTCATTTTCATTGCATTGTATGGTGTTGATCACAGTGAAAAGACAAACTGTCAATATCCGCCTATAAAGATGGATCTGGAAATATTACACCAGTGGAGTAGAGGAATATCTTCTTAAAATAAATTTTATATGCATTTTTGTTCCCTTAAAATGTAACTGTAGAAAGGCATGCATGGTGAATTTTTAAGGGGGAGCAGTGGAGTAGAATTGATAAAAGTTGCAAATGGTACTACAGCTATGAAATTCACCCGCTGATCTTTTGCAAATCACATTTTTAACTTAGCCTGCTTTACAGATAAAATGGAATATCATTCTAACTAGACCATGCAGAATTCTTTGGAGGAAAGTTGAAGCACCAATATGACAGTTAAAATGCTACACTTTGCTGATCCTAATTTATTTTCGAGCAGATGTACATAGGAATGTAGCAACTGCAGTATTAAATGAACAGTTCATCTAATAGTCAGCCCATCTGCTGCTAGGGGGGAAACACTGGATCCAATTCTATTCTTGATCAATCATTTTTGCGGGTGAATTTCAAATGACTTGAGGTCAATTAGCAGAGCCAGCATGCGAGATGAGACATTCTGTGTTCCAAGTGATCAGTTGCAGCAGTAACTATGCAGTTGTTTGACTAGGATTTTCTGTGATATTAATGAAGGAGAGCAATGACACAGTACAATCTCTGAAGTCTTGGGGGGGGGGCAGTTGAGAAGGGGAAAAACTGTACGTTCATCCTCAGTGCATCATTGCATTCTCAGAAACCAGGAGCTGCTAGCATAAAGGAAGTTATTAGATAGTTGCTATCTATCTCTCTATCTACAGGGTGGCCCGTATGTCCCTACCCAGCCCGAGCTCTGTGAGCATGTGCGCCATCTCCCCAGGATTTGCCCTGCCCCACTGCCCAGCAGTCCAATGGGAGCGCTTCCTCCCTCCCTCTGCCCAGCAGCCCAATGGAAGCGCTTCCTCCCCCACCCCCAGCAGAGCCCTACTCTCTTTCTGTCTAAACAACGTTATAATTCTAATGATGAGTTGAAGGCAGCATTTGGAACAATAACATGAACATGGTGTCGCATAATATTATGCAGTGAGGATGAAGGACAGCACACAGATACACTGGATACATAAGATATATGGATGGGTAGGGACTTTCAGGCCACCACCTATCTATCTATCTATCTATCTATCTATCTATCTATCTATCTATCTATCTATCTATCTATCTATCTATCTATCTATCTATCTATCTATCTATCTATCTCTGTCTGTCTGTCTGTCTGTCTGTCTGTCTGTCTGTCTGTCTGTCTGTCTGTCTGTCTGTCTGCCACTCAGGGAACATACATAGAAACATTATACAATATATATAGAGTGCCAAAATGTATACACATTTTAAGAAAGGAAAAAACTGTATTAAATTGTAATACACAATATATACTGATAAAAGATGAATACAGGTCACTTTTGACTTCTACAATTAGAAGAGATGCTCAAAGTGATTACCATCAGTGTCCAGACACTTCTGATTATGGCGAACTACTGCTTAAGCAATTGACCAAAGTGTCCACTGGTATCACTGCACATGCTGTTTCAATTCCTTCCAGAAATACCACTAGTGTAGCCGGTTTTCTATTATACACCACATTTTGTAAGGCTTCCCATAGGTAGACATCGAGGGGTGTTAAGTCAGGTGAATGTGGAGAAACTTAATTGCACCTCTTCATCCTATCCATTGTCCTGGCAAATTCTCATTGAGGTAAGCTTGTGGAAGTGTGGTGGGGCGCCATCTGGTTGGAAGTAAAATTGATCATTCCCAAAAAAGTTTCTGTGGTGTAAACTGTTCCAACACCATAGAACAGTGGTCGTGAACCTATGACATGTGTGCCAGAGGTGGTACTCAGAACCATCTCTGTGAGCACCCATGCAGTCACCCCAGCACAGAGTTAGTCCCACCTCTCTGCCCAACTGCCCAATGGGAGCACTTCCTCCCTCCCCAAGCACAGAGTTCACCCTGTCTCTATGCCCAGCAGCCCAATGGGAGCGTTTCCTTCCTCTCCTGTTGCTGTGTTGGCACTTTGCGATAAATAAGTGGGTTTTGGTTTGCAGTTTGGGCACTCAGTCTCTAAAAAGTTCACCATCACTTCCATAGAAGAAGATGTAGAACTTGTTGCTGTGCAGGGCCTCTTGGATCTTTCCTTGTGCACATCACACATAGAGATAAGATAAGATAAATCTTTATTGTCATTGTCCTCTTGCAGGAACAATGAAATTTCACAGTACCATGCATCTCAAACGTATCATGGATGCATGCAACTGTTAGGCATGCAGGAGGTTCTGCTGCATACTCATGCTTCCATTATTGTTCTGTTTCTACAATGTTCTCAAATTTGAAATACCACTTCAAAATGGTCTTGTGCTCCTTGAAAGACAATCGTGCTTCTGCCATTTTCATGACTGTCCTGCCTCTTGCATGGTGATGCTCAGTGATGCACTGCAAATTTTTTACTACCTATTCTGTGGGCGTGGCTTACTGTGGGCATGGCCAACTGTGTAGGCGTGGCCTCATCCCCCCACCCCCACCCCAAAAAAAAGAAAGAAAAAAGAAAAGAAACCTAGGGACTTCTCTATGCATTGCCTGCAAGCAGAGGGGTCGGGCTCACTCATTCGCTCGCCCCTTTTTTACACTCCACAGCAATAGCCCACTTTTGGCTCCCTGCTTCTCAGCACTGCCGAGGGCTTCTCAAAGCCAAGAGGAGGAAGGAAGGAGGAGAGCAACTCGGCTTTGAGTAGTCCTCGGCAGTGCTGAGAAGCAGGGAGTCAAAGAACATAACATAAGAACATAAGAACATAAGAACAGCCTTGCTGGAACAGGCCACAGCCCATCCAGTCCAGCATTCTGTCTCACACAGTGGCTCACCATTTCCTTCAGGGTATTCCCAAGGAGATGCCTTCACCTGCTTAGGATTCCCTGGAAATGGCATTGAGAGATATCCTGCCTATCTCTCCAACCCGGAGGTTGTCCTTAGGTAGCCATAATTATAGCCATTGATAGCCTTGTCCTCCATGAACTTGTCTAATCCTTTCTTAAAGCTGTCAAGACTGACAGCTGTCACCACTTCTTCTGGCAGGGAGTTCCATAGACCAGTAATCCTCTGGGTGAAAAAGTACTTTCTCTTATTTGTTTGAGAACTAGTACCCAAAAGTTTCATGGAGTGTCCCCTAGTTCTAGTGTTGTGCGATAGGGAAAACAGTTTTTCCTTATCCACTTTGTCCACACCGTGCATGATTTTATAAACTTCAATCAGGTCACCTCTTAGACGCCGTCGTTCAAGAGTGAAAAGGCCCAACCGTTGCAGCCTCAGATGGTAAGGAAGGTGTTCCAGTCCCCTAATCATTCTGGTTGCCCTCCTCTGCACTTTCTCCAACTCCATAATATCCTTCTGGAGGTATGGCGACCAGAACTGTACACAGTATTCCAGATGGGGCCTCACCATAGATTTATAAAGAGGCAAAATGACACTTGCTGACTTATTTTCTATACCCTTCCTAATGATCCCTAACATTGAGTTTGCTTTTTTCACTGCTGAGGCACACTGGGTTGACACCTTCATTGAGCTGTCCACCAGGACACCAAGGTCCCTTTCCTGGTTTGTCGCAGAGAGTTCAGACCCCATCAGTTTATAAATGTAATTGGGTTTTTTTGCCCCAACATGCATCACTCTGCACTTACTGATGTTGAAGCTCATTTGCCACTGTTTTGCCCACTCCCCCAGTGTCAAGAGATCCCTCTGGAGCTCTTCACAATCTCTCACAGTTTTCACTACCCTGTATAATTTAGTGTCGTCAGCAAAGGTGGGCTATTGCTGTGGAATGAGTGAATGAGCCCGACTCCTCCACTTGCAGGCAATGCTCCTCACTTGCTGCCTTGGAGACGCAGGCCATGGTGGCGGGAGATGTGCGGACGGAGGCACCTGGCTGGGCTGCATGGAGGCCCTCCATGTGCTGGCTAGTTGGGCCCCCATGCACCCCCCACAGTGCTCGCCTTACCTGTGGGGCATCCTCCTCCATGCAGCCAGCTCAGGGCTTCCCCGTGTCTGCCTCCCCCTCCATTCCCTGCCCCCCCCAGAGAGAGGAGACTCACCGGCAGGTGTAGTTCAGGTGGGCCATGAAGAAGAGCTGAAGCTGCTGCTGGCCTCTGTACATGATGTCCTGTGCTGGGAGGAGGAGGAGAAAGTGTGCGCCCACCTGCTGCCACCACCGCTTGCCTGGAGCAGCATGCCTGGGGAACTCACCATGCCTGGCATGCTTCCTTCTATGTACTTCCTGCACACTTCCTGGGTAAGGCACATTGGGGCATTGCCGAAGGCGCGAAAGAACTACTAGGAGGAAGCGTGCCAGGCATGGTGAGTTCCCCCCAGGCACACTGCTCTGGGCAAGTGGCGGCGGCAGCGGGTGGGTGCGTGCTTCCTCCTCCTCCTCCCGGCCCCCGGCTGCACCCAGAGTGTGGGGGGAGGTGGAGGAGGAGGTGGGTGTGGTGTGTAGGGAGGTGGGCATGGCCAGCCAGTTCTGCTACCGGTTCTATAGAACTGGGCAGAGCCATCTGCAGTGCAACACTGGTGATGCCAGCATTAATTCTTTTGAGCTAATCTCATACTGCATATTGCTATGGTAATTCAATTCAACTTCAAAAAGTAAGATATAGATAATATCTCTTAAAATGTTTGAAGTGGTAGCTGTAATAGTATGTGCAAGCATGTGAGAGAGTAAACAAAACAGCAAAAAAAACATTGTTGCACCTTAAAGACTAACTCCTGTATTTAAATGTGAGCTTTCATGGGTCAAATCCACTGCATCAGACATAAGAGTGAGGTCTCATGGCATCAGTTTATACACATTAGGCATATTAACTACAACAATTAAAATGCAAAACTTAAAATGCCAATGATACCACAGAAATATAATACACTAGCAGAGTTACCCGGCCTTTGTCTGGGACAGACCCAACCATGGCCCCATGGCCCATGCGGTGCGTACCTTCCGAGGGGGAGCCTCTTGGTGAAGGTAGCTTCTGAGGTGGAGGCAGGGCTTGGATGCCGTTGGCTGGGTGGGGTTTTTGGGGGATGTTGGGTGACCTACAGAGGGTTTTTTTGTTTTTTTTATGGTAAGGGGTTACCCATTGATTCATTGACACCCTGAGTTTTCCCTCTGTAATGTACTCATATGTTATGTGTTCTTCTCTTCCCCCCCACTTTCTTCTGTCCCTTCCTCTTGTTCCTCTATTCTCCTCCTCTTTCCCCTCCCCTCCTTACCTTCCCCTGTTATTTTTTCCATTTGTCTTCTCGCTTCTTCCTCCTCCCACCCCCACTTGTCCTCATTAATTCTCTCCTTATCTCTCTTCATCTAGTTCCCCCTTTTCCTGATTTTCCTCCCTTGTCCTTTTTATTTTCCTCTGGTGTCTGTCCTTCTTTTATTTCTCTAACTTTCCAGCCATTCTCATTTTCCCCGTTCCCTCTTTGCTTTTCCTCCCCCCTCCCTGTCGCTATTTCTGTGAGGTGCGGCCGACCGATGCTCTCTGCTCATGCCTGCGTTCGCTTGGTTTCCTCGTCTGTCCCAGTGTGTTGATTTTTGGGGCGGGCGGGGGCAGTAAAGTAGGCTGGCTGGCTGCTCTTCATGCGCACGTGCCTGCCAACCACCTCTCTTCCCTGTTTGAGTGTGTGGCCCATGCCCCGCCTCTCCTGCACTCGTGCCGGCCTCTCTGATTGACTGGGGCGTGGCGCAGTGGTTGCTAGGTCATGTAGTTTTGGCCTTCTTTGCCAGCATGTGGGGCTGATGCCCTACCGGTGGCCTCCAGAACCCCCTCTTCGGAGGCTGATACGGGGAAGGTAGGTGGGTGTTGAAGGACAGGTTGGTCTTTGGTGGGGTGCTGAAACGCATCCCGGACACTCAAACCCACGTTCTGGCTTTACAGATATGGATTATAATAAAAAATAAGTGGGCCATCAACAACCAAACTTTATGAGTTAAAAGTCTGAGAAATCTTATTGGACTTAGCTGGCTCATGGGCCAGCTAACCATGACAAGATGAGAGCTGGAAAGGCTTGAGTTTTCCACAATCAGGAGGAACAACTTCTCAGTTACAAGGCTGATTTTCTCAGCTGGAATGGAAGCACTGAATGTCTGCTTGAAGCTGCTACTGGTAATCAGCAGTAGCCAAAAAGGAGTCAGTTATTTGCACGGCCAATCTTGCTGAACTCTGGCTCTTGTGTAACAGTAATGTGGGCTACTCCTGATCAGGATCTAGCAAGTCATATCCTGTTCTCCTTTCCATTCACTTTTCCTTTCTCTAATTTTCCTCTCCTTCACCAACAGTAGCCAGAATTCAAACTGAATGGTTTCGGACCCTGCCTTTTAAAAGCTTCTCCCCCCCACACACACATTGATTCCCACCATGCTCTACCCCAGATATCTGCAGATTAGTAATTTGTCTAGGCCCATGGTTCCCAACATGGGGCACACACCCCACAAGGGCACAATTTGATTTTAGGGGGGGGGATTCAAGAATGGGTTAGACCAAGTTAATGGCCTTTTAGGCTTCCTCTACATAAATAGTTCACTTTTTCAATAATAATTATATGTCATGGGAGCGGGGAGGCATCAGGATTTTAGAGATGCTTAGGTGGGGCATGGCAAAAACAAGTTGGGAATCACTGGTCTAGCTTCTGCTGTGATGACCTTAAATTGGCATATAAACATATCTTTATTCAGAAACACCTTTCTTTGTATGTTTAGTGTTCAAGGAATGATGAAGCAGACGAGTGAAGTAGTGAAATTCAGCACTTTATTAGTGGGGTTTGAACACAGTTTGGATGGGGCAAAACTCGGACTTATATACACTATAAACAGTAACAGTAACAATAATACAACAAGCCCATTGGCTAACAGAGTGTGCACAGTTTTTTGATCCACTTATTTGCATAAGAATAGATACATGAGAAAAGATACATTCCGCTCGTACAAGCCCATTGGCTAACAGAGTGTGCACATTTTTCAATCCACTTAGTTGCATAAGAATAGATACATGAGAAAAGATACATTCCGCTCCTGTCAGAAAACACAGTTTAACATACATAACAGTATGTCATAAATCCAACCTAGACTCAAGGAATAGCATTTCATGGGTAGACTACGAAGCATTCCTCTCTGAAAAGAGTCAGTGTAGACAGTTTTAAATCTAGATAGACTAATTTCATGACTTGATTATAAGGCAGCTTCACATTCATCATTAATCTCTTCCTCTGCCTCCTTTATTTGGCAGCAATATAATAAAAGTTGAATCCTGTGTTCTTACACTTGAGCAGCCCATTATTAAATGCCTTTTTCATTGCTAGTTTTTGTTAATCTAAACATCACACAATTACTGTCATCAGTAAATTACTGAATACATGACATTGTCAGAGGTGAAACTTTTAAAATCCCATTGTTATTTTACAATATGACTAACAAATTGCTTATGAATCTTCAACTCATGTGTAATTCTCTTTTTCCAAGCCAAGTTGGTAATTTGTAAATAATAAAGTATATTATACTCAATATGAAATAGAGCATGAATCTTTTCATGAAGATTCATTTTTATTCATGTCACTCCAGAGAAGAATTTATGACATCTTATTAATTAGTCAGTCATGTGAGAAATAATGAAACAAAGGGAACTTTCCACAACTCAAACATGGTTCTCTTATTTTATTTTTTTATAGAAGGGTACATAAATATGAGTGGTAAATGGAAGTTCACACAACAGAAATCTACCCGAAAATCTGTACACAGCACTTACAGGGACTGAATGGAGTAAATAGAAAAGAAAAGAAACCAAGCATCTTCTCCAAAGAATTCTATAAATGATTTATACATTTTCTTCTTTTACTGATGCCCCTCATTAGACCTTTGGAATGGCTTGGGCCTACTACTAAGTAGAGTGAAGTGGCTGCTTCAAACTGTAAATGTGAATAAAGGGCTGCAAATTATCTATTACTTACTTCTTATTGCATTTTCTAGTCTGAGAAGCTTCTAACTCCTATTTTTTATGGACTTGTGACCTTTCTTGCCTTACATGTCAAAATGAGTTTGTTGACTTTATGTACCACTTATTTTGAATTATGATAGATTGTGGACGGTGTTATTTGCTGCTTTGTTCCAGGTGTCAACATGTTAGAGCCAGTGTTGGGTAAAGGATCTGCTGCATTAGAGAGGGCATTCCAGAACCTTTCAGTTTAGCTCTGCTTGCACCCCCCCCCCCACTTGCTTTCTTCCTTTTTGTTTTTCTATTTTAATGAATTCCTTAGTTTTCAGTAGTTTGCATTGTATCTCTATCTTAATAAATAGCCACCATAAGATGCATTTTATTTTTAAAGATGGGATCCAAATGTTAAAATAGGAGACTATTGTTGTGCAAGGATACAGATTGTAACAAGGTCCAAATTTAAGTCCAGGGTCCTGGACACTCATAGCCATACTTGGAACTGGGAGGCAAGGAATATTGGAATATCTTAGAAATTTAAGACTCTGTCCTAAATGGAATCAAAACCTTGGTTCATACAGCCCAGGGTTCCTCAAATTTGGCTCTCCAGATATTCCTGGACTTCAATTACCAGAAGCCCAAGTGAGCACACCTGCCGATCAGGGCTACTGAGAATTGATGTCCAAGAACATCTGGAGAACCATGTTTGAGGAATTCTGATCTAGCTCAATACTGTCCACTTAAACTGGCAGCTGCTCTCCTGGATTTTAGGCAGGATTCTTTCTTAGCTTTGCCTGGTATTCCAGGTGGTCTTCCCAGCCAAGTACCAACCAGTGTCAGCCCTGCTTAGTTTCTGAAACCAAAATGCAATCAGATGATTTCAAGACCATAAGATGGCTTTAAACAAAGCCTCAGTTGCCAGGACAACAGAAACGATGTCCTAGCCAAGGGAAAGCAAAAGATCTGATTGATTCCTTTTCATTCTAGGAAGAAAGAAGACCTGTGGAACCCTTGGGAAATGCGCTTTTCTGAAGCACTGCTTTATTGGAAAGAGAAGCAGTTTCTTGTGCTGAATGATGATGGTGATTTTGATGATGGCCTTTTGGTTTGTTTGATTTTCTAAGCCAATTCAATGTATGTGGCACCTGTCTTTAGGCCCTCTGAGAAGTCAGACAAGACCTGGGTCATTTCACATTGTGAGGCCCCCTCATTGTTTGGGAAGAGGATAAAATATAGTTTAATTTAACAAATGGCATGCACTGTATGTATGTATGTATGTATGTATGTATGTATGTATGTATGTATGTATGTATGTATGTATGTATGTATGTATGTATGTATGTATGTTTGGCAAACCTGTTCTTTGGGGACCATAGGTTGATGATAGCATAGGTAAAGGTTGCACTTGCTCGAAAGCCAGTCCTCTAGGGCTCAGTGCTCATGTCCATTTAACAGCCAAAGAGCCAGCACTGTCTGCATCTGCAGATATTTCCATGGTCATGTGGCAGGCAGGACTAGACAAGGAATGCTGTTTACCTTCCCATCAAAGTGGTACCTACAGTATTAATCTACTTGCTATTTCTTGCTTTCGAACTGCTAGGTTGGCAGGCCCTCACTCCGTCATGCAGCAGTCAGGTCTCAAACTGCTAACCTGTTGACCTTCCGGTCGTCAGGTTCAGTATCTTAAGCACTAAGCCACCACAGTTCCTGGATGACAGCATACTGAGAATATTAATCATGGCTATTTAGAAAGGTGAACTATGTTGCAATAGCTATAGCACATTACCATTAAGAGGGAGAGTTCCCCCCCTTAACAAAGCCAATATGCTTGTCTGACTGTCTGTTTTATGACAGCTAGGATTTCATCTTTGTGAAATAGCTCTTTGGCCACCTCTGAAACATCTCAGCAGGCATCCTTTGTCATCAGCATGCAGATAGCTTAGTGCTGAGAGAGTCACTTGGATAAATGGTCCTGGGTCATGGAAAAGGAGTAAATCCTAACACTAAGTGGATTCCTTCAGTTTTCTCTTCCCAGAAATGTTTGATCTTGTCACAACCCTAGAGAAAATGTAATGGCTTTATTGGGGTGACAACACCCTCTGTTGTTCATTAACAATAAGCAATTGCAATTGCCACAAGAACAAAAATCTTGCGGGCTAGATACATCTCGTGGCATCTCATAGAATAAGAACTGAAATATATTGAAAAAGACATACAGTGGTGTACAAAATCTAAAACCATAGTTGGGTAATATTTTCAGAAGCATACTATCAGAAAGGTTATCCACTGTAACATTTGTTGGGCTGTAGTATCTTGTGCTGTGCTCTCTATCTTTCTGTGATACTATTTGAATCCCCAGTCAACAGACAAACCACTACAACAGGGCCCCCAGATCAGACTGTTTGCAAATCATGAGCCCACACCACCCCTCCACTGCTGCTGCCTTTGGTGGCAGCGGTGGCAACGATGTTGGGGAACACCAGTCTGCCCCCTGACACTCTCCCCCACATCACTGCAACCAAATGTAGCAGTGATGATGGGTGGGAGACCACCAGATCAACCCATCAACACTCCTCCCATGCCACCAGTCCGGCCTGCCAACACCAACCCATGCCACCACCGCTGCCACCAACACTCTTCCCATGCCACCAGTCTGGCCTGCAAACACTCTCCCATGCAACCACTGTCACCACCTGCCACCCACCAATACTCCCCCCATACCACCAGTCTGGCCCACCAACACTCCCCCCATGCTACCGCCACTGCTGCTTCCCTGCCTGCCATGGCTAAAAGAGGAGTCCTGACTGTCCTTTCCCATGCTTGGCCAGATTGGCCCCAGGAAAGACACGGGTGACCATGTGTGTCTGCCACTTCCGCTCTCACCATCACTGCCTCAATCCTTGTCTCCTCCACCTGGCCTGGCATGTCCCTAATGCTGCTCTGTAGCAGGTTGTGACAAGCCTTCTTACAACATCCACTCTTCTATGGAGCAGCATTAGGGACATGCCAAGCCAAGCAGAGGAGGCAAGGGCAGTGGCGGTGATGGTGGTGGTGGTGGTGGTGGCAGAGGGAGTGCGAGCTGGACAGAATAGTGCTATGGGCCAGATCCAGCCCAAGGGGCATAGGATGAGAACCACTGCACTACATGAATACAAAATAGAGAATACTTTCTAAAGTGTTAATTACTTGTTTTGTGCAATACCCCTGTGAGATAGTTTGCACTTTCCAGACAATGGAGTGTTCATACATAGACCAGACCCATGGAATTCAATGGAGCTTTTTGCATTCTTAGAGTAGGTCTGCTTGAATGACCAGAGCTTCAGGTCCTCATCACTAATTTTTGTCTCATTGACTTCTATAGGTGAGGTCTAAATATGACTCAGTCTGGAATCCTTTGATATGTCTAGGTCTATGGAGGCTTTTTCTCCCCTCTGAGGAGATTTCCAAACATAACCCACCTTGACACATTCTCTATTGCAATTTCCATGCACAATATATTTAATCAAGAGTGCTACTATTGTTTAAAAGTCAAGCTACACATTAAGCTCTAAACATATAGTTGAGCCCTGGTGGCACAGTAGTTAAACTGCTGTACTGCAGCCAAAACTGTTGATGTTGTGAGTTCAATCATGATGGGGATCAAGGTTGACTTAGCCTTCCATCATTCCAAGGTTGGTAAAAACATGCCACCCAGCTTGTAGGCGGTAAATTGCTAATTACCATGTGAACCACCCAGAGAGTGCTCTAAGCTCAATGGGGTGGTATATAAGTGTAATTGCTATTGCTATATGATTTTGTACCACTAACCCTCAGGTAGTATTGTCATGACTTTTCATATGCAGTATTCTCATTTTCTTTATCACATCATTTGCATGCATGGCCAGTGATGCACTGCAGCAGGTTCTGTCAGGTTCTGCAGAACCGGTAGCGGAAATTCCCTCAGGCCATGCCCACTTGGTTGGCCATGCCCACCTCCATAGCCCATAATGCAGGATGTTTGACCATGCCCAGATTTGGCCCCACCCCCAGATTTGGCCAACCCACAGAGTAGGTAGTAATTTTTTTTGCAGTGCATCACTGTGCATGGCCTCATGCAATGTGTCATGCTCATGGTGTGTGTGTGAGAGAGAATGAGAGAGTGAGAAAAAGAAAGAGACAAGAGGAGAGAGAGAAAGAGAAAGAGAGTGAACTAGAGGTGAGGGAACATTTCGGAGGCAATTTACTTCATAAACAATCTGTTTGTCAAATACTGTAGATGCTCCAGAGGAGGTCAGAGTCATTGGTAAGTATCTTTCATTGTCACTCTCAGTGAAAGATTTGTTTAGCATTTCCTCGGAATGAAACTGTGCCCATACAGAATCCATATGTACATAACGTCTGTAGCAAAAAGTTATGTCTTTAGGTAGTCACAGTAGCGAATGTGTTAAATTCTAATAGTATATAGCATCTCTCTTGGCATATTCCAAAAACCACTTCAGATGATTAGATTGACCTGAGAATGTTCCCAGGCTGATGCTGTTCTTAACAAGTTTATCACTCTGGAGGAAAATAAATTGATCGGACAGAGATGCCATTGTGTAGCTTCCTCATATTTTAATGTTGTGATGATATATAGTGAACATATTTGTGCATGTATATGTGTGTGTGTGTTACAAGGAACAGGTAACCTTTGGATAAAATACATCAGTTACTTAAACTGTGCCTAAAGTGGGCAGATGAAATCAGATCAATCACTATCATGTTGACACAGAGCTGATGCAGGGGTTATTCTGTTTTAGCAATTCTGCTAATTGCTATCAGAAATTAAATATGTAGTTGTTGTGTGCCATCAAGATGCTTCCAACCTATGGTGACTCCTTGAATGAACAATCTTCAAAATGTCCTGTCCTTAACAGCCCTGCTCAGCTCTTGTAAATAAAATCTGTGAGTTCCTTTAGGAAGTCAATCCATCTCATATTTGGTTTTCTCCTTCTGCCTTCAAACTTTCCCAGAGTTATTGTCTTTTCCAGATAATCTTGCCTTCTGATGACATAGGTAATGGTAAAGGTCATCCTTGCTCAAAAGCCAGTCATATCCGACTCTAGAGTTCAATGCTCATTTCTATTTACAGTCGAGTTCATTTCTATTTACAGCTATCTGCAGACATTTCTGAGGACATGTGGCAGGTAGGCCTAGACACCGGATTGCACAGAATGTTGTTTACCTCACACCAAAGTGGTACCTATTTATCTACTTGCAATTTCTTGCTTTCAACCTGCTAGGTTGGTAGAAGCTGGGACAGAGACGGGAGCTCATTCTGTCATGCAGTACTTGGGTCTTGAACTGCTGACCTGTCGAACTTCCAGTCATCAAGTTCAGCATCTTAACCATGAAGTATGGCAGCCTCAGTTTCATCATTTGTGTCTCAAAAAAATCTATTTTTGAATTACTACTCCCACAGTTCTTTACCAACAGACTTGCTGGGTTGGTTTGATTGAAGATCTTACCCAAGACACTTGGACAGCCAAAGGTCCTCTATCCCTGAGTCTTAATGTGATTTGAACTGCAGATCTTGGAAACATTGTCTTATGTAAACAAAGCATGTGAGTTACAAATACACAAATTCAGTATCCCCCAACATTCCACATAACTGGACACATACATTTTATGTTCTAAATTGGAAAGCAATAGATTTTTCTCATGGAGTTAAAAGGTTATGTCAGCCTAGTGATCAGAGAACATCAAGATTTGGAACAGAAAGCCAGCATTACAATGAGCATTCTCCTCTAAAAACAGCACAGTTAAATGATACAATCAAACCAAAAAGATTTAATTGTAAGCACAAAGGAATAGGAAGGTGGCCTTCTTGGTGGACAACCATCTAGGCTCAGTGAAGTCATTAGCTATTCAATTTAATTTATTTCTCACAGTACGCCAGCAGCTTTTTTACCAGAGCATGCTTAAGAGGAAGTCTCTGTCTTAATTATATTAGCAATCACAAAACAAATAAAAACAGAATCCAGAGACAGCCCGAAGCATCTTGCTGCCTGAAGCAAAGGAAGAACAGCACTCCTTGTCCTTGGCCATCCCACATACAGAACCAAACAATACTGGTTGATGGTTCCTACTTCTAAATCTAGCACTTGTAAGGGGACAGTGTCTTCCTCCATGTCTAAGATCAGCAGTCTAGCTTAGTGGGTGCAGGGCAAACATTACACTGTATATCACCCACAGTGCCATCCTTCAGCAACTCACTCCTGTTCCTAAATGTCTAGCACCTGCTGTTTAGGGCAGCCACCACACTCTGTCTCAAAGAAGAATCGGCCCTGGTAGAATTTAAAAGCAAAGTACAATGTCTTTCCCTCTAACAGAAATGTTCTGAAAACAGCTGCATTTCATAAAACAGTGTATAGAGACAAAACAATTTACACAAGAAAAAGAAAGTAACTCTGAAAATTACTTTCAAAAAATAATACTGTATGTTCCAAGGCTCACAAGGAAGTTAATTACAACTGTAGTTGCAATTCATTCTTAAAAAGTAACTCTTTCAATTCCTGTTTCTAATAACTTGCTCTTTAAAAAAGACTTGAATGCTACAAACCAATGATCTGTCATACAAAGCACACTCACTTCCTGTTTACCTCATGGTGAGGGCAAAGGATAGGGAAATTTAATTGCACATAAACTAATCCTTAAACTCCTTTGTCCCCATTCAGCAAGGCAGGTCATGGCCTGAGTGGATGATGGCACCAGAAGGTCATGCTCCAGGCGCGCCTTGCCCTGGGTCTGGATCTGTGTGCCCCCCACCCAAGCCTGCATGAGTGGGGATGGGGCACTCTGCATGCAGACAGGAGGCTCCCCTTACCAGCCCCCACCCCCACTGTATGCCCCCAAATGCACCTAGTACTGGCACCCTGTGTGGGTGCACTGGGATGAATCCCACTGTCCCAGTGGGCCAGCACATCACTGCCTTATCTCTTAAGGCAGTTTCCTTGGCAAGACCATAAACTGCCCCACCCCAACCACAGTAGCAAATGCAAAATTACCTAACAGTTACATTTCCACCACCAAAGTTGAAACACTATACAGTAATTTACTCAGTTGAAGACCTGTTAGCTCTGTTCACACACTATGCCTGAAACTCTGGATGGGGACTAAGCTGAGCCCTATCCCCTCTTCACCAGAAAGTCGGCAAGGCCTTTATGTGTTAAACACAAAGGTGCACAAAGGAACCTATCAGGCTGGTTTGCTGAGCAAATTTTTCTGTGCTCCTATAATCTGGAAGTCCTTCCTCACAGGCTCTTTTTCTGTTGAACAAGGAAAGCTCTTGCTGACTTGCTAGTAGGACGAGAAGTAAGAAGTGGAGCTCATGGATGTGTTCCTATCCTCACCATAGTGCGTGAATAGGTAGGGATGTTGAGATGTACAGAAAACATGTCCTCTGTTCTGCCCGATGCCTGAATAAAGGGCATGCAAATCATGGTTGACCTGCTGTGTGCCCTTTGGAGACCCTCGAACCAGATCCTCAGCCCCGTGCTGGGGAAAGACTTTGCCGGATTGGGCAGCCATGTGTCTCTGCTCGAAGCCCATATTTTAAAGGGAAACAGCACCTCGGCAGATTCCCCTTTGCTTCCTCTCACCAGGCTCTGCTTCGTTCTGTGGGAGAAAGTCTGAAGCACTTTGGGAGCTTTGGCAGCTTCTCCCGAAATGCTTTCAACTTTCTGCCACAGAACGGAGAGGAGTCTGGTGAGAGGAAGTGAAGGGGAATCTTCTGTGGTGCTGCTTCCCTTTAAAATATGGGCTTTGAGCAGAGCGCGTGGCTCTGCATCCCGGTAAATTATTTCCCCACCACGGGGCTGCAGATTCCTATTAAGTGTGAGGAGAATATTTGTGTGTCTTCAGTTGTCCAAGAACCTCCTGTTTCTGTGAATGCGAAAACACGAACAGCAAGATCAGATCATAGGCATACAAGCCAATCCTTAAGTGAGGCATGGAAGAGAGACCAGTTTGTAGTCAGAGCAGTGGAAGTTGCAATACTGAGTGCTCTAATTTACTTTAATTTTATTTTCCCATTCCTCCACCCACACCACCCATCAGGAGAAATCCCAGCATAGCTTCCTTAGGCACTCAGTAGGAAGGGAGTGAATGTGAGATTTTAAAAGGGCAATGGACACACACAGGCAAATGCTGGTATATCGGGCAATCGGGCTTTGTCCCACCCCACCCTCATCTCTGGCACCCTGGTGTGCCAATAGCAATGTATAGGATTCCCCCCCAACTCCCCCCAAATAGGCACCCCCACCACTCATTGGCCAACACCTTCCCATGGTGCCCTGCACACCCCTGGGCACACATGTCTTTGATTCCTTCATTAAAAGTCATTCCCACTCTTTTCTACCTCATTTCTGATCCTTTCCCTCTGTCCTCATCCTTTGATTCTGAGCAACATTTTTTGAGCAGGAAAGGAAAAGAAGTTTCCTTTCTGAGGTGAAGAGCATACTGGCTTTCTCTTTCTTGATGTCTAATTATAATCTATAAATGCTTGATTTCACATGAAGGATCTGTGGACATGTTGTCTCCCTCATTGATGCTACTGGGCTCTTTGTTCCTTCCCCTGGCAGCCTCGGAAAGGCACAAATCCCACCCTCCCACTGCCACCTCCCAGCCTTATTCAGTCTAGTTTTACACAATTGTCTGAAGACAGTGTACATGCGCATGAATAAAGCTCCCGTGGCATCATCATTAAAACTGAAACTAATTGTAAATCTATATTTATTTGTAGCTAGTTACTTCTCAATGCTGCTTCTTACTGCCAGAGGAAGCATGTACACATGGACCTCCTATTCCCATTTTGAACTTTTATTCTTGTTATTAAAGACAACAGTGTTACCAAATATAAGAGGCAGCTGTGTCTTTTGTGGAGGGAAAGACAGCGATCTCATAGGGCTGACAGGCATGGAGAAAGATACTGTTTAAATCTCTAGACAGGCCCGTAGCCAGAGGGGGCACAGGGTGGGCTTGGCCCACCCTGAGTTAGCAGTTTGCCCACCCTGGCAAGGCATGGTTTCCCATAGGAATGTATTGAAAAGAGGCTTTGTTGCCCACCCTGAAAAAATATTTGCCCACCAACATTTAATTTAATTTAATTTAATAGTCATATTTATATATGCCGCCCACTCAGGCAGAACCCGACTCAGGGCGGCATTACAACAAGTTCTAAAAACACATAAAAACACTTTAAAAGACCCATATCCCACCCACTTTAAAAGACCCATATCCCACCCACCCATCCCACCCACTATAAAAAGAAGAAGAGAGAGTTCTTAATTGTTTACATAAGCCAGCAGGCGGGGACCGTGTTCCCATTCGGGCCCCACACCTGCCCTGCCAGCCAGGTCTTCAATCCTTTCCTGAAGGGCAGCAATTCTCTTTGAAGTCTTAGATCTGTTCCCAGGAGGTTCCAGAGAGTTGGTGCGGACATGGAGAAGGCCCTACTTTGGGTGCTGGACAGATGTGCACCCCTAGTTGATGGCACTATTAGAGAGCCCCTCCGGTCCGCTCTGGTTGGATGGGCAGACACTCTTGGGACGATGCGGTCTCTAAGGTATCCTGGCCCACTGCCATATAGGGCTTTAAAGGTCAAAACAAGCACCTTGAATTGCACCCAGAGACAAACTGGTAACCAGTGCAGCTCCCGAAGTAGCGGTGAGGCATGGGCATATCGCCCACATCCCATCACCACCCGGTCTGCCGCATTCTGGACCAGCTGCAGCCTCCGAATGGTCATCAAGGGCAGCCCCATGTAGAGCGCATTACATAATCTAGTTGGGAAGTGACCAGAGCATGGGTGACCATAAGCAAGGAGCCCCGGTCCAGGAGCGTGCGCAACTGGCGAATCACCCGAAGTTGGGCAAAAGCCCTCCTGGCCACAGCCGCTACCTGTTCGTCTAGCAGCAGCCATGAGTCCAGAAGGACCCCCAAGTTGCGCACTGGTTCTGTCTGGGGCAAAACAGCCCCATCCAGTACCAAAGATGGTAACTCCCTGCATAACATGGGGCCCCTTATCCACAGCCACTCTGTCTTGCTGGGATTCAGCCGAAGCCCATTGGCCCCCATCCAGACCCCAATGGCCTCCAGGCATCCGGATAGGATTTCAACAGCATCACTGTGGTCCCCACGGGCCGAGATGTACAACTGAGTGTCATCTGCGTACTGATGGTACCACACCCCGTGGGAACGAATGATCTCACCCAGTGGCTTCATGTAGATGTTAAATAGGAGAGGAGAGAGCACCGAGCCCTGAGGCACCCCATACTTGAGGAGCCTAGGGCTGGACCTCTCACTCTCTAACCACACCGACTGGGTACGGCCCTCCAGAAAAGAGGAAAACCAGGACAACACGGTGCCCTGGATCCCCAGTCCTTTGAGCCGTTCCAGAAGGATACTGTGGTCGACAGTATCAAAGGCCGCTGGGAGGTCAAGAAGAGCAAGGACGGATGGATAACCCCCGTCCCGCTCCCGCCAGAGATCATCCATCAGTGTGACCAATGCCGTCTCTGTACCATACCCGGGCCTGAATCCTGATTGAAAGGGGTCTAGATAATCCACTTCCTCCAGGACACTCTGCAGCTGGCGCACCACCGCCTTCTCCAAAACCTTACCCAGAAAGGGCAGGTTGGAAACCGGCCTGTAGTTGTTAAGGACAGCTGGGTCAAGGAATATTTTCTTCAGGAGGGGGCGCACCAAAACATGTTTTAGTGGTGCAGGAAATACCCCCTCCCATAATGATGCATTTATTATCACCCCGACCCAGCCACCTGTCACCACCTTGGAGCTTTCACCAATCAGGTGGGACAGGGGTCCAAAGGACATGTAGTGGCACGCACAGCTGCAAGGAGCCTGTCCACTTCATCAGGGACAACAGGATCAAACCGATCCCAGATTGTACAGCAAGACTGTGCTCCGGTGCCCCCCCCCGACCCTCCCCATCCATGCCGGGATTCAGCCCTGAACGAATCCGATCGATTTTCTCCACCAGATGGTCAGCAAAGTCCTCAGCCGAACCCTGCCAACCGGGCACCGATCTCCCCCTACCGAGGAGGGACCTGGTTACCCGGAACAGGGCGGCTGGGCAATTATCAGCGGAGGCAATAAGGGTGGTGAAGTATTGCCGCCTCACCACCCCCATCGCCACTAGGTAGGCCCTAATAGCAGCTCTAGCTAGTGTCCAATCAGAGTCATCCTGGGTTTTCACCCAGCGGCGCCCTAGGCGTCTCTTTGCCCGTTTGAGTTCCCACAGTTCATCCATGAACCACGGGGATGACCTAACCCCACGGGCACGGAGAGGCCGCAGTGGCGCAATTTCATCCAAGGCTGCTGTTGCCATCCTGTTCCACAGGTCGACAAGTGCCTCGGGTGAATCGTGTAGCCGATCCAGAGGAACATCCCCCAGTTCCCTCTGGAATCCATCTGGATCCATTAGTCGCCGAGGGCGGGCCATTTTAATAGGCCCTCTCTCCCTACAATGAAGTGTTGCCCCCAGAAAGTCAAGAGTCACCAGATAGTGATCTGACCATGGCACAGGTGAGATGACTAAGTCCTGTAATCTCAGATCACTCTGCCACTGCTCCGACAAGAAAACTAAGTCTGGCATGTGACCACTGCCCCTGGTCAGACCCCGAACTACCTGAGTCAGGCCCATGGCTGCCATGGAAGCCATGAACTCCCTTGCCACCTCAGAAGCCATCCCCAATGATGGCAAATTGAAGTCCCCCAGAACCATAAGCCTCGGGAACTCCAACACCAGCATTGAGGCGGCTTCGAGGAGCTCAGGCAGGGCATCCCTTACCCTGCAAGGGGGCAGGTACAGGAGTAAGATCCCCAACTGACCCTTGGGGCCCAACCGTAGAAGCAGGGCCTCACAACCAGACACTTGTGGAGCAGTGGCCCTAGCAATTCCCAAAGACTCCCTGGCAACAATGGCGACACCACCGCCCCTCCCCTCACCTCTAGGCTGGTGCCAAATACCGAACCCAGCTGGACACATGTCCGAAAGAGGTACTCCATCCTCAGGTGTCAGCCAGGTTTCGTTGATGCATGCCAGGCTGGCCCGCCCCTCCTGGATAGAATCTTGGATCACGGGGGCCTTATTACAGACCGATCTGGCATTCACCAGCAGCAGCCTAAGGGCGGGGTCACTCTGGATCTGCTGCTCAGGGCCCAGAGATGTACCTGCAGGGCTGGAATGAGGGACCGCACTTAAACATCGGACCTGCATTCCCCGAGTGCAGCCCGCCCCACGGTACCCGCCATACCGCCCCATGCCCGTCACAACACCTATATGGATCCCTGGAACCCCCTAGATGGAATTCTGCCCCTCCTTCCTTGCTGGCAGGACCAACTCTCTCTCTTCCCACCCCATCCACAATCCCCCCCTTGTTCCAGCAACAAGCATGGGCTCCCGGAACGAGCAGGGAGCGCTGGCGAGCCCCGGTGTCCGCATCTCCTTTTTCTCCCCCCCAGGTGGGGAGGGCGGAGGCAGAAGCGATGGCTCCCACCTGCCTCAGATCCCGGGAGCCGGTGGCGTGGGCTCCCGGAACGAGCAAGGAGCGCTGGTGAGCCCCGGCGTCGGCATCTCTTTTTTCTTCCCCCCAGGTGGAGAGGGCGGAGGCAGAAGCGATGGCTCCCACCTGCCTCAAATCCTGGGAGCCGGTGGCATGGGCTCCTGGAACGAGCAGGGAGCTTTGGCGAGCCACAGCGTCGGCGTCTCCTTTTTCTTCCCCCCAGGTGTTTTGGATAGGATTAACTATATCGAGGAAGCTCATAAACAATTGTCCAACCCCCATTTCTATAGCACACTTGACAGGGACCCTACAGCACATGTGTCTAATATCATTAAAATAGTACTACAGGAAGGACTTGCTTTGGGATTTATTTCAGAATCCACTTTTCGTTTTCTCTTCAATACACACCCGCGAGTACCCATCTTTCATCTATTGCCGAAAATTCACAAACTTCAGCCTGGTTCTATCCATGTACCTTGCAGACCCATTATAGCTGCTAATGATGCCCTTTTGGAACCTATTGCTATCTTTATTGATCACTTTATATGCCCTTTTGCTTCTGACACTCCTTCTTACGTTAAGGATTCCTCCCATTTTATTCAACTTTTAGAACACACTTCTGTTCCTGATGATTGCATTCTTGTTACCATGGACGTGGCTTCCCTCTACACCAATATACCTCTCCAAGAAGCTCGGATTCTCGTCGAACATCTTCTATTATCTCGTACTAATCCCGATCCTCCTACACATTTTCTTTTAGACCTTCTTGATATAGCCTTTGAGCACAATTTTTTCCGGTTCATGTGTGGGAAGGCATCTGGTTTTTGTCTTGCCTGTCATCCTAAACATATTGTAAACAAAAGCCTCTTTGCTTGCATGAGAGACAACGCTCCTTATCTCTCCTTATTTGGGCTCTGACACTTCTGATTGGCTGTATGCCCTAAGTTTTGTTTCTGTTAAGTTTCGTTTCTGGGATATTCTGCTTGCTTAAGTTTCGTTTCTGAGACACTCTGCTTGAATAAAGAGAAGCCTTTAGTATCCTTTGTTCAGCCAAAAGACCAGCGTGTGTGTTTGCTTTTCTCTCTATCTCTGTTTCCCTTCTTACTCTGAGCCTAATGAAGCTGGACTTCGTGGACTTTTAACTCTCTATCTTAAAAAAGATCTGATGATATAAACTGCTGCTTCATGAGACTGATTGAGACATGAATCAGATTTCTACATTCATGGACACATTTTATTTGCAGATATAAGGTGTGGCTATGGGTTCTAATTTCGCCCCCTCAGTTGCTAATATTTTTATGAATAATTTTGATCATACTTTCATTCTCAACCCCTCTGTCAATCCTTTTTTTGCAGACATTTTAATTTATAAATGTTACATTGATGATTTGTTTTTTGTTCTTTCCAATCCGGCTTCTCTTTCTGGTTTTCTTACCTGGATCAATTCTTTACATGCTCATTTATCTTTTACTCACACTGCTAGCTCCGTTTCTGTTTCTTTTCTGGACTTAGAAATTTTTGTTGTTGCCAATCAACTCAACATGCGCCTCTTTAACAAACCCACAGATAGGCATGCCTATTTACAGTTTCATTCTTACCATCCTTCATCTTTGAAAAACAACATACCCTACAGTCTATTTCTTCGGGCTAAAAGGAATTCAACACTTGACTCTGATTTTCAATCAGCTGCTACCAATATCCGACAATCATTACTTATTAGGGGGTACCCCATCCATGTGATTAACAACGCATACAAGAAGGTGACCTATAGATCTAGGTGTTCCATGTTTCAGCACAAGGCCAAGAATACACAGAACAATATTTTTTGGTCTGTAGACTTCACTCCCCTAGCGCAACAAATTAAGAAGACCATACATCGGCACTGGCACATATTAGATTCTGTCTCTGGGTGCAAAGAAAAACCCATGATTGGTTTCCGCAAAACTAGAACCATTGCTGGTATTCTATCCAAAACCGATTGCCTACTCACCTCAACAACTCCTTCTGCATTTCCTGTTGGGCACCATCCTTGTGGACACTGTAAGTTTTGTCGTTACATGTGGAAAACGGATGTAATTCTTATTCCAAGTAGTACTTTTAGACTGCAACTTTCCCGGTTCTCAAACTGCAATTCACGTGAGATCGTGTATATTATAATCTGTCCTTGTGGTTTGCCTTATGTGGGACAATCTTCAAGACCCCTTAAAACTAGACTTGGGGAACACATTTCGCGTATTCAAAATAACGTTGTTACAGCACCTCTCGTTTCTCATTATGTTGACAAGAAGCACGCTCCCACTGATCTCAAAGCTGCTGTACTAGAATCTTCTCCCCCCCGTCAATTTCATTCTATTAATAAAGAACGCTTTTTGTTACAACGTGAAGCATTTTACATCCACCATTTTTCTACTCTTTATCCCACAGGTTTGAACACAGAACAAGATTATTCTGCTTTCCTCTAAGTTTCTATGTCAGTCTCTCCTGCCCCTTGAACAGATTTTTCCTTCTTACTTATGATTTCATTGCTTATTACAGTCATCAATTTCACATGACTCTACCTGGGAATTGTATGTAGCTGTTACATTCTCAGCTTTTTTAACGCTCCCACCCTTTATGAGTATCCTTTCTGAGGTGATTTGCAGTGCGTTGTTACAGGTACTATTGTTATGTTTTAAATCTTTCAGATTTGGTGCTTTTTGGCTTGTTACTGTTTTTTGTATGTAACTGTTTTCGTGTGTATATCATTGTTTCCTGTTTATAACTGTTATCACTTGAGGTCTTGGTTTCCTTTGCAGATCTTGATAAAGAGTACGAAATATTCTGTACCGGAAGAATATCGACCTGTTTCTGCCGCTACCACGTTCCTCTTTTGTGACGTTTGCATAGCCTTCCCGGCTGCCTGTATTGTACATCGTACCTCTTCTTGTATATTACATGATTGTCTACACGGATTCTTTATGGACTTTTGATACTGTTCTTTGGACTTGTTCCCGTCGCTACCACGTTCCTCTTCTTGACATTTGCATAGCCCTGCTGGCTGTCCTTATTGTACATTGTACCTTTTTGCGAATTTTTCATGATTGTCTACACGGACTCCTAACGGATTTATGATACGAACTTTTTACATGTCACTTCGGAACTTGCCCTCCAGATATTTTCAACTTTGTTATGACCTTTATATGGACTCTATTACTAGGCTCCACTATTTTGTTATATTGTAAACTTAGGACATACTATTTTTTCAGATTTCCATTTTCTCGATAGTTGTCTATTGTACCTTTTGGACTTTTCCTTGGTGTGTCCCTAGCTTCTATAGTGTTTGTGTGTTACTAGCTTTTTTCTGGTTGGCTTGTTCGTGTTTGATTATTATCTTTTGTATACCACACATTAAATTCATCCATTTTCTTAGTTTTTGTTTCCATTTTCGGGGTGTATCTTCCTCCCTCCCTTGTTTACATCTTACACCCTTGCCGCTTTTCCTCCCTCCTCCTTCCTTGCTGGCAGGACCAACTCTCTCTCTTCCCACCCCATCCACAACCCCCCCTGGTTCCAGCAACAAGCATGGGCTCCCGGAACGAGCAGGGAGCGCTGGCGAGCCCCGGTGTCGGCATCTCCTTTTTCTTCCCCCCAGGTGGGGAGGGAGGAGGCAGAAGCGATGGCTCCCACCTGCCTCAAATCCCGGGAGCCGGTGGCGTGGGCTCCCGGAACGAGCAGGGAGCGCAGGCGAGCCCCGGCGTCGGCATCTCTTTTTTCTTCCCCCAGGTGGGGAGGGCGGAGGCAGAAGCGATGGCTCCCACCTGCCTCAAATCCTGGGAGCCGGTGGCATGGGCTCCTGGAACGAGCAGGGAGCGTTGGCGAGCCACGGCGTCGGCGTCAACTTTTTCTTCCCCCCAGGTGGGGAGGGCGGAGGCAGAAGCGATGCTGCCATCGAGCATCCTGGCTATGACCCTGTCCCTAGAGAGCAAGAGTAAGGAACATTGAGATAGAAGAGGTCACCCTTGCTCAAAAGCGACTCTAGGGCTCAGTGTTCATCTCCATTATAGTAGCTAAAGAGTCAGTGCTATCTGTGTCTGCAGATGTTTCTGTGGCCATGTGGCAGGCACGACTAGACACCGAAGTGCATAGAATGCTGTTTACCTTCCCACCAAAGTGGTACCTATTTATCTACTTGCAATTTCTTGCTTTCGAACCGCTAGGTCGACAGGAGCTGGCACAGAGATGGGAGCTCACTCCGTTGTGCAGCACTCGGCTCTCGAACTGCTGACCTGCCTACCTTCCAGTTGTCAAGTTCAGTGTCTTAACCCCTAAGCAACTGCAGTCCCTGAGATAGAAAGAGCTATGCAATGGTGGCCTCTCCTCTGTGACTATACCTTCTGCCTTCTGCAAAACTCTGCTATGAGCTCTCTCTGTCTTTCGGCACGCAGCTTTCCTAGGGGAGTGACACTTGAAACTGAACCTTTAAACCTGATTCCCAAATAGCTTTTGCTATAGCATTGAATGTACCCATATTCATTCTGGTGAGGTGACCTTTCAACAATATTAGTCTCATAAAAAATATAATGGCAGATGGGGAAGAGTATATTTAAAATGACAAATCCAAGGAGGCGGTTGTATCAGATGAAAACTCACATGGGTCGATAGGAAGGCAGAAAGGGTGCTTTTGAGGTAGACAGATTTTGCTAGTTTGCATCCATGAAGCCGAAAAGGGGATAGAGCAATGCAATATATATATAGGGATGGATTTTATAGCCTGCAAATTGAAGAGATAGACCTCAGAAGGATTTTGCTTTTTTTCAGACTGTTAGGAGATATTATCCCTGCCAGCGTTATGTTTTGCACAACTAAAAAACAAAATATTAATAAGAACTTGTCTATATCCTCATAGGCTACACCAAAGCCTTTGATTGTGTGGATCACAGTAAACTGTGGCAAGTCCTTAAGGAGATGGGAGTGCCAGACCACCTCACCTGTCTTCTGAGAAATCTGTATGTGGGTCAAGAAGAAACAGTTAGAACAGGATACGGAACTACTGATTGGTTTAGAATAGGAAAAGGAGTACAATAAGGCTGTATATTGTCACCTTGCTTGTTTAACCTATATGCAGAATACATCATGCATAATGCAGAGCCGGATGATGCTCAAGCTGAAATTAAGATTGCTGGGAGAAATCTCCACAACCTGCGATAAAGTCATGACACTACCCTAATTACAGAAAGGGAAGAAGACCTAAAGAGCCTCTTGATGCAGGTGAACGATGAGAGTGCAAAAGACGCTTACTCCTTGGGAGGCAAGCTATGGCAAACTTAGGCAGCATAATAAAAAGTAGAGAAATTACTTTAGTGTATGAGAACCAAGACAATAGAAACAGCCGAAAGGTTGGCTTAACACATCTTTATTGCATGATGGTCCGGGGGAACATGTGGTAATGGCGGATGAACAGCTCAATATATACTGTGGCTATACATTTGAATGTGGCTCCTCGATAGCCCATTGGCTACTGTCTGCGTGACATCACTCCCCGTCACGCCCTTCTTGTCCAGGTGGTGGCGGGAATCTTCCCGCGCTGTAGGTATTTGGGGAATTGGAACCATGTGAGCTAGGCGCTCACTATTGCCCCTAGTGGTCACTAGCTCGCGTCCTAATACAGAAGGTTACAATGTTACAGCTGGTGATTGTTATATCCACTCATTCGAGTGTTACATTACTTAAAGGCACAATATTCCAAACACAACATCTACCCTGCCAACAAAAGTCCGCATAGTTAAAGTGATAGTATTCCCAGTAGTAATGTATGGCTGTGAGACCTGGACCATAAGGTAGGCTGAGCACAGAAGAATAGATGCCTTTGAACTGTGGTGCTGGAGGAGACTCTTAGGAGTCCCCTGGACTTCAAGGAGATCAAATCAATCAATCCTAAAGGAAATCAATCCTGATAGCTCCTTGGAAGAACAAATACTGATGCTGAAGCTCAAGTACTTTGGCCACCAAATGAGAATAGATGACTCACTGGAGAAGGCCCTGGTGCTGGGAAAGATCAAAGGCAAAAGGAAAAGAGGGCAGCAGAGGATGAGATGGCTAGATGGCATTGTTGATGCAACGGGCATAGATCTCGGTGGACTAAGAAAGATGGCAGATGACAGAGGAGCCTGGCATGCGGTGGTCCATTGGGGGCCGGACTCATCTCCCAGTCTCATCTCCCAGACTCATCTCCCAGAATCCTACAGCATTCATGGTCCAGGAATTCTGGGAATTCCATTTTAAAAACACTGCTTCCAGTGTTTACTACTGCTCCATGGGCAGCTCTGGTACTTGAACAAGGCTTCAGTAAAAACAACATTCTTGATCAAGGTGTGAGGATCATGGCTGCTGATTTTTTTTAAAAAATTATTTGAGTGGCTGATGTGGGATTGCAGCCTAATGCCAAAGCTGGTCTATTCAAGTAGTTCTCTGATGACTATTCAAGGAGTAAATGGTTTTGCCCCTTGCTTTTTTGCACCCTCAAACAAACATCCCCAGCTGGCTCTACCATTAGGCAGAGTGAATCCTTGTTTCAGACAATGGAGTAGGAGAGGGAGGAGATCATGCACCTCCTCTCCTCAATTGCTAGAACAGTTTATGATTGTTACTGCCACCTTCTTCTCACAGGACATCACTTTGGAAGGTGGGTGCCCTAGGAAAAGGTTGGCGGGGGTGCTTAAAATAAAGGCCCACCTATTGTCTCAGTTTACAAATTTTGCTCTTGGAAAACAATTGGTATGGTGTGTCA
Organism: Bradypodion pumilum; assembly: GCA_035047305.1. Classification (NCBI taxonomy): domain Eukaryota; kingdom Metazoa; phylum Chordata; class Lepidosauria; order Squamata; family Chamaeleonidae; genus Bradypodion; species Bradypodion pumilum. The sequence continues at coordinate 137,532,640 of JAWDJD010000004.1, forward strand.
TCTTGATCTTATCAACAGTTTCTTTAAGAGGCACCCTTCTGCCCCTCTTGATTATATTAATCTTTTGCCTATATTATAGTCATCAGAGAACTATCAACATCTGCCATGGTGACTCTGTTTTTATTCTGTTGTTTTCTGCATTTGTAAGGCTCTAAATCAGTGGTTCTCAACATGGGACCCAGGCCTTGCAGGGGGATTTCAATTCCCAGAAGCCTAAGTCAGTACATTGGCTGATCAGTGCTTTGGGGAATTGACTTAGACTTCTAGGAATTGAAGTCCAAAAACCAAAGTTTGGGAAACACTGATCTAAATGTAAATGCAGCTTAAGTGTAATTACCATACACTATAAAGTAGTTAGCTCATTAAGGCAAACTCCCAAGGACATATGCACCATAGTGCACCTGTTATTCAGAGGACAGCCCCCCCCCCATTTGAAGGTTATTCATGCAACAGGAACATAAGTTACCTGACCCCTGACTTTATCAGAATAATGATAAGAGGATTTCTGCTGAAGCCATAGCAATTCATTCAAAAAGTGCATCCACATCAATAAAATGTTGCATGTCTGTTCTCTTTTAGGCAATGTACAAGTGGCCCCCTAGTTTTGCATAGGGAGCAATTGTCACCTCACTATTGATGGTTTGAGCTTGGCTGATACACAACACGTTGTACAGATTGGCTGTACAAGGGAAATTAGATGTTATGATCAAGTTAATATGCACAGGCACGCTGGGCTGCTTTGCCGCATCAGGGCTAAAATGGAAGATAAGCAACATCTCATAGCACTCCCTACTCCAAATTTACAGTTCTTAGCAAGGACTCCTTGAATACCAATGTGCTGCCTGTCAGAACTTTGCCTTCATTTACATTCTGAAACTTGTTGAAGCTAGTCAAGCCAAACCAATTTGCCCACCTGATTTGATTGAATGTTTCGCAAACCAACCACCATTGCTTATAGCTTATCTATTTGCAGGGTGAAGGCATTTTCATGCCTGAAGAAGATAACTGGTGGTAAACCTGTCACCTTCTTACACACTCACTCAAAACAAGATGCAGAGAAACCTAGGGAACATAATAAAAAGTAGAGACACCACCCTGCCAACAAAAGTCTGCATAGTCAAAGCAATGGTATTCCCAGTAGTAATGTATGGTTGCGAGAGCTGGACCAAAAGGAGCACAAAAGAATAGACGCCTTTGAACTGTGGTGCTAGAGAAGACTCTTGAGAGTATCCTGGACAGCAAAGAGATCAAATAAGTCAATCCTGAAGGAAATTAACCCGGTCTGCTCTTTGGGAAGGACAAACATTGAAGATGAAGCTAAAGTACTTTGGACACCAAATGAGAAGAGAGGACTCACTGGAGAAGGCCTTGATGCTGGGATGATTGAAGACAAAAGGAGAAGAGGACAGCAGAGGATGAGATGGCTAGATGACATTGTTGATGCAATAGGTGTGGAGCTGAGATGGCTGCTGAAGATGGTGGAGGATAGGGGTGCCTTGTGTGCAGTGCCCCATGGGTTCGCAAAGGGTTGGACTCGACTGTGCAACTGAAAAACAACAACAGAGTACCTAAAGCCATTCAAGTCATGTCACATGAGGCAGACAATCCCACAAACACTTCTCCTCCTTATCCCTGACAGTGGAAAAAAAACACAAATTAAATAATTTGCTGTCTTTTCACAAACCACCCTTCTCCCCAAATATTACTGCCTAAAGCAGCTGCCTTACTGTGTCTATTGGCCAGGACAGCGCTACCTGTTTATTGCCTTTATTTGATTTAATCTTGATTTTGCCTATAGATTTAGGGGACTACATTTGTCTTCCCAAGTGGTCTTGTGAAATACTTCCTCTATTGTGTAACCTGGGTGATTCAGAGGCCTGTATTTAACTGATTAGAGACTGACAATTAAATGAAAATACCCATGGCACAGCTGGTATATTAATGCCTTTATTTTTGATCTTTAGATACACAAGTTGACATTCATGGTTAGAACACATTGTGAGTTAAAAAGATGGCAATCCTTTCATCCCAGTTCCAATTTCTATATGGAACAGAGCAGTCAATCATTGCTCAAATGATTCTCAGCACACACACCACTGGCCAGTCATTCTCTCTCCTTTTATCATTGGTCAGATCCATTCAATAAAAATACAGTATTAGAAGCCTCATGCCTGTTGGTTAAATGAAGATGACTGTCAATGATGGCCCTGAATCCTGTGAGATAATGTCCCTTTGGAAATGGAGTGCACGCAGTGGCTAAGGAACTGTCTACATTGATTGAGCTACACAGGCTGCTTGAAAATGCCTCTACAATGTCTGCCTTAGATTAACACAGTAAATCCTGTTAGCTAGGACATTTGGCAGGACCAAACTTCCTGTAATTTTAAAGTCTTTATTTGAATCTTTAGATATTTATTTTTTACTTTTTAGCCTGGGGGCTTGGATCCTTTGGACCAGTAGATGTCATTGGAATGCAGCTTCAATCATCCCTAATCATTGGTCATACTGACTGAAGTTGATGGACTGCACCAGTAATGGCAGGAGATAGATAGATAGATAGATAGATAGATAGATAGATAGATAGATAGATAGATAGATAGATAGATAGATAGATAGATAGATAGATAGATAGATAGATAGATAGATAGATAGATAGATAGATAGATAGATTGGTGGGATTCAGCAGGTTCGCCCCAGTTGCAGAAATTCCGGCTGGCCCCCACCCATCCAAGTTTTGAAATAAAGTACTGTAGTCCTAATTTGAGTGCAATGCAGGGCTTTCCCCTGGCCATTCCCACAGTACCACGGCCACAGTGTAGGTAGTATTCTTTTTAATCCCACCACTGGAAGGATAGACAGACAGACAGACAGACAGACAGACAGACAGACAGACAGACAGACAGACAGACAGACAGATAGATAGATAGATAGATAGATAGATAGATAGATAGATTGACTGACTGACTGACTGACTGACTGACTGACTGACTGACTGACAGACACTCTTTTTTGTTTCCCTGTTATTTTCCAGCAATTCTTTCTTGTCCCCACCATATAAGCTATTCTGTGTAGAATGGAAGCATATAGTTTGAACCTCTCTTTGTTTACTCAGAAAGAAGTCTCTCTGAATTTAATTAGATATTCCCCAGGAGCAGTTCTTTCCCCCATGAGTTACACTTCTCTGCATACTTGTGCATAGAACAAGCAGTGAAATAACAGTATTTCCCCCGAAAACTGTAGATAATTTTTTCAGTTCTACTTTGGTATGCAGAACTGTGCATGGTTCTCATGCCAGAGGTGGCACGGGTTGCTTTGATTTAAAATGATGTGAAGGATTGTGCCAGAAGCTAGACTTTCAGTGAACACATTTATGGTGGACCTTGAACTAGTTAGGTTAGGATGGTGGATCTTCACTTGCGTTTTCAAACTACAAATGAAATTCAATGCACGTCCTTGGACAATGAGCATCTGTCTGCCATGCCTTTCCCATGAGGTTGTGATAGAGATAAAATCTATCATATTCATTGCTTAGACTTTAGGGAAGAAAGCTATATTTTAATGTTTTTTTAAAAAAAATTGGCAAGAAATATATACTTCAAAATTTCCCCTGTATTGTGTGACATCATCCTTTGCCCTTCCTTCCCCTTCCATCTTTCAATTATATGGGGTAAGGAAATGCCCAGTGCAGTGATACCACATATGTGGCACATATGCTGCTCCAAAAAATGAAGGGAACACCTAAACAACACAATGTAACCCCAAGTCAATCACACTTCTGTGAAATCAAACTGTCCACCCTGGTAGCAACACTGATTGACAATCAATTCCACATGCTGTTGTGCAAATGGAAGAGACAACAAGTGGAAATCAGAGGCAATTAGCAAGGCATCCCCAATAAAGTTGTGGTTTAGCAGAAGGTGACCACAGACCACTTCTCAGTTCTTTGCTTTCTGGCTGATGGTTTGGTCACTGTTGAACGCTGGTGGTGCCTTCACTCTAGTAGTAGCATGAGACGGAGCCTACAACCCACACAAGTGGCTCAGATAGTCCAGCTCATCCAGGATGGCACATCAATGCCAGCTGTGGCACGAAGGTTTGCTGTGTCCGCCAACGTAGTGTCCAGAGCATGGAGGTGCTGCCAGGAGACAGGCCAGTACATCAGGAGACATGGAAGAGGCCGTAGGAGGGCAACAACCCAGCAGCAGGACCGCTACCTCCACCTTTGTGCAAGTAGGAACAGGTGGAGCACTGCCAGTGACCTGAAAAATGATCTCCAGCAGGCCACCAATGTTCATGTGTCTGCTCAAACAGTCAGGAACAGACTCCATGAGGGTGGTATGAGGGCCCGACAACCACAGGTGGGGGTTGTGCTCACAGCCCAACACTGTGCAAGATATTTGGCATTTGCCGGAGAACACCAAGATTGGCAGGTTCGCCACTGGAACCCTGTGCTGTTCACAGATGAAAGCAGGTTCACACTGAGCACATGTGACAGACATGTCAGGGTCTGGAGACATTGTGGAGAATGTTATGCTGCCTGTAACATCCTCCAGCATGGCCGGTTTGGCGGTGGGTCAGTAATGGTGTGGGGTGGCATTTCCCTGGAGGGCCGCACAGCCCTCCATGTGCTCGCCGGAGGTAGCCTGACTGCCATTAGGTACCGAGATGAGATCCTCAGACCCCTTGTGAGAACATATGCCGGTGCGGTTGGCCCTGGGTTCCTCCTAATGCACGACAATGCTAGACCTCATGTGGCTGGAGTGTGTCAGCAGTTCCTGCAAGACAAAGGCATTGATGCTATGGACTGGCCCGCCCGTTTGCTAGACCTGAATCCAATTGAGCACATCTGTGACATCATGTCTTGCTCCATCCACTGATGCCACATTGCACCACAGACTGTCCAGGAGTTGAGGGTTGCTTTAGTCCAGGTGTGGGAGGAGATCCCTCAGGAGACCGTCCGCCACCTCATCAGAAGCATGCTCAGGTATTGTAGGGAGGTCATACAGGCACGTGGAGGCTACACACACTAGTGAGCCTCAGTTTGACTTATTTAAGGACATAACATCACAGTTGGATCAGCCTGTAGTGTTTTCTTCCAATGTCACTCTGAGTGTAACTCCAAATCCAAATCTCCATGGGTTAATGAATTTGATTCCCATTGTTAAGTTTTTTGTGATTTTGTTGTCAGCACATTTGACTACAGTATGTGAACAACAATAGGAATACAGTATTTCAGTTATTCAGATCGTGGGATGCCTTATTTTTGTGCGCCCTTTATTTTTTTGAGCAGTATATTTTTATTATATGTTAGGTGGAACAGAGGAAAAGGAAATATGGAGCAGTGGCAAACCTTTTTACCACCACACCATGCCAAAAAGTAATACCCCACTCTCTTGAGCTGTGGTTCCCAATGTGGGGCACATGCTGCACAGGGGGGCAAATTGAGAATTATTTATTAACAGTGAATGGCGTTTTAGGCTTCCTCCACATGAATAGGAGTTCACTTTTTGAATAATAAGAATTATATGTCACAAGGATCATGATTTTAGAGATGTTTAGGTAGGGCATGGCCAAAAAAGGTTGGGAACCACTTGTCTAGGGCATAACTTTCTTGATTCTCCCAAACTCTCTTTCACAATTTTCCCAACATCTGGTTCTTCAGTCAAATGACTGAACTATTGAGGCATCCAGCTACCCATATATTGGATCAGGAAATAAAACATTTATTATTTATGGCTGATGGGATTTTTAACATTCTAGCCTATTATTTTTACTGAGACAGACTGAATTTAGTGGGCTTGTTTAGTTGAGAGAAAACCACAGTCCAGACAATCAATAACAGCAGTAGAAAATTTTTAAGAACAACAGAAAAAAGAGGACAGCTTTATAATATGAGATTTCTCAATGTTTTTCTAGGAAACTGATTTTTATGGGAAATGTTTGAGATGTCTTAATAAAAACTGCTTAGGACAACATTTTTGCTACTTCTCAGTGTCTACTTTATAGAAATAAATGCCATCCCAAGCAATATTGATCAAGGGACATTAAATATTTCCCTTGATCATGTTTATTCAAAATGCATTGGGAACCAAATCTGTCATGCCCTCTTTTGTCTCCTTTCCTCTTTCCAGAAGGCAACAAACTCCCTATGAAGTAGTGAGCCAGATTTTGTGCTGCCTCATGATCCAATGGAAAGGAGGCAAAGTCTTAGCTGGAGCTAAAGGTAAAGCTCACCCTTGCCCGAAAGCCAGTCGTATCTGACTCTAGGGTTCAGTGCTCATCTCTGTTTATAGCCAAAGAGCTAGCACTGTCTGCATCTGCAGATGTTTCCGTGGATGTGTGACAGGTAGTGCACAGAATGCTGTTTATCTTCCCACCGAAGTGGTCCCTATTTATCTACTTGCAATTTCTTGCTTCAAACTGCTAGGTTGGCAGGACCTGGGACAGAGATGGGAGTTCACTCCATTGTGCAGCACTCGAGTCTTGAACTCCAACCTTCCATTGTGTGAGCCGCCCTGAGTCGGGCTTCCTGACTGGGCGGCATACAAATGTGGAAATTAAATTAATTGAATTAAAATCTAAAGGTATTAAACACAGAAATGTGTCCAGAAATGTACATATGATAGTTTGGAGATAGGTACAGTTGGTTTGAATAACTGTTTCAGAAAAATACTCATGTCCCCCTGGTGATGGGTATACACTGTACTGTAATTGTATTGTGTTCTTTTTTTGGTGGTAATATGTTTTATTTTAAAAATAAATAAACATAAATTGCAAAGTATGTGATGTCCACAGGGACATGTGATTGAAGCCCACTTGAATTCATCTTGATGGAGGGCAGCAGCTTCTTCAATACTGGCCTGGGGCTGAGGAGGAATTTGGGTGCCAAAAGGGCTCAGGACCAGAAAGTGACTTGCAGAACTGGATCAATGGTACGAGTGTCACGGTGCAATACGGAAAGTAAATGCACAGGTAAAATCACTGCATTATATTATTCCAAGACAATCTTCATGGCTGATCACCATGACAATAGCCAATATTCAGAATCAGATATGGCACTTGAAGTAGTAGTGGAAAGTTCCTAATTATGTATGTATGGTGCCTCCCATTGTGCAGCTTTACTGTAGATAGGCAGTGGGAAGACCTTAGATAATTTGTCTACTAGGTCTGTATAGTGGGGGTATGCTGGCTCATACTCTGGAATGGACTGTTGTATAGGTTGCATATTGACACAGCTGATCCGGGCTGCCCCTCCCAGCCCGGAAGAGGGTAAATACGGCTGGCCCCTGACCCAGAAAACCATTACCTCCGCCAACACTGCTGATCCAGGGCTGCACCCTCCCCAAGCCCAGGAGATGGTAAAAGTGGCCGGCCCCTGGCCCGGAGAACCATCGCTGCTGCCGCAGCTGTGCTGGGGCTGCCCTTCCCAGCTGGGCTGGCACCACCAACGCCGGGGTTTGGAGGCCCTGTGGAGCTTGCCCGGCAACCGGCCGGAGGAGGAGGCGGGGAGGAGAGAACTGGCTGCACCTGGGGCTCGCCTTTCCATGACCCCAAAAATGGCTCCCCACCCCCACTGACACCAGACCTCTGGGCCTCTTTCGGGGACTATTTGTCGGTCCCGGGGTGGGAGGCTGCTGCACCCGGTGCCCCTCCCTTTGGCCCCACTGGGCGGGGAGTTCAAGGGACGCTAGAGCTGCGCCACCTCTTCCTGCCAGCCCTGCAGGGGAAAATGGCAGGTAGGAGCCATTCAGCCATCACCACCAGCGCAGCTGCCCTCACGAACATTTGAATTGCGGGGTGCCTTTGTGACTGCTGGGTGGTTGAGGTTGATTTTTGTGGTTTTTATAATGTATGTTATTTTCTTGATGTGATTTTTTGAATTGTAATGTATGATATTATGCTTATTTTTGATGTGATATTTTGTATTGTATTTTGACTTTGAATATTGCTTTTTGAATTGTACTGTATTATATTGTATTGTTTGAGATGTTGTTGCCGCCTTGAGTCAGCCTTGGTCAGAGAAAGGCGGGGTATAAATTAAATTTGAATTGAATGAATTGAATATGTATGTGTGTGTCACCTTTTTCCTCTTAGAGGACTCAAGGCAGTTCACAACAATTAAACTCATAGAATAATCATAAGTTAAATATGATATAACAAACAAAAATGATTTGCAGTGAGGGAATTCGTTCTATAGTTGTAGATTCTCTGTATAAATTGAGGTGGGGTATTTTGGATCTCCTGTTGTTGTATTACATTTGATTGTTTTATTTGATGTATTACTTTGTTGTTTTTAACTGTTTGTAAACAGCACAGTGTGGTCCTGTTCACCAGAGGGATGGGATATACAGTAAATGTGATCAAATAAATATAATTGGTTCCACAGTTGTTCTACAATGGTGAAACAAAATAGTGATGTGAGTCTATTGCCATGGTACTTGCCATCTATCTGTCATAGTTTAAACCAGGGGTGATTCATGGTGTGAGGCATTCCTCCCTTTTTGGATCACAGTCCATTCATGATATAAACCTCTAAAGTTTCTGGGGTAGATAATGCAGCACCTGGATCATATTAAACATCTGTAGGATTAAGGCTCCTTATTGAAATTGGTATGCCAGTTCATAGAAGCTTAGAATAATGGGGTTGGATGGGGTCTGTAAGGTTATTGAATCCAAACCCCTGCTCAATGCAGGAATCCACATCAAAGCAAATCTGACAGACAGTTGTCCAATTTTCTTTTGAATGCCTCTATCTTTGGAGTGCTCATCACCTCCTGAGGGAATTGATTCCATTGTTAGACTGCTCTAACAGCTAAAAGTTTTCTGAGGAAGAGGTTCTCACAAATACCAAGTTACTTTACAGTTACTTAATTTTGAATTAATTCATGAACATGCTTTAGAAAATGATAGCTTATGAATCTAAATGTATCATTATAGAATCTGGGATGTCATTAAAACCAATAATTCATTACATTTGTATCCTACCTTTCCTTCAAGAGCTTACAATGGCATAGAAGATACAGTAAAACCCCAACTTACAAATGCCTCGAGTTACATAAAATTCGACTTACATAATGATTTTATGCTAAAACCACGTCCCGATTTACACAATTTCCTATGGGTTTGCTTCGAGTTATGTTAAAAATCATTTCCCTATGGGTTTGCTTCAATTTACATAAAAATTTCATTTTTCCTATGGGTTTGCTTTGAGTTACGTAAAAATATTTTTTCCTATGGGTTTGCTTCGAGTTACAAAAAATTCAATTTAAGCAAAAGCCTACGGAATGGACTTTTTTTTGTAAGTAGGGGTTTTACTGTATTCTCTTTCCAATGTTATCCCAAAATTAGTTAGATTAAGAGATAGTAGGAACTATAATTGAGTCAAGGTTTGGATAGGCACCTGCTGCCCCTCCTAAAACCTCTAACCCCATGGTGCCCAACAGGGGAGCAATTTGATAATGAGTTATTAAAGTTAATGGCCTTTTAGGCTTCCTCCATGTGAATAGGAGTTCATTTAAAAAAAATAAGAATCATATATCATGGGATCGGCATCAGGATTTTAGAGATGCTTAGGTGGGGCATGGCCAAAAAAAAAGGTTGGGAACCACTACTCTAACCCATATATCATGACAACTCTCTGATTCCAAATCTGAGGTTTGAGAATGCATTTTCTGTGCTTTTCTATCCAAGCCACAAGTTTTCATATTTCACAAAAAGCTACTTTGATGTAATATCAGATTAAATGTTACAGTTCTTTCCCCCACTTATTCAAACTTTGCCATTCACAGTCCTCACAAACATGAGATAAATAATTCATAGAGAAAGGACAGAAGAAGCAGTTCCCTGGTGTTGCTAAAGCCAGTTTTTGATTGCATGCCTTCTGACTGTGCAGAAAGGTATTCAATCCTTCAGAAAAACTCTGGTTTATAAATGTGGGATATTGCTTCTGTGCTCACAATTCAAAATGCAAGGAAATGGTCCAATATAGCCTGACAATTTTGTGTCCACATCCGCAGAAGGAAAAAGTTTTGCAAGGGTTAGTGAGGATGGTTTATGGAATCCCTTCTTGTGTTCACAACCATTCATTAAGAGACACTAAGGAAAGGAAAAACTCAGAACCTGACTCCGTTTGTCATCAGTTTAATGACATCTCATCCAAACACAAAGCAGCTGTCATATCTCTCTCTCTCTCTTCTTTTCCATGGCTTATCTCTCTCTGTGTGGCTTTGATCCTTCCATACCATCTTTTCTCTCTGTCTCTATCTCTCACTGTGACGTTTCTCAATCCTATGGTTCCTGTCTTTCTGTGGCTTTTCTGTCACTCTCTGATTCTCCCCTCCCCATGACTCTTCTGTGTCTCCCTGATCTCTCAGTATCACCTGTAGCTCTTCTAACTTTTCATGGTAATTTTTCTCTCTCCCTCTTACCCCTTTTCTTTCTGTGACTTCTTTTTCTGTGTGTTTATGATAACATTCCTATGGTAAGGCTGTAGCTCTAATATACCCTCTTGCCCAGAGGTAAGCCCTAATTACACCACCACCACCACCACCACCACCACCACCACTACTACTACTAATAATAATAATTTTGTGTCAGAAATTTTTCTAGGTTGAAAGGATTTTTGCAGAAGAAACTATACTCAGAAGATGCCTGAATGAGTCTCCTTTCATGTCCTCAAGAGTTGGGACAGAGACGGGCACTCAATCCATCATGCAGTACCCGGGTCTCGAACTGTCAACTTGCCAGCTTTCCAGCTAACAAGGTGAGCTTCTTAACTACTGAGCCACCGCAACCTCAAGTACCTGGAAGAAGTTTGGCCAACTGGTACTGAATATTTTGATAATACCGCAATAAGCACCCACAGCCAGAATTTATGAGAGTTCTTATTTAAAGCAAGCATTTTAAAGGTCACACATTTTCTAAATGGCAGTATAGATCAACATTAAATAACGATAGCATGTACAGGGAAGTATTTTCTTTTTAGGAAGCTTTGGTGTATGCAAACCAAGACACAGGACACAGCCTCGGGCTGGGTTAACTCAGGTTTATTGCATCGTGGACAGAGGGAACATGAGGTAATGGCGGATCGATAGCTCTTTATATACAGCAGTAATACATTTGAACGTGGTGCCATAGTAGCCCATTGGCTACTGTCTGCGTGACGTCATTGCAGGTCACGCCCTTCTTGTCCAGGTGTAGGTGGTGGCGGGAAAACTTCCCGCGCTGTTGCCTTTGATGAGTTCGGACCAAGAGAGCTTGGACGCTCGCTGCTGCCAGCTGGTGGTCATTAGCTCGCGTCCTATTACAGGGTTTATATGATACAGCTGAAGGTTACATTGTTGCTATAGGCAAGGTTACATTGGCTCAGATACATTGTAATCCATGTGTACAATAAAAACCATCAGAACACAACACCCCTCCCCCCTAGGACGAGACAAAGTCTCGAGCCCACACTTAAACACACTCCCCCCCCCTTAGGAGACAAAGTCTCTCAGCCAAGATGGCTTATTACGAACACGCTGGGGTCTCGATGCGGGCTGCCTCTCCCCGGGTTTGCTACCTTCTCTTTGTCCCCTGGTTTCCTGTCCTGTAATATGAGAGGGAGACTCGTTAGTGACTTGCCGCGGCTCCGCGGCGTTGTTGGGAGGTGTGCTCTTTCTTAGGGAGGAACCGGGGGCACTGGGGGCTAACGAAAAACCCCTCTTCTCGCTTGGATGGGTGGGGGAACACTCCTGAAAACCCCCCCGGCTCGCAAAATCAAAACCAAAATCACAATCGGGGGCAGCGGTCGCGAACTCCTCTCCCCCTTCCCCGGCCCCTGATAAGACTGGCGTATCAAAAGGATATGAGTCGGGGCCGCTGCTACTGCTTCCTTCCCCCCTTGCTTGGGACTGTTGTCCACTGCTGTCTCCCCCTTGGGTTAAGCGGGTGGGGGAGAACCCTAACGCTGAATCCTGTTGCTGAGCTCCACTGACTGGCCCACTCACTCGGTGCCTCAGTTGGTCTGCGTGCCTCCTCCAAAGGAGGCCGGTGTTAGTCTCGACCCGGTACGACACTGGCCCCGTCTGTTCTACAACCGTCCCTGGCACCCAGGCTGGCCCTGCGCTGGAATAGTTCCTGCAGTGAACAGGGTCCCCGGCGGCGAAACCTTTCGAGACTGCCAACCCTATGTTTTTACCTTTATCCTCGACTCTCGTCGGGTCTAGCCTGGACAGGATCGTGGTCAGTTTTCGCCGCATCAAGAGCTCCGCCGGCGAGTAGCCTGACGCTAAGGGGGTTACCCTATACGCTAAGAGGAACTGGCATACTTGGTGATTCAGGTCCCCCGGGCCCATGCGCCGCAGCGCCTCCTTCGTTGTCCGCACCAGCCGTTCCACTTGGCCATTCGTGGCCGGGTGAAACGGTGCGGATGTGACATGCCGAATGGCGTTTACCTCCATGAATGCCCCGAACTCGGCGGAGGTGAAACAACTAGCGTTATCGCTGACCAAAGTGTCGGGTAGACCGAAAGTGGAAAAGACCCTCCTTAGCTGGCTAATTGTCGTGGCGGAGGACGTGCTCTTTACTGGGATAACCTCCAGCCACTTGGAGAACGCATCCACCACCAGGAGAAACATGGTTCCTCGGAATGGGCCAGCGAAATCCACGTGCACTCTGGACCACGGCCCCCTAGCTGTGTCCCACTCCCTATGCGGGAGACGGGCCGCCTCAGGTCGGGATCCCTGGCAAGCCTCGCAAGTGCCGACCATGTGCTCAATGGCCGCGTCCAGCTGTGGCCACCAGAAGTAACTCCGGGCCAGCGCCTTTGAACGAACTATGCCCGGGTGGCTGACGTGCAGCAGTTCGAGCACCCTCGTCCGCAGGGGCGTAGGGACCACCACCCGTTGGCCCCACAGAAGGCACCCCCTCTCTAGGGACAACTCTAGCTTTTTCCTAAAGAATGGGTCGAACTCTGTACTCGGGGACGAAGCCGGCCACCCCTTCTGCACCCATGAACTGACTTTCTCCAGCGTCCTGTCCTTGCCAGTCGCCCTAGCAACGTCGGCTGGTACTATTGGGGGTGCGTCTAAAACCTCAATGAGCAACACCTGGCGGTCTCTTTCTGCTCTCGCCTTTTGGTCGTCCGACAAGGGCAGAGGGGATCTCGAAAGCGCATCAGCATGGCTGATCTCCTTTCCGGGCCTGTACTCTAACTCATGTTGGTACGCGTTGAGGAAAATAGCCCATCGCAGCATTCTCGGGGACAGGATCTGCGGCGTGGGCTTGCTTGCCGTGAAAATCCCTAACAGCGGCTTGTGATCGGTCACGATTTTGAACGGGCGGCCATACAAAAAATCGTGAAATTTTTTGGTCCCCGCTACTATTGCTAACGCTTCCCTGTCGGTTTGTGCGTAATTTCGCTCCGCTTGGGACAGGGACCTTGAGTAAAACGCTACCGGGGCCTCCCTTCCGTCTTCCAACACGTGGCAAAGCACCGCCCCCACCCCCACCGGGGATGCATCACACACTAGGACCACTGGCCGTTTGGGGTCGAAATGCGTCAGGATTGCCTCAGATGTTAGGAGTTGCTTTAGCTCTTTGAACGCCCTCTCGTGCTCGTCACCCCACATCCATGCCTCCTCCTTTTTAAGTAACCGATGGAGCGGTTCGGCCACGGACGCCTTCCGCGGGAGGAATGTATGGTAAAAATTGAGGAGCCCCAGGAAGGACTGTAGCTCGGTTTTGGATGTGGGGCGAGGGGCCTTTTTAATGGCTGCTACCTTGGATTTAGACGGTTTAATCCCCTCGGGTGTGATCCGGAACCCTAAAAACTCGACTTCGGTTTCGAAAAAGACACATTTATCCTTCCTCAATCTCAGCCCCGCTTTCTCGAACACGGTCAGTACTTTGTCCAACCTTTTTGCTAGTTCAGCCTCACTCCCCCCTGTTATCAACACGTCATCAAAATAAGGCAACACCCCCTCCAGGCCCTTTAGGAGGCGTTCCACAAGCGATTGAAAAAGGCCGGGTGCCGAGTTCACGCCGAACTGTAACCGCGACACCTGGAACGCTCCCTTATGTGTAACTATCGTTTGTGCCGCGGCCGTGGCGGGGGTCACAGGAAGTTGCTGATAGGCTTGTGCCAAATCGAGTTTAGCGAAACACTTTCCCCCATTTAGCCTGGCCAAAAGGTGGCTGATCACTGGCACCGGGTATGCATTAGGGCGGATCGCCTTGTTAATTGTACACTTATAATCAGCGCAAATGCGCACCTCCCCGTTAGCCTTGAGGGCCGTTACAATTGGAGTTTCCCACTCCGCGGAATCAACAGGAATAAGAATCCCCTGGCCCACCAGTTTGTCCAGTTCCGCCTCTATCTTGTCCTTGAGTGCGAACGGCACCCTGCGTGGTTTGAGTCTTATCGGGCGGACCTCCGGGTCTATGTCGAAAGCTACAGGGGGTCCCTTGAACTTTCCGAGTCCTTTCTTAAAAACGGCGGGATGCGCATCGCAAACCGCTTGTATAGGGTCCCCCCCCCACGGTATGCACCCCCCCTATGAACAAACCTAAAGGCTGAAACCACTGTGTCCCTAGGAGGCTACAGCTTCCCCCCTTGAGGACAACTAGGGGCAGTTCCGCAGAATGTCTCTTAAAATTGACCCGAAATTTCCCGACCCCCAACACCGGAATGCTGTTTCCCTGTACGTCCCGTAGTGTGGACCTCAACGCTTTAAGCTTGGGCCGCACGTGGGGGTCGATTTTCAGGAACTCTTTCTGGGGAATTATGGAATAGGAGGACCCCGAGTCAATTTCCATCTTAATAGGGGCCCCTTGTACTAATACCTCAACGAAGTAATGGGACTGTCCCGCGGACACGCTGAACACTGGGGCGTCGTCCTCGCTGCCGTCCGAGACGCGGCCCACGCCGTCCTGCTTCCTCGTGGTCTGGGCGCCATCTTTGGGCCTCGCTGGACGGTCCGGTCTGGCCGCGCGGTCTTGTGACTGCCTCCGGCCCTCTTTCCGCTTTCTGCACGCCTTGGCGATGTGCCCCCGACGGCCGCAGGTGTAACACTCGGCCTTCCTGAACGGGCATCTCGCGCGCTCGTGGGCCGCTCCGCAACCCTCGCAGCGTCGACCACCCTTCCGGACCTTCTGGACCTCCTCGCCGTCGCTGCCTTCCGTAGACGACTTTGAGGCCCGTCGAGTCGCGTGCACCGACTGTCCGGTCTTCCCGTGCACCGAATTTTCCGCCTTGCCGGCTCTAGGACGCCACTCACGCCACTGGTGCATCTCGTCCACTCCAGCATTCGTGGACTCTGCGGCTTCCGCGGCCTCTATGACCTCTGCCAGCGTGGGTGGCGGCTCCTTATTCATCAAGCTGCGCTGTACCTCCTTGTCTTTCAGGCCACACAACACGCCGTCCCTGAGGACCAACTCCAGGATATCGCCCCATTTACAGGGGGCGGCGGCTATCCTCATGGCGGCCACGAATGCCTCAACCGACTCATCCGGCGCTTGGACTCGCCTCCAAAACGCGCTCCGAGCGGGAAACATTGCCCTCGAGGGGCAGAACCGCTCTCGCAGCAGTTTCATGATGTCGCTCGCCTTAAAGTCGCTCACCTTCTTCGGAGCGATTATGCCCACCAGCGTCCGCTTGGTTTCCATCCCGAGCATTCTGGTGAGGATGGCCCTCTTCCTCTCCTCGTCTTCTCCTTTGACTCTGAGTTCCACCAGGGCCGCCTGGAAATCCATCTCAAGCAGCTCCCAGTCTTGCGGTTTGGTGATGTTGAAACCGCTCTGTGCCCTGGCTGTTCCGTGGGGATCCATAATCCCACCTTCGTCGCCAATTTGGTGTATGCAAACCAAGACACAGGACACAGCCTCGGGCTGGGTTAACTCAGGTTTATTGCATCGTGGACAGAGGGAACATGAGGTAATGGCGGATCGATAGCTCTTTATATACAGCAGTAATACATTTGAACGTGGTGCCATAGTAGCCCATTGGCTACTGTCTGCGTGACGTCATTGCAGGTCACGCCCTTCTTGTCCAGGTGTAGGTGGTGGCGGGAAAACTTCCCGCGCTGTTGCCTTTGATGAGTTCGGACCAAGAGAGCTTGGACGCTCGCTGCTGCCAGCTGGTGGTCATTAGCTCGCGTCCTATTACAGGGTTTATATGATACAGCTGAAGGTTACATTGTTGCTATAGGCAAGGTTACATTGGCTCAGATACATTGTAATCCATGTGTACAATAAAAACCATCAGAACACAACAGAAGCAATGGTAGGCATTGGGAAAACAACTGTTGAAGAGACTATGTATAGCCAAAGAATAGTAGCAAAAATAGTAGTAGTGTTTGAATGAAATGAACTTTTTTTTTATTTTTTTAAAAGGTGATTGTCATACCTCTTTGGGTTTGGCATGGAGCAGTGTTTCCCAACCTTTGGTTCTTGGACTTCAATTCCCAGAAGCTTAAATCAATTCCCCAAAGCACTGATCAACTAATATACTGACTTAGGCTTCTGGGAATTGATGTACACTTGTGGGGCATGGGCCTCATGTTGGGAACCTCATGTTGTCTATCATGACTCTGTCACCCCGATCTCAATTCAGGAACTAGTTCAAAAAGGGTAACTTTTTTGTGGGAAACTCCTACCTCCAAGAGGCCTGCTGTTTGAGGTTTTTTAAAAAATACTTTGGATCAATCCTTTGTAACAACTGAAACTTTCCAAGCTGTCTTGGGGGTCTGCCCCACACAGGGCATGAATTTGGGGCAGATTTCTCAGTTATGCAGGCAAGGATTGTATGAGGTTTCTTCCAGGATTATTTTAGAGTTTGGAGTTAGGCATGTAGACTTCTGCATCAAACACTTTTAAATAGACAGTAATCTCTCTTAAATGAAGCCAGGCTGCCCTCTCTTATCTTTGTACTTCTGCCCAGAACATCAAAAATTAGTGTCTATGTTGCTGTGAGAGTATGGCTCAGAATCCTAGTCAAAAATCAGCAAGCAATATCTTGAATGCCTCGTTAGTGGTAAAGTCATTGACTGTGTGGATCTTGAATAGTTATGGATCATTTCAAAAGAAATGGGTGTACCTGAAAATTTGATTATCCTGAGGAGTAACCTATCCAACAGACACAAAACTGCTGTTAGGACAGGATTAGGAGAAAGTGAATTGATTTCATCTGGCAAGACTGTTTTTGTTTTTTAGACAAAAATGCATAACTTCTAATTGTTCAACCTATGTACAAGGTAAGTAAAGGTAAAGGTTTCCCTTGCTCGAAAGCCAGTCGTATCCGACTCTAGGGTGCAGTGCTCATCTCTGTTTCTAAGCCGAAGAGCCAGCGCTGTCTGCTTCTGCAGATGTTTCCGTGGTCATGTGGCAGGCATGACTAGACACCGGAGCGCACGGAACGCTGTTACCTTCCCACCGAAGTGGTCCCTATTTATCTACTTGCAATTTCTTGCTTTCGAACTGCTAGTTTGGCAGGAGAGATCATACAAAAAAACTGATTTAGATTCAAATGGAGAAGGAGTCAACACTGATGGAAGAAAAATAAATAATTTAAACTACACTGTATTAAATTTAAACTACTACAATTTAAACTACTATGCTGTATTACTGGCAAAACAACAATGACTTGAAACAATTACTGAAGAAGATTAAAGAAAAGTGCAGAAGCAAGATTACAGTTGAACTTTAGGAAAAAATAGTTTCTACAAAAAAATTAGGTAACTTTCAGGTTTAGCAATGAGGAAAATCAAAATTGTTTTGATGAAGAAAACAAAAACAATTTTCTATGTGCTTGTCCAATCATCAATCTAAATGCAGGCTGCAACAAAGAAATCAGAGGAAGACTGAGATTTGGAAGGGCAGCTATGAAAAATCAAAAAGAGATTATGAAGTATAAAGATATATATGAGATAAATAACAACTAAATACTAGAGCAAAAAATCAATGTGCTATTTCGGATTATGACATACAGCTATGAAAGCAGGACAGTGAAAACAGCTGATGGAAAAAGATTCATTTGAAATTAAGTGATGGAGGAGAGCTTTACAGATACAGCAGACAGCTGGAAAGACAAATTATGAGAGCTCAATATGGGAAATGTTGGCTATTCATCTTTGTTGCATAGTATGAGATAGGGGATAAACAATAATAGTACCTACACAGAAGTGTGTTGAGATCAGCCTGGTCTCAGCCCCTACTTGCCCTTTTAGGCCCCACCCCAACACACAAACTAGCACTTTGTATTGTAAAATCACCCTAGAACATTGATCAGGGCTTCTGGAAATTGAAGTTCAAGAACAGCTGGAGTGCCAAGGTTCGCCATCACTGCCTTAGAATCTTTTAAAGTAGAAAAAGGTATCCTTACTTACACAATTAAAAAAGGGAATTTCCAGAATGTGGGGAGAACCTCCATGCTTGTTGCTTGGTTGGAGGTCAGAGGAAGAAAAATATTATCAACAAACAATGGAACATACCTGTCAACTTTTGGCTTTGAAAATAAGGGAAATTTTGTGGGTGTGGCTAAATAGGTGGGCATGGCCAAATAGGTGGGCGTGGCCAAATTAGCTCCACCCCTTCTCCCGACTCAAGTCCTTAAAGCATGGAGGTATTACAAACAGGAGATGACATGACGTCACAAACTTGAAGCCGACTAATCTGCCATGTTAGTTGGCCCAAAACATTGCCTTATGGTGCTTTGATTGTGTGGAGTTGTGAAAGTAGATCGGGGTTTCCCCTTTAATATCAGTGGGTGGGGGGTTGCGATTCCCCTCTCCTGGGTCCTGTGGGTCCGTGAGGGTTGGGGGGACAAAAGGAGTCAGTCCCCCCAACCTTTCTGGCCCCAGGGGACCCAGCGGAAAGGGGGATCGCAACCCCCACCCACTGATATTAAAAGGGAAACCCCGATCTACTTTCACGACTCCACACAATCAAAGCCCCGGATGGGGCTGAACCTCGGTGCTGCCTACCCACCTGCCACCCCGGCTTCCGAGGTACCCAGTCACTTGCTTCCCGCCACGGCCCAGCTGGTGCTCCTCCTCCTCCTCACCCCCGGCTGGGGGTGTGGTCTCTGGATGGAGGCCACGCGGCTGCGGTGGTAGCTGGCCTTCCCGCTGCGGCCCAGCTGGTGCTCCTCCTCCTCCTCACCCCTGGCTGGGGGTGTGGTCTCCAGGTCCGGACGGCCCCCGCCCGGCTCCGGATGGAGGCCACATGGCTGCGGCGGTAGCTTGCCTTCCCACCGTGGCCCAGCTGGTGCTCCTCCTCCTCCTCCTCACCCATAGCTGAGGATGTGGTCTCCAGGTCCAGGCGGCCCTTGCCCGGCTCTGAATGGAGGCCACATGGCCGTGGCGGTAGCTGGCCTTCCCGTCACGGCCCAGCTGGTGCTCCTCCTCCTCACCCTTGGCTGGGGGTGTGGTCTCTGGGTCCGGGCGGCCCCTGCCCAGCTCTGGACAGAGGCCACGTGTCCGCAGCGGTAGCTGGCCTTCCCACCGTGGCCCAGCTGGTGCTCCTCCTCCTCCTCACCCCCGGCTGTGGGTGTGGTCTCTGGGTCCGGGCAGCCCCTGCCCAGCTCCAGATGGAGGCCATGCAGCCATGGCGGTAGCTGGCCTTCCCACCATGGCCCAGCTGGTGCTCCTCCTCCTCCTCACCCCCGGCTGGGGGTGTGGTCACCGGGTCCAGGCGGCCCCTGCCCGGCTCCGGACGGAGGCCACGCGGCCGCGGTGGTAGCTGGCCTTCCTGCCACAGCCCAGCTGGTGCTCCTCCTCCTCCTCACCCCCAGCTGAAGGTGTGGTCTCTGGGTGGCCCCCGCCCAGCTCTGGACCGAGGCCACACGGCCACGGCAGTAGCTGGCCTTCCCACCGCAGCCCAGCTGGTGCTGCTCCTCTTCCTCACCCCCAACTGGGAAAATAAGGAAAAATATGGGGAAAATAATAAAACGGGGGGGCAGGAAGAGGGGCAAAAATAAGGGGTTTTCCTGGGTAAAATGGGATGGTTGACAGGTATGCAATGGAAATAGGAAAACAAGCAGGAAATGGGGTGGCTTGCTTCAAATGCCACAGGCAGAAAGAGAACTTTACCAATCAAGTTAGTTGCAAATGACAATAACATTAGGTTGCAACACATTAGGCAGGATCACTATTATCTCAACATCTGGATCAGTTCAAGCCATATTGTTCACCAGAAGCTGAGATGAGACTATGATACTTTGGAGATAGCATGAGAAGACTTTTCTAACTAGAAAAGACAATAATAGTAGGTTAATTGAAAGTTGATAGGAAAAAGTAAAAGGCATTGAGGAAACAGAAAGTACTGACATGAGATGGATTTGCCTCATTGGCTTTTACTCTGCAAGACCTGAACAAGATTGTTAATGATAGAATCCTTTGGAAGTCATTATTTCATAGGTTCACCCTAAGTCACAGCAATTTAACAGCACACTACCAGTGCAAAATTGCATCTGTTGAGAATAATGAATGTGGTACAAATGTGAAACTATACAAATAATTGTTGCTTATCATTATTGTTTTTACTCCATGTTTTCTAAACTAAGAAATATGCTTTCTTCCTTCTTTTGCATCCAGTAGATGGTAAGGTGAAGAGTACTACAGGGAAACTTTGCCTTTTACGAATGATGGGAAAGTTTTTCAGTTGGTGTGTCTTAAAGAGGGACAGACCAAAGTGGTGGAAAAGATGTCCTTTTGGATTGTGTGTGTGCCATAGCTGTCAAGTTTTGGATTTGAAAATAAGGGGAATTTCCTGGACAAAATGGGAAACATGACAGCTATGCTTATCCTGTGCCCTCCAGTGGTGACATTAGGGTATTGCAGTCTGACTGATATGGGACACCGCTGTGAAAGAGGGTAAAATACGGGAGGTTCTCGGCCAATGCGGGACACTTGACAGCTATGTTGTGTGCTGTTAATTAAAACATTCTGCATTATTTTGAACAAAACCTTGCAGAAACAAATCTCAATCTAGTTGTAAAAAGAGGACTGATTTAACATTCACTGGGGAGAAATGTGTGGGTTGAGAGAATAACCTTGCAAGTAACTTATTTTTTTTAAAAAAAGAATCGTCAAACTACAGAAATAATTATAAAGAAAAACAGGAGAAATCTCTGCCCCATGAGCCTGACAGCTTTTTGCTAGTCTCAGTGATTCCATGGAATTCAATGATCCAATTAATCATACTGACAGGTAAGCTTCCTACGATTTAAGCAGCTGAAAAATCCTTCTCTCTCTCCTTCCCCTACCAGCCTCTTGATTGAAAAAGTCAGAGCTAGAGCCTGCATAAGCAGAAGGAAGAGGTAAAATAACAAACTGTAGTACAGTAAAACCCCGACTTACATATGCCTCAAGTTACATAAAATTTGACTTACACAATGATTTTGTGCTAAAACCATGTCCCAATTTACATGATTACCTATGGGTTTGCTTCAAGTTACATAAAAATTTCATTTTTCCTATGGGTTTGCTTCAAGTTACATAAATAACCAATTTAAGCAAAAGCATACAGAACAGACTTTTTTTTCTCAAGTAGAGGTTTTACTGTATTTCAAAGGGGATTAAATAATCATCTGGTTATTTTTAAAGCCTCTGTAAAAATCTAGTATACAAAGGATGCATTTTTAAAACTGTTTTTATTTATGGTGAGTTATTGCTAGTAGGACAGTAGTGGCTTAGTAGTTATGATGCTGAACTAGATGACTGGAACTTTGGCAGGACAGCTGCTTAAGACCCAAGTGCTGCACAATGTAGTGAGCACTTGTCTCTGTCCCAGCTCCTGCCAAAGTAGCAGTTCAAAAGCAAGAAATTGCAAGTAGATAAATAGGTACTATTTTGGTGGGAAGGTAAACAGTGATCTGTGCCCTTCAGTGTTTAGTCATGCCAGCCACATGTCCACAGAAGTGTCTGCATATGCAGACAGTGCTGGCTCTTTGGCTATAAACATCGATGAACACCAAACCCTAGAGTCGGATATGACTGGCTTTCAATCAAGGGTGACCTTTACCCATTGCTAGTAGATGATTAGGTATGGTCCCCCTCACCAAGACAAAGGAAGTTGTATTCTTTGAACAGCAAAGGTTTAGGCTTTCCAAGAAAACAAATGGTGAACAGAATGAAGAAGTGTGGTTGGTAATTTTATCAAATCCACTAAAGCGGTACCTATTTATCTACTTGCAATTTCTTGCTTTAGAATTGTTAGGTTGGCAGCAATTGGGACATAGACAGGAGCTCACTCCATTCAGCAGCTTAACCACCTTAGTCCTTTCTTCTATCTTACCCTGTGCTAATTCACTTAAGAAAGGCTGTCACTGGAGGAATGTTGAGGTAGAGTTTGTATTACCTTATGTGAGTGTGTGTAGGGGGTGGGGACAGCTTCCTTCAGTATACTATTCATTTTTAGGCAAAGGCAAGATTGGTCAACAGGTATGAAAGGAATTTGTCAACATTATCATAGTGCAAGTTATGAATTTTAAAATGTTTAATTTTTAACATATCTATACAGCTTATGCAAAGACATTCAAGGACAAAATCCTAAAACATTCAAACCAGCAAAAAGTTATTAAATCAATAAAGCAGGAGTAAAAAAAACTGTTAATGTTATGAGCCATCAAGCTTCTTTGACTTATGATGACCCTCTGAATTACTGACTTTCAAAAGGTCCTTAACAGCTGTTTTCAGCTCTTGCAAATTCAAATAAAGCAAGTAAAGCTTAAGGTTAAGTTAAAGGCCTCCCTTGTTTGAAAGTAAGTTGTGTTCGACTCTAAGAGACAGTGCTTGAGGAAGGAGGGAGGAGCCTAAGGTAGCTGGTTGGAGTGATTTCTGTCGTCTCCTTCTCCAGACAAAGAAAAAAGGTCCTATTTGGGTTAAAAGTACCATGGAACTTGCCAAAAGATAGCTACTGCAGTCCTTTGGATGATAAGGTACCGTGGGAGGTGTTGAAGGTCCTGTTGGAAAACTATTTACTGATAAATCTTCTGTTGAAAAATACCGGAGAGAAAAGTGCTAAGTAGCAGAAGCCTTTGGCTGCAAGGCTTTTAAAAGCAATAGACCTGCCATCTCCCTTTTGTTGCTGTGAGGACTTTCTTTTTCACCTCTTTACCTCTGATACAATTTTGGAGGAAAAGGCTTCATACAAGATTGGTATGGAAAAGTTTACAGTTTATCCACTAAAGCTGTTTCTTTTTTTTTGCCATCCTAATTTCAGAGGGAGGAACCACCATATTGGGCTGAGCCGACAGCTGGCATGAAGCTAGGTGCCTTTTGTGATATTTGTGGACTATTGATAGCTGCAAGTTGCTGAGCAAATAATATCAGGTACTGGTGGAAAATATTTGTGGACTATTGATAGCTGCAAGTTGCTGAGCAAATAATATCAGGTACTGGAAGAGAGACAATAGTAAGAGACTTTTTTTACAAGAGTTACTGCAGCGGTGGTGGATCAAAATAAATGAAGAGGAGAGTCTGGAAAAAAGAGACTGTATCTGATAAAGCATATAGATTTCTTGTCAGTGCAGATGACAGCCCAATAAGCAAAGAAGAATCTGAAAATATGGATGCAAGACTACCCTCTAAGGAAAAACCGAGTGGAGATCTGACTCTGTTGGAATTAAAAGACTTTATAACTACAAAATCTAATGAAGATAAAAAAGAAATTAAACAGTTTGTTAAAGAGGTGGTCAGAGAGGAAGTGCAATCTCTGGAAAAATCAATTTCTGGATTAAACATGAGAACCAATACTTTGGAGTCAGAGGTTAAGGACTTGGTGGAGATTGCAGTAAGGCATGAAAGTACTATGGACAAAAGATGTAAGCAATTGGTGAAGCTACAGGATCAATTGAAAAAGAAAAACATCAGGATTAAGCCCCCCCCCCATGGATAAAGACAATTTAAAAATTGAAGTGGTTAAATGGTTACAAACCTTTGCTTTGGACTCTGGCCCAATTAAAGAAGAAGAGATCAAAGCAATTTTTAAGGTCAGTTTCAAGAAAGGTCAACGGCCCAGAGATATGATAATTACTTTTGTATCTGGTTATAAAAAAGATCAAGTAATGGACTATTTAAGGAAGCATGGTGACTCTGCATTAAAGATAGGAGAAATAAAAGTACAAGTATATAATGATTTAAGTAATGAGACTATTCAATGGAGAAGACAGATGAAGCCGATAACTGAAATTTTGTTTAATTGCAATATAAGATATCAATGGGGTTTCCCTATCTTCTTAAAGATATTTCATGATGGGAAGGTGGTTAGAGCAGAGGACCCAAAGGGAGCAATGAGACAACTTGAATTACTAAAAATTATAGTAATGGGAGACCCAAACTGGAAAAAACTGGTAAAAAATATCTATGGAGAAGGTTCAGAAGGATCAAAGGGGAAAGAGGAGTATCAAGCAAAGGGGAGAGACCATTCAAGGGGGAAACAAAGGGAGAAACCTTCGGGTTATGGAAGTGGAGGGGAAATAAGAGAAGAAAAGGATGCAGAATTGTCTGGTGCAAAGATAAAGCCAAAAGCCAAAAAGTAAAAATAATATATAAATATAAATAGGCACAGGCAAGAAAGTGTTAACAATTTAGGAATATGAATATGAATAGAATAGGTACCAAAAGAATTAAAATAGAGGAAAAATAAGAGAAGGAGATGGGGAATAGTGAAAGAAGGATTTTAGAATAGAAGGGATAGGCTCTCCCTCCTCCTCCTCCCCCATTCCCTAAATGGGAGTGGCCAGGCAATATTTAACCTGGCGGGGGGGGGGGGGAGAATGAGGTTTTTGAGTGTTGCCTGTTGGTGGGTGGAGGGTTATATGTTATAAAAAAAGAGAGACAGTGCTTATCTCCATTTACACCCAAGGAGCCAATGCTATTTGCACTTGTGGTCATGTGACTAGACATTGGAGCACACAGAATGCTGTTCCCTTTTTCACCACAGTGGTACTTATTTAATTAACTTGCAATTTCTTGCTTTTGAACTGCCCTAATTTGGTGTTCAGGGAAGCAAGACAATAGAAGCAGCCGTAGCCTGGCTTAACACATCTTTATTGTACGAAGTACAGTACGAGCACAAGGTAATGGTGGCAATAAAACTCTTTTTATACAGTCACTATACATTTGAATCTGGTTGCACGGTAGCCTATTGGCTAGTGTCGGCGTGACATCATCCGGAGTTCCGTCCTTCTTGTCCATGTGTGTCCGTGGCGGGAAGGTTTCCCGTGGCTGTGCATGATTGGGGAATTGGTACCATGTGAGTTGAATGCTCGCTACTCTCATCTCTGGTAGTACGCTTGCATTCCAATAGCAGCTGAATACAATGTATCTTTACAAAAGGCTTAAGTATACATTTCCTGTAGAACCGGTTACGTTTAACTTAAAGGCATAATGTAGCAGTTACATTCCATACTATTCCATACACAGCATGCTTTCCCCCTAGGATGGGATGAAGTCCCTCAACCAAAGTGGTTTCCCACATGTGCATTTGGGGCGTGCGGCTGCTGAGCTTGGCTCAGGGGCCCTTGCACTTCTCTGCTCTCTTGGTTCTTGCCCTGCAATAGGAGGGATGGACTCATTAGCGGTTTGCTGCAGTTGTGCAGACCCTGACTAAAACGTGGGGAACTGGGGTTTTGCGTTTGCGCCGGCCCTGACTGGGGGGCCCTTGGCTGGAAACGTGGGGTTGGGGTGAACTCTAATGTCGAGAAACCGGGAGCTACTGGGACTAACAAAAAAACCTGCTCTTTGCTCGGACGGGTGGGGGAACACTCTGAAACCCACCTCCCTGGTTCGGAAACTCAAAATCAAACTCTTCCTCCCCGCCAAATTCGTCCCTCTCTTACAAAGTATCACTGGTGTCCAAAGGGTATAGGCTTGTATCAACACCCCCCCTAGGTGGGGATTGCCAATTCACATTTGTACTCGAAGGGTACCCCGTGTCTCCCCCTTGGGATAAGCGGGTGGGGGAGTACCCTAACACTGAATCCTGTGGCTGGATGTCTGTGTCCTGCTTATTGGTAACCCTACGTCGGAGTTGATCGGTGTGCCTTCTCTATAGTAGACCTGTGCTGGTCTCCACACAGTACGAAACTGGCCCCGTTTGCTCTATGACTACTCCCAGGACCCAGGCTGGCCCTGCAGCCACGTAATTCCTGGAATATACAGGCTCTCCAATTCCGAAACCTTTGGTATTACCTATTTCTATGTTCCTCCCTTTATCCTCCGCCCTTGTGTGGTCCAACCTAGTTAGAAGCATTACAGGTTTCCTGCGCACGAGGAGCTCTGCAGGTGAGACCCCCAACGCGAGTGGCACAGCAGGAACTGGCACAGCTGTAGGTTCAGGTCTCCAGGGCCCATGCGCCGCAATGCCTCTTTTGTAGTTCGCACCTGGCGTTCTATCTGGCCATTTGTTGCAGGGTGGAAAGGGGCAGAGGTGATGTGCCGAATGGCGTTTTTCTCAATAAATGCCTGAAATTCTGCAGACGTGAAGATACTGGCGTTGTCGCTCACAAGCACGTCTAGTATCCCGAAACAACTAAACACCTTGCACAATTGCTTTATGGTTGCGGCTGACAAGGTGTTGGGCATCGGAATTATCTCCAACCACTTGGAGTAAGCATCTACTATTAGCAGGAAAAGGGTGCCCCTGAAAGGACCCGTGAAATCTATGTGTACCCGGGACCACGGTCCTCTGGCAGTGTCCCATTCTCTGCGGGGAAGTTGGGACTCTTCGGGTCTAGAACTCTGGCAACTCTCACAAGTGCAGACCATGTGCTCTATGTTAGCATCCATTTGGGGCCACCAGAAGTAGCTTCTGGCCAACACTTTAGAGCGTACGATCCTGGGGTGGCGGACGTGCAGTAGCTTGAGCACTCTCAATTTCAAAGGCTTGGGAATGATCACCCACTGGCCCCATAGGAGGCAGCCCCTTTCTGTGGAAAGCTCATCCCTTTTTCTAACATAAGCCGTGAATTCCTCCCCGGGGGAAGTCGTTAGCCACCCTTTCTGAACCCAGGAGCTCACTCGGGAAAGGGTCTTGTCCTTCGCCGTGGCTTTGGTGAGGTCTGCGAGAACTATCGGGGATGAGTCGAGGGCTTCGATCAGAAGCACTTGATGATCTCGCTGCATCTCGCACTCAGGGTCTCCTAACTGTGGCAGGGGCGGCCTGGAAAGAGCATCTGCATGGCTAATGTCTTTTCCTGGGTGATGGACCAGCGGGTTCTGGTATGCATTGAGAAAGATAGCCCATCGGAGCATTCTGGGGGACAGAATCTGTGGTGTGGGCTTGCCTGTGGTGAAAATGCCTAGTACGGGTTTGTGGTCAGTCACAACAGCGAACCATCGACCATACAGGAAGTTGTGGAATTTCTTTGTTCCAGCGACTATGGTGAGAGCCTCCCTGTCCGTTTGCGCGTAGTTGCGCTCCACCTGTGAAAGTGACCTGGAGTAGAATGCAACTGGGGCTTCTCGCCCATTGTCTAACACGTGGCACAGCACCGCCCCCACCCCTACCGGTGAGGCATCGCAGACTAGAACTACGGGCTTTCTGGGGTCAAAATGGGTCAGGACCACTTCTGAAGATAGAAGCCACTTTAAATGCTTTTTCCTGACTGTCTCCCCACCGCCAAACCGCATCCTTCTTAAGTAACTTATGTGGTGGCTCCGCAACTGACGCTTTCCTTGGCAGGAAGGAATGATAGAATTTCAGGAGCCCTAGAAATGACTGTAACTCTGGTTTCGCAGTGGGGCGAGGGGCATTTTGGATAGCTGCAACCTTGGATTCGGAGGGCTTTACTCCCTCGGGGGTTATTTTAAACCCAAGGAACTCAACCTCCCTCGCTAGGAACACACACTTGCTCTTTTTTAACCTCAACCCCGCTTTTTCAAAAATCGACAGAACCTTGTCCAACCTCTTAGCCAGTTCCGACACACTCTCCCTGTTATCAGTATGTCATCAAAATATGGGAGAACCCCGGGGAGCCCCTTTAACAAACGTACCATGAGGGACTGGAAAATCCCGGGGGCTGAATTTATGCCAAAGTGCAGGCACGTGACCTTAAAAGCCCCTTTGTGGGTTACAATTGTTTGTGCATCAGCGGCAGCTGGAGTTACGGTCAGCTGTTGGTACGCCTGAGCCAAATCCAATTTAGCAAAAATCTTTCCCCCATGCAACGTGGCTAATAGGTGGCTAACAACTGGCATCAGGTATGCATTTGGGCGGATTGCCTTATTTATCGTACATTTATAATCTGCGCAAATCCTAACCTCCCCGTTAGGTTTCAAAGCAGTCACAATAGGAGTTTCCCACTCCGCAGAGTCCATTGGAACCAAAATCCCCTGGCCCACCAGTTTGTCCAGTTTTGCCTCTATTTTGTCCTTGAGGGCAAATGGGACCCTCCTTGGCTTGAGCCGAATGGGCCGGATTTCTGGGTCCAGGTCAAATGAAACTGGGGGTCCCTTGAATTTCCCGAGCCCCTTCTCGAAGACCACTGGGTGTGCATTGCAAACATCCAGGATGGGGTCGGACCCAACAGCATGGATACCCTCTATTGAAATTCCCAGGGGCTGGAACCACTGTGTTCCCAGGAGACATCAACCCCCCTCTTTCAGGACTACTTAGGGTAGCTTCTCACTGTGGTGTTTGAATTTCACCTTGAATTCCCCCACCCCCAACACTGGGATCCCGACCCCTTGTACGTCCCATAATTGGGTCTTTAGGGCCTTGAGCTTGGGTCGCTCATTGGGGGGAATACGCAGGAACTCCTGGGATATAATGGAGTAGGAAGACCCCGAGTCAGTTTCCATCCTAACTGGGACCCCTTGCAACAGTACCTCAACAAAATAATGGGGGTGTCCCAAGGACACGCTGTGGACAGCCGTGCTGCTGTCTCAGCAAACCCGCCGGTACACTCGATGCACTTCTGGGTTGCTGTCATCAGAAACTCTGCTGACGCCATCTGGTCTCCTCGGGGGATGTTCCACTGGGCCCTTATACTCTCCTCGCCGTCATCTGCATACTTTGGCGATGTGGCCCCTCCATCCGGTGTTGTGGCACTCGGGATTCTAGAATGGGCACTTGCGTCGGTCATGGGACGCCCCACAGCCATCGCAACAGTGACTCACCTTGCCACGCTTCTCAGTCGCCGCCTTCCACACCTTTCA
The DNA here is from genome assembly GCA_035047305.1 of Bradypodion pumilum. Lineage (NCBI taxonomy): Eukaryota > Metazoa > Chordata > Lepidosauria > Squamata > Chamaeleonidae > Bradypodion > Bradypodion pumilum. The sequence goes on from JAWDJD010000004.1 coordinate 137,561,778, forward strand.
GATGCCCTCATCCTCGCTGACCTCCGAGGAGGATGCTGATGCTGATGCTGGGAATTGATGGTCCTGCTAGACCGCCTGTACTGAAGTCGATGCCCCATTGGTTGGTGGGGCCCTTGCCTTGAACAACTTGACTCCAGCCCTCATGGCTTCAGCCGCCTGTGCTTCCTTTAGGACCTCTTGGAACGTCAGGTCGTGGCCATGGGTCATCAGCTTTCATTGGGTCTCCTTGTCACGCAGACCTCAGAGCAAACGGTCCCTGAGGGCTGTTTCCAGGTCTGCCCACTCACATGGGGTTGCCGCCACGTGGAGGGCCGCCGCAAAATCGGCCACAGTCTCACCTGGGCGTTGGTCCCATCTCCCGAAGGCAGCTCTGGCCATGAAGATGGACATGGTTGTCTGGAAGTGCTCCCGCAGCGCTGCTAGGAGCTGCTTGACTGGGACATCTTCCACCTTCCTCGGTGCCACCAGGTTGACCAGGAGCTTTACGGCGTGGTACCCAAACATCGTGATGAGCTGGGCATGCTTTTTTCCCTCATCAGTGATTCCAGCTATCGCCAGCGTGCTGCGGAAATGCATTTCGAACCATTCCCATTGCTCTGGCTGGGTTATGTTGAAGATTGGTTCATCTTATTCCCGTGGGAAGCCATATCCCACCTTCGTCGCCAATTTGGTGTTCACGGAAGCAAGACGATAGAAGCAGCCATAGCCTGGCTTAACACATCTTTATTGTATGAAGTACAGTACGAACACGAGGTAATGGTGGCCATACAACTCTTTTTATACAGTCACTATACATTTGAATCTGGTTGCACAGTAGCCTATTGGCTACTGTCAGCGTGACGTCATCCGGAGTCCCGCCCTTCTTGTCCAGGTGTATCTGTGGCGGGAAGGTTTCCCGTGGCTGTGCATGATTGGGGAATTTGTACCATGTGAGTTGAATGCTCGCTACTCCCATCTCTGGTAGTACGCTCGCATTTCAATAGCAGCTGAATACAATGTATCTTTACAAAAGGCTTAAGTATACATTTCCTGTAGAACCGGTTACATTTAACTTAAAGGCATAACATAGCAGTTACATTCCATACTATTCCATACACAACACCTAAGTAAAACTTTTTTTTTGTCTTTGTTCAGTCGCACAGTCGATTCCGACCCTTTGCGACCTTATGGACCATTGTCCTCCAGGCACCCCTGTCCTCTACCATTCTCCTCAGCCCTCCCAGCTCTGTGCCCACTGAGTCTACAATACCATCTAGCCATCTCATTTTTGGCTGCCCCCTTCTTCTTTTGCCCTCCACTTTTCCCAGCATCAAGTCCTTCTCAAGTGAACCCTCTCTTCTCATTTGATGTCCAAAGTACTTTAGCTTCATCTTCACTATTTGACCTACTTTTTTTAAAATATATTTTTATTAATTTTTATAAATGAACAGTACATAAAACAATACAAAGAAATAAAACATATACAAACATACCTAAAATACAAAGTAATCAAAACATATCACGATCTATCCTAATACATTGTTCCAACTATCTTTGTAAATTTGAATACTACTAACTCCTTCATGTTACCCCACTTCAACCGCATCCTTAATATTCTGGATAGGAAGCCACAACAAAAAGAAAACTTATAACACCCCATGTTTATGTACAATGCTCTGAGGACTCCGAGTGGCGCATTATATTATCTCCAAAAACTACTTTGATCTGGTACAGGTCTGTTTCTTTCACCTCCCATAGAACAATGATCCAAAAATGGTTTCCATATCGTCCAAAATCTATTCTTTTTCAGATCACCCCTTTTTTCTTTTATTTCCCATGTTAATTTGTCATTCAATGCTAAAGTCCACATTTCTTTATACCATTCTTCAATCTGTATATTTAGATCACTTTTCCAATTTCTAGCAATACATTGCCTACCCATTGTAAGCATTATTTCTAATAATTCTCTTTCCTCTTTATTTCCACAAATAGATTCCACATTCGTTAACATGGTGGTACTTGGCCCCAGTTTAATTCTTTTACCCATTATTTCACCCATCTCTTTTTCAATTTTTTCCCAAAAATCCTTTACCACATTACAACTTCACCACATATGTTCATATGTCCCTAATGTTTCTTTACATCTCCAACATATTCCATCTTTTGTATTATCCATTTGGTGTAACCTCACTGGGGTCAAATACCATCTCCATAACATTTTGAAATTATGCTCCTTTATTCTAACAGACATAGTTCTCATTATTCTCTTTTTCCATTTATTTTTCCAAATATCTTTATCAATCTTTATTTTTAGTTCTTCTTCCCATATCAATTTCAAGTCCTCCTGCGGATCCTCCTCCTTATTCATTAATGTATATAATTTACTAACCAAGCCTTTAATATTTTTAACTCCCTTCCTGATTTTTAGAACCAGCTCCTCAAATTCCGTCTTTTCTCTTTCCAGGTCAAGTTCTCTTATATATTTATTATTCCAATTATTAACCCTCATAATCTGTAACCAATTCAATTTCAATTGATCAAACAAGTTTGCCCTAGCTACATCATCCCTACAAGCACATATCCAATCTTTCAACAATTTTTTTTCATTCTTAACCAAAGTTTCTTTTACCACTTTATCAATCTTAATCAGAAAACCCGCCATATCTGATAATTCTACAATCGGAGACAAGTTTGGGACCAAATCCTTCTTTACTTTCTTCTATACATTTATTAAACATTTCATCATGGCATTTTTGGTTGCTACCTTTCCAATATTAGCTCCCAAGAAAACCAATTTACCTATATGTCTAAATTCCTTCATCTCGATTTCCTCCCATATTACCTTTTCTCTAGCCAAGATCTTCACTACATTCTTTATTTGAAATGCTCTATAATAGGCCAACAAATTTGGCATACCCAATCCCCCTTCCTTCTGAGGCAAGTGCCATAAATTTTTAGATATTCTAGGTCTCTTTCCAGCATTGCAAAAATTATTAATCAACTTTTGTAACTCCCTGATCTCCTTAATTTTCAAATAAATTGGCAATGCATCAAATAAAAAATTGAATCTGGGTAGCAACATCATTTTAGTAAGCGCAATTCTCCCGAACCATGACAACTTCAGTTTTTGAAAAGTTTGTATTCTGTTTTTTATTTCAAATTTCAAGCTGTCATAGTTCAAACTTTTGAGTTCAGCCAAGCTATTAGATATTACTATTCCCAGATATTTCAATTTGTCTTTAATCTGAATATTAACCATTCCCTTTATTTTCTTCTGATCATCCTCTCCCATATTACAGAGCATCATTTCTGATTTATCCCAATTTATCTTCAGGCCTGTGATATCCTCAAAATCAATTAATTTCTCTCTAATTCTGTCCATTGCCCTCTCTGGATGTTTAACAATTATCATAGTATCATCTGCACACATACTTATTTTGTTCTCCATAATCCCCTCTATTTTTCCATCTTCTCTTATAGCTTTTGCTAATAATTCCATAGCCATAATAAATAAAATTGGGGATAAGGGACAACCCTGTCTCGTACTTGCCTCTAGTTTTATCTCTTCGGTAACCTCATTATTAACTCTAATAGTCGCTATTCCTTGCTGATATAATTGGTCTATTACTTTTCTAAATTTGTCCCCAAATCCATAAGCTTTAATTATTTCCTTAATTGAAATCCATTGTAAAGAGTCAAAAGCCTTAAATATATCCAAAGATATTAATCCTGCTTTTACCTTTGATTGACTCACAACATCTATTAAATCTACCACTCTTCTGGTTAAGTCCGCCATATGTCGTCCTTTCAAAAACCCCACCTGGTCCGTAGTTATATAATTACCCATAAAATTATTTAAACGATTAGCCAGTATTGCTGGAAAAATATTGGCATCTTGATTTATCAACGAGATCGGTCTATATGATTCCACTTTTTCTAGATTTTTTCCGGGTTTTGGCAACAACACAATTGTGGTCCTATACAATGAAGTCGGAATTTGTCCTCAATCTAATATATGACAAAGGCGATCTTTTTGTGATGAAAGTGGGGAGGGAAAAAATGAATGTTTTTTGTTATTTTTGTAGTGTTGTTATTTTTAGTTTTTATTTTGATTATTGCTGGGTATTAGGTAGCACGCCCTTTGCAGGACTTGGATGTGGTGGAAATGGAGGAAAGATAGGGAATTATGAGAGCAATTAAGGTGTTATCCTGGAATGTAAAGGGTACAGGTTCTTTGATTAAGAGGAGGAGATTAGAATCAGCCCTGAGTAAAGATAGACCGGATATTCTTTTCTTACAGGAAACCCACCAAAAATCTCAAGATATGAATAATCTTTTTTTAGGATGGATGCAGCACTATGAGAAATCATACGGTACATCAAAAGCTAGAGGAGTCACAATCTTGATTTCAACTAGACTGGGGTTTGAGATAACAAAGTCTATTGTGGATTCAGAAGGTAGATATTTGAGTGTAAAAGGTAAAATTGATGATGGTGAGTTAACCTTGGTGAATATATATGCCCCAAATGAACATCAATATGAATTTCTAGGAAAAATGCGTAAAATTTTAGAAAAAGAACAAACAACTCGGATGATTGTGGCTGGTGATTTTAATTTAGTAAGATTGAACTTGGACTGTACAAATATACAAAGGGGAGGAAAAGGAATTAAACGAAGGATTCTGGATGATTGGATGTAAGCATTAGGTTTGAAAGATTCATGGAGACAACTTAAAGGTTCAGAAAGGGCATATTCTTATTTTTCAAGTGTTCACAACTCATATTCCAGAATAGACTATATATTCCTAACTGAATACATGGTCAAAAATATGGATGAATTGGAAATTGGGATTTTTAAGGAGTCCAACCATGCTAAAGTTGTGTTAGACTTAAGAATGCAGAGTGAAAGTGGAGGGAGAAGGAGTTGGAGATATGATGCTAATTTATTCAAGGATCAAAAGATTAAGGTTCAAATCCTAGAATATTGGAATGAAATTTGGCAACTGAATGATAATGAGGAGGTAAATTTTAATATGGTCTGGGATGCCATGAAGTCGGTTTTTAGAGGGGAATGTATAAAAATGGCAAGTAATAGACATGAAAAGTATAAGTTGGCACAGGGCAAAATTGAAGAGGAGATAAAAAATTTACAGGGGGAGCACGCCAAGGCAAAAGATAATAAGGTTTTTGCAAAATTACAAAGTTTAAAAACTGAAATGATAGAAAAGGTTAAGAGAGATTTGGTGTATTTAAAAAGGGAATATTTTGAATATAGTAATAAAAATTCAAAACTATTAGCAAAAGCAGTGAAAGATAAGAGGGAAAAAAGGGAAATTGGAGTTTTGATTGATAAACATGGGGTAAGATGCAATAAGATTAAGGATAAATGTAGGATTGTGAAGGAATTTTATCAATCGCTATATACGATAAAAGAAATTGATGAGGAGAAGCTTAAAAAACAATTAGAGAAGTTAATCGCCAGGGGAATAGAACAGGAACACAAAAATAGAATGGAGGACCAAGTGTCTGAAAAGGAAGTAAGAGAGGTAATTACAGGTTTGAAGTTGGGAAAAGCTCCCGGTGAAGATGGATTACCTCCCGATTTTTATAAGGAATTTAAAGATACAGTGGTACTATTTGACCTTCTAAGGAGCAGTCAGGGTTGATTTCTTCTAAGGGTTGATTTCTTCTTTGTTTTCCTCAGTGTCCAGGGGACTCTCAAAACTCTCCTCCTACACCACATTTCAAAGGCGGCTATTCTTCTGTGCTCAGCTTTCCTAATGATCCAGCTCTCACAACCATACATTACCACTGGGAATACCATTGCTTTGACTATGCAATTTTTTTGTTTGCAATGTAATGTCTCTACTTTTCACTATGTTCCCCAGGTTTCTCATAGCTTGCCTCCCAAGAATCAGTCACATTTTTACATGGCTGCAATCCCCATCTGCAGTGATCTTTGATCCCAAGAAAGTAAAATCTGTCACTGTTTCTACTTCTTCCCCATCTATTTTCCAGGGACTGATAGGGCCTGTTGCCATTATCTTGGTTTTCTTGATATTGAGTCTCAGGCCAGCTTTTACACTCTCTTCTTTCAACCTTATCAGGAGCTTCTTTAGGTCTTCCTCACTTTCTGCCATTAGGGTGGTATCATCTGCATATCTCAAATTGTTGATGTTTCTCCCAGCAATTTTTATCCCATATTGTGATTCCTACAACCCTGCGTTGCACATTATGTATTATGTGTATAAGTTCAATAAGCAGGGTGACAAAATGCAGCCTTGTATTACTCCTTTTCCTATTCCAAACCACTTCATCATTCCATATTCTGTCCTAATTGTTGCTTCTTGATTTATGTACAGATTTCTCATGAGGCCTATAAGGTGTCCTGGTATTCCCATCTCTTTAAATCCTTGCCACATTTGGTTGTGGTCCACACAGTAAAACATACCAAACTGAGAATGTGCTTGAACAGCTTTTCCAAAAATAGTGAGGGTACAGAATTCCAAAGGGAATTCATTTCACACAGGAGAGGACATTCTTCTTTTTCTTTCCCTCAGTGACCATCACCTGGCCTTCTACATATAACTACAAAAAAGCAGTTTCATTTAGTTTTTGTTTGTTGGGTTAGGACTAGGCCATTTTCTCCTGAGTAAGGCCTTAGATATCTAGATCCTTTACTTTGGAGTCAGCGAGGAGTCCGCACATTGGTAAATGTCTCCGTGATGACATTCCGCACACACAAATGAGTCTGAGAAATCAAGTCCATCTGCATGTGGGTTTTTTAGCCATTTGGATAGCATGTCACCCGCTGGCAAGGTGGACCATGACGTGTTTTAGTTTTAGTCCTGGACTAACATCATTGACAAGAGATGAGCAACACTACCTAGTTAGACTGCTCAAGCCCCCGCACTATGGCAATGCTCTCACCTAGCGGGGGATATCTAGATCATAGGGGTTTAAAGTTACAATCAACACCTTGAAATGAGTCTGGAAGACAACTGGCAACCAATGACAATCTTTCAGTACCAGGCTGTTGTGATTGTGAAACTATATATCAATATACTAGTTTGAATCTGTGATTGCATCATAATCATCAAAAAATAAATTCATGCTACTGCATTTCCCACTAACTGACACTTCTAGATACTTTTCAAGGGTAGCCCTTTGTAAAGTGTTTTGCAGTAGTCAAGCCATGACATGACTAAAAAAGTGTGAGGTAAAGGTAAAGGTTTCTCTTGCTCGAAAGCCAGTTGTATCCAACTCTAGTGGTCAACACTTTTTCTGGAAATAAACTTTGGCCAGTTCTAGTTCAGAACAAAGACGCTTTCCCAAGGTTATTGTATAAGACACCTCAAAGTATTCCATGTTGAGAGTAAAGTTTTAACAGGTGTGTTTGAGTTCATTTAGTAGAACTTAGCCAGAAATCTGTGTATCATTGTGGATATTGTAAAACAGATGGTGTGATTATGTGGGTGAGAATTTTTGTTTGGTTTTGTTTGATAACAATTCTTTATTTTTTTCCATAAATAGGATGGTAAAATCTCGATATGGAAACATTCAACCATTAGATAAAACAAAACTAGGTCCATTTGTCCATCCAAGCAGAGGATTTTCAAAACTTTCAATGCAATTCTGACTGGAGAGAATAGTCAAGGGAGTAGTTCATCCATCAGAAAGCTGAATTAATTATTATGTCCCTTCGAGTCAATTCCTACTGATGGTAACCCTTTCCATGATATTTAGATAAGGTGCTCAAAAATGGTTTGTTATTTCCTTTTTCAGGTGCAGGCTGCATAGGCTGGTTCTTTTCCTGAGAGAAATAGTGGGAAATTGAACTCTGTGTTGAATCTAAATCCTCAGAGTATGAGGTGTTAAAAATCACTCAGAAAGAGTGTTGCCTTGGCCAGGTTTGGTGCCAATATTGTGTTTATGTTCCTGAGCTGGTGGAGGTTCTGACCTCCTCCCTCAACCACTTTTTAAATAGCTTTTCCTATTTTTTGCTCTTCTGCCAACAGAGTAGTCTGTTGTCAAATCTTTAGGAAGGTTCTGCTACCATTTTTAAAAACATTTCTTTGGCTTAATCGTAATCTTCTTCAGCCAATACTTTTATTACTGGATATAAATCCCTGTGTATACCCTATGTTAACAATTCTGTACCAGGGTTACCCCTATGAATGCTATTCTGTTAATCAAACTGTATTAAGTATGTCTTCTTGCGGATTCCCCATGCCCTGCGGGGCATGGAACGGCCCGCCAGAGGCCACCGCGGTGAGAGAAGCTCCCAGCCCGTGGGTTCTGCGGCCGCCAAATTAAGGGGGGTGAATAAAATATAGGGTTTGATTCACCCAATTACCGTGACCTGACCTACGACTCTGCCAAGCAAGCAGATAGCTGACTCCTGTCAAACATTAAGTGCATAGCTCATCTCCCGGCTCGGGGGAGATCCCTGGCGCAAATAAGCCATGTTTGTCCCTGCCTAATCCCCAAGACAATGAGACTCCTAAGTCCATGTTTGTCCCAGTTAATTAACTTCCCTTTGAGGTGTTCCCCATTAACCCGGGTACTTGGGTAAGGTAATCTTCCTGTCAGATGACAGCTTGCCACCGTTGCACTTTTTTCCCTATAAATGATGTTGCCTTTTTCCAATAAAGTACTGATCTGATCTCGCTCCTTTTGCCTCGTGTCGTCACTTGATCAGTCTCCTCCCGGGCATTAAGGCCACCCCAGTGGCCCCGATTCCTACATCTGGTGACCCCGACGTGATTTACTCGTGAGTAAAGCGGCCCAGGAGAGGTCTACTCACGAGTAGCGAACCACGCGGTCTGGTTCGACGCTTGAACCGCGACCTGTCCGCCCGGAGGACAGCGCGGCACTCTGGCCGGCAGCCAGTCGGTCAGAAGGACGGCCAGTGGCGAGGCATTCCAAGAGAGGCATTCCTGCACCTTGCTCCCGGCTTTCGGGGAGACTTGCGCCAAAGGGGAAAACGCGTTCCGCTCAGGGCAGCTGTGAGCCCCTGACAGCGCAGAGGCCGCCGAGGGCCCGTGGCAGGAGGCCACGCTCCGAGCTCCACCCAGACGATCGTCGCCGAAACCAGTTACCTTGCCCCCAGACGCGTCAGCCCGTCCCGAGGAGGAAACTTCGGAGGACCACTTGCAGGTAATATGGGGACCTGTTCTCAGGGACAGAGTCCGTCCGCTAGCCAAAGAACTCGTGAGCAAGAGTTCAAAATCCTGGCCAGGGTATTTAAGTTACACTTTCACAGCAGGGAACTAGCGAGACTTTTGGCGTACCTTAGGGAACACTGCCTGCTTTACCCAGAAGTAGGTACGTTAACCCTACAGCTCTGGGATCGGATAGGAGACTGCATTCAGCAACCCCCGAAGGCCCCAGGAGGGATAGTTAGCACATGGAGGAAGTGTAGGAGACTCTTAGAGCAGATCGAGCCAGTCCGGATAGAAGCGGAAGAACCCCCGTTAGAGAAGTCATCAGTCCAGCCAGTCGAGCCGACTGCGCCCACCGCACTCTATCCGACATTCAAGTACCAGCAGAGTAGCGCAGGGAGCCTTCCCGCGGTGACAGCTGCAGACGTCACCGAGGGAATGCAGGGCATGAGAAGCGCAGGCGCTCCTCTGACAGCTTCGGGTTCCCGAGTTACCAAGAGTCCCCTTCAGCGCACAATTGAAGAGGAGATTAGGAAGGGGGAATTGCCAGCAGAAGAACTAGCTGAGCTCAGACAGATATGTCCAATCCGCATGGAAATGGACGCGCTCACGGGCGCACAGCAGATTGTTCATTCCCCAGTCCCGTATAAGCTGCTCATGGCTATGCGGAAGGCAATTGCAGAAACAGGGCTCCAAAGTCGTTTTACTAGGGGCACGCTTCAGCAGGTGTGCGAGACCACCATGTGGATTCCCCATGATTGGAAAGCCGTCATGAGGATGATGCTGACCCCTAGCCAGTACATGATCTGGGACAGCGAGTTCCGCCTAGAGGCGCAAACTCGGGCTGCCAGGATGGGAGGCGCGGTGCTCCCTGAGCAGCTGTATGGCTCGGGTAATTTCGAGTCAATCAATGCTCAGATCAACCTGCCTCTCGCCACTCTCGAGATGTCAGCCGAGGCAGCCTTTAGGGCTTATTTTAAGATCCCAGCCACTGGCAAAGCGGCTAAAAATTACACCTCCATTAAGCAGGGAGCCCAGGAACCCTACATGGACTTCATCAATCGCCTGGAAGAAGCCATTAGCAGGCAGATTGATAATGAGCAAGCCCAGGAAGAGCTCATGATTAAGTTAGCCAAGGACAATGCCAACTTGGACTGCCGTGGAATCTTGCAGTCCCTAGGCAATCGTCCTGACTTGACCCTATCGGACATGATTAGAGCTTGCGCCGACGTTGGCACAGAATCCTATAAGATGGGTCTGCTAGCGGCAGCGGTGCAAGGAGGGAAAAGACCTAACGGTAAGAGCAAGGGAGCATGCCACAATTGTGGCAAGATCGGTCACTTCGCTAGGGAGTGCCGATCCAAGGGAGGCGGGCAAAAGTCCGGCCATCCCAAGGCTCCGAACACCCTCTGTCCGAAGTGCAAGAAAGGCTATCATTGGGCCAGGTATTGCCGGAATTCGGGAAACCGGAACACGGGCATGTCTCTGGCCCCAGTCCAAACAGAGGCGTCCTTCACCCAGAACTCCCCAGAGCCAGAGTAGAGTCCAACCCCATCCCAGACATTGCGAGGGCGCAGGCCAGCCCCAGGGGCAGCGCGGGACTAGAATTGACTCGCCAGGCGGACGTCACATGCGACCTGCCAGGCACAGTCTATCTGGTCGATTCCCAGTACATGGGACCCCTGCCCAGAGGCTTTATAGGTTTAGTTTTGCCCCGTAGTGTAGCTGGCGCACGCGGAATTTTCATAATTCCAGGAGTCATCGACTCCAATTTTTCGGGCGTTCTCCAAGTTCAGCTTTGGACACACCTGCCCCAAACCATCCCTAAAGGAGACACCTTAGCGCAACTGATCATGGTTCCTTGTCGCTCGCCAGCAGAGAGCCAGGGAGGGCTCAGTGACAGCTTCGAGTCCCGGTCAGAGGACCGCTCGAGCGCCAGTGAGGCAGCGCAAGGATACCAGGTCTTAGCGACAGTGGAGACCAACATTGAGTGGAAATAGCGCCCGGTTATTGAGGTATTTCTTAATAATCGATCATTCTCAGGCCTGTTAGATACCAGAGCAGATGTGTCAGTGATAAGCAGAAGCCAGTGGCCAAGGGAGTGGGCCATTGAGCCGGTCTCCGATGTGTGGGGGGTAGGCGGCGTCCAGGAAGCGTTTAGGAGCCGAGAGTGGGTAGAAGTCACAATCCCAAGGGCTGAGGGCACGGCGGTAATTCGACCGCACATTCTTGATGTGCACATCAACCTTTGGGGGCGAGACATTCTGCAGCAGTACGGTGCTATGCTTACCTTTGGGTAATGGCGTTGCCACTTAAATGGCTCACCGATACCCCGGTCTGGGTAGAACAATGGCCGGTGGTGGGAGAAAAATTGGTTGCTCTCAAGCAGCTAGTTAAGGAACAGCTAGATGCAGGACACATAGAACAGTCCACAAGTCCTTGGAATTCGCCAATTTTTGTTATCAAGAAGAAGTCGGGGAAGTGGCGACTCCTCCACGATCTCAGAGAGATCAATAAATGCATACAGCCAATGGGTCCGCTTCAATGCGGCATCCCGAATCCGAATATGATTCCCGAGGGGTGGGAGATCCTAGTCGTAGATCTCAAGGATTGCTTTTATACCATCCCCTTAGACCCCAGGGACCGGGAGAGGTTTGCCTTTACCGTGCCGGTCGTGAACCACAGTGAGCCTACGCAGCGTTACGCGTGAAAATTTTTGCCACAGGGCATGCTCAATTCGCCCACTTTGTGCCAAATTTACGTTCACGACGCACTGGCAAAGTTTCGAAACCTCTACCCACAAGCCTTAGTTTGTCACTTTATGGATGATATTTTGGTAGCGTTGCCAAAACTTGGCGGCGAAGTGTTTTCAGACCTCCAGGCTAGCCTGGGGGACAAAGGGTTACTCATTGCCCCGGAGAAAGTGCAGAGAACCGAGCCCTTCTCATACTTGGGCCATCGGCTTCTCCGCTCTTTCGCAGCACCAGTTTTGCCTCAGATCAATTTACAGGACTCGGTCACCTTGGTAGAATTACAGCAGGTTTTAGGGAACATTAATTGGGCCAGACCGTATTTTTGATTGGATACGGATCTTCTGAAACCGCTCTTCTCGCTGCTAACGCTAGGTAAGCAGCCAGCAGACCGGATAAAAATCTCTCGAGACGCGCGCTTGGCGCTCGAGAAAGTTAACCAAGCTCTCAGCCAAAGATGGGTAGATAGGATCGCCCAGGGGCCCTACGCCCCAATCCTGAATCTGTACATCGTGCGATCGGGATCCATGTTCACTGGGGCGCTAGGAGTAGACTCAGAGAAGGGAGCGAAAATTGTGGAGTGGGTGTACTTGCCTAACACCTCATCTCGGAACATTGTTCCGCCCCAAGAACTGGTCTCCGCGGTGATCTACCGCGGCAGGCTGAGAGCTAGGGACATTTCTGGGCACGATTTAGCCAAGATCATAGTCCCGTTCACCAAGGAACAGATTCAGCAGTTGATGCAGCTAGGTGACTCGCTTCCGATAGCTTTGGAAGGATTCACTGGAAGCTTGGCATACCACTTGCCTAAAGACCCCAGACTCGTCTCGCTTCAAACAGGAACAGTCAGCTTGTTCGAATTGCTTTCGCTGGTCCCGCTTCAGGGGGCCAGAACGGTTTTTTCTGATGGCGGACGCACTTATGGTGTCCTGACCTGGCAGGAGGGCGAAGCTTGGCACACGCTGCTAACTCTTCCACAGAAGTCCGCACAGCGGGCGGAGTTGGCGGCCGTGAACCTTGCCTTGCGCTCCTTCGCCAAGGAACGTTTAAATATCATAACCGACAGCCTGTATGTTAGGAATTTGCTTCACAGTCTACCGGGAGCTTACATCACTCCCGCGATAGACAAGAATCTGCTTAGCCTGTTCCTCACGGCTCAATTTCATTTGCGAAACCGCACAGAGCCGCTCTATATTGCCCACATCCGCAGTCATCAAGACCTACCGGGTCCGATTTCCACGGGCAATAGCAGAGCGGACGCGGCGGCAAAGGAAATTCAGCAACGTTCAGTTTTGGGAGTTTTCACTACTCCAATTCAAAGTCATGCCTTTTTTCACCAAAACGCCAAGGCACTCGCCAGACAGTTCAATCTGCCACTCTCTCAGGCCCAAGGTATAGTTCGCTCTTGCCAGCATTGTGCAGGGGCGCCGGGGGGCCCTCGTGGGGGGTTAACCCGCGGGGGATAGAGGCCAATCAGGTGTGGCAAATGGACGTCACGCATGTGCCGCAGTTTGGCAGATGGCAGTACATGCACGTCTGCATAGACACCTTTTCTCAGTTCGTTTGGGCGACGGCGCAGAAGGGGGAGACTGCCTCCCACGTGGAGCAGCATCTCCTGTCCTGCATTGCGGCAATGGGCAAGCCGCGGCACGTGAAAACGGACAACGCCCCGTCCTACTGCTCTAGGCAGTTGGCCACCTTCATGGCCACATGGGACATCAAGCATACTTTTGGAATTCCCTACAATCCGCAAGGGCAAGCGATTGTAGAGCGGGTCAATCGGATGCTAAAGTCCTCTATTGACAAACAAACAGAAAGGGGGGAGCCACCAGCCCTCCCCAAGTCACAGGGAGAAGCACAGATGTGTCTCAACAAGGTATTGTTCACTTACAATCACCTTAATGTTTTTTCGGATTGCACGCCGCAGGAGAAGCACTTCCGCCGTTCGGAAGCTCTCCCGCGACCTATGGTCCGGTACCGAGTGCCACCAGACCCTTCTTGGAGGGGCCCGGTGCCGCTCATAACCTGGGGAAGAGGGTATGCTGCAGTTATGTCTCCTACAGGTGTCGTTTGGATTCCAGCCCGGTGTGTCAAGCCCCACTTGGAACCGCATGGCGTGGAACCAGGCCGACCCGAGTCCAATCCCGGAGATGAAGGACCTCGCTCTGACCGAGAAGATCCGCCGGAGGAAACGGCCGCCAATGCCCAAGATCACCTGGGGGATGGTCAAGGCTCTTTGCCGTGACGCCCAGGACGCCGTTCAGCGCGAGGAGAAGGAGCCAACACCGGAGAACCTCACAGCTGCAGTTTTTGCCCAGATTCATGCCAACACAGCGGCGATTACCCTCATCCTGGCCCTTTCCCTGCTTTTGGGGGGAGGCGCTCAGGCCGCTTCATTTCAGGTCAACGGCTTGCCGCCTGGTGAAGATCTCTCCGCACGAATGCAGTACAACTTGTGGGAAAGGTTGGCGGGTCTCGTCAACCAGTCCGATTTTTGCTTGCAGCAGGACATTGGTTCTGCATCTATCCTCAGCACCTGTCTTATCCCCGTGTGCCACACTCTGGACGCGCGCACCATGGATGGCGACTGGTTGTTGAAGGCGTTCTTTGGCCCACACACTCCTACCACCTTCTCAGCATACGCACGCTGGGGGGGATTGCGACTTGCATCAACCTTGCCGGCTGACGCAGCCACCCTTCATACCCCTCGAGTGGCGATCAGCCCGGACGCTGCTTGTACCCGAATGACCGGCTGCACCTCAGGCGGCCAGGCTCGGCGTCGCTGCATTAACCCCGGCAGCGGCAACTGGACTTGTAATAAACCAGAGACACTCATTTCGCTGTACGCTCACGTCACCCTACCTTCAGGGTGGTTTTTCACCTGCAACCAGTTCACATGGAACTATATTCCTGCGAACCTGTCGGACTCAATGTGTTGTATCAGCCGTTTGACACTGTTACTCCCTACTAAGGACATGATTGCCCCAAGCACAAATGTTTCTAATGTTCCACAGGTATCAAATGCTTCGGATGTTTCCCCACTCATACGGCACACATGCACAACCCAGTTAGACAGCTCGTGTGACAGCAGCTTTAGGGTAATGAGTCCCGCTGAGTACGTATCACTAGCAGTCAGCCTTGTCGGCGTGCCAGGCTTGGCCGTCGGCAACGCACGGAGGATTGGCCGCTTGGCTTGCGGTTTGGCTAAAGCCATTAACCATACCTCCACAGCAATAGCGCTCCTCAATCAGGAGCAGGCAGAACTTCGCCATGCCGTTCTCGACAATCGAGCGGCTATCGACTACCTCCTCTTGCTGCACCACCTGGGTTGCGAATCTTTTCATGGAATGTGTTGTTTCAATCTCACTGACAACTCCCATAAGATCCAAAGTCAGCTCACTGATCTCCACACCATAGTCCAGGGGATCACTGAGGGTTCCGCATGGGGGGCTTGGTGGAGTTCCCTGTGGAATTGGATGTGGTCATGGATTCCCTGGGGGTGGCTGCAAACGGTGCTTAAGGTAGTGGTGGGGATAGCCATACTAGGCATTACGCTCTGTTGTTTTGCTCAGTGCATTCCCTCGCTGATCTCCAAGTGCCGCCCCAGAGAGAAATTCCGTGACGTCATACCCGCTCAACAGCTGATGCCGCTCTTGCGCAAGGTCGCCAGTCAGGTCCTTAAATAGTAAAGAAAGGGGAGATGCAGATTCCCCATGCCCTGCGGGGCATGGAACGGCCCGCCAGAGGCCACCGCGGTGAGAGAAGCTCCCAGCCCGTGGGTTCTGCGGCCGCCAAATTAAGGGGGGTGAATAAAATATAGGGTTTGATTCACCCAATTACCGTGACCTGACCTACGACTCTGCCAAGCAAGCAGATAGCTGACTCCTGTCAAACATTAAGTGCATAGCTCATCTCCCGGCTCGGGGGAGATCCCTGGCGCAAATAAGCCATGTTTGTCCCTGCCTAATCCCCAAGACAATGAGACTCCTAAGTCCATGTTTGTCCCAGTTAATTAACTTCCCTTTGAGGTGTTCCCCATTAACCCGGGTACGTGGGTAAGGTAATCTTCCTGTCAGATGACAGCTTGCCACCGTTGCGCTTTTTTCCCTATAAATGATGTTGCCTTTTTCCAATAAAGTACTGATCTGATCTCGCTCCTTTTGCCTCGTGTCGTCACTTGATCAGTCTCCTCCCGGGCATTAAGGCCACCCCAGTGGCCCCGATTCCTACATCTTCTCTTTTCATCTGGAGGAGTCCTAGATTCAGAAGCTACTCTGTTGATAGGTATCACATCCTGGCAGAACTGGGAGAGAGTTTTTCTCTCTGTTGTTTGTGATAAATCTATCTATCTAAAAGCTTGCCAGAAGTCAAAAATAAGTTTATTAGAAATGTGAAATACAAAAACAGACAGCTACCCATAATGCGACTGTTATTTATGGAATTGATATTGTTATACTTATTTTCTTCTTAAAACATCTCAGTATTTGTCTATAAAAACAAAACAACAGTAACTCTGATTTCAGACTCTGCCAAAACAGAATATATGACTGTTAGGTTGAATAGAAAGCAGATTTACTCCTCGATAATTAGACATTGAAATCTAGCTCAGAAAGTAACATTGTGCTATCACTCTCTTGACCTGTAAAATGTTAATAGAATTTATTTTGAACAACTAATTTATAGAGTTCTTGAAAAATTAGTGGGGTTTTCTGCCTTTTTAATTTTTTGAGATATGGTGATTACAGTATGTGCTAATGGAAAATGTTGCTTCGAGATTTTTATTACATCCAGGCAGCTATGGAGAAGAATATATGTAATTATCTTATTGGCTCCTGTTCAAGATGTACTTCAGAAAATAATAGTTCTCTGTTGGGTCATTCAGGGCCCTGATGCCATATGATAAAAACAAGTTCTTTTTTGAAGTGTTGTAATTGTGTAGAATCTATGTGCATTTTATATTTGAGTTCCTTCACAGTTTTCAGCTAGAGTCATGGTTCTTGAAGGGTTTGGTCTAATCCTCTGGTTGGCTTCATCTTTGTGGTTTAAGATAATGTTTCCCTTGGTCAAAATCAAAGTGATTTCAGAAAAGAAAATTGTGTACTAGTGTGGTTTTGTTCTTGTTTCCCAGTTGCAAGTGCAAAGACCTCTAAAACACCATGGAATGCATACCACTGGTATGGCTGCACAACCAGAAATTGTGATCAGTTTCTCCATTGGTGTCAGTGATGGCAGTATGATTTATGCTTACAGAATGGCACTATTAGGCATAACAAATGAAAGGATACCTGAAAAATTACCATATTTTCGTACCATAAGACGCACTTAACCCAAAAAAGTGGGGGGGGGGGGAAATGAGGGTGTGTCTTATAGTCCGAATGCTGTCCAGCAAGGCTGTTGTAAAATGATATTTTACAACAACTGCAGCTGACTGAAGAGCTCCACCGCCACAACTATTCCAGGGCCAGGGAAAGAAGGGCCGGGGAAAGAAAAACATATGTTTGCCAGGCCATTACCACAAGTGGCCACAAGAGGGTGCAAATTGCAATTTCCCATTTAAATGTATGGGAAATCAATTTCTTGTACAGTATTCTAAAGCTTTTCTGTTTGTATGTTCCCAATGCATTTCAGTGGGAAACCAAGGTTTTCCCTTGCTCGAAAGCCAGTCTCATCCGACTCTAGGGTTCAGTGCTCATCTCTGTTTCAAAGCCGAAGAGCCAGCGCTGTCTACTTCTGCAGACGGTTCCGTGGTCATGTGGAAGGCATGACTAGACACCTGTGCATAAAAAGAAAGGGTTTCATTTAACTTTCTTGCCTTTGTCCTTGCTACATGTGGTCAAAATGGAGGGAGAAGCCATGCTTCCTGATTGCAGGGAGAGCAAGATGCTAGGTCAGAGCATTGCTTCGTGCCTCAGTGCAATTGGCTTGCGTGGCCATTTCCCCTGCAGTGCCATGAGGTGGTGCAAATACAGTACTATTTGGTTCAGAATATTTTTTCTTGTTTTCCTGCTTTAAAAACTGGGTGTGTCTTATGGTCAGGTGCGTCTTATGGTCCGAAAATATGGTACATGTTCCATAACCCAGCAATGCTATACATGCCTTTGTGGTAGACCAATGGCCACTATTTGCAGGGAGGGAGGGGTCTTTGAAATACAGGTTACCCCCATTTCTGTGGGTTTTGTGTCTGTCGTTTCGATTATCTATGAGTCTAAAAATATTCAATAAAAAACTAAGCCTGTCAATTCCCCAAAGAACTGATCAGCCAATGTACTGACCTAGGCTTCTGAGAATTGAAGCACCTCTGTGGGGTGTGGGCCCCATGTTGGGAAGCACTGGTTTAGAACAGGGCTTCCCAATCTATGGCCCCTGGGCCGGACCCAGCCACCGGCACAGTTTCATGTGGCTTGCTGCCGCACCACAAAGTGGAAGTGGGCATGTTTATGACAGCTGTAAAATGCCCCTGTGCATGCATAAATGCAGTTACGTCAGCCATAAATGTGCCCATCGCTGTCATAAATGTGGAAGCAGGTGCATTTACTTCTGCTTTGGGGGGGGGGCATGGTCTGGCCCACTCAGCTGTCTGGGGTGTGTGGTCAGGCCCACGACTTAAAATGGATGGGAACCCCTTGCTTAGAATGCCAGATTGTGTTTTTTACAGTGACCATTTTCTTAGCATCCAGAAGAATGGTGATTCACACTCCCCATTTCTATGAATGAGGTACGTGTGCTTAAGCATGGGGTTTGCCATTTTCCACGATTTCAGGAAAGTCTTGGAATGTATCTCTCACAGATACAGGGTACCTCTTGAGTGGCTGAAGAGGCAAAACAGTTTTTAGATTCCATTTCAGAAAAATTTCAGCATCTAGTAGAAACATACACAGGGAGACTGAACTTCTTAAAAATATATGAATTATCACTTATTTTAGCTTGTTCTAATGGGGTGAATTTAATTTGGATTTTATTGGTACTTTTAAAAGCTGCTTCACTGGCATTTAGTGATTTTAAATATCGCAGGCCAACTGTAATGGCCCAAATGCTGTTGCCTAATTGCATTTGTGGAAGGCAAATAACTTAACTTGCAGCAGATTCTTGCTGCCACTTAATGAGTTTCTGCCTGGATTGACAGGTGCAGACCAGTGGGTTGGGGTGCCATATGTCTGAAAACCCAAACAGAGACTCATTGGTTGCCGGCAAGAAGCCATTGCAGGACATTAGCAATCAGAGGAAAATTTTGTTTTTTTTCCAGCCACTCATCTCCTAGTCTAGCACATCCCATTAGGATTTTGGCCAATAAAGTTTACGGAGGTGTTGAATCATGACTGGGAAATTGACTCAGTGGGGCTAAGGTAATGGAAACTGGAGATCATCCAAGAAAAAACAGGAGTAGCTGGTGATATTAAGTCTGAAATCCCAAAGGAAGTAATCATTAACATAATCCCATTGCATCAGTGGAATTTATGAAGGAGTTGATTCATCATATCCTTACTGTTTCAATGGGCCAGCTCTAGTTGCAACTCAGTAATGGATTTCAGCCCATAAGTGAGGAAAACAGTGAGGAAGTTGCTTGGATAAACAAGAAGCTCTTTGGTTGATGTCACCCAGCCGTGGGGCCGAAATGACATACAGACATTATTCCATCATTATAAACTCAGCTTCCTAAAGAGATAAAATGTATTTGTTTATCATAGAATAGGTTTTGCTTATGTTTAATAAACTACAAATTGTAAATTGTACCTTGCTTTTCGAACTGCCAACCTAGCAGTTCGAAAGCAAGAAATTGCAAGTAGATAAATAGGGACCACTTCGGTGGGAAGGTAACAGCGTTCCGTGCGCTCCGGTGTCTAGTCATGCCTGCCACATGACCACGGAAACGTCTGCAGAAGCAGACAGCGCTGGCTCTTCGGCTTAGAAACAGAGATGAGCACTGCACCCTAGAGTCGGATACGACTGGCTTTCGAGCAAGGGAAACCTTTACCTTTGGTTTGTAATTTGTCATCAGGAGGCAAACATGGGCTTTATTTCAGCATGAACTTTTAAAAGAATTGCAACCTGGAGGAGGAGTTTAGAACAGCAAGAAATAGTCATTTCTGTTAAGGTATGATTTGTCCTGTGGAGATTACCTGATCTCAGTCAGAAAATCTGTTCACATGGTGAGGACTAAAGTAGAAAATGCTTTCCTCTGTATAAAAATCCATTGCTTGATAAGCATTTTATCATTCAACATTCATTCAACTCAGCCCTGGTGGTTAGTGGTTAAACTGCTGTACTGCAGTTAAACCATTGTGAGTTCAATCCTAATGAGATTCAGGGTTGACTCAGACTTCCACCCTTCCGAGGTCGGTGAAATGAATACCCAGCATGCTGGGGGGCAAAAATGGCAATTAACTTGTAAACCATCTAGAGAGTGCACCGAGCAATATATAAATGTAATTGTTATTGCTAATTTCTATCTCACCCCTCAGATTAATAATGGCATATATGATACTTTCAATGTGTTATCAAAAAAACCATCTGGAGTATAATAGGCTTGGAAATAGTGGCTGGCTGAAGCCCTGAAATTTCCTTTGATTTGCATTGTTTTTCGAAGCTGCCTTGATAACTCAGTGAGTTAGGTATCTGGTTTGAAACCCAGAGGCTAGAAGTTTGATTCCCCACTGTGCCTGCTATGATAAGAGCCAGCCTATGTGTCCTTGGGCAAACTGAACTGTCCCAGGATGCCCCCAGAAGAAGGGAACAATAAACTACTTCTGAATAATCTCTACCTAGAAGATTCTGAAAAGGATTGCCATGAGTCAGAATTGACTTGACAGCAAGTAAAACGATCGATTAAGGTATTGCTGCTGCTTGCATAGTTCTGAACTTTTGCCCAGTGGAGAAAGGTAAAATTGGCAACATTGCTGAAAAGGCTATCCATTAGGCTCAATGAGTGAAATGCAGGCAAGATTAATAAGGACAATCCATTACAATAATATGACAGGGTAAGATAGAATATCCTGTGTAACACTTTATATATGAATTATACACTGTTCATTAAAGGACTTGTCTAAAGCTATGGAGTCAGTGGAAAGACTCATTGACCTTTGTGAGAGTCTGGGCAAGTTCTATAACATCATTAGATTCATTGCTTCTATGAAAAATATATTTAGGGTTATACAATACAAGCAGAGTCTTTAAAATATGATCATTGCTTCTAAATCACTGGACTAAAGTCCAGCCAAATGATTTCAATACCATACTTATTTTAAATTTCCAGTAGGACATTTCTACTATTCTACACAGGCCAGTTCTGCCAAGCTCCTTGTTTTCATTTGTTAAATCTTGGATTATTTTCTTCATTGTAACTATATCTGTAGTTACCTCCAATTGTGTCACAGGATTGAGGCTGTATGTGCCCTTGCTGCACTGCCAACATTTGGTAGTATCCTGGCTGTGGCAAAATCCATCCATCCTCACTTTGAAACAAGATGGCTGAATCCTGGTCCTATGAAAGTGGAAGATTTACTGCCCTCCTGGAGAAGGGTGAATTCTAATGTTCTGGGGTAGTATAGATGTATAGAGTTGCACTTGCTTCTTCAGAGCCTCTGTTCTATGTAATATGTTTATGTTTATGTTTATGTTTAATTGGATTTATACCCCGCTCCACTCAGCCCAAAAGGCCAACTCAGAGCGGCTTACAACACAATAATATAAGTACAATTACAACAAAAAATTAATATACATACAATTAACATACAATTATAACAATATAATAATACAAAAATACAATATAATCATAACACATCAAAGTATAGACATAATATAACAGTATGAAAATACAATAGGAAAACAATAGTAATACAATACAATAAATTACACAATGAATTATACAATAGACATTTAATTACACAGTCCCTCGGCTACTAATCCCATGGCCCGCACATTATTGAACGGAGCCAAAGAAAAAGACAACCCGGCCCCAACACAGCCGAGGCCAGGAAATGGACCGGCAACTCTGGTGGTGCGGCTTTGAATGTCCCGCCAATAGTAGAATAACATACTAGCTGATTACCCGGCTATGCCTGGGGATGTATTTGGCATCTCTGCTGTGCTCGGGGGGTCCCTGTCTGGTGTGTTGTCCTCTCTGGAGCCCCCAACTCCTGCCAACCTCTTTCACCATCTGGCCCTGCCACATCTTGGCCCGGCTGCCCTTTCTTGCACATTGTCCTTTCGGGCATTGCAACGGTGAGGCTGCCTGCCTGTCATACCTCCCCGGCTCCCTGTCGCAGGTGCGCCGCTGGGTATCTGGGCCTTGCCTGCCCATTGTCCATGCGGCCTCCACAATAGCGGGGACACCAGCCTGTCCCCCCAGCTCTCTGCCCACAGCGCTCCATCCGGTATCCAGGCCTCGCCTGCCCCTCCAAGCTCACCGACCCCCTTTACCTTTCCGTCCTCATTGTGGATTGTCCTGTTGGCTGTCTCTGGCTGTTCGTCTTTGCGGGGCCCGCAATGTTGCAGTTGGATTATAAAATTGGATTATAAGGCTCTTGTTATTGCTATGCTGGTTTGGTTTTCCTCCTTGCTTCACTGTGGATTACAAATATAGTTTTTTCCTGCTTTACTGTGGATTATAAATTTTTATTTTTATTTTTTTCCCTTCATCTCTGGACTGTTTGAGGAATGTGCTGATACATTTTTGTGGTTTCCTTTTCCCTCTCCCCACTGCTTACTTGGATACATAGTGGCTGGAGTTTTCATTTGAGCCTATGATTTTGGGATACATTTTTGCAATTGGAATACAATACACAAGTTTGGCATCTGATTGAATTACAACATGTCTGAAGAAACTGGGAGTTGATATTTGGGTTTTTTAACAGAAGAAAGGAGACCTGCTGTGTTGGTGCACTGGAACAGTTTCAAGGAGAAGGGTTTGTGCGAGCTAAGAGTGTTGTGGCTTTGAAACTTTTATTTGACGTCACAATGGATAAGACTACAAGGGGAAAGGGAAAGGAGGAGGAGCCGGTGGTGAAACCTAAGAAGAAAGACAAATCAGTAGCTGCTGAGGTTCCTCCATCATCTTCACCACTGCCTGAACCATATGATCAGACTCAAATAATGGTTGAATTTGGCAAATTATTCCAGAAATTTGAAAGGATGGAAGAAGCAAGAGTGAAAGATAAAAATGAAATTCTGGGGAAACAGGACAAACTGGCCACAATGTTTATTGATTTTTCGAAAAAAGTTGATTTAAATCTTCAAAAAATAGAGGGAAATGTCAAGTTGATGCAAAGTGATGTGAAAGTGATGAAAGGGGAAATAAAAGGGATACAGGAAGAGGTGAAGGAGAACAAGATGAAAGTGGATGATGTGAAAAAAGGATAGATGTAATGGAAGAATTGATGAGAAAACAGAATATTGTGATTCACCATATGATGGAAAGAGGGCCAGATCAGCTAAGGGATAGAATAGTTGATTGGTTAAATAATTTGGAAATGGGGAAAGATTTTGTTAATGAGGATATTGTAAGTGCCTACAGAGTGGGGCCAAGAAGGGGAAAAGCTGCAAGAAATGTTTTGGTTAAATTTGCAAAATGGGGAGATAAGTTGAAGGTAATGGCTTTTTAAAAACAAGCTGGTTCTGGTGCTCTGAAAATCAATGGGATTGATGTGGAGGTATATAATGACATTTCCATCAAGGAACATGGTTGGATGTATAAGATGAAACCTGTAGCAAATTTTTTGATGAAAAAAGGGGTAAAATACAATTGGCGATTTCCACAACAGTTAAGATTTTTCTATGATAGAAAAATGCAGGTGATTGGCGCAGAGACGGATGCATTGGAGTATGTGAGTCTACTTGATTTGGTTAAGGTGGGATCAAATGAGTGGCTAGCTTTAAGGAAAGATCTGTTGGATTCGGGAGGTATAAGAAGAGACTATGATGGAGCGGATGAGGGTGGGGCTGCAGGAGGAGGGCAACCAGGTGGAGCAGAGGATGACCTATCATTGATTGTGGTGGAGGAAGAGTTGAGCAAAGGTTAGAAGGTTAAATGAATGAAATTAAGAATTTTTACAGGAGAGGATGGTTTTATAAGATTGCTTCTATAATGTGGAGGGTGAGCTAGGGCATTAATCACCATACACATCTTACACATTCCCCCCTCCCCTCTTTGGAAGGTAAAGGTGACTTTTTTGAAGGAAAAAGTGGGGAGGTTGGTAATTAGTGTTTTCTGTTTTAGGTTTTGTTTTAATTATTGTGGGTTGGTAGCATGCCTAATGGAGAACTCAGAAGTGGTAGAAGAGGGTAGTAAGTTTAAGTATGGGAGCCATTAAAGTGTTATCGTGGAATGTAAAAGGTACAGGATCTGTGGTTAAGAGGAGGAGGATAGAATCAGCTTTGAGGAAAAGCAGACCGGACATAGTCTTTCTACAGGAAACACATCAAAAATCTCAAGATACAAACAAAATTTTCTTAGGATGGATGCATCACTATGAAAAGTCATTTGGAACATCAAAAGCAAGAGGAGTCGCAATCTTGATTTTGACTAGATTGGGGTTTGAGATAACAAATAGTATTTCAGATTCAGAGGGCAGATATTTGATAGTAAAAGGGAAAATAGATGACGCTGAAGTAATTTTGGTGAATATATACGCCTCAAATGATCACCAAGCTGAATTTTTAGAAAAAATGCGTAAAATTTTGATAAAAGAAAAAACAACAAAAATGATTGTGGCTGGTGACTTTAATTTAGTAAGATCAAATTTGGATTGTACAAATATATCAAGATGTGGAAAAGGTGTTAAAGGACAGATTTTGGATAACTGGATGGCTGCCTTAGGTTTGAGAGATTCTTGGAGAGAGATTAAGGGGTCAGAAAGGGTATATTCTTATTTTTCACAGGTTCATAACATACTCCAGAATAGATTGTATATTTGTAACTGAAGATATGGTTAAAAATATGGAGGACACTGAAGTTGGAATTTTTAAGGAGTCAGACCATGCTAAAGTGGTTTTAGAATTGAGAATACAGAATGAAAGTAGTTCGAGAAGGAGTTGGAGATATGATGTTAATTTATTTAAAGACCAAAAGTGTAAAGAACAAATTATGGAGAGTTGGAAGGAAAATTGGCAATGGAATGATAATGATGAGGTAAATTTTAATATGGTTTGGGATACAATGAAGTCGGTTTTTAGAGGGAAATGTATTAAATTGGCAAGCAATAGATATAAAAAGAATAAGTTAGGATAAAATTGAAAAGGAGATAATGCAGTTACAGGAGGAACATTCAAAGATGAAGGATAAGAAGGTTTTCGCTAATTTACAAATATTGAAGGCTGAATTGGTAGGCAAAGATATAGAAAAGGTGAAAAGAGATCTGGTTTACTTAAAAAGAGAATATTTTGAATATAGTAATAAAAATTCAAAATTATTAGCAAAAGCAGCAAAAGATAAAAGGGGAAAAGGGGAAATTGGAGTTTTGATTAATAAACAAGGAATAAGATGTAATAAGATTAAAGATAAATACAAAATTGTGAAAGAATTTTATCAAGCCCTATATGCAAGAAAAGATATAGATGTGGAAAAGCTTAAAAAGCAATTAGAGAAGCAAATAGTTAGTGGAGTAAAACAGGAGTATAGAGATAGAATGGAAGAACAAGTGTCAGAAAAAGAAGTAAAAGAGGTAATTGCAGGTTTGAAATTGGGGAAAGCTCCTGGGGAAGATGGATTACCCGCCGACTTTTATAAGGAATTTAAAGACATAGTGGTACCAAAGTTGGTAAAATTATATAACTACATACTGGATGGTGGGCAAATTCCGACTTCATGGTATAGGACCATAATCGTACTGTTGCCAAAACTTGGAAAGAATCTTGAAAAAGTAGAATCATATAGACCAATATTGTTAATAAACCATGATGCCAAGATCTTCACAGCATTATTGGCCAATCGTTTTAATAATTTTATGGAAAATTATATAAATGTGGATCAAGTGTTGTTGTTTTTTGAAAGGGAGACACATGGCAGATTTGACTAGAAGAGTTGTAGATTTAATAGATATTGTGAGTCAAACAAAAGAAAAGGTGGGATTAATATCTTTGGATATTTTCAAGCCATTTGATTCTTTACAATGGATTTCAATTAAGGAAATAATTAAAAGTTATGGATTCGGCAATAAATTTAGAAGGGTAATTGATCAATTATATCAGCAAGGAATAGCTACTGTAAGAGTAAATGATGAGATTACTGATGAGGTAAAACTAGAGGCAGGTGCGAGACAGGGTTGTCCTTTATCCCCTATATTGTTTATTATGGCAATGGAGATATTAGCAAAAGCTATAAGAGAGGATGGAAAAATAGAGGGTATTATGGAAAATAAGATAAGTATGTATGCTGATGATACATTGATAATTGTAAAACATCCCGAGAAGGTGATGGATAGAATTAGAGCACAATTAAAGGAATTTGAGGATATTACTGGTTTGAAGATAAATTGGGATAAATCAGAAATGATGCTCTGTAATATGGGAGAAGAAGATCAGAAGAAGATAAAGGGAATGGGAAATATTCACATCAAAGACAAGTTGAAATATTTGGGAATAACTATATCAAATAGATTGGAAGAGTTGAAAAGATTAAATTATGACAGTTTGAAAACTGAAATTAAAACTAGAATATATAGTTTCCAAAAGCTCAAACTGTCATGGTTTGGGAGGATTGCATTTACCAAAATGATGTTGTTACCTCAAATTAAATTTGTCATTTGCTGCATTAGCAATTCAGTTGAAGGATAAGGAAATTAAGGAGTTTCAAAAATTGATTAATGTTTTTTGTAATGGAGGAAAGAAGTCTAGGTTACCAAAAAATTATGGTATTTACCTCAGAAGGAAGGTGGATTAGGAATGCCAAATCTAGTGACATATTATCGAGCATTTCAAATTAAGAATGTTGTGAAGATCTTGGCAAAGGAAAAAGTGATCTGGGAGGAAATTGAAATGAAGGATTATAAGCATATAGGTAAAATGGTTTGGGAAAGGTAGTAACTAAAAATACTATGATGAAAGGATTAATGAGTGTATGGAAGAAGGTAAAGAAGGATCTGGTTCCGGGTATCTCTCCAATTTTGGAACTCTCAGATATGGCGAGCTTTCCGATTAAGATAGATAATGAAGTAAAAGAAGTATTGGATAAGAATGAAATTTTCCTGTTGAAAGATTGGTTACGGATCTGTAGGGATGTGGTTAGTAGGACAAATTTGTTTGAGCAATTAAAAATGAATTGGTTTCAGATAATGAAGATTAGTAAATGGAATAGTAAATATATGAGAGAATATGATTTGGAAAGAGAAAAGATGGATTTTGAGGATCTGATTTTAAAAATCAGAAAGGGAGATAAAAATATTAAGGGATTAGTTAGCAAATTATATACATTATTAAATAAGGAGGGTGATCCACAGGAGGATTTGAAATTAAAGTGGGAACAAGATTTGAACATAAAGATAGAAAATGATATATGGAGAAACAAATGGAAAAAGAGGATAATGAGAACTATGTCGGTTAGAATACAAGAACATAATTATAAAATGTTATGGAGGTGGTATTTGACCCCAGTGAGGTTACATCAAATTGATAATAAAAAGGATAAAATGTGTTGGAGATGAAAAGATATAATTGGAACATATGAACATATGTGGTGGAGCTGTATTGCGGTAAAAGATTTTTGGAAAAGAATTGAAAAAGAGATCAGTGAAATATTGGGAAAGATAATCAAGCTGGGGCCGGGTACCACTATGTTAACAGATGTGGAATGTATTAATTTAAACAAGGTGGAGAAAGAGTTATTAGAAATAATGCTTACAATGGGGAGACAATATATTGCTAGAAATTGGAAAAATGATGTAATTATACAAACTGAAGAATGGTATAAAGAAATGTGGAACTTAGCTTTGAATGATAAATTGACTTGGGAGAGAAAAGAAAAAAGGGGTAGTTTGAAAGAAAATAGATTTTGGAACACTTGGAAGCCTTTTGTGGATCACTCCCTTATGGGAGTTGAAAGAAATAGACCTGTACCTGATCAAAGTGGTTTTTGGAAGTAAAACAACGAGATATTCTGAGTTCTCCAGGGCAATGTAAATAAACACTGGGTGTAATATTATGTGTAATTTTGTTTTTGCTGTTGTTTCCTATCCAAAATATTATTGAATGCCTTATTGGGAAAATACTAATTAATGTTAAAAAAATAATCACAAAGTTATAAATAAGCGAACTTATTTTTAAAGGAGGTTAGTGCATTTGAATTATAAGGAGAGATATAAAATGGTATCAGGATAGGTGGAGTTTATTTTTCCCCTCTTTTTTCCTTATTTCTGTTTCATTGTCTGCATATTATGTATTTTAGTTATTTTTTCACATTATGTATTGTATTGTAATTGCTTGAAAAAATTAATAAAAATATTATATATTTTAAAAAGTTCAAATTCGTATAAAGTCCAAACTTGTGGAACCAAGTTTGGATGTTGTATGATGTATCACTGTACTATGACATCTAGGAATTCAGGAAGTATCTGCTACCTGATCTTAAGCACAGATACCAGCCACTGATGTTCAGGCCCTCAGCATACAAACCATGTACTCTGACAGTGAGTTAAAGACCCTCTAATATTTGATTAGGCTTTTCCTCCTAATCAATCAAACTTTGGTCAACTTACTGCCTTCTCCCCCCACCAATGTTGAGATTTCACATGGTTTTTGACCACTTTTAAGGCTATCTTAATGGTCTCAGGTTCTAGACTGTCAAATATAAATTTGGGATTCTGAGATGCTGATCCTTCACACCCACCACTCTGCAGTGTGACTACATAGTTGTGGAATAAACACACCCTAGTTTATACATTCTAAAAACTGCATAGTGCTGACTGCCCTTCTGTGCTTATTTGTGATCCTTTTCTTCAGGGAGAAAATAATTTTTAAAGCCTGAAGTAATTATGTTCCTCTAATTACACCATTTCAGCATTATGCATTTTCTCACAACAACCTGTTATTAAACTAAGAGTATTCTTGACAGTATTCAGACAATGTCTCTAATTTGCAGAGAAAGACTTTTGCAAGGTAGTTAAAAAAACACACACACAGTAGAGAAAAATAGTCTTTCATACAAATGAGCATTAGTAGATGCTGGACAATAGCCAAAAGCAAAGCTCAGGTCAGTCTTGTGGCTAGCTTGCCATTTTCAATCACCTCTCAGTCAAAAGAAATAGAAAACAACCTGATGCAAATTAGTTTCTTTGGAAAGAAAGAAGAAATGTGGAGGAAGCATTTCCTCCTCTGTGTTCAAACTATCCTACATTATAAAATATGATGGTGTGTGGGTTGCCCATGGGAATAATTGGCAATTAAACCTTCCCCCAGGGGTTCGCTTGGCTTTTGACAGATCCGGGGACAGACCAGGCCTGGCAGGAAAGGAAATTGGGGAGCGGGCTAGTTAGCTAGTTAGGGGTGAATCATAAAGCCTTGGCTGATGGCTACAGTAGAGCAGGGCAAAACTAGGATGATGGCTATAGTAGAGCAAGACAATCCTCAGCTGATGGTTGTAGTGGAGTTAGTTAGGCAAACAAGCCAAGCCAGACAGAGGACAAAGATAGATGCCCAGAGTCAATACACATAGACCCCGAGATTACGGCAGGAACAAAGGGTTTTGCCAGCCTGATGTAATTAACTGCGAGCTGTCCATTAACCACAGGGCAATGGCAAGAGCAATCATTGTAGCTGACCACCGGAAAATGCCACATATGCAAGCCTTCTGTATAGGGGAGTCACGAGCGTCATAGGCATGTGACACAACATCAAGGCAGGGTAATAAATACGTACCCCAACTCTGGTCAGGGCTGGATTTCACTGCATGGCTGCCTCCACGTGTCTTCCTTCCAAGCCAGCCATTCCAACAATGGTGTAGTATTTAAGATGCATCTCAACCCTTCCATCATTTGTGGGAGGGGGCAGATCCACTTCTGCTGGATCAGAACAATGGAACCTTCATCTTCCAAGGAGATGCTTCTGGGTGGACTTTCCAGGTGGACTTCCTTGAGCACACAATGTCCTGAACTATATAGTAAGCAGACAGATTTTGACTTCCAGAATTTCCTTTTCTTCCTCAACATTTCCCTAAAGAAGATTACAAGATGGCTGCAGACAGGTCTGCAAAATATGCACATTTAATAGCCATATAATTTTTCTGAACATTTAAAATGTAAATGGAAGGGAAAACAATATAGACATGCTCAAATCAGTTGTAAGACTGCATACGAGGAATATGAATGATTTTTTAAAAAAATGGACACAAAATTCCATTAAATATCAATTTAGAAAAGAGCGAAGAATGCTACGCATATGATGGGTTGACCAAATACCAAATGAAGAACTGTGTATAAGATCAGGTGCAAAACAAGTGTCAAGGTTGATTGAGCTTGTAAGCTATCAGTGTGCCGCTTCAAAGATGGCAGGTGGATGAAAGCTATCACATAAAGTGACCATTAAGAAGGCCAGAAACCAGATGGGAAGACCAGTTCAGGACAAAGTTCCTGAGGCTCTAGAGCAGACTGGCATGGGATTGGAAACAGTGGAAGACAATGCTTTGATCCAACATGTCAATCTGACGATTGTAACATGGATCAACCAAGTAAGTAAGTAAGTTAGAAAAGAGAAGTGTATTTCATCTAAATTTTAAAAAAGAAAACTGCAGGGAAGTGAGAAGAACAGAGGTCAGGAAAGGAGCACAACATACTAATTTGGACTTGATAAATGCACACATTCCAACTTGCAGGCAGCATCTGTTTTTTTTTAAAAGTAATTTTTATTAAATTTTTAACAAACATACAAAAAAGAAAAACAATAACAATACAATATAATAATACAACAAAAACAACATCAATACAGTATTACCTCAAGTTCATAAGAGCTAGCACATAATAATAATTAAACTGATTATTTACCATATAACCCCCAATATTAAGTGCCACATTGTAAGTTATTACTATAACCATAACAGTAATAAAAACTTTCAGTGCTACCACTATTTTTTGTTTCTTTACTAATTACATCACCCTGTGAGTATATACAAAGCCCGGAGAGTTTAGTATCTGTTTCATCTCCAAAAACCTCTTTGGAATGGTACAGGTCCAGAACTGTCATTTGCCATAAGAGAATGATCCACAAACGGCTTCCAAATACTCCAAAACCTATTCTCTTTTAATTTATCTCGTTTTACTTTGATCTCCCATGTCAGTTTGTCATTCAATGCTAAACTCCACATTTCTTTATACCACTCTCCAATCTGTATATCTACATCGTTTTTCCAATTTCTGGCTAAGCATTGTCTACCTGTAGTTAATATAATTTCCAATAATTCTTTTTCCTCCTTGTTCAAACCCATGCCTTCCACATTTGTTAAAAGGATGGTACCTGACACCAACTTAACTCTTTTACCCATTATTTCACCAATCTCCCCTTCTATTCCTCTCCAAAAATCACTTATTTTTTTACAACTCCACCACATATGTTCATATGTTCCAACCGTTTCTTTGCATCTCCAACATAAATTGTCCCTTTTATTATCCATCTGATGAAGTCTCAGTGGTGTCAAGTACCATTGCCACAGCATTTTAAAATTATGTTCCTTAATTCTTACTGACATTGTTCTCATTATCCTCTTTTTCCATTTATTCCTCCATTCAACATCCCCTATTTTTATATTCAAGTTTTGTTCCCACTTCCGTTTCAAATCTTCCTGTGGATCTTTACCCTTATTCAGTATAATGTAAAGTTTGCTTACCAGACCCTTAATGTTCTTTTCCCCTTTTCTGATCTTTATTACCAGTTCTTCAAATTCAGTCTTTATTCTATCTATCCCTACTTCTCTTCTATATTTTTTGTTCCAATTATCCACCTTCAATTTCTGAAACCAGTCCAGTTTTAACTTTTCAAATATTTTTTTCCTCTTGGTTTCATCATCGCAAACTTTTAACCAGTCCTTCAGTAAAGACATTTCATTTTTATCCAATATTTCCTTTTTTTCCTTATCTATTTTTATTGGAAAACACACCATTATCAGTCAATTCCAAAATTGGAGAGAGATTTGGGACCATATCTTTCTTTACTCTTTTCCACACCTCCATGAGGCCTCTCATCATAGTATTACTTGTCTTTTTCAGTTTGTCCTTTATTCCCAAAAAGATCATATTGCCAATATTCCTATACTCTTTCATCTGTTTGTCACAACCTGCAGTATATAAAAAAAAGAGAAGCTTCAATCATGCGTTCTATCCTCATCCAGCAACTACAACCTGGATTGATTTAAATAGATTCCAGTAGAAGGACAAAAGAATAGAACATATTATTCTGAATTTGCTTAGACACCCAGCCTAGGCAGTGTAAGGCTCCTTAAGCTGCTTGAACTCATTTGGTGGTAAGTGGTGTTAATAGTGCCCAGTACTGAAGCTTTGATTTTTGACAAACCATCCTAAATAGCAAGGACCAGATTCATCAGTGCATGGGGAGATCTGAAGATAATTTGCTTCAGAGTTACTGATTTCCTACCACGCTGAGATTCCAATGAACTGACTGAAGAGTAGGTGGCTGCCTTTACTCTAGGCAAGCTTTGAAAAGGCAGGGAATTCCTCTTCAGAATGGAGGACAGAAAATTATTTTGAACCTCCCTCCTCATCCATTTTTAACTAATATTAAGTCACCTGGGGTTCCCCCACCCTGAGTTTCCCTGGCCTAGAGGAGTTTTGAAACCAGCTCTCCTGAATCCTAGTCTGATTCTCTGTTCACTACACCACACTGCTCTCATCACTGCCTCTACAACCTCACTGTAAGAGTCATTTAAATGTAAGAAATTAGGACTGCTTGCGTATAGGGTTGCCATATGCCATGGAAAACTGGGACTTTCCTGGGTTGTAACTGTACTGCCCGTTTCCATTTAAAACATTGAAAATTCCCCGTTTTCAAACCAAGGGGCGTGCTTGATTTGAAGAAAAAAATCATGCCTTTTTCTTGCTGCCTTAGAGCGGCACCTCTATTGAAGCACCAGCAGGTGGCATCTGTAGCAGCAGCCGCAGTCACAGTCGTGGCAGTGGAATACTGCAGGATGGAATGAGCTCCCATCTTTGTCCCAGCTCGAGCAAACCAAGCAGTTCAAAAGCAAGAAATTGCAAGTAGATAAATAGGGACCACTTCGATGGGAAGGTAAACAGCATTCTGTGTGCTCTGGTGTCTAGCCATGCCTGCCACATGACCACGGAAACGTCTGCAGAAGCAGACAGCTCTGGCTCTTCGGCTTTGAAACAGAGATGAGCACTGAATCCTAGAGTTGGATATGACTGGCTTTTGAGCAAGGGCAACCTTTACTTCTGTCCTGGTATTGTGGGAGGGAATTATGGCAACTGTACTTGCGTATTTTTGTTTTCCTTTATGTGTCCATCCTTTCTTTCTTTCTTTTGTAGCATGTCATAAACCTAGGTATTGAGGCTGCCTCATTCTGACTAACAAGCAAGCTTTTTGAAGAGATCTTTGGGCTGACGAGCAGAATAGAAATAGTTTAATTACATTAATAATATAGGGCTTTCAATATTTAGGATGCTGAATATACCTACACAGTAATATATTTATCTCTAGTTCTGTCTTTCTCTCGATGGGCTATACTTCTCAATTATGAGGAAGAGTATTCAAAACTCATAAATCCATTCCTAAGTTAATTATGAGGCATGCCAGAGAATATGAAATAAAAAGGCCGTGGAATAAAAAGGCGACTGATTCTTGGGAGACAAGCTATGAGAAACGTGGGGAACATAGTGAAAAGTAGAGACATCACATTGCAAACAAAAATTCATATAGTCAAAGCAATGGTATTCCCAGTGGTAATGTATGGTTGTGAGAGCTGGACCATTATGAAAGCTGAACGCAGAAGAATAGACGCCTTTGAAATGTGGTGTTGGAGGAGAGTTTTGAGAGTACCCTGGACTGCGAAGAGAATAAATTGGTCGATCCCAGAAGAAATCAACCCTGACTGCAACTTATAAGGTCAAATAGTAAAGATGAAGCTGAAGTACTTTGGATATCAAATGAGAAGAGAGGATTCACTTGAGAAGGCTTTGATGCTGGGAAAGGTAGAGGGCAAAAGAAGAAAGGGCAGCAGAAAATGAGATGGTTAGATGGTATTGTAGACACAATGGGCACAGAGCTGGGTGGGTTGAAGAGGATGGTGGAGGATAGAGGTGCCTGGAGGGAGGGCAATGGTCCATGGGGTTGCGAAGGGTCAGAATCGACTGTACGACTGAACAACAACAGAGAATATTTCTGTTTAGTGGAAACGCTTGAACAGACCGTGGCTGTAACAGTGCCTTTTGGGCTTTATTCCCTTAAAATATTCAGAACAATGGGGGCCCTCTACTCTGCTGAGCTTTTTAAATGGCTGAACTTATAGGTACTCACAGCAAAAAACTGACAAAACTTTTTCCTAAATGTAATGAATGTCTCTCTGCTATCAACAACTAAAATAGGATGGCACTGTTGAAGAGAAAAGGCAAAGTGAGTAAAAATAGATCCAGCTCATCAGTTAGAGAAATTATCTATACAGGACTTTGGGAGAGTGCCAAACCCTTGGCCTTCCTATACCAACTACAAAGAAAGAATAGCTGGAGAAGCAATTAGTGGCAGGGTTCCTTTCCAAATACAATGTTTTTTTAATGGAGGTTACAACCTTAATAATGTCTGACTTTAATTATTCAAGAGCAGCAACAGTTGTGGGGGAAAAACACCTTTGCTTTTCTGGGCAGTCTTTCACCTGTATCTCATGTCAAGGGAGAATTCAAGCATGAGTCTCCTCTGAGAAATACTATGTCATCCAGAAACAATGATATGTGGGAGCCTTCCATGGGGAGTGGAGACGCCTAAAGCAAAGAGGGGAAACATAGTCCACAGATACCTGTTTGGCTCTCCATCTTGAAATATAGCTTCTTTCAATGTGGCACTTTGCTGGACCCACCCCCCAATAAAGAGACAGACACTGTGCTGGGTTTAAACTGGGCCACTTTTATTAATTACAATTCAATAATGCAAGCAGGCCGCCATAGCACTGGTAAGGACAAATGGTTATAACCAATTATCTCGACCCCCAACAGAAGCGCAAATGACTTAACCTCTGCTTCTGACATGAGTCCGGCGAACTTGGAGGTTTGGCAAGCTGTTTCTAGCATAGCCCTCCCTTGTTCCTAAAGCACACCTGATTGGCCACCCGAGTTTCCCTCTATCTTATCCATCCTGTGGCCAACCAAATGTGCACCTGCCAGACTCTTAGGGGTCACCCAGTACCCCCTTACCAGTGCTAGCCGCCAAGTGACCAAAGACAAGAACCAAAAAGTACCCAAGGACTCAACCAACAGCGACAGTGTGGGATGGGCGAAAACAACAAGAACCAAACGGCCAATCTAGGTTCAAGCAAAAATTCCCATCTGGCCCCGAAGTGACCAAAAAACATACACTGACACCAAGGGAGGGGGTGGCAGGCAAACGTTGCCTGGCCCAGCTGAAAGAAAAAAGGAAGGGGCAGTCCAGACCTCTCCATTTAAGGAAGCCCGGCCCCGGCCCCTGCCCCTTCCAGCCCCATGGGAAGGGTGGTCTGGACCTCTCCCCTCCAGGAAGGCCCGGCCACCGCCGCTTTCGGCCCTGTGCCGTCTTTAATGGGGCGGGGCCAGCAAAGTGTGCGGCCGCATGTCCCTTCTAGATGTTTTAGAGTACAGTTCCCATAAATTCTGACTTTAGTTCATGCTGACAGTGCGTGATGGGAGTTCCAGTCACAAACATCTCAAAGATGTCAGGTTGGGGGACGCTATTCTAGTATTTGATGGGGCCGTACCACACAGAAAACAATATAATGTTCTTTGAAATGAAAAGACTTAGACAAAAAATTGTACTACCAAGAGAAGTGTTTGGTTGGGCAATTGAAATTTCTCTTCTTGTATTATTTGTTATTCATTATTTTCTGCTCACCATGATAAGGGAAATTTGGAAGCTTTTGCTCACTTTAATAATAAATGCCATGACATTTTGAGGGGAGCAAAGTAAATTTTAATAAGACTTCTGAAATTTCTCAGTGGGGCTTTGCATATAAATACACAGAGAAAGAGTTTTCTTAAAGGGAAATTTCAATGTAGATTTATTCATACCTGCTTGGATGACACATTGAGGAAGATCAAGGTTTCTGTGGGACCTTCTGGCCTTCTTTTATCACAGGGCAGCTAAAATAACTGCCAGTCCTCTGTCATACCCTGAGGTTTGATCCACTCAGAGTCTCTATCCATCAAGGGCAGTAGGAAAGAAACTAAGCCACTTTTATGTGCTGTAATAGCTTTATTAAATATGGGGAAGGTGAATCAATACAGAAATTGAAGTAAACAAACAGAAAACTTATATGAACATCTTGCCACAGGAAGAGCAGAACTTCACAATTGCACTGACACTACTCCTAAAAGCTAAACAATTCTCTCCTCTTATCCCAGCAATCAAAGCCAGCATGAAGCTGAAGAGTGAAAGATGGTACAGGGTTTCTCTAAGTCACTTCCAGAAAGCCAGCAGAATAGATGAATGAATCAAGCAAAGACTTGAGGATTTATCTCAGTTTTTTTAAAATGGGAAGGAGTAAAGATCAATAGGTTCTCAAACAGAGTAGACCGCCTTATCTCTGAAATGTGACATGGTATATTATACACTAGGGACTGCAGTGGCTCAAGTGGCTAAGACGCTGACTGGAAGGCAGCAGGCCAGCAGTTCGATACCTGAATATTGCAGGATGGAATAAGCTCCCTTCTTTGTCTCAGCTCCTGCCAATCTAGCAGTTTGAAATTGCAAGTAGATAAATAGGGACCACTTTGGTGGGAAGGTAAACAGAGATGAGCACTGAACCCTAGAGTTAGATATGACTGGCGTTCGAGCAAGGGTGACCTTCATCTTTACTATAATATACACTATCTTCTCAACCCTTTCTTTTTATTCCTACCAGAAAAGCAGAACACACACCTCAGTAAATATAAATATGGAAAGTTATGGTTATGCTGGAAAAGGAGTGGAATTACCTTTCCTCAGGTTATAATAGTGGTATAATGTAGTTATATATTCTTTAATGGAGGATGAAATTCCTCATCAACCTATAGTCAATTGTCAGGAACATTTGGAGATGACCAAATTTGAAAAAGTTGCCATTGCTAAAGATAAAACGATCTTTCTCAAATGGAAACGGCTTATGCCTATTGAAGTTGACCACAAGAGCCAAGCAATTTAATTAGTTTTCCATAAAACTCAGAAACAATTCAACATGAAATAACAATGGGCAATTTAGTAATTTCACAGCTGCATAAGAGGTCCCCTTTTTATTTGCATGTAGTTAAAGCCCTTTTGTATCTCATCTGAATGTTCATGTTCCTTCTCCTCTGCTTACACATTCATTCATTCATTCATTTATTCGATTTATACCCCGCCCTACTTGACCAGGGCCGACTCAGGGCGGCATCAATCTTCTCTGTATATTCCAAATAAGGGTTCACTCTTATTATTTATGTATCCAGGGCAAAATTAACTAACATAATTTTCTCCTCCTGTTAAGATTTCAAGCAATCTTATTATTCGAAATGACCATATGTACCTACAAAGCTTTAAAAAGAACAATGCAACCAAGTAGTTTTCCCCCAGGATGAAACTTTTCTCTATCCTTTTTCCCTGCAGCTCTGCGGAATATGTGCGACATCCCATCAATTCGAGAGAATGTGACAAATGCATCATCAAGGCAATAGAGATTTAATGAGCTATGTTATAATACTTCATCAAATCAACAGTGATGGCCTTCAGCTGATGTATTTTATTCAAACTATCAGCCAGTTGCCCTGTAAAGAAAAAATGGAGGTCAAGCTGAGGCGTATGTGACTGTATAAACAGGAAGGAGAAGGAGAAGCTAGAAAGCGATGAAATCAGGAAACACGATGTGTTACATGCCTTCTACTATTTGTTTGTTATGGGTATGCTAGGGAATAAATGGAGTGATGTAAGGCAAATTTGAGATTTTGGAACAAATTAGTATAAACATGTCTGTTAGTGCAGTTATTATCCTATTGAACTCATTATATATACCTGTATAATGGAAATACATTATTATTTTGCCTTTTATACAGGTAAGAAGCTGGATGGTAAACAATGCTGATGGCAAAGGGGAAAAAGATACTTCTGAAATATAATGCTGAAGGAGACATTTGTGAATACCTTGGACAGCTAGAAGGACAAACAAGTGGGTTTTCAGGCAAATCATACCTGGACTATCTCTGGAGGCAAAATGATGAAGCTGAGGCTGTCCTAGTTTGGGTACATCATGGGAAGGAAGACCAAACATTAGAAGGATGGACTCTGTAAGGGAAGCCACAGGCTTGAGTTTGCAAGACTGTATAAACAGGAAGTTTAGGACAGGACAGTTTGGAGATCTTTCATTCATAGGGTCATCATGAGCTGGAGATGACTTGATGGCCACTGCCTGCAGCACTCCCTGTGCATCCTGGGGGCCCACTCCATCGGCGCCTGGGATTCGGCGCAGGTTGGAGCCACCGCCGCTGCCTCCACCCTCTAGCCCGGCCCGCCCGGAGGGCAGAAAATGAGACACTGCTGACGCTGCCTGCAGTGCTCCCTGCACATCCCGGGGGCCCACTCCATCAGCTCCCGGGATTCGGCACAGTTGGGAGCAGCTGCTGCCACTGCCATCTGGGCCGGCCCACCCAGAGGGCAGAAAAGGAGATGCTGCCGCTGCTGCCTGCAGCACTCCCTGCGCATCCCAGGGGCCCACTCCATCAGCTCCCGGGGTTCGGCGCAGGGTGAGAGCCACCGCCGCTGTCTCCGCCCTCCAGGCAGGCCCAACCACAGGGCAGAAAAGGAGATGCCACTGCCGTTCCTCGTCAGCGCTCCCTGCAGGTCCCGGGGGCCCACTCCATTGGCTCCCGGGATTCGGCGCAGGTGGGAGCTGCCGTGAACTTTTTTGTCGGCTCTTGGGATCCACCACCACCACCGCCATGCCACTGGCCAGGACTTTGGACTTACAGCGGCAGCAGGTTTCCTTGACTTTTGCCTCTAGGACTTTTGGGGGGGGGCTGGGGTGAATTGATTTGTTGTTTTTTGCCACTGTCAGGTTGATTATTGTTCCCTGATATGCTACTGTATTTTCATTGGAATTGTATTTATTGTATTTGCTGCACTTTTGCCCTTCTGTACATCATTATGTATTTATTTTGTTTATTGTATTTTGTTTACTGTATGATTTTTGATGTTCTTGATTTTGCATATTATTATTACTGTTTCTTGTACTTTCCTTCATGTAAACCGCTTAGAGTCACCTCTGGTTGAATTAAGCGGTATACAAAAATAAAGTGAAATAAAATGAAATGGAATGGCACATAACAAAAACAATAGATAGACAATATGCTGTTTTCTCCTTCTCTTTATTTTCTCATTGTCAGAAAGCGTTCTTCCCTGTTGGTCACATGCCATTCCTAATCTAGGTTTAAATTTCCCTTTGGTTTCCTGGACCTTATTTGTTTGTTTGTTCATTTGTTCGTCCGTCCGTCTGTCCCTCCCTCCCTTCACATTTATACCCTGCCCTTTATTTCAGAGGGTAGGGGCTATGGCAGAAAAAGCTACCAATGTGATTATTACTTTTTCTGCCTCTCTACGTGTGGCTACTCAGAGTTTACATGCCTGGGTGCTTCAGGTATAACTCCTGAGGAAGAGGAGCTCCCTCAGATAGCTTGGTCTCAAACCATATCATTATATATAAACCTTTTGGACGGGATTTCTTGTTTTTACTTATTTGCTGTTCTCTCTTTTTTGTGTGTGCAAAGGTTATTATAATAGTTCTCTTTGCCTCTTCATGACCAACAGGAAAGAATGCTATCTGACCAGGAGAAAATAAAGAGAAGGTGGAAACCGCATATTGACTACCTATTGTCCTGAAAAACTGCATTTAGGAATCAGTCCCTATTTATGTCACCTTTTTCTTTTGTTTCTCACTGATCCATTACATTTTTAAGTGTTTCTTGCATCATCAGTTGTTTTTTCCCCATTTCTTTTGACTACAGGATTGTATTTTTGCATTCTTCTCTAATAATATCTCTAGTTTCAATTCTCAATTCTCCAGGCTCATTGTCAGTTGAGTTTAGTAATCCAAATCTGTTCATTACGTGGTCTCTAAATTCATTGGGAATGTTTTTAAAATTATATTTTGGTACTACAATTCTTTCAGCATTCTTTTTTAGCTTTACTTTAATGTTGCATGTTAACAGTTTATGATCAGTACCACAATCTGCTCATGGTCTTGTTTTGGCAGAGAGAATACACTTTTCTTTCTCCTGCTTCCAGTTATGTAATCTATTTGTTTTCTGTATTGGTCATCTGGTGATGTTCACGTGTATAGCTGTCCGTCCAGTTGTTTGAAGCATGTATTTGCAATAAACAGATGCTTGCCTTTACAGATCTCTATGAGTCATTCTCCCACTTTGTTGCTGTCCCTTATGCCAAGTTTTCCCACCACGTTTCCTTCTTCTTTGTTTCCTTCTTTTGTGTTTCATTCAGCTCTCATGTCTTGCTTTGGTGTGTGATCTGTTTCCTCTTGGATGCTTGCATAAAAGCTTTCAATTTCATCTTTTTCAGCATTGGTAGTTGGAACATAGATGGTTATGTTGATAGGTCTTCATGGAGTTTGATTAATATTATTCAAGTCAGACCTTGCATTTTAGCCCATAACTATCTGTGCTACATCTTGCCTCAGTATTAGATCCACTCCATTTCTTCTGAATCTGTCATTTCCATAGTAGAACATTTTGTAGTTGTCTGAGTGATAGTATCCCATCCCATCCCAATTTAGTTTACTTATATCAAGCACTGCAATGTTCCTTTTCCTGCTTTATAGTTTACCTTGATTCATACTTTTCAAGTCCCATGTTCCAGTTGTGTGTGTGTGTGCAGTGTTGGAATTTCCTTTCACTTCTGTGCATGTCAGCCACTAGACTTCCTTCTATCATCTAATTATGCCATTAGTGACAGAGCTATTCATACTTATCCTTTGCTCTTCCCAAGTAGCTGATTGAGTGCCTTCTGAGCTTCACCTTCCAGCACTATCTCCTGTTTTATTGTGGGATGTCTAATCATAAGGTTTTAATGGTAAGGAAGGTTTAGCAGGGGTTTAACTTTGCCACATTCTGACAGCCTATTTCTGCGGTCTCCAGTAGAGCTTGGAACAGTTACCTTTTTGGATTACAATCTCCAGAGTTCCCCACTCAGTGTGGTCTGTTGTTGGGCTGGCTAAGGGACATTGAGAGTTTTCGTTCACCAACGAATTTCCCCCCACTCTTGCAGTCTTTTCCCTATCTTGCTGCTTTGCAATCCATATAGCTTGAGATGTGAAAGACTGACACTGGATTTTAGTCAACCTTGAAGTGTCTCCGAGATCAAACCCAAAATGATATCCTGGTCAGCCATGTCATGTTGTATACACTTTTTTTTTTTTACCAGACAAGAGCTCCAATGGAAAGTGGTGTCAAGAATATACATGTCTTACAGCAGGAGTTCTTAACCTTTTTAAGCCGGGGACCGGGTCATGCCCCCTCAGACAGCTTTGGGGGCTGGATGGCCATTTCCCCCTTCCTCCACCACATGACACTTCCTGGTGTGGAGGAGGAGGTGGCCCACGTGAAATGGTGTCATGGGCCACATCCGGCCAACAGGCCACAGGTTTAGAATCCCCGTCTTACAGTCTTAGAGTGTGTCTGTAAACCTGAGCTTACATCTCATGCAAAATAATCCTAGTGACAACCAGAAGTTTTGAACATGGCAAACACATCAAGCTTGTTTCGAATGGCTTATACAGAGTAACTGCATCTCCTATTGCCCCACCCACCCCCGCTTCACAGTCGGCAGTGACAGATCTCAGCAGCTTGCAATTATTTTTGCCTGACATTATCAATTATTGAAATGGCATTGATGAAAAAGATGTATGGCACTCTGAGTTGCCAAACCCTGTTATTTTTACTTTATTTAGAGCTGTCAACTGCTAATAATTTCATAGTCATTACAGGGCAAAGAAGCACAGAGGAGTTCTTCGTAACAATCTAAAAACTATTATAGCATGCCACCTGTAAATGCCTATAAATTAGTAAATCCTTAATTTTTATAACCTTTCCTTTGGTTTTAAATTATATGTCCTACTCTTTTAATGCCACAACAAATGCCATGAGTCCCTTTAGCAGCATGGTAGAAAATCTAATTATTTGTTCCTTTATTGTGCAGTTGTGGCTTGTGGTGGAAGCACTTAACCAGACTCTTGTATTAAGCTTTCTGAATTGACAGCAGATGTTGTACAGTACTGTATATTGCTTTATCTTTGTAACAGGTGTAAATCTGAGTTAACAATTTGCAGATCAATTCCTTTTTTTAAAAAATGACACTTCTGAAGAGTAATAAGTGGTAACAGCCACTTCTATTTTATGTGAGATTTGCCAAATATATGTCTATCTAAACCAAAATGTCGACCATTTAAAGAGATGTAAACTTTGACCATATAATTTGGCAGCAAAATTGCCAATTTCCAGGCATTTAAAAAATAAAAGGCATCATCATGTCCAAAGACATTCATCTGTGAAGAAAACCTAAGGGTTTGTCTTCACTCTCAGCACCCTCATAAAAACCAGTACTTAGTGATACTAACAGAAGTAGCAGCAGGAGTATTGA
The DNA here is from genome assembly GCA_035047305.1 of Bradypodion pumilum. Lineage (NCBI taxonomy): Eukaryota > Metazoa > Chordata > Lepidosauria > Squamata > Chamaeleonidae > Bradypodion > Bradypodion pumilum. The sequence goes on from JAWDJD010000004.1 coordinate 137,604,450, forward strand.
TAATGCTATTAATATGAAAACCAAAGATCTCAATCTCCATGTTCAGAGACAGTATACCCTCAATATCAGATGTCAATGAATTAATAACAAAAAGATAGTGCTATCCTTGGTGTCTACTTTTATATTTCATGGATGCACCTAGCTACAAACTATTGGTAATGGGATACTGAACCACTGGGATTCTTGGTTTGCGCCAGCCAGGCTTTTCTTCAACCTGCAAGCTGGAGGAACAATCTGAAATGAATATCAGAGTCTAAACACCATCATTGATAATAGTGATTCAGGTATAAAGGTGCATTATTTCAAACCCTGCACATCTTTGGCAAGCAAAGAAATAAAGGGGAAAAACAAAAGTCAGAATGCTATACTTGTCATTAGCCATCGTATGGTATGTAACACCACATGGAAAACCTGTGTTTATCACATTATGTATTCCAGCTGACACAATGCATGTACTAGTCTATGAAACTCTTTCCTCCCCCAGAATTGGAAACCATTGTGAGCACACTCGGATGACTCCCTAGGCAATGGTGTAGAGCTGACAAAACCTTGCAATCCAGAAGAATTGTGAAACATCCTGACCTGAAGAAAGAATGAAAAATACATAGTCATCCCTATGATTTCCAGATATAATTAAGGAACAGTCATCGAAAGATGGTAGAGTACAACCTTAAATGTTTTATTTCTGGCTCCCTGTAAAGTAGCAGCTTTACTTTTGTCAGCATTGATTTTCTTGTTCCACAATAATGAAGCAAGGGAGGTCCTTTAATCTGCTCACCACTTTATTGAAGGGTAAACTGTTCAAAGAAATGGAAAGATTAGTATGATGAATGGCTCAGATTTCCTAGTAATAACTAAATCACCATTCTGTGTTTCTTTGTCCAACATGTTAGATCAGCAATATATTTTTGTTTATTATTTGGTAGAGGTATAGCATTTTATTCTTTGGAGGGGTGGCTTCCGTTGGGTGGGTGGTATAGCAGAGTATGCCTTCCCTCACGGTTCCTCGGTACCTGAACCCCTTTTTTAGGGGTGAGTTTTTTACTCTGTTTTTATCTGTTTTATTTATGTGAACCGCCCTGAGTTGGCCATGGTCGAGTGGGCGGTATAGAAATCTAACAATAAATAAATAAAAATAAATAAATAAGTAAAAGTCAGCATCAGTTGCACCCTACTTCAACAGTCTGCCAGAGTGGAGTGAGGGCTGAATTTCCATCACAAGCTCATCATGAAGTCCAGTTTCTTCACAAACTTGAGTTTCCTTTACTGAGGTTTAATGGAGCCTTTGCTTTTAGTGAGTTTAAAGTGGCTATTCTGCCCTTTGCTTCCTGAGAATGTGAAGAAAGTCATGGAATGTGGCCTTCAAAGCCAGGTGTGGATTTGTTTCTCTAACAAGCTGAAACTGTGAAAATGGAAATCGGTATGATGGACACGCTAAGACGCTGACTGGGAGGTGAAAGGTCAGCAGTTCGATTCCCGAGTACTGCAGCTCCTGCCAACCTAGCAGTTCGAAAGCAAGAAACTGCAAGTAGTTAAATAGGCGCTGAGTGGCGGGAAGGCCAGTTACCACCACCACCGCCACGAGGCCTCCATCCAGAGCCGGGTGGGGGCTGCCCGGACCTGAGACCACCACCCCCAGCTTGGGGTGAGGAGGAGCAGCAGCAGCTGGGTGGTGGGAAGGCCAGATACTGCCGCCACCACAAGGCCTCCGTCCGGAGCCGGGCAGGGGACTCCCGGACCTGAGACCACCACCCCCAGCCAGGGGTGAGGAGGAGGAGCAGCAGCAGCTGAGTGGCGGGAAGGTCAGCTACCACCGCCGCAGGGCCTCTGGAGTAGGGGGCCGCTCAACTGGTCCTCCTCCTCCTCCTCACCCCCAGCTGGGGGTGGTGGTCTCTGGTCTGGGCGGCCCCCACCCAGCTCCTGATGGAAGCCTCATGGCGGTGGCAGTAGCTAGTCTTTCCGCTGCTCAGGCTCCTCCTCCTCACCCCCGGCTGGGGCTGGTGGTCTTCTGTCCGGGCGGCCCCCGCCTGGCTCTGGAGTTGTCCCCCCAATCCTCCCGGACCCCATGACTAGAGCCCAGCAAGTCACATGGCTATATTTGGCCTTGCCCACAGATTTGGCCATGCCCACAGAGGGGTGTGGCCAAAATTTCCCTTATTTTCAAATCCAAAAGTTGACAGGTATGGATGGAGGGCAGCAGCTTCATCCATACTGGCCTGGGACTGAGGAGGATTTTATGTGCCAAAAGGGCTCAGAACCAGAAAGTGACTCATGGAACTGGATCAGTGGTACGGCAGTCACGCTGCAATGTGGAAGTCAAATTTATTTATTATTCATTTATTAGTTCAAATTTATATTGCCACCCACTTGCCGTAGCGACTCAGGGCAGCTTACAAACAATACATAATAATACGTTGATGGGAGCTCAGGAGAAGGGGCAGCGAAGTCCTCAACCGGCCCTGGTTCCTTCTTCCCCGGCTGTTGGTGTGGGCTCAGGGGGAGGAAAAATGGAAGGTTACTGAATTATATTTTTTCCCAGGACAATCTTCATGGCTGATCGTGATTGTGACTATTTGGAATCGGATACAGCACTTGAAGAAGAAGTATAAATGCAGTTATCCTTGAAGAACTGTCATCTGCAATCTAAAACATGTGTTGGGATCAGGTTTTACTTCTGCTAAATAGGCATAATTTCCTCCTGGGAAAATATCCTACACTTACACAGTGTATATCTACCTTTTAAATAATCAATTTGTAGGCTACATTTAGTGGTGCAGAAGGAAAACCAAAGATAAATCTGTATTGACTTTGTCTTCTTGAGGTCTGTAAAATAAACAGGGCAGAATAGCATTTCTGAGCCACTGGATAATGTGGTTTCCTTCAGTGCTCAATACAATAAGAGAAATGAACACAATAGATCTTGGAGGCTGTATGTGTGTGTAGACTTTGCAAGACTACCTGTCTGATCTCAAATAGGTTTGATCTCCTAGGCCAAGCTGCTCCTTATTTTATTCTGGACTAGTTTCTCAGCACAGAAGTGAGAGAAGTATCCGTGCAAAAGAACACTGGCCCTGAACTCAATGGTGTATTTTAATTTCTTGTTCAGTCATCCTGGGTTCCTGGGATTTAATCCATTTCCCCTCTTCCAGGAAGAGAAAGTGGGGACATGGTAAGGCGAAAAAGGCGGCCATATAAATCTGAAAATAATAATAAATAAATGATAAGATGAGAAAAATTGTGTCTGCTCTTCCTTCTGGCAGCATAATTAGAAACTTTGATAAGGAATTTAGAAGGATATACACCAGGGCTAGATACGAGTGCAGTGATGTGACAGCAGAGTTTATGGAGCTGTGCTTTGCAACTGTAGTGGGATTTGCTTCAGCTTGCATTAGTGTCAGGCTCTTTCCTATCTCTCTCTCTCTCTCTCTCTCTCTCTCTCACACACACACACACACACACACACACACACACACACACACACACACAACTTTCTCACTAATAGTTATTTATATATTCCATTTGCCAGGAAGCAAAGCTGGCACTCTGTGCGGGTCCTCTGCAACTTTCATGACTCTCAGCATCTAACTTAACTTCTGGGTTTGCTGGAAATGATTACTTTGCGCCTGCTGCGGTTGTTCTGCAACTTAAGCATTTCAGCCAGCTAAATTTTGTCAGTTTCCAAGTAATTTGTTGCCATGACAGTTGGGCGATATCTTTTGCTTTGTGTGCATGCGCTCTAATGAACTCGGCTGTTCAATTTGAGCTTCCTTCATTTGGTGAAGCTAATGAGCATAACATCTCTGTTAGTCACAACCCAAGGGTGGGTACAGTGGGCTCATGGATTTTAAATAGATCTCTGTAGTCTCTGGCTGCTTCAACCTCATGATAATATGGCTGAACAGTACATAGTCAGTGATCAATTCTAGTCAGGCAAATGAAAAGAGATGATTTAGTTTTACGTGTTGCACAACCTTTCACCTGTATCAAAATACATAGCTGTTTTATTTTCTACTTATAACTGATTTATTTATGTTTCTTTCCCCCCTACTCACCTTCCTTCCTTCCTACCTTCCGAGACAACAGTTGTTTCTCTGTTCATAAGTGCTTGAGAAATACAAAGACTCGTTTCATTTTGAAACAATTATCTACAAGCCAGGGAAGATAAGACTACAGTACTTTGTTTTTCAAGGCATTTAATTAGTGTATTGACAATTTGGAGATGTCTGAGAAATCCACTCCATGGTTGTTGTTTTTAACAGATTTATCCCATCCACACGAACCAAACCAAACCAAACATGGGAATAAATGCAGTAGGCTTCTGTTGCATTTTGTGAAAGGAGGGAATTGACCAAATGCACACATTTGTAAACTGCACAAATACCTTGTTGGGTGCATTTCTAACATGTATGTATACACAGCCAGCGATGACATCCATCCACTTGAAAACTGTGGAAAAATCACATATGCCTATTTTTCTGTTTGTTTTTCTTTAAAGGGTCTGCAAGGAACGTGCTTAGATGTGGAGTAGAGAATTCCATGGAACTAGATCATTCTGTCCATCTCTAAACCTGTTGCTAGGGTATAAGGATAAGGCAATTCTACAAAGAAATCCAGTTGTGTTTATGTGTATTTGTCTGAACCCGATTTGCAAGCCCTTTCTGCTGTTGGACCTGAAGCAGAAATACCATATAAAGCCTTGATAATTGACACTATGTCTTGCACTGAATTAACAGATGTGTAACATGTCCTTGGAAATGTCTGCAGATGCAGACAGCTGTAAACAGAGATGAGCAATGAACCCCAGAGTCGGATACAACTGACTTTCAAGCAAAGGTGACCTTTACCTTTAAGGTGTTGACTTATTCATCCAAGGTTTCAGGGGTTGTGTGTGTTGAAGGAACAACTATATATGTCCCCCTCTCTCTTGTGTGTTTGTTGAAGGAACAACTATATATGCCCCCCTCTCTTGTGTGTGTGTGTGTGTGTGTGTGTGTTGAAGGAATAACTATATATGCCCCCTTCTCTCTTGTGTGTGTGTGTATAGTCACATAAATATCAAGATAGCTAGCTGTAAGTGTCAGATCACTTCCAAGAAAGAAATTAAACTTTTTTGGAGTTAAATCACAAGAAACGGCCAATTATGACTACTGTTTTGTATTAACTGCTTGTGCTACCAGATGTTTGTATCAACAATAATATAAGTGTGTTCCTTGAGGGCCAGATTGTCTTGTGCAATTCATTATGTTCCTGCTTCGCTCTATCCAAATGTTTCCTATCTGGGGGAAAGAGACAGAAAAAAGATTGATTCATGAGGTACTGAAGGAGAGCTTTGTGGATACCATGGAACACCAGAAAGACAAAGAGGTGGAACTTAGACTCACTAGTACCACCTCTAGAAACAAATGATGACACTGAAAATGGTGCACTTCAGGCAGATCATATAAAGACTGGACTTGTTATGAAAAGTTGAAAGCAGTGGGAAAAAGAGGAAGACCAAGTATGAAATAGATTAACTCCATAAAGGAAACCGTGGCCTTGAATTTGCAAGGGCTGAACATGGCTATTAATGATACAACATTCTGTAGGTCACTATAAGCTGGAGATGACTTGAGAGCACATTGCCATATAAAGGCATTCAGGAGCACTCTTGCTTTTTCCCCACCACCAATTCTCTCACACATCCACCATCTCTTTGAACATGTGGAGGCTTGAACAGTAAATATTCTGTTATTTGCGGGGGCTCTCATGCGAAGGCTCTCCATTTGAACCAGAAATCTGAATTTCTTACTTTCTAATTCAAGTGGTTAGCAGAGGTTCTCTTACTCAGACTCATCACATTGTTCACCACAAGTTCAAGACAATGAAACCAAAGATAGGGAGGATTGAGCCAGAGTACTTCCTCTTGAATGAGGATGAGGATTCCCAAATATTAATACAGGTAATCCTGAGTTGCTTCCAACATTATATTAGTATGCAAAGGTGTGTGTGTGCTCCCTTGATGGAGCATGAAGAAATTCCAAGGGGGTAGTATGAGATCGAAATATATATATTATGAATTTTAAAAAATCAGCTTATATAATTGTATGATTTATATATTGTATATTGATTGTGATTGTTTAATGTTGTTTGTTTTGGGCTTTTGTGTTATGTTTGTAAGATTTTAACTGTTGTATACTACCCAGAGTAGAAGAACATCCCAGATGGGTAGTTTATAATTAATTAATTGTTGTTGTTTGTAAATTGTCACATTTCATACCATGAGATTTGCCTTTCAATGGGTAGGTGTGGTTCTTCAGCCAATGGGGAAGCTGAAGAAAAATTACAAGGTGGTTCAATTGTACAAATTGATCATTTTTGTTGTTGCTTAAAGAGCTGGATGCTATTTTTAAAAAGTAGGGGTTTGATGTTTTCTCAAAAAGAGGCGTGATGTCTGAAATCTGGGAACTGATACCTTAGGAGAAAGCACAAGAAGATGATATTATGTTAGTGCACTGGATTGCAGCTCCCAGAAATTTTTACCAGCACAGCCAGTGGTGAAGGTTTCTGAGAGCTTTAGCCCAAGAACATCTGGGGCCCCAAGCTTGGGAACTGTTGGGTTAGGGGATCCTTACATAAATTTATCTACTAGCTGCTCTATGGTGTGCTAACATAATACTGTATTTTCTTGTGCTGTTCTCCTAAGGTATCAGTTCTCAGAGTTCAGACATCATGCCCTAAGGTTGGGAACTACTGATCCAGCCTAATGAAATTTTAATGAAAATGAATCATGCAACCACTCATTCGTATCTTGTGAAACATCTAATGAAATGGATTGTGCAATATCATGTAGCCAGATATGCATGATAACAGCTTGTTCAACTGTTCATGCAACAGTCAGTGTGCTAACCTTCATAACAACATCCAGAATCCTATTGGCATAGGCATAGGGATGGTGTAACCTGCTGTGATTCTTGCTGGCTAAATGACAATGAAAGCGTGGCACCAAAATGGCCACCGCGCTCTTTGCGGGGGCCCCCCACCTGGGTGAGTTAGGGGGTGTGGCCACCCCTCTATAAAAGGGGTGGCCACGAGGCAGCTGAGCTGCCATTTTAGAATAGCGACGGAGAGGAGAAGTTTTCTCCGTCGCTGTTTTTTCTCCTTAGTCTTTGGCTATTGAGCCCTTGCAGTTCGTTTCCTGGCTGGGAAAGGAGGATTAAAGCACGTGGGGCCTCGGATTGCTTGGCTACCGTGGTGCTTAAGCGCTAGGAGTTTGATCCCTGGATAGGGATCCTGCCTTTCTTCTCCTAGGGAGACATGGCTCCCAAGCGGAAGGCCCCAGCGCTAAAGCCACGGCCGAGGGGAAGAACTTTTACTGGCCCTGCGCCGGATGGGGGCCAGCCTTTGGGTTGGAGGACCAGGGCTGCGCCCCCACTGCAGGGCAATGTGCCAGCCTTGCCCACTGGTACCAGTGGGGCTGGTCAGGTTGACACTTGGCAGCCTGGCTCCAGCTTGGTAGCTGGTCAGCTACAGGCCAGCCCCTCCGGGGCTTCGGCCCTCGGCCCACCTTTGCCGGGCATGGGACAGGGCGGCCTGGGGGGGGGGCTGGTGTGGGTGTCCAACCCACTGCTCCTCTGGCCCCTCATGGGCCGGAGTTTTGGGCATGGCCCTATTCTGGCCCTGGCTCTCCTTTTGGGTTACCTTTTCCTCAACGGCCTAGTGGGCCATCCGGCCCACCTGGCCCGCCTTATGCTGGGGGCTCTGCGGCAGTGGATGCTCTGTTAGCACGGTTAGCAGTGCTGGAAGCATCCTTGGGCATTGCACAGCCTCCTTCGGAGGGGGGCGCTACTCTTTCCACTGAAGCACCTTCGTTGGCCCCGGCTACCTTGCCGGCCACAATGCTTCAGCGGGTGGCCAGCCAGGTTGAGCTGCTTGAGACGGTCTGGCCGGCCCCAGCTGGTGTCTCGCAGCTTCCCGTTCATCCCGATGTCCAGACTGGGAGCAGTCAGGGGTGGTCCCAGAGCTCGATTCCGGTCGCGAGCTCCGACGCCTGGCGTGGGCCGGAACCCCCGGTGGGGGCGGCCCACGGGGTTGCACCTAGTGAGTATCAGGTTCAATTTAGTGCACCAGCACCACAGCCCACATATAATGGTGGGGTTCATTGGCCCTGGCCTCGTCAAGTTGAGGCGAGTGGGCATCAGTTACCATCCTATCCCAGTGCCCCATGGTTTCAAAATGGTCCCGCATTAAGGGAGGGGGTGTCCACCCCTGGGGCAGTGCTGAGCATCGCAGGCGCTGTCCAGGTCCCGCTGCGTATGCCCTCCATACAGAATGTACCGATGACGGCTTTGCCGACGGCTGGTTATTCCTTGCCCCTGGGTGATCATTTGTCACAGGTCACGAGGGATAAGATTAGGCGAGGGGAGTACGTGGATATATTCTCCCTATTGAACCGTGAGCCCACTAAGGAAGAGAGAGAGGGACAGGACGACAGAGACAAAGAGCTGTCCCATCGTCGTAAGCCACCACGCACTTGGGCCAACTGGTTGCTGGCATATCTTATTTATATGGTGGTATACCTTAGGGCCCGGCCTGATCTGGCCATTCCTATGGTCCAATACTTGGACAATATTTACAGGGCGATGGTTGATTTCCCTGGCCCATCGTGGTTGACTTACGATGAGGAATTTAGAATGAGGGTGGCCCTACACCCAGAGATGAGGTGGGATGAGCCCTGCCAGAAATTGTGGCTCTTGTACATGACCCCCACGCGTCCGGCGCCTGGGGATAGGTACCATTGTGGCCATGCTGTGCAGCGAGCTGCTCCAACACAGGCTCCCCGCCAGCCGGCGGAGCAGGGGGTTCCAGCCCGCCTGCTGTGTTGGAGCTTCTCAGCTAATGCGCAGTCTTGCCAGTGCGCAGTCTTGCGGTGTTACCTGGGATCGGTTTGATCCAGTTGCCCCGGATGAAGTGGACAGGCTCCTTGCAGCGGTCCGTGCCACTAATTGTCCATTGGATCCCTGTCCCGCCTGGCTGGTAAAAGCCTCTAAGACGGTGACAGGTGGCTGGGTCGGGGCTATAATTAACGCGTCTTTTTGAGAGGGGATGTTTCCTGCACTGCTGAAACATGCTCTTGTGCGCCCCCTCCTGAAGAAGCCATCCCTTGATCCAGCAATCCTAACCAACTACAGACCTGTATCCAACCTTCCTTTTTTGGGGAAGGTTCTGGAGAAGGCAGTGGCACGTCAGCTGCAGGGGGTACTGGATGAAGCGGAATATCTGGACCCATTCCAGTCAGGATTCAGACCTGGATATGGTACTGAGACTGCATTGGTCGCGCTGATGGATGATCTCTGGCGAGAGCGGGATGGCGGTCATCCGTCCGTCCTTGCTCTTCTTGACCTCTCAGCGGCCTTTGATACCGTTGACCACGGTATCCTTCTGGAACGGCTCCGAGGATTGGGGATCCAGGGTACGGTGTGGTCCTGGTTTTCCTCATTTCTGAGGGGCCGGACCCAGTCGGTGTGGTTGAAGAGTGAGAGGTAGAGTCCTAGGCCCCTAAAATATGGGGTGCCTCAGGGCTTGGTACTCTCTCCTCTCCTATTTAACATCTACATGAAGCTGCTGGGTGAGATCATCCGTTCCCACGGGGTGCGGTACCACCAGTATGCGGATGACACACAGTTGTACATCTCGGCCCGTGGGGACCCCAGTAATGCAGTCAAAGTCCTTTCCAGCTGTCTGGAGGCTGTTGGGGTCTGGATGGGGGAAAATGGGCTACAGCTGAATCCTAGCAAGACTGAGTGGCTATGGATAGGGGGTCCTGTGTTATCCTGGGAGCTACCATCTTTGGTTTTGGATGGGGCTGTTTTGCCCCAGACCAACCCGGTGCGCAACTTGGGGGTCCTCCTGGATTCGCGGCTGCTGCTAGAAGAACAGGTGGCGGCTGTGGCCAGGAGGGCCTTCGCCCAACTTCGGGTGATTCACCAGTTGCGTTCACTCCTGGACCGGGACTCTTTGCTCATGGACACTCACGCTCTGGTGATCTCCAGACTAGACTACTGTAATGCACTCTACATGGGGCTGCCCTTGATGACCATTCGGAGGCTGCAGCTGGTCCAGAATGCCGCGGCCCGGGTGGTGATGGGGTGTGGACGTTATGCTCATGCCTCACCACTGCTTCAGGGGCTGCACTGGTTACCAGTTTGTCTCTGGGTGCAATTCAAGGTGCTGGTTTTGACCTTTAAAGCCCTACATGGTAGTGGACCAGGGTATCTTAGAGACCGCATCGCCCTAAGGACGTCTGTCCGTCCAACCAGAGCAGACCGGAGGGGCTCTCTAATTGTGCCATCAGCCAGGGGGGCTCGCCTCTCTGGCACAAGGAGGATGGCCTTCTCCATGTCCGCACCAGCCCTTTGGAACCTCCTGCCTGTGGAACTGCGTTTCCAGACAGAGTTGTTGCCCTTTAGGAAGGAACTAAAGACCTGGCTGGCGGGCCAAGTTTGGGGTGTGGGTGGGGATGGGGGTACCATTGGGTGGGTGGTATAGAGAAGTGTGCCTTCCCCCAAGGTCCCTTCGGTTCTTGCGCACCTTTTAGGGGTGGTTTTTTTAAAAACATTTAACTTTTTTATCATGTGTCTTTTATGTATTTACTGTCCGCTATGTAAACCACCCTGAGTTGGGTTGTACCTGAGTGGGTGGTATATAAGCGTGAAAAATAAATAAATAAATAAATAAATAATGGTGTGTGCAATAAGCGACAGTGTCGGTACAAACATGAGTGTCCCTCTTGCGATGGCCCCCACGCCGCCTCCGCGTGCCCGCGGGCTGGTGGGTCACGGGGCAGAGGTAGAGGTGGACAGGGGGCGGGCAGGGCTTCCTCTGACGGAGCTAGCCAGTCAAAAGGCCCCCTCCCCAGTTAATGTGTATATGCTGGAGCGATGGCTCTCAACTTATCCAAGAAGGGAGGACGCGAGGTACCTTCTGGAGGGTTTCCAGTGGGGCTTTGGTATTCCGTTTGAAGGGGTTCGGGGACCCCAAGATGCCCCCAATTTAATTTCCCTGAAGGGTAAGGAGGGGGTAGCTGCCCTGAGTATTGCCAAAGAAGTAGAGGCCAGGAGGGTAGCGGGCCCCTTTTCCAAACCGCCTTTCCCTAACCTGAAGGTCTCCCCTCTGGGGCTAGTATCTAAAAAGAGCCCGGGTGAATTTCGTTTAATCCACCATCTATCATACCCGGCAGGTTCTTCTGTCAATGATGCTATTCCGGATGACCTTTGTTCGGTCAGGTATACGTCGTTTGACTAGGCCCTACGGATGATGCGCTCTTGTGGTCCCAGTGCCCTCCTGGCAAAATGTGACATTAAATCGGCATTCCGATTGCTGCCAGTGCACCCTAGGGACTTTGAGCTATTGGGTTTTAGATTCCAAGGGAAGTTTTATGTAGATAAGGCCATGCCTTTTGGCTGCTCTATTTCATGTTTGGTATTCGAACGTTTCAGCACTTTTCTTCAGTGGGCCTTTGTTTACAGGTCCGGGTCTCGGTCTGTAGCCCATTACCTCGATGACTTTTTGTTCGGGGGTGAACGGGGCTCGGACACGTGCACGCATCTCCTCACCACATTTCAGATGCTAATGCGGGAACTGGGTGTCCCCTAACCGCCTGAAAAGACCGAGGGCCCATCTACTACGCTCACATTTCTAGGTATTGAAATTGACACGGTCGCACAGGCATCCCGGTTACCCATGGATAAGGTCACCCAGATCTCCGCAATGATTTTGGCATTGATGGCCAAGCATAAAGTGTCACTTCGTGAGCTGCAGGTACTTCATGGACATCTTAACTTTGCCTGCAGGGTGGTGACACCCAGCAGAACATTTGCCCGGCACCTATGTGACGCCATGTCTGGCCTGTTAAAGCGCCACCATAGGGTCCGACTGACCAGGGGCATGCGGGCTGACCTTTTGGTTTGGCTCACATTCCTACGGGATTTTAACGGGGTCTCTTTCTGGAGATCAGACCTTTTGGTTTCCCCTAGATTCCAAGTACAGTCGGATGCCTCCGGCTCCCTGGGATATGGGATTTATTTTGAGGGGAGGTGGGCTTACGGCTAGTGGCCTCCCGCATGGCATGGCATGGATCGCCTCCGCGACCTTACCTTTCTTGAGTTCCTTCCTATCCTGGGAGCTTTGATGCTATGGGGCGAGGAGTGGGCCAACTCAGTGGTCCATTTTTGGTGTGACAATGCGGCAGTGGTGCACATTGTCAACGCGCAGACGTCTAAATCGCCTAGAGTTATGCCGTTGGTTCGCCAATTTGTGTTACGAAGCCTACGCCTAAATGTGCTGTTTAAGGCCAGACATGTCCCAGGCATTAATAATGATATTGCTGATGCTTTATCCCACCTGCAGATCCCCCGGTTCCGTGCCTTGGCTCCGAAAGCAGAGGAATTACTCTCGCAACTCCCGGCTGAGATTTGGACATTTGGCGAGGAGAGGTGAACCGGGAGATCGGCATGTCTTTGGCACCTCGCACGCGTAAGGCTTATCAACATACTTTTGTACAATTTAGAATCTTTTGTGTGCAACTACAGTTGTCCGAAGTGTGGCCCATTCCAGTTGAACAGGTGTTACAATTTATGGTTTATCTACACAGTCAGGGTTTGGCTCCTCGTACTATAGCATCCAGGCTGTCGGCACTGGCATTTATGGCCAAAGTAAGGGGTTTTGCTGACTGCGTGAATGATTTCCGCATACGTCATGTTTTGGAGGGGTGGACACGGGAACGTGGCCGCCGCCCAGACACTCGCCACCCAATTTCACTAGAGGTACTGACCCACCTTGCACGAGGCTGGCATAACTTGTGTTATGATAGGTATGAGGTGGCTCTTTTTCATGCAGCTACCACGGTGGCCTTCTTTGGAGCGCTCCGCATCAGTGAGTTGGTACTACTGTCTAAGGCGGATGCGACTCGTAGGGCACTGGAACTCGACGATGTCTATGTCACTAATGAGTGGGCTCAGTTGAGGATACGGTCCTCAAAAGATGATCAGCACGGCATAGGCAGTGGAGTTAGACTGCTACGATGTTCCATTGCAGACATCTGACCGGTTGGTGCCCTACATGAGTTTTTGGCAGTGCGTGGCGCGCACCCTGGCCCGTTTTTCTGCCACCAGGATGGGTCTCCCCTGACTAAATTCCAATTTTGGAAGGTGACCGGTATGGCACTAACCCGTGTTGGCCTCCCCGGGGCTCGTTACGGCACCCATTCATTTAGGATAGATGCTGCATCCACTGCGGCTGCATTTGGGTACTCTGAGGCTGATATACACCGGATGGGGAGATGGGGATCCATGCGTTTTGCATTGTATGTTCGCCCACTTCAGGCATGAGTACCAGTTAAGTCATTATTCTCTTTTCTTCTTTTACAGACCCTGTGTGTCCCTGCACACCGGTGGCAGTATGGCTGGTGGGCCACAGTTATGTGCACTGGGCAGCGCAGTATGCTGCGGCGACAGAGTGGGGACCCCAGCTTGGACTACGTGCAACCGCACGTATACGTTGGTACGGTAAGTGCGGAATGAGATGGCGTGAACTGTTGCCATTCCTGTTTTCCATCAGGGATGCTGAACCACCTGATGTCCTTGTACTGCACCTCGGGGGCAATGACCTTGCCCAGGTCACTGACCTTTCCTTAAAATTCACGATCTGCAGTGGCCTGGTTTATTTGCATTATGTGTGGCCATCCACAAGGCTGCTATGGTCGGACATCGTGCCGCGTCATACTTATAGGGGAGGTATTGACCTCCGTGCCCTTGACCGCGCTCGCCGCTCGGTGAACAGGGCGGTTGCCCAGTTCTTGGCAGACAAGGGTTTGGGGATGGTCATCCGGCACCGCATGATTAGTTTGCAAAATTACGATCTCTATGCAGGGGATGGGGTCCACCTGTTGGCTAGAGGTATGAACCTCTTTCTGGAAGATTTGCAAGCAGGCCTGGTGACCGAGCTGATGTTCTGGGGGGGGGGGGCGGTGAGTCTTCATAGACGCCTCCCCGTGTGGCAGGTAGCACTGGTAAGGTAAAGATTTATGACCCATAGGTATCCGGCAGGTTCACAATTGACTGGCCAACACTTAGACAGGTACAGGTGTAATAGCTTGGGCCGGTCAACGACGAACCAGGCAAGGGGTAATGGCAGGAGCTTTACAGCATGCATCACCTTGTGATTTGACGGATACATGTCATAGGGTGGGGTCAGTAGTTTATTGACTCCGGTCAACAATTTGTTTGTTGACACAAACAAATAGTTACATTGTAGCCAATTATCATTGGCATTTTGGGAGGAACCTTACCAGTGTTACTGCAGCCTGCTTGCCTTAAGAATTACAATTGGATGAATACACCAATTGAAAGTTATAATTCGGACTAGGGCATTATTCAATAAAAGTGGCCCAATGCCTTTATCCATATACCGGTGTCTGAGTCTTTCTTTGGGAGGTGCGCCTGCAATGAAAGTGCGGCACCAAAATGGCCGCCACACTCTTTGCGCCCCCCCCCACCCGGACTCGGACATCCGGGTGAGTTAGAGGGCATGGCCACCCTCTATAAAAGGGGTGGCCACGAGGCAGCCGAGCTGCCATTTTAGAATAGCGATGGAGAGGAGAAGTTTTTCCCTCCACCCCCTCCCTAGTGAACAGTGTGATATTTTGGTCGCTTTGGGGCTGGGTGGGAATGTTTGGCCGGAACCTACAATTGGCCCTTGGGTTCTGGCTTTTTTGCCCATCCCACACTGTTGGTAGTGTTTGAGCAAAGGGGTTCCTTGACTTTGGTCACTTTGGGCGGGTAGCACTGGTAAGGTAAAGATTTATGACCCATAGGTATCCAGCAGGTTCGCAATTGACTGGCCAACACTTAGACAGGTACAGGTGTAATAATTTTGGCCGGTCAACGACGAACCAGGCAAGGGGTTGATGGCAGGAGCTTTACAGCATGCATCACCTCGTGATTTGACGGATACACGTCATAGGGTGGGGTCAGTAGATAGTTTATTGACTCCGGTCAACAATTTGTTTGTGTCAACAAACAAATTGATACAAATAGTTACATTGTAGCCAATTATCATTGGCATTTTGGGAGGAACGTTACCAGTGTTACTGCGGCCTGCTTGCCTTAAGAATTACAATTGGATGAATACACCAATTGAAAGTTATAATTCGGACTAGGGCATTATTCAATAAAAGTGGCCCAATGCCTTTATCCATATACTGGTGTCTGAGTCTTTCTTTGGGGGGTGCGCCCGCAAAGCACCAGAATTTATCTTGGGTATGCAGTCTGGCCAATGACCAAGTTGTACCTTACTACCATGTCAATCTTCTATATATCATTAAAATCAAGGTAACCTCCCGTTTGTTATTCATGTGGGATGACACCTTGGCACCTACCATACCTGTCAAATATCCTGTTTTTCACAGGAAAACCCCTTATTTTTACCCCTCTTCCCACCCCCTCCCATTGTATCAATTTCCCCGTAATATCCCTTATTTTTTTTGAAAAAATCCCTTATTTTTTTAAAAAAATCCTGACCAGAGCCCTCACAGGCGAAGCTGCATTATGTTTTTCCTGCCACCAGAGGTCGCTGTGGCTTTTCGCTTGTGGAAGGAGAGAGAGAAGGTGGTGGGGGCCTTCTGTAGTTTCTCTTTCATTTCCCTGCCACATGGTCATGGAGACTTCATTTTTGCTGCTGCTGCTGGTTGGAGCCACCATGGGACGGGAGTCTACTCTAGGTGAGCGATATTTCATATATGGAGATTAACTCCTCAGCTGTTGGGAGGCTTGGAAACTATAGAGGTTGCTTTTTACTTTACTAATTCCCTTCCTTAAGCTGGATCTGACATTCTCAGGTGTTGGTGGTTCAACTGGTTGCAGTGAGGAACAAATAGATTGGTTAATTTGGGGGAATTAATCCCTTGCTCCTCCACCCTAATTGGGGTGAGGGTGTCTAGCCACGTGCAGGTTCACCCTAGGGGGCTGGTTTACTATTCAGCTCTTTGCTTCCCAGAAATTTTTTAAAATTAAAAATGTGTAGACAAGAAAGAAAACAAAACAAAAGTCCCCCAAGAAGATGGCAAAAAGTTTCTTTGACCCACACAGCTTTGTGCCCATTGCATCTACAATACCATCTAGCCATCTTATTTTTGTCCACCCCCTTCATTTGTCCTCCACCTTTCCCAGCATCAAGGTTTTCTCAAGTGAATCCTCTCTTCTCTTGATGTCCAAAGTACTTTAGTGTCATCTTTACTATTTGACCTTTAATGAGCAGTCGTGGTTGATTTCTTCTAGGATCGACCTATTTCTAACACCACATTTCAAAAGCATCTATTTTTCTGCACTCAGCTTTCCTAATGGTCCAGTTCTCACACCCATACATTACCACTGGGAATACCATTGCTTTGACTATGCAATTTTTTGTTTGCAAGGTGATGCCTCTACTTTTAACTATGTTTCCCAGGTTTCTCATAGCTTGTTTCCCAAGCATCAGTCGCCTTTTTATTTCACGGCTGCAATCACCATCTGCAGCGATCTTTGATCCCAAGAAAGTAAAATCTGCCAGTCATATCCAACTCTAGGGTGCAGTGCTCATCTCCATTTACAGCCAAAGAGCCAGTGCTGTCTGTGTTTGCAGACATTTTCATGGCCATGTGGCAGGCATGACTAGAGCCTAGCAAGTCACATGGCTATATTTGACCACGTCCACAGATTTGGCCACACCCACAGAGGGGTGTGGCCAAAATTTCCCTTATTTTCAAATCCAAAACTTGACAGGTATGGCACCTACCCCCATCAGATCCGTGCAGCCACCTATCTGCTGCACCTGGCTAGGTTGGCATGGGGTACTGGCAGCACCCCCCACATTCCTTCACCCCAAAAAGGGGTCATGCAGGGGCACCAGCACCACCACCCACTTGAAGGTCCTCCAGAAGTCCTCCGATGGAGGCAGGGTCAGCTCCGACTGGGCATGCACAGAAGGCCAGGTCGGCCTACACTGTGCATGCCCCAACAGAGGGCACTACCTCAACCTGGATATCTGGGGTTGAGGCAACACACACATGAGATGCACCGGCCATTCTGCTGCCAAGCGTGCCAGCGGCAGGCCATGGGGAGCATGACTTCCGAGGTCCCACACACTCAGTTGGTTCCAGCCGCCGCCGCCAAGCGCGCAAGCAGCAACACTGGGCGGGCGCTTCCCCAGTGCCAACACAGCTGTGGGGAGTGCCAGCCCAAGCAGATGCCCTACGACACTTTACTTCCACTTCCAGGAGCGATGAGGGCAGTGCGGGCCGGATGAATTGCAGTAAACCCATTTGTGTGGATTCACAGGGTGCTTGGGCTTCTGGGAATTGAATTCCAAGAACATCTGTAGTGCCAAGGATCATCATCACAGTTATATGCATTCAGTTCATAATCTTCTCCATGTCTGGTGACAAATGGCCACATGAAACATATTGGGAAATTGTGTTTTTGCAATTTGAAGAAAAAATGGCATTGAACAACACACTCTTATCGACCATATTTCTTCTTGATTACTTTCCTGTTCTCAAGAGTTTACTAAAAGAGCAGCTTCCACCTTTTAACTGTTTCTAGAGATATGTGTCTATCTTCAGTAAGTAGTATAGTACCCATAGCTGTCAAGTATCCCTTATTGGCCGGGAAACCCCTTATATTACCCTCTTTCCCACTGGCATCCCTTATTAATTAGACTGCAATGCCCTATTGCCACCATTGGAGGACAGCACAGGATAAGCATAGCTGTCAAGTATCCCGTATTTGCCGGGAAATTTCCCTTGTTTCCAAATCCAAAACTTGACAGGTATGATAGTACCTGTTCAAAGAACTACTGTGCTTTGTTTTGAGAATTCTGCTTAACAAAGATATGATACTGAAGGTGAAAGACTAAATAAATAAACAAATCTTTCTATTAACAGAGAACTGTTTTTCAAGTTCACATACCTAGTACTTTCTAATTTTCCTTAAAACTTAAAGAGAAATTGCAATAATATTTGTGTATATAAAATACCATCTTGTAATTCAGTAAATTTCTTTATGAAACAACATAGGAAAAATATTACACCAGTTTTATGACTGCATTTTGGCTCTGATGACATTATTCAAGAGCTAATCAAACTGGATAGTGGAAAAATATGTATTTGTATACAGCGTCAACCTTGGAAACATCAATATTTTAGAAACCATTCAAAGCATTTTAATCTGCTAAAATAAAACCTGTATAGACCTCACAAAACATCCAGTGTTACAGTTGGTCCTTCAAAAATAGTGCTATAAAATGTAGTAGAATTTGTAACCTTGGATAGTCTCTGTTCTGGAAAAATAAAATGCTTTGATCTGTAGACAATGCTCAAATATTAGGTAAAAAACTTTGCTGTTTGTTCCATTATATGTGTTACTGGGCGGGATTACTTTAGTCATTGAGGTCATCCTTCTGATGGAATTCCATCCCTTAGCACAGGGGTCCTCTATCTCAGTGATGGTGAACCTTGGCACTCCAGCTGTTCTTGAACTTCAATTCCCAGAAGCCCTGATCAGCAGGAGTGCTGACTTGGGCTTCTGGGAATTGAAGTCCAAGAGCACCTGGATTGCCAAGATTCACCATTACTGCTCTATCCTTTAAAGCTGGGGCCAGTTCACACTTCCTCAGACTGTTGAGTGGGACGGACTGGTGGTCCCCCCACTGCTGCTATCACCAAAGGTGGCGGTGGTGACCAACCTGAGCTCATCACATCCCAAAAGCCCCCCCTCCCCACTGCTCCTCTGCTGACCAGCCTGGAGGAGCTTCTAGAGAGATCTGTGGCCAGTGTATTTATGACTGAGCAAAGCCACAGACCTCAGCTCTAATGCTCACCTCGGCTTCAATGCTGACCTTGGCTACAATGCCTAACCCAAGATACTAAGTTCACCATGCCGGAGCTCTGATGCCCAGCTTCTGCTTCACTGTTTCACTCTTCTGCCAACTGCCTGGAGTAGGAGTTCTGCGAACCCAAGAATATACTGCAAAAACTGAGTCTTCAATCTGCCCGGAGGAAAGGCTTTTGCCTGACTTGCCGGTCTGCTGCAAAGAAGGACTATTTGGGGGTAAGCTGCAAAGCTGTCTAACTTTGCCTTCAGCCACAGCTTCTCTTTGGACTGTTCTCATGCTGTGTAGAGACTGTGTAAAGACTTGTACATATATTTGCACCATTATAGTTTCTCAGTGGAGCTAACTGAGAAACACAGAGGACTGTACTGACTTTCTGTTATTGCACTGTATATATTTTGCACTACTGTACCTGCTTTTGAGTAAACCTGCTTAAATTCTTCGCCAAAGCCTGTCTGTCTGTGTCCCTCTCACAAGGAAGGGAGACATCTCCCCAGGTGCGAACCTTCTGTCTCAATCACTGTGCGCCTCTCTGCTGTCCACGGCTCACCCCACGGATGCTGTCAGGGGGTGGGGAAACTTTTCTTGTTGGAAGGCTGCATGTACTTAATAATTTCAAAATAATAATAATAATTTTAAAGTTACTAAAATAAAATAAAAGAATAACAAAAATGTATTAAAAAAATTAAAAGGATTTTCTCTGTAAACAGGCTCTCCTCTTGCCGTCCCATGAGGAAAGGACTGATGGAGAGCATGGGGATAGTGTATTCTCCTCATGTATGGCATGTAAAAGATTTATTCATGCTTGCATAGGTTTCTGTGCATATCAGGTGTGAATCCAGTATAATGATAATATTAATGATGTTTGAAAATAATGAACTAATGTAACATTAATCAACGCCTTTGGATTATCATTTTAAAATGAAGCATTGTAATTTCACCACGGTTTCTACAAAAATACTAGAATGAAATAATAAAATAATTTCCATTTTATAGTGATTTCTCTCTCTTTCTCTGTGTTATCCTCTTCTTCCACAAGAAAACTTTATTTTACAAATTCCCAATCAGCTGGAGGCCTGGAATAGTATTGTAAAATTCCTGGCAAATGTGAAGCAGCTGCAAGACTAACATGACAGGATGACTAGCAAGGGTCTGTGTAGATGTTTTGATTTAGACACTTTGCCACTAGGGATTCCTGGAGCTCAAAGTAATACTATCTCCTACATTAATGTGCAGTGAAGTGAATGTAACATTAATCTTTATGGAAAGCTCAATTCACTGAAGACTGTTGGAAAGATAATATAACCTGCATTGAGGGAAGGAATGTGTGTAACATTATTTATATATAAATATAATTATTTATATATAAATATAAATGCCTTAGTATTATCATGATGAACACATGTGATATGCAATTTTATTTTGCTGCCCGATATGCCACATAGCATGGGAGGATCTATGTCTAATGGAAATAAAGCACCTCTTTGGGATAAAAAATCAGTTTTGCAGCACGGTAATAGTAAAAATCTCATTCACAGTTCATATTATGAATGGCTCCATGTATATTTTTAGCCTTTGGCAGATGATCCCCCCCCCCCAAACAATGAACCTAAGTTAACATGTAAAGTTCCAAGTAGATGAATTTATAGAATTCAGTAATTTGCATATCGCCAAATCTGCTTGAGGATGAGATCTGTGTAATTTATGCAAGAATAAAAAAATTGTATTGAATGTTCATAGAAAAGATGTGCAGGCTTCAGTTCCTGTAGAACAAAACAACAACTCAGTGTACATTTTGTTCACAATGTCATGTCTAGTAGTATAATGAAGCTGAATCTCATTGAAATAAAACTGCAGGGTTTCCTGTTTAACAGAACTGTCTCCCTGTTTCCATTCAGTTTAGCTGCCTTCTGCACACTAGCTGAGGGAAAGGCAGATGATCCCAGTAACAATGTACTGCTGAGAGCTATCCTTTCTTCTTCTTCTGCTAATTACCTTGTGAAACACCCAGAGAGTGTAAAGTGCTATGGAGCAATATATATGCAACTGCTATTGCTCTTCTTCTTCTTCTCCTCCCCCGCTCCCCAAGAGATGGAAAAGTATTATCTTTGAGTCTCAGTGAGAATCTTGGTATTTGCAAGAACTTTGTGTATAAGACAGGGGTTCTCAACCTACAGCCCATGGGTCAGATCCAGCCCCCGGTGCCATTTTGTGTGGCCCGACACCCTTGCTCTTGCCAGCACCACTGGAAGCTGTGTGGTGAGTGGTTCCTTTTTAACGTAAACAGCATTTCAAAGCTGTTTACATTAAAAAGGAACCACACCTGGCACAACCTCCGGTGGTGGCAGCAGGAGCGAGGGCGGTGGGCCACATGAAATGGTGCTGTTGGGGAGGGGACTGTTTGGCTATTGGCCTTGTCTCACCCAACAACACCCCCCTTCCAGGACCCCAGCCCCAAGGATAACGTCTAGCCCCACAAGGAAGGACTAGCCCCTTAAAAAGCCCCACTCACCCTTTCCTTATTAGTGTCAGTCAGGGAGGGGAAGGGAGTCTGAAGCCTCTGTTGACAATTGGCATCTCCCCCTTCCTTCCAGAGATAAACAAAATGGCTGCCCCTTTGGAGCTGTTGGGACAAAATGGCCACCCCAAAATGGCTACCCCATCATGCAGATAGGACAAAATGGCCATCCAGCCCACTCAGCTGTCCGAAAAAGTGTGACCTGGTCCCTGGCTTGAAAAGGTTGAGAACCTCTTGTGTAAGAAAATTGCAAAGCTAAACTATGATCAACTTGATGAAGCTAATTGTAGCTAATCAACACATTTCAGTCATGTGCCTAGTCACACACCTAGTTGTGCGACCAAGGTGCACTCTGGCACCTCATGAATAAGCCACAATTGTCTGTTGCCCATGACACAAACCTTATGCAAGCATCAATAGGATTCTTGGTTGTTATTGCTGCTGTCTTGCTTTGTCGAATTTTAAGAATTAGAAGTATCAAATGTTTGTTTCTCTTTGAACAGTCAATCAATCTTTCTCCAACAGCTTCTTTGCTTTACAAATGAAGAGACCATGCTTTTACACAGAGATATTTTGCACAAAGCCAGAAAATGTGTTGAAACAGTGCCCTCATTGATCTTACACTGGAGATAAGAACTATCATGGACATTATAGCTGCAACAGTGGTCATGGCACAACACTGTTCTTAGTTATTTATCTGAGTCTGAAGCACTGAAATTTAACACCAGAAGAAGAAGAAAGGATTTAACACCATTCTTAAAAGAGCCAAAAAGCTGGTTTGATTTGATTCCTCTATTGTCATAGAAGCTATTTACTACAAAGCCATTTCAGAGTCATCAGATGTTTACCTTCTCTGCTATGAAGGTATAAGCTAGCAACCATTCTTCCATATGAAGTCTGGAGAAGTCTTGGGATCCCATGAGAAGATGATTCAGTGAACAGCTTTATTAGTCTTACATTGTGGTGGAGATTAGGAATCAATTTAGGAGATGAGTGGGAGGATAGAGGTATATGGCATGGTTTCAACATTTTAGTTGAAATGTCTTTAAATGGAATCTGCTTGATTGCAGTTTAAAATGGGGGAAATAATGGGATAAATGATCCAGTGTGGCATAGTGGAGAGAGTGTAGGACTAAGATTTAGGAGACTAAGTTTAAATCCCTGCTTGGTTGTGAAAACCCACTGTGGGGAAGAGGTAATAATACTAAACCACTCCTTGGACATCTCATATAACTTGAAAATCCTGTTAGGGTTGGCATAAGTTGGAAATGGTTTGACAGCATGTGACAACAAAGAAATGTAACAACCTCTCCTTACTGTACAACCCATACCTGTCAACCATCCCGATTTGGCCGGGAAAACCCTATAATTTGATGTCAATTGACGTCATAACACGCCCCGCGCTGCAAAAAACCTGTAATTTGGCAGCGGGGAAAATGCTTTCTGTGCATGCGCGGAAGTGCTATGCCACTTGCGCAGCGCCTATGCAAGTGGCGTAGCGCTTTCTGCACATGCATGGAAGGGGTAAAACCCTTCCACGCATGCGTGGAAAGTGACCTGCACACAAGCAATGTGCGCAGGTCCCGTTTTTCCGGAGCCGCGGGTTGAGAGGTATGGTACAACCTGCCCAGAATATTTTTCAGCAGGTAGCTAAATTTTATGGACTACTTGCATCTTTTTCTGCATACTGTAAAATCTAGCTATCCCCAGTTACAGAAAACAAATACAGTAATACCTCATACAAAGTCCGCTTCATACAACATCGAATTCATACAACATCGCCTAATTTCTTGAAAAAAGTTACCTCATACAAAGTCGCTCGACTTTGCATGAGGCATTCAGTTTTTCCCAGGTTGCATTGTGCCTGGGCAGTATAAAAGACAGGACACATGTGTGCATTGCTCTTGTGGGTTTTGCACAAGGCAAAGAGTGTTTAGGAGTGGTTTTGAGTGGGGTTTTTGATTTTTTTGGATTTTTCATCAGAATTTTGAGAAGCATCCCTGGGATTTTTTCAGCATTCTTCAGGTTCTTGGACAATCAGGGTTGTTTGACATGTTTTTGTAATGTATTTAGCCTTTAGACAATGTTTTCTTAAAGTTCTGTCAGTTTCCTGTCTGTTTCCTTGACTTTGCCCTGAAGTCTGTGCTGTTACAGTACAATATATCTCTATGGAAATGACGTTGTATGAGACATCGTGGCAAGGATTTGGACGTTGTATGAGGCATTGCGGCTAGGATTTTGCATGCCTCATACAAAGTCCAAATCCGTATAAAGTCCAATCTTGTGGAACCAAGTTTGGACGTTGTATGAAATATGACTGTACAAAATACTATACTGGAACAAGCAAGTTAACAGGGACAAAAATTTTGATTTTAACAAGCTGAATATTATACTTCTAGATTAAGTAATGAAGAAAAACATACCTTATAAAAGTTGGAGTTCCATCAACAAACAACCTCAAAAGTACAAAAAATACAAGAATTACAAGCTACCAAACACTAAGGCAAACCATAAAAAGAATATGAAAAGAAGATCAAGTCATCCTCTTCCCCATACTCATGTCAGCGATTGGACTCATCCCAAAATCTTTGGTTAAAACAATTGCAAAGAGCTGCTAATTTGCTTCCTGAAATTTTAAAAGAAATCTGTAATTCTGCAAACATGTGGCAGCAAGCTGTGTCCCACCCACTATCTAGATTAAAATATCTCATACTGGATGGGTACCCGGCTTCACCTGGGTTGCTTGTTGGAGGGCAGCTGGAGGTAGTACCAGGCGATGGTGGCATCCACATGGCTTTTTCCTCTCCCCCTGTTTTTGGAGTGCAGCCGGAGGTGAGGGAAGGAGGCTCACCATCACCATCAGTACCCGGCATCACCCCCGGCCACCCTCCACATCCCGGAGGTGAGTTCCTTCCTTTGCTCACCTGACCAGGTGTGGTTCAGTTCCCCCGCCACCCTGGTCAGCCGGGATCCTGCTGAAGCATCTCAGGACATGAACAGGGGCTGCAACGCTGCCAGCAAATGGTATGTGGTCGCGTGGTTGTTGCGGGCTGCCATTTGTTGTCCTGGCAGCTTACTTGGGCCGCAGCTCATTTCATGCACTGGCCCAGGGCACCGCTGTCATCCCCGTCTCTGGTGCTGCCATTGTGGGCATGCCCATATTGTGTGCATGGCCAAGGTCTGCATCGGCTCCTTGGCCATTGAGGCCTTGTTGTGTGCGCGGACGTTCACACATGCGCAATGCTGCCTCCCCTGGCCAAGTTCCCCGTCCAGTGGGGGGGGTTCACAGCCCTTGTTTGGGGATACACAGCCAGATATGGGCTGCTGGACCCCTGCAGTGCCAATCCTGTATTTGTACACTTGATTTTTCAACACTAAATGCACAATTATTATTTTTACTTTTTTGTGGTAAAAGTAATTTTGTGTATTTTGGCCCAGTTATCCAGTCTGTTATTGGTGCTCTTGAATCCTGTTTCTGTCTTCCAAAGAATTAGCTGACCCTTCCTTTTTAGGGTTATGGGCAAGTGTGAGCAGCCTTTCCATATCCTCACCTTCATGCACGAGGAAGAAGGAACCAATCTAAATGCTTAAAAAGTACTGGAGGCATCAGAAGAACCAAAGTTAAACTTCAGGGTATGAGGCACCAAAAACAATGGAAAGAGGGGGAATTTTTTTTCTGTACAGAAAATGATTAAGCCACCATAGCCTTAGGCAGTGGTAATTTATATTTGGACGTTTATGACTGCTTTCCTGAGTTCATTATTAAGAAAAGAAAATCCATAGTTAGTATTTCAGCTGCTGAATTGACACACAAACACACACACACACACACACACACACACACACACAAGCTCTTTTCAAAGCTCAGAGCATCAGTGCAGTAAATGCATACACACTTTTAATGGGAATTACTAGAGAGAGCCTAATGGGGTTAAGATGCCTGTATATGCAAAACAAAACCACCCGCTGCTCTTTCTTTAATGCAATTTGGAAGTAACAAAGCCTTAAAGGCAGACAGAAAGAGAAAATGACTTAATATGAAAGACTGGCCCTGCTTTCAGAGATTGTGATAGTTTCTTCTGTATAACCAGGCATGGCTGCCTGAGGCAGAGCAACAGATGCCTGCTCTCACTCTAGATGCATCATACCCAAGTAATTTTGGCACCTTAACAGCCTGAAATTCCTCTTCAAATCTCTGGCAATAAAAAATTGCAACAATCAATTAAATAACTAGCAATTTGTGGCATTTTCATGACCCTTCCATACCTGATTCAAGTCTGAGAGTTGAGGGATACTTTGATAGTTGAGGTGGTGAGAAGAGGAGAAATCGAAGTGCTCTCCTGCTGTATTTGTTTGATGTATACAAGTTCAGGGAAAAAAATTACAACTAATTGTAATTGATCTAGTAAATGGTTTCATGACTATCCAGGACAGTTAATAATTCAAGTAGAAAATGTACTGAAAGCTACTAATTGCACATTTCTAAACTCTAAAATCTGAAATCTAAAAACACAAATTACATAATATAAAATTACAAATACAGTGGTACCTCACACAATGATTTTAATCTGTTCCATGGGGCTCGTTGTTGTACAAAACAATTGCTATATGATACATGCATCGTATAGCGATTTTCCCTATGGGATGCATCATACAACGATTTTTTTTTTGCTAAGTGGTTTTTCCTATTGAAAAATTGTTGTACGATTTTTTCCACAGGGAAAATTGTTATGCAGGATGCCATTTACCCCCAAAACCTAATTGTTATGCGATTTCATTGTTATATGGGGTGATTGTTGCATGAGGTTCCACTGTATCTAAAAGTACTAATGTCAAATGGCTATGTATAGTGCCATAAGTGGATTGTACGTGGAGCAGGAGGAGAGAGATTGCTCCAGTATGTGAGAGATGAACTATCACTCAAATTGCCCAGCCCTCTGCTTGTTTCATGAGTTGCCCTTTCATTTTGCCTGGGGTTCTCTGGAAGTTATAGTATAAGAAGGTAATTTCCCTTGCCTCACACTTTTGGTTACGTTAAGCAGGGGACTTCTTTATTTCTTATGTCTCAGTCTCCAACTCACAGTAATCACTCTAGTTAGAATTCCAGGGCTTTAGCCAAGAAGTTGGATTGATAGTTCCAGTGCTTGAAAGATCTGTTTTTGGAACTATAGCTATAGCTCCTAGGACAGAGGTTCCCAAACTTTTCACTTCGCAGGCATGACCATGCGCCACAGACAGCTGAGTGGACAGATCACGTGGTTCCTCCTGCCATAAACACTACCATAAAATGTGTCTGCGGCAGTCGTAAACATTATGACAGCCATGCATTCATTTACAGCAGCATTTACAGCAGGTGCAGGGGTGTTTACACATGCATGGGCACATTTTACGGCTGTTGTAAATGCGCCCGCTTCTGCTTCCAGTAGCAGCAAGGGTGGTGGTGAGCCACATAAAATGATGCTGTGAGCTGGGTCCGGCCCACAGGCCGTAGTTTGACCACCCCTGTCCTAGGATCTCCAGGACAGATTTTGGGAGCTGTAATCCCACCCCTAAAAGGATCTTATCTACACTTTGCCTTTACTCTCATTCCATTTTATGTTTTAGAGTTTGTATTTCATATTTCAGAGGTAAAGTGTTTAAAAATAAGCAAGTAAATGAACAAACCTCCACTATAATTTGTGTCCTATTTTACTCCACTTCGTTGCTAACTTCATTGTTTTATTCATTCCTTGAAGATGTGGTAAAACACATGAGGATTTTCCCGTTTCACCTGTTTGCTCAACTCCTTGGTTTAACATGACTATTTGGTAATTCCTTCTTGTTGCGGTTACACTATTTTTTTGTTTCTAATTATTTTTTGCTCACCTTTGGCCATATATCTTTTCTATATACATTTTAATGTTCTGCCTGCTATCCAAAACTCAAATCACTCTATATACCCAAACTACAGCCCGTGGGCTGGATCCAGCCTGCACTGCCTGCACTGCCTAATAATCCTGCATTGCCTTGCTGCCCTCACCGCTCCCAGAAGTGGAAGTTAAACACATCTGCGCATGCACAAAATCCTGCCACAATGCACCCATGGCTGTTGTAAACACGTTTATGACAGCCACGGGTATATTTATAGCAGCGTTTTGTGCATGCACAGGCACATTTTACTTCCACTTGCAGTGGGAGGAACCATGTGACTGATCCATGGCCTGAAAAGTTTGGGCACCCCTGCTATATATTCTGCACAAGAAATTCATGCCAATGGTTTGTTAATATCTAGTCTCCTATTAACTAGTGTGTGACTAATGGCCCCTTTGTTAGTTTATACAGAATCAGCTAAAGATGTCATACATAGAATGAATTTATTTGCCTCATGAAGCAAAGAATGACTAAAATGATCCAAGGAAAGGTTAAGTCACATTCCTACATGTTTCCATGTAAGGGAGAACTTTAGGTATTCTGAAAGCTTTATAGCAGCTAGTCAAGCAGCAGTATATGCAAACTGCATTTCCGGCTTCTTTATTAACAGGCTGGCTGCTTGGGATAGTTGTGCTTTCTCCACACATTTGAGGTGTTTAGGCATATCATTAATGCTATTGTATCAGAGCTTTGGAAGCTGATGAACAATATGGAAAAAACAATCTGGTAAAATCTTTTTCTGTGTTCCTCTATTTATCACTAGGCCTTGGTTTGTTGAAATAGCAGATTTAGGATAGACAAAAAAGGAGCCTTTTCATACAATACAATTTAGATACAGTGGCTACAATTCAGTAGTAAGTCACAATTAGAATAGGCACTACATTAAGTCAGTGGGGATAGTGTTTCAACATCTCCTAAATTCCATTGATTCAACAGGCCTGCTCTATGGGGATTTACTACTGGATTTCAGTCAGAGAGAGTTGCAAGTTGCCATATTTTATATATATTATAGTGGAAGCATAAGGCCAGCTTTTCCAGAGTCTGAAAAAATATAGGTTTAAAACTATAGCCCTCCGACTCTCCTAGCCAGCGTGGTCACTGTCCAAAACATTTAAGTTTCCAAAATATTAAAGTCTTGCTTTTACATAGTCCTATCTCAAGAAACTGCTTCACTGTTTTAAAGCACAATGCCACTGGCCAAGGCACAATCACATCCAATTTTCACACTTGAGTCTTGCCACTATCCTAGTAAAATAATAAGCATGCAGGAGGAAAGCCCAATACTCTGTGATTCTGACCCTTTAATATTATACCCAAAGGAAAAAATGCAATATCCACATTACATTCATTGCGGATTCATAAAACACATATATGGTTTTTATAGGATAACAGGGTTGTCAGATGATTAGATAAATGAAGGCTGCAGAAGCTATGTCCTCCAGGTGTTGATAAGCTACTCCTCTCTATGAGTCTCATCACTGTCTAGATCAGGGATCTGCAAAGGTGGCTCTCCAGGAGTTCTTGGACTTCAGTTACCAAAAGTCAAAGTCAGCACACCTGCTGATTAGGGCTTCTGGGAATTGAAGTCTAAGAACATCTGGAGAGTCAAGATTTCAGACCCCTGAGTGTTGTGTATGTAACAGTATTACTTTAAGAATGTATGAATGTAACCTGACAATGATTGCAATGTAACCCAGCTGTTTAAGGAACGCGAGCTAGCTACCCATAGAGGGCAGCTGTGAGCGTTCAGCTCACATGGTTCAAATACCCCAATCACTGGCAGCCGCAGGAACCTTCCCACACAAGGATCACCTGGAGAAGATGGGCGTGACTCAGAATGACGTCACACAGGTAGCAGCCAATGAGCTACCGTGCAACCCCTTTCAAATGTGTTACTGCAGTATAAAATGAGCTGTACCTCCGCCATTACCACATGTTCATCCTGACCATCATGAAATAAACCTGTGTTTTAGCCCTCACTGCGGCTCCTTCTTTGTCTTCTGTGCAAGACACTAAATTGGCGATGAAGGTGGGATTCATGGCGTGTCCCAAGATCAAGCCTCACCAGTTCGATATCAGTGATCCAGAACAATGGGAGCTGTACGAGTGCCAGTTTTGGCACGCAATGGATGCTGCTGGCATCGACGACGAGGGGAAGATGCGCTCGCACTTCCTAGCCCAGGTGGGACCAGCCTCGCTGTGCATCCTGATGAACCTGGTGGCTCCCCAGAAGGTCGGCGTGGTGCCCATCGACCGCATCCTTGCGCTACTGAGGGAGCACTTCCAGCCACCTGTTTCCATTTTTCCGGCCCGGGTCCCGTTCCACAGGCAGGATCAGCGCCCAGGAGAATCCGTATCCGCCTACGCGGTGGCCCTCAGGCTGGCGTCCATCCACTGCCAATGGGAGGACCTGGACATAGCCCTCCGAGACCGCATGCTGTGTGGCCTGAGGGACGAGGAGGTCCAGGGGAAGTTGATGACCCACGACCATTGCCTCATGTTCAATGAGGTACTGTGAGAGGCTCAAGCAGCCGAGGCGGCGAGGAGCGGGGTTAGAGTTTTTAAGTCCCAAGGGGCTGCTCCAGAGAGGGCCAAGTCACCCATGCAAGCAGCCAGGCGGACCTTGGCGCAGGCGGCCTGGCGGGGCCCCTGACAGCCCAAAAGCACCCTAGCAACCTCCGAGGAGTCCTCCACGATGGCGGACTCCTGTTCCAGCGAGGACGATGATGTACAGAGGGTAAAGAAGCATGGAGAAAAGCGCCGAACCAGCGAGCGAGGAAGCCACCGTTGCGATGGCTGTGGGGCATCTCACGACCGAACGAGATGCCCATTCCGGAAGGCCGAGTGCCACAACTGCGGCCGGAAGGGCCACATCACCAGGGTCTGCAGGCGAACCAAGGACAAGGGTGCATCGAGACACCCTCAAGCACACCAATGCAAGGCAGCCAGCATCGGAAAGGTCTCAGCCAACGACAACACGGCAGCCGTGAACCGCGTGGGCCTGGAGCACCGGCGTTTCTACGTAGAGGTACTGTTACAGGGGGTTCCAGTGAGGATGGAAATAGACTCGGGGTCGTCCTACTCCATCCTGTCCCAGAAGGAGTTCATGCGCATTCCCCCAAATGCGCGGCCCAAGTTGTGGGCCATGAAGTTGTACTTACGGGATGTGCAGGGTTATGGGATCCCAGTGTTGGGGGTGGGGAACTTCACGGTGAAGTTCAAAAATTTCACAGAAAAACTGCCCTTAGTGGTTCTCAAGGGGGGAAGATGTTGCCTTTTGGGAACCCAGTGGTTTGCTCCCCTGGGAATTGAACTGTCCGGCATTAATGCCATAGAGACTGACCCAATTCAGGACGTGTGTGATGCGCACCCGGACATTTTCAAGAAGGGGCTCAGGACTTACAAGGGGCCCCCAGTTTCCTTTGAGTTGGACCCAGAAATCTGGCCCATACATCTCAAGCCAAGAAGAGTTCCCTTCGCCCTCAAGGACAAGATTGAGGTGAAACTGGACAAATTGGTGGGGCAGGGGATTTTGATTCCAGTTGATTCAGCGGAGTGGGAAACTCCAATTGTTACAGCCTTAAAATCCAACGGGGAGTTCAGGATTTGCGCTGACGACAAATGTACAATTAACAAGGCCATTCGGCCAAATGCATATCCGGTGCCAGTGGTCAGCCACTTACTGGCCACGTTGCATGGGGGGAGGTGTTTTGCCAAGCTAGACCTGGCACAGGCATACCAGCAGCTCACAGTAACCCCATCTGCCGCCACCGCGCAAACTATTGTTACGCATAAGGGGGCATTCAAGGTAACGCGCCTACAGTTCGGCGTAAATTCGGCCCCTGGGATCTTCCAGTCCCTTGTGGAACGCCTTTTAAAGGGGCTTCCAGGCATGCTCCCATATTTTGACGACATTTTGACAACAGCGGGGAGCGAATCAGAACTAGCGAAGAGGCTAGACAGAGTCCTCTCTGTATTCGAGAGAGCGGGACTTAGGTTGAGAAGGGACAAATGTGTATTCTTTGCGAGGGAGGTTGAGTTTCTCGGGTTCAAGATAACCCCAGAGGGCATCAAGCCTTCCGAGTCCAAGGTTGCGGCTGTACAAAACACCCCTCACCCCACCGCGAAACCGGAGCTGCAGTCATTCCTAGGGCTCCTGAATTTTTACCATTCCTTCTTACCAAGGAAGGCATCCATCGCAGAGCCACTGCACGGGCTACGTAAGAAAGAAGCTGTTTGGTGGTGGGGAGATAGGCAGGAAAAAGCCTTCAAAGAGCTCAAGGCGCTCTTATCCTCGGATGCCGTTCTGACTCATTTCGACCCGAGGAAACCAGTAGTTTTGGTCTGTGATGCATCACCAGTGGGGGTGGGGGCGGTGCTGTGCCACGTGTTGGAGAGCGGGTGGGAAGCCCCAGTTGCATACTAGTCCAGGTCACTCTCAAAGGCGGAGCGCAACTACGCGCAGACAGATAGGGAGGCCCTGGCCATAATTGCGGGAACAAAGAAGTTCCACGATTTCCTATATGGCCGCAAGTTCACGATTGTGACTGATCATAAGCCCCTTTTGGGAATTTTTACTATAGGCAAGCCCACCCCACAAATTCTGTCCCCCAGAATGCTACGTTGGGAGATTTTCCTTAACGCCTACCAGTATGAGCTGGTCTATCGCCCAGGGAAGGAGATCTCCCATGCGGACGCGCTGTCCCGGTCTCCCCTCCCTCGTTTAGGAGACCCTTAATGTGAGGTAGAGCAGGACCACCAAGTCCTGCTGATCGAGTCTCTCGACTCGCCCCCCCCATAGTTCCAGCAGACCTCGCCAAAGTCACGGCGGCCGACAAAATCCTGTCCCAAGTCAGTTCCTGGGTAAGGAAAGGGTGGCCCACAACTCCCCCCGAGGAGAATTTCAAATCATTTTTCAGGTGCAGAGTAGAGCTTTCCCTTGAAAGGGGCTGCCTGCTCTGTGGCTAGTGGGTAGTCATCCCAGAGAAGTTATGAGCTAAGGTACTGAGGCTCCTGCATACCAGCCACCCGGGAATAGTGCGTTCCAAAGCACTGGCCAGAAGCTACTTCTGGTGGCCCCAGATAGATGCGGATATAGAGCATTTGGTGGGCACATGCGAGAGCTGCCAGAGCTCTCGGCCTGAGGAGTCCCAGCTGCCCCATAGGGAATGGGACACGGCCCGTGGGCCATGGTCCCGAGTACATGTCGACTTCGCCGGCCCTTTCCGCGGGTCCATGTTTTTGCTGATAGTCGACTCATACTCCAAGTGGTTGGAGGTCATTCCCATGTCTAACACCTCATCTGCCGCAACCGTTAAACAATTGTGTAAGGTGTTCAGTTGCTTCGGCCTGCTGGATGTCCTTGTTAGCGATAACGTCAGTACCTTCACTTCTGCAGAATTCAAGGCGTTCATCGAGAGAAATGCCATCTGGCACATCACCTCTGCCCCGTTTCACCCCGCCACAAATGATCAGGTAGAGCGCCAAGTGCGCACTACAAAAGATGCACTGCGGCGCATGGGTTGTGGTGAGTTGAACCTCCAACTGTGTCAGTTCCTCATCTGTTTTAGGGCAACTCCCCTAGCTTCAGGACTTTTGCTGGCCGAACTCCTCATGATCAGTTGGATCCGACCTGGGTGGAGGATGAGGGGAGAAAAATAGAGAGCTCCAAAAGTTTTGCGGTAGGGGAGCCGGTTCACTGCAGAAACTACGCGACCTCGGGACCAACGTGGGTCCCAGGAACGGTCATTGAGCAAACGGGGCCAGTGCCTTATAGGGTCGAGACTAGCACAGGTCTACTCTGGAGAATGCATGCTGACCAGCTCAGAAGGCGAGTTACCAGTGAAAGGGAGTCAGCGTTAGGGTCCTCCCCCACCCGCGTAACCCAAGAGGGAGACACGGGGACATCCTCGGGTACAAATGTATACCCTGGATTCTCAGATGAGGAGGAGGATACTTTGAAAGAGTGGAATGAGTTTGACTTTATGTTACTGTACCAGGGGGGTGTCGCGGAGTGGTCCCCCACCCGTCCGAGCGAAAAGAGGGGTTTTAGTTCAGCCCCTGATACCTCCAGTCCTCCCAGTCCTTTTGTTTTAGAGTATACCCCATCACCAAGACCCCTGAACCAGGCAGCAGGGGGAAGTTCATTCTCTCTGTCCCCAAGAACTCCGAGTCAGGCAGCAGGGGGTAGCGCAAGTACGCTGGTTGCAGGCACAAGAGACCAGGGCGAGACAACAAGGGTCTCCTCGTCGGTTCCAAGGTTCATGCTGGGGGGGTCCCCAGGTGCCACGAGCAACAGGCAGGGGTTCACATCTCAGCTGCATGTTCCGTTCCTTTCTCCCAGCACAAGGTTGTCACAGAGTCCCCGTCAGACGACTAATGAGTCCCCCCCTTTCCATTGCAGGATGAGAGTCTGCGGAACTCAGAGCCCCTAGTTCCCCTGAGCCCAGCCAAGCAGTCGTACGCCCCAAGCGCACATGTGGGAAGCCACAATGGTTGAGGGATTTCGTCCCATCCTAGGGGGTAGGAGTGTTGTGTATGTAACAGTATTACTTTAAGAATGTATGAATGTAACCTGACAATGATTACAATGTAACCCAGCTGTTTAAGGAACGGGAGCTAGCTACCCATAGAGGGCAGCTGCGAGCGTTCAGCTCACATGGTTCAAATTCCCCAATCACTGGCAGCGGCGGGAACCTTCCCGCGCAAGGATCACCTGGAGAAGATGGGCGTGACTCAGAATGACGTCACGCAGGTAGCAGCCAATGAGCTACCGTGCAACCCCTTTCAAATGTGTTACTGCAGTATAAAATGAGCTGTACCTCCGCCATTACCACATGTTCATCCTGAACATCATGAAATAAACCTGTGTTTTAGCCCTCACTGCGGCTCCTTCTTTGTCTTCTGTGCAAGACACTAAACTGGTCTAGATGGATTAGATCAGATGGAAAAATGGCATTCAACATTATCTGATAGGAACAAGTTTCCCAGGCTTCCCAGTTCTTTAGGAGAAACACAGACTGGGCATCCTTTCCAATCAAAGAAGGCTGGGAAGACTGACTTCTAGTAACCCTCCCAAGAAAAGGCAGCCTTTTGAAAATTAGGATGCAGGGCCATTTCTCAAAGATGTTGGCTTCAATCTACAGTGCATGGGACTAACAAAGAATTAGTATTTAACATGAGACTAACAAAGAATTATGCGAGAAACCTTTTAACAATCAACAGCATAAACCATGATGAGTCAATATATTATAAATCAGCATCTTTTGGTCTTGCCAGAAACAATATGACTAAATTATATAGATCATTTCACTGATCCAACAGCACAATAGTACTAATATTTTTCTTTTCTTCACACACTGATCCAGGTGACCTCTAGACCTTAAATGCAGAGCTCAGCAACATAAATTTTCTGAGAAAAAAACAGTTCCAATTACTTAGGAGAAAAAAAATTGTCAATGGGAATGCAAGAGCAACTTTCCCCAAAGTAAGTGAACGGGTGTAATTTTGTGCTCTCGTATTCAATTTCTATATTTTTAACTATGCACCTTCAATTTCACATGATTGTAAAATCATGCTAAGACTTTTTGAGCCACATGACTTTACATGGTTTCAAAAACTTCGAAGTGCTTTAGAAGCAGTATAAAAGAATGAAGCCTTGTAGAATATTCTGTCTGCTTTTGCCTTGCATTATTGCAACACTGATACCCAGTTGGTTTAAACCAGCCATTCACAACCCTTAGCCCATGGGCCTAATCTTGCCTGCACATATCATTAATCTGACCCATGGTGGCTGCCTATGAGGATGAGACAAGCACCCATCTGGTGCTTGGAGATTTCTGTTGGTGCACAGCACTGACATCAGCACCTGGTTTCCCAGCTCTTAGATACTTCCTGGTTCAGCGCCAGAAAACCAGGTGCTGATGTCAGCACCACATGCCAATGGAAATCTTCAAGTGCCGTGAATTAGCTGCTGGGACCAAATGGAGAAGCAGTGGAAATTTTTCAAAACAGACTGATTGGGCTCAACAAAGGCTCCTGCTGCCCAGGGAAGCAACAACCCCCCCCCCAAATGGAGCAAAAATGCTCCAAAAAGCCTCCCGTTGCCCTGGGAAGCAGCGGAGGCTGTGCAAAAAGCTGCAAAAATAGTGTGATTGCCACTGCTGCCACCACAGTACTGTAAGTGATGTATTGCAACTTCTGGTGGTTGTGGGAACTTCTGGGGGTGCTGGTGGTTGTGGGAGCTAACTAACTTTATCTTCAGCTTCTGCTAGCTCAATGACCAACCTTGTTTATAATATCTCCTTTGATATCATTTTGAACATTTCATGCTGGTTATTATTTACTCAAAAATGTCTGCTGGACATTTGTTTAGAAAATATATTTTTTTCCTGGTTTCAGGATTCTTTTTTATCTTCAAACACAAAGTGTAGCTATGTGTAGTCACATAGCACCCAGTGTAGCCAACCTGTACATGATTTATTTTGAAAAGGTTATTCTGAACCCTGAATTTAATCCATTTTTGCACATATTATGGTATACAAAAAAATTCATTGATGGCCTCCTTTTCATTTTTGATAAGCATTGCATCATACAAGACTTTATAACATGGCTCAACAATCAGGATCCTAATTTAAAATTTTATTCTGACACGGATCTTCAATCCTTATCATTTTTAGACATCATTGTTTATATCTCCAATCAAGGAACTTTGTGCATGAAACTCTTTCATAAACCCACAGACATAAATGTTTACGACCCAGTTTGGGTCATTCCATTGACATTATTTAAAAAATAACATTCCATATCATCTCTTCTCAAGGGCAAAAAGGAACTCCTCCACTGAAGGAGACTTTCTAGAATCAGCTAATAATATCAGGGAGGCGTTACATCAAAAAGGCTACCCTCATCACATCATCGATGGTTCCTTTGATAAGATTCAAAAAATACCCAGAAACATACTTTTGACACAAAAAAAAGAAAACCAGCAAATTTGGAATCAATTGGTCTCTGGAGTTCTCTCTGTTGGCCAATGATATTAAAAAGATTATACATAAACACTGGCATATATCCTTGGTTACATTCCAGGATGAAATCATAAACCAGTTATAGGTTTTAGAAGGACCAGATCCCTGGGCAATATACTAACACATGAGTGCAACCCTGCTGTTTCGCACACACATCAGTGAGTTTTGATTATCATTTTGCTATGCCCTTATCTTTTTCATTCCCTGCAAGAGAAAAATTTCAGTTGAAATCTGATGCCAGGCACATACAGAAAGCACAAAAAACAGGCTACTATTTAAACATTGGCAGTAAAGGAGCAGCTCTCACCATTCTGTGCAAGTAGTTTTGTGCAACTTTGCAAATATTGTTGCTCACACAAGTTAATCATTTTGGGGGGAAACATCTGGCTGATGATGGTGGAAATATATCATGCCCTTGCAGCAGGGGAGAGGGATAAAAGCAATTCCTGAATGTTGCCTATGAGGATGAGATAAGTAATGATTTACTGTATATACTCAAGTATAAGTTAATCCAAATATAAATCAAGGTACCTAATTTGGACATCTAAAACTAGGAAAATAGATTGACCTGAGTATAAGTTGGGGGTGGAAAATGCAGCAGCTGCTAGTGAGTTTCAATAATAAAAAAACATAAAAATACAGCAAAATTAATTAATTTAAACATTTGTGTGGGCATGTTTTTGAGTGTTTAAGGTAGTTACTTCTTTTTAAAACTGCATTTGCGGGGGCGTGGCTAAGATGGCCGATGAGTAACATCTTGATCCGGACGCTCACGCCTAGCAAAGTGGTAATCAATGTGACTGAATGAAATAGAAAAATTTTAAAGTGGTGATTCCTGTGGATGAGACTCCTACCTGCCTTTCTGGAAAATTTTGGGAAGTTTTGAGGTCGGATGGTCGAAGTTCGGGAGCTTTCCTGGGCGGGTGAGGCCTGCGACGGCAGTCGTGGCTTTTCTGCCGAGGAGCCGAGAACGGGACCAGCGAGACAGCGGAGAAGCACCGGAATTGGCAAGAAACTGTTTGGCAAGAAAACAACTGTATGTAAGTGCATGAAAGGAAAGTAAAAGCTTAAGGTTTAAAACTACCTGGGGACTTTGCTTAGAAGAGCCTGGGCTTGGAAATGGAAATGGGTGGAAGTAGATGAAATCAAGTGGTCGTTTCGTTAATGGCGGCGGTCCTGGAAAACGAAAGTGATCGTGTTTGGGTCCATGGTTTCTCTGCACCCCAGGAGAACCGCGACGCGTTTTGTCAATAGCAAAGTGCTTTTAAAAAGTTCCTGTTCAGGCTATAGTATTCGGAAACAGCAGCAGTGTGTCTCCCAGCTTAAAGCGTGTGGGAAAAGTTTTCAGTTCCGCAGAAGAAGAAGGGGGGGCTTTTACCCTGAAGTTAAGGCAACCGCTGGAAAATGGCGTTTTGATTTGTCCGTCTCAAGAGAAGGATTAATTGGTCTTTTTTTTTTGCTCCTTCACTGTGTGGATTACAAATATTACTTTTTTTTAGCAAATTGCTTCTCACATCTTTTCCCCTCCCTGCTTGGATTTTGGGCTTTCTCTCTCTTTCACCCCCCTTTTTTTGGGCAGCTTGGACTTAAAAGAAAAGTTCTGGGTGACTGTTTCCTTGGAGCCTTTATATTTGCAGTTTGGAAGATGATCAGTTGGAATGTGTGCCTCGGGGAAGCGGATCTGATGTGGATTATTATTTTCTTTTTCTTTTTTTTTCTTTTTTGCTGTTTGATGGGAATACATTTCGGTTCCTTCTATCTTTTTTTGTGGATTACAGTATCTAACTTTTTGCTGGATTTCCTCCTTCATACAAGTTTCCCTCTTGGTTTTGTGGTACCAGGGGTTGCAGTGTTACAGGTCCTGTCTGACTGAGTAAGTTTTACAACGTTCTGCAACATTGGACTCTTATATTGTGTATTACTATGGATAAAGGCACAAGAGGGAAAGCAAAGGAAGAAGAGCCAGTTGTGAAGTCTAAGAGGAAGGAAAAAGCACCAATGGAGGAAGCCCCTCAGTCTTCATCCCCGCCCCCAGAGTCATATGATCAAACCCAAATTATGGTGGAAATTGGCAAGCTGTTTCAGAAATTGGAGAAGAACGAGGAATCAAGGGTGAAAGATAGAAATGAAATGATGAAAAAGCAAGATAAAGTGGTATCATCTGTTGCAGACTTCTCAAAAATGGTGGATTTAAGTTTGAAAAAAATAGAGGGAAATGTAAAATTGGTTCAAGAGGAGGTAATTGCCATAAAAAAGGAAATAAAAGGGACTCAGGAGGTGGTGTGGGAGAATAAGCTGAAATTGGATGAACAAGAGAGAAGGATTGATGCTGTGGAAGATATGATGAGAAAGCAGAATATTGTGATCCGTAGGGTGGTGGAACGGACACCGGATTTGTTAAGAGAAAGAGTGGTTCAGTGGCTAAATGGTTTGAATATGGGAAAAGAATTTGTTCAGGAAGATTTTGTAAGTGTATTTCGGGTGGGCCCAAGAAGAGGAAGGATGGTTCAAAGAAATGTTTTGGTAAAATTTGCAAATTGGGCCGATAAGCTAAGAGTAATGGCCCATTTGAAACGTGTTGGTTCTGATGCTCTGAAATTTGATGGTTCTGAGGTAGAAGTTTATAATGATATTTCATTGAAGGAAAGAACGTGGAGATATAAGATGAGGCCTGTAACTAAATTGCTGATGAGTAAAGATATAAGGTACAATTGGAGATTCCCACAGCAACTGCACTTTTTTATGACAAAAGAATGCAAGTAATTGATGAAGGGGCCAATCCATTGGAGTATTTGAGCTTGTTGGAGCTGGTAAAACCAGACTCGGAAGAGTGGATAAATCTCAAGAAGGAATTGATGGAATCGGGAGCCTTGGGGAGGGAGTATGAGAGGGCGGAGGCCGGTGGGGCAACAGGTGGAACACCGCAGCGAAGGGAAGAGGAGGAGGAGCTGTCGCTGATCATGGTGGAGGAGGAGGCAAGTAAGGAGCAATGAGAACTAGATTATTAAAATTTAAAGTATTTAATTGATATAGAAGGGTGAGTAGCACGTAGCACTGGTAGGAAGGCACATCTTACATGTCCCCCCTCTCCCCTCTTTGGTTTTCAAAGGCGGCTTTTTTTTTGAAGAAGGTGGGGAGAGAGATAGTGCATGTTATATGTAATTTTTTGTGGGATGGGGGTAAGGGGTTGGTGGTGGCACGCCCGATGGAGAGTTCAGAGTTTAGAAAGGAGATAGGTTATGGGAAATATTAAAATACTATCATGGAATGTAAAGGGTACAGGCTCTGTTTTTAAGAGACGTAGGTTGGAAGTGGCGTTGAAGAAAGATAGAACCGATATATTGTTTTTACAGGAAATGCACCAGAAGTCAAAGGACACGAATAAACTTTTTTTGGGATGGATCCAACATTATGAGATGGCGTTTGGAACTTCAAAAGTGAGAGGGGTGGCAATTATGATTTCTAAAAAATTAGGATTTGAGATTACAAAAAGTATTGTTGATCAAGAGGGTAGATATTTGATTGTAAGAGGAAAAATAGAGGATGAGGAAATCATGTTGGAAAATATTTATGCTCCAAATGATCATCAAGCGGATTTTCTAGAAAAAGTTCGGAAAATAGTGGAATTAGAGAATATTGCAAAAACTATTGTGGCGGGAGATTTTAACTTGATAAGGTCGGGGTTAGATTGCACGAACATAGCAAGAAGTGGAATCGGTTTGAAAGGGAAGGTGTTGGATAAATGGATGGATGCGATGGGTTTGAAGGATTCTTGGAGAGAGTTTAAGGGCTCTGAAAGGGCATATTCCTTTTTTTCACACGTCCATGGGACCTACTCGAGAATAGATTATGTTTTTCTTACGGAAAACTTGATTAAAGATATAGAAGGAATGGAAATTGGGATTATAAAGGAATCAGATCATGCCAAAGTACTTTTGGAAATGAAATTACAAAAAGATACCCGAAGTAGAAATTGGAGGTACGACTCTAATTTATTTAAAGAGCAAAAATGTAAAGAGCAGATTATGGAAAGATGGAAAGAAAGTTGGCAGTGGAACGATAATAACGAGGTTAATTTCAACGTTGTATGGGATACCATGAAGTCGGTTTTCAGAGGGGAAAGCATAAAGTTGGCGAGTTTTAAATATAAACGATATAAGGCAGAACAGACAGAAAAAGAAAGAGAAATAAAACAGTTACAGGAGAATCATGCAAAAAGTAAAGATATTTTTTTTTTACAAAATTGCAAAGACTTAAAGCAGAATTAATGGGTAAAGATATTGACAAAGTTAAACGAGACTTGATTTATCTAAACAGAGAATATTTTGAATTTAGCAATAGAAGTTCAAAATTACTAGCAAGAGCAGCTAAGGCTAAAAGGGAAAAAAGAGAAATTGGGGTATTGGTTAATAAACAAGGTTTAAGGTGTAATAAGAACAGAGATAAATGCAAAATTGTGAGGGAATTTTACCAAGCATTATATGCAAAAAAGGAGGTAGATTTGGAGAGGCTTAAAAAGATATTGGAGAGACAGCTAGGGAATGGAATAAAACAAGAACACAGAGAGAAAATGGAGGAACGGATTAACGATAAAGAGGTTAATGAGGTAATTAATGGGTTGAAGATGGGGAAAGCCCTGGGGGATGATGGATTATCGACAGAGTTTTATAAAGAATTCAAAGAAGTGGTGGTCCCAAAACTAGTGAAGCTATATAATTATATTTTAGATGGAGGATCAATTCCGACTTCATGGTATAACACTACAATTGTTCTACTGCCAAAGCCTGGTAAGAACTTGGAAAGAGTGGAATCGTACAGACCAATTTCACTTATAAACCAGGATGCCAAAATCTTCACAGCAATACTGGCCAATCGTTTAAACGGTTTTATGGGGGAATACATAAATGTTGATCAAGTTGGGTTTTTAAAAGGTCGGCACATGGTGGATTTGACTAGAAGGGTATTAGATTTAATCGATAATGTAAATCAAACGAAGGAAAAAGTGGGTTTATTATCATTAGATATTTTTAAGGCATTTGACTCATTACAGTGGTCTTCAATCAAGGAAATAGTTAAAAATTACGGGTTTGGCGATAGATTTAGAAGGGTGATTGACTTATTATATCAAAAAGGGAATGCTAGGATTAGAGTAAACGAAGAGGTTACTGATGTGGTAAAGCTTGAGGGTGGTACTAGGCAGGTATGTCCATTATCTCCTATCCTGTTTATTATGGCAATGGAGATATTAGCTAAAAATATAAGGGATGATTCAAATATAGAAGGGATAATGGGTAATAAAGTGAGCATGTATGCAGATGATACATTGCTTATGGTGAAACATCCGGAGTTGGTAATGGATAGGATTAAAGATCACCTACAGGTATTTGAAGCTACAACCGGATTAATGATAAATTGGGATAAATCAGAATTGATGCTGTGTAATTTGGGGGTAGGAGAGATGGGAAGGATAGTGGAGACACTTAATATACAAATTAAAGATAAGCTGAAATATTTGGGGATAACTATTTCAAATAAATTGGAAGAACTTAAACGATTGAACTATGACAGCTTGAAAGTCGAATTCAAGAGTAAAATACAAGAGTTTCAGAAGCTGAAGCTGTCATGGTTCGGAAGGATTGCAATTTGTAAAATGATATTGTTACCAAAGATTAATTTTTTATTTGATGCACTAGCGATCCATTTGAAGGAGAAGGAAATCAATGAATTTCAAAAGATGTTTAATTGTTTTTGTAATGAAGGTAAAAAATCTAGACTTTCAAAGAAGTTCTGGTATTTGTCTCAGAAAGAAGGGGGTTTGGGCATGCCAAATTTGTTAGCATACTATCGAGCATTCCAAATTAAGAATGTTGTGAAGATTCTGGCAAGAGAAAAGGCAATTTGGGAGGAAATAGAGCTGAAAGAGTATAGAAATATAGGTAACATGATTTTCTTGGGAATAAAGGACAGACAAGCCGACAAGGTCAAATAATACTATGATGAGAGGACTCATGGAGGTGTGGAAAATGGTAAAGAAAGATATGGTCCCAAATCTCTCTCCAATTTTGGAACTGACTGATATGGTGTGTTTTCCAATAAAATTAGATAAGGAAAAAAAGGAAATATTGGATAAAAATCAGATGCTTTTACTGAAGGACTGGTTAAAAGTTTGTGATGATGATATTAAGAGAAAAAAATATTTGAGGAGTTAAATTTGGATTGGTTTCAGAAGTTAAAGGTGGATAGCTGGAATAAAAAATATAGAAGAGAAGCAGGGATAGATAGAACAAAGACGGAATTCGAAGAATTGGTAATAAAGATAAGAAAAGGGGAAAGGAGTATTAAGGGTCTTGTAAGCAAACTGTATACTATATTGAATAAGGGTAGAGATCCACATGAAGATTTGAAACGGAAGTGGGAGCAAAACTTGAATATAAAAATTGGGGAGGTTGAATGGAGAAATAAATGGAAAAAGAGGATTATGAGAACAATGTCTGTAAGAATTAAAGAACACAATTTTAAAATGCTGTGGCAATGGTACTTGACACCACTAAGACTTTATCAGATGGATAATAAAAGAGACAAATTATGTTGGAGATGCAAAGAAACAGAGGGAACATATGAACACATGTGGTGGAATTATAAAAAAATAAGGGATTTTTGGGGAAGAATAGAAGGGGAGTTTGGTGAAATTGTGGGTAAAAGTGTTAAGTTGGTGTCAAGTACCATTCTTCTAACAAATGTGGAAGGTTTGGGTTTGAATAAGGAGGAAAAATAATTACTGGAAATTGTATTAACTACGGGTAGACAATGTATAGCTAGAAATTGGAAAAATGATGTTGATATACAGATTGGAGAGTGGTATAAAGAAATGTGGAGTTTAGCATTGAATGACAAATTGACATGGGAGATCAAAGTAAAACGAGATAAATTAAAAGAGAATAGGTTTTGGAATATTTGGAAACCGTTCGTGGATCACTCTCTCATGGTAAATGACAGTTCAGGACCTGTACCATCTCAAAGAGGTTTTTGGAGTTGAAATAGAAACTAAACTCTCCGGGCAATGTATATATTCACAGGGTGATGTGTAACTATCAAAAGATAATAATAGTGGTAGCACAGAAAGCTTTTATTGTTGCGTTAGTGTAATAATTTATAATGTGGTATTTAGCATTGGTGGTTATATGATAAATAGTCGGTTTAAGTACTATTATGTGCTAGCTTCTATGAATTTGAGTCAACATTGTACTGATGTTGTTTTTGATTTATTATTATACTGTGTTGTTATTGTTATTGTTTTTTTTCTTTTTGTATGTCTGTCAAAAATTCAATAAAAATTTAATTTTAAAAAAACTGCATTTGCACCACCAACCAGTGGTGGCACTGCAGGGGAAATGGGCAGGCAGGCCAAGTGCATTGAGGCAGGAAGCGATGCGCTAGCCTAGCCTCTTGCTCTCCCTGCAACCAGGAAGCATGGTTATCTCCTCCATTTTGACCACATGAAGCAAGGACAAAGGCAAGAAAGGTAAGTGAAACCCTTTCTTTTTATGCACAGGTTTAGTTTCCCACTGAAATGCATTGGGAACATACAAACAGAAAAGCTTTAAAATACAAGAAATTGATTTCCAATGCATTTAAATGGGAAATTGCGATTTGTGCCCTCTTGTGGCCACCTGTGGTAATGGCCCACCA
Source organism: Bradypodion pumilum (assembly GCA_035047305.1). Classification (NCBI taxonomy): domain Eukaryota; kingdom Metazoa; phylum Chordata; class Lepidosauria; order Squamata; family Chamaeleonidae; genus Bradypodion; species Bradypodion pumilum. The sequence continues at coordinate 137,648,493 of JAWDJD010000004.1, forward strand.
AACATATGTTTTTCTTTCCCTTCTCCTGAAGCTGAACTGCACCGAATCCAGCACAGTTTTGGACTCTCGTGGTTGTTGACCTCATTTTGGGGGCTAAAAAACCAACTTATACTCAAGTATATATGGTACATTCCCATCTGAGAGCCAGAGAGATTTGTGCTTTTTTATTTGATATGTCTTTTCAAGGATTAATAGCCCCAGAGATCCCCGTACATGTGCAATAAGCAGCTTAATGGAGGGGGGCAGTTTAACACTGATACTCTGGTTTCAAAGGGAATGACCCTATTCTTCTTTTTAAGCAAGAAAAACAGGATTTTGTGATACAGAGACTAACCAAATGGATGATGGCAGAGATTTCTTAGAATAGAGTACCGTATTCCTCATCAGATGCATGAAGTGTAATCCTTAATTAGCATGTACTGATTGACTTCCAATTCATTTGCCTCAGTCTGGTGCCATATGTTGTGAACATTTCCAGGGATATCCATGTTAATTCCCGGCAACAATGGGAGCAAATGTTGCTGGAGGGATCTACAGACGCAAAGTAAACATGCAATTGAATAGACTCAAGCATCCTTCTTTACACAGGTGTACATGAAACATGGGATGTCTGTGCATACATGCTCACCCATATGTTCATACAGTTCCTTTAGCCATGTTATGAATGTTGTAGAAATGCCCCAGTAAGGTCCCTGGAGTAGCTTCAGAAATAAAGAATTGTTGGGAAAGAGTTTACTTAATATACTGTTACATTTTCACCTTATAGTTGCTATATATCATATGTCAAGTTTTGGGAAATTTCTGTCAAGTTTCGGGAAATTTCCCGGCCAAAACAGGAAACTGGACAGCTATGCTTATCCTGTGCTGGCCTCCAGTCTAACTCCAGTCTAATTGCAGTCTAACTAATATGGGATGACGATGGGAAAGAGTGTAAAATATGGGGGTTTGACAGAAATTTTCCGAAACTTGACAGGTATGGATCCCACACAACTAATCAGCTACATTTGCACCTTGTCTGTTTTCAGAGACCCCTTGCTAAGCATTCTCTGTTGCTGTGACTATGGAATTGATCTGCAACTTTTGGCCATGTTTCCATTTTAAATAGGCCAGTATTCCTCTCAAAACAAGCCACCAAGCTAACACATTATTGAAAGTACCTATCAGCTTGTACCACACGTATACCCTATGGAAAAGCTTTCTTGAAAGTAGAAATGTGAATTCATCACCACCACCACATTATTACCCAAACTATCCACAGCAAATTCAGATGCCTTCTAAAGTCTCAGTGAGGGATGGTCTCTGGTCTCAATAAAATTACCCCCATATGGGGTCATGATTCTCTCCCCAGGGTATACTCAAATAGATTAAGGTGTGAGGTCATCAAATGACTTGTGTGTTGGATAGCTGGGTCACATGAAATGGGCTGGAGTTTCTGGACCCATTCTATTATTATTATTATTATTATTATTATTATTATTATTATTATTATTATTATTATTATTATTATTATTATTATTATTATTATTATTATTATTATTAATAATAATAATAATAATAATAATAATAATAATAATAATAATAATAATAATAATAATAATAATAATCACCTGCCCCATCTACCACACTTACCCTTGTCTGCCCTGCCTCCATGTCATCACAACAATCCACATCTCTTATATCACAAAAACGTGCCTCTGGTTTCAGGCTTTTGCCCTAAAATGACAGAGATTGGCATAATGCTTGTCCTGTAACTCTAATCAAATGTCTAAGTAATGATTTAAAAGTGGGTTTTCTCAGTTTTCTCCAGCAGATTACACTACTCTGACTTCATTATAAGAAAGAGAAATCTCAGGCATGTTACCACTTTAAGAGGTTCACAGCTGAACTGATTTTTTGTGTGTGATATGTGCCAATCCTCCATTGCATCATTTATGATAGTTGCTGTAGAAATGATAACCATGAAGGTGCCTTTCTGTTTACTCTAATGGCCAGCAAGCACATTACAGACAAGATCTGTTCTGACATTTTTGCTGCGCTTAAAAGTGGCTGCAGATTTTCTCTTTGATTTGAGTTGGAAGAGTGGCATTTTCCTACTGTAAGACTATTAGGAGCAGAGTGGATGATTTATAGACATGCTTTCTCACAGTTTCACCAGTCCAGGAATTGCAAAGAATGTTCTCCTGTCTCTGTGAGAGGTTGGGATATTTTCTGATCATATTAACTGCACAATTTTAAAAGAAAATACATGTCTTGTAGAAATTTGGGTTTTACATAATTTGTGTTCATGATTACAGTTGCTGGTGTTTTATTGAGCAGACTTCTAAGTGTGTGGTTTTTCCTTCTTAAAGGGAAAGGATGCTAGATCTATGCTGACTGCCACCACGATTTGTATGCAACTTGCAGAAAGCTTGATGAACGGGACGGGGGGGGGGGGAATCATCCCATGTCTTGCTCTTACTGAGGTTGGAAAATTCTAATGAATTATAATGTTAAGACACCATAAGCAAGAAGAAACTTAGTACAATATGTACGTGAAAGGAAAAACTGGCCAGGTCTGGCATCTGCAGATGACACTTGTAAATAGCTGCCAAGGTGCCTCAATCCTGCCTAATCTTTACCTATAAGAATGGGATGTGGCTGTGCATGTGCAGAATGCTCTTCAACACCCGCCTAGCCTATCCCATAATGCACTGTGCACACCTACCTTTAATCCCCAACATCACTCTCACAAGGGTCTGGAAGCCGAGAGTGGGGCGTTCACCCCACGAATGCATACAAAAAAAATAAAACTACAAGTTCCAGTGTTCTCTGTACCACATCACACCTTAGCCAATCAGGCAGGAGGCCATGAGCGCAGACGAGGCAGGACAACAGGTGCGCTCAAAGAAGAAAAAATGGCCCACTCATGCACCTTTTCCCCCTCAGCCACATCACATGGGTTCACTCCAGCAGCCCTAAAAAGCCACCTCCTTGCTGCCACCATTGCTGGCCCAGGAGAGTTCACCCAGTAGGTTCGCTGGGAGAGAAGGAGGTGGGGAGGAGAAACCAACAACACCCTGAGGGAGGAGGGGTGCCGTTCACATCTGCCTCACCCCCTGCTTCCTCACTGAAGTGCAGGGAGGGGGAGAGCACCAGTTGCGTTCACCTTGCCCACCCCTCCCTGCCTCCTGGACCAGAGGGAGAGGGGCGCTGGACAAGTCCACCTCTCCCCCCCTCCCAGCCTCCTTACTGAGGCAGCGGGAGGAAGGAGAAGAACAGGAACGAATGTGGATCCACTCTGCCTCACCCAACCTCCCTGCTTCCTTACTGAGGTGCCGGGAAGGAGGGGGGAATAGCGCCAACCAAGTCACCCTCAAACACCTCTCCTTGGCAGTTTCCACAAACCGGCAACCTAAAAAAGCCACCACCCCTGCCTGACTTTGAGCGGGCCCCACCGCTGCCAGCCCACCAGCCCTCTGGCTCCAACACCACCGGAGAATAGGGTTGCTGGAAACGGCACAGAGGAGGCAAGGCCAGGTAATCTGAAGGGGGGGGGTTGTTGTGTGAGTGTGTTGTATCATGTGTGGTATGTGTGGTTGCGTTGTGTGTGTGTTGTGTGTGTGTGTGTGATGTATTGTGTGGGTGTGTCTTGTGTGCGTTTGTGTGGTTGTGCTGTGTGTGTGTGTGTGTTGTGTGGGTGTGTATTGTGTGGGTGTGTCCTGTGTGGGTGTCTGTTGTGTCGGTGTGTGTTGTGTGTTGTGTGGGTGCGCTGTGTCGTGTACAATGTGTCTGGGTGTGGTAGGTGGATGTTGTGTGTCAGGAGTGTTGTTTGTCAGGTGGGTGTGCTGTGTGTCCACTCTTCCCAAATAAGCCACCACCCCCCAAAAAAACAACAACAACACACCCCACCACCAACACAAAATCAAAACCTGCCCGGCAAGGCCAGGCAAAATAGCTAGTATTGTAGTAAAACCTTTCTTAGGAGCAAATAAATGATGTTTTGATGTATGCTGGGGAACTAGATATGGGAATTGACATCTCAGTTTCCTTCAATGGCTGAAATGAATGCTATATCTGGGCTTGTAAGGGACATGTACATGGGCACTCTCAAATTGGCATGATCACCATGATAGCACCACTGCTACCGCTCCTTCTTCTGCCCAAAGCTCAGGGACAATATCTTTTTATTGCTTACAACTTCATGGCTGCTGAGGGAATCTAGGAGTTCCAGTCCAGAAAAGTAACTTATCTAATCTCTGCCTCTGGGTAGGAAATCTCTCATATTCACTTTCTCTCATATTTAAATTAGACAGTCATTGGGAGATTATAGTTATTTTTAAAACATTCTAAAACAAAATTCCACCTCCTCTCTAATATGGTGGAGAGATCTGCCAGTGCTGTTGTCTCTCTTAAATCTAAATGAAATTGAATCTGTTGGAATATAAATGGAAATGGATTTCTCATTGATCCCTGCTGGCAACCAATCCCACACTGGCTTGCCAAAACAAGAGGATGTTCTCTGCATATTGTTTTGTTGAGGATAGACTCAAATCAGCGCTTGAAGAGGTTACCTTTTGGGGGACTATGATTTACAGAGTCTCTTTGGCAGCATTATCAAGCCTTTATGTGGTCCTGGACCTGTTTGCATATCTCCTGTGGTAGATTATAGTGGAGAGTTGGCCTTTGGCAATGAAACCAAACACTGATAGTCTCACAACACTTTATCATTTGCCAGTAGGTAAAAAGAATCTCATCCATACTGCCTCATTTCTGATCATGGTGTTTTTTTAAAAAAAAATCAACAGCCTCATTGGAAGAGCTGATGGGGTCTAGTGGTTTAAGTGTTGGAGTCGAAATCAGGAGACCTGAAATTCAGTCCTTCCTTGGCCATGAAGTTCACTGGATGCCCTTGAACTATTTCAGTCTGTCCTAATTCAGGAGGTTGGTGTGAGGATGAAATAATGAAGAACCATGCCTTGAGAAAAGGTGGAATTTTAATGCAACAGTGATGAAGAGAAGGACAATTATGGCAGTCATTGAGGTCCTGAATGTGTGTTCAGTAAGCAGCTGATTTATCCTGTCCTTTGTGTCTCATGAAAACCATTCTAGGTTACTGCGAGCACAGAGACAAAGGCAAACAAAAGAGGATTGCATCTGTGAGAGTTATTTTTGCAAAGATGATTCTGTTCCCTGAAAGAAATGGGCAATGTGCCGGCGGCTGCTAATCCAATATAAAGCCAAATCGTTTTGTATGTTCATTTAAGGGAGTTTATTCTTGTAGCTTTCTCCCTGGATATTCATTCCCATGTAGGAAGATTTATTTGTGCATAGAACATCTGTCTCCTGTTAACAAAGTCAGTGTAAGAGGAGCTATTATTTGCTCCAGAAGTTCATGATTTCTTTAAGGAAACTTGAACCTTTGCTGGCCTGTTTTTGTCTTGTAAGGGCTATGAATTCTACCTAAACCATGTGCCACATATTATTAAGATGAGGGGTCAGCATCAGAACCCTTGAGTTCTGACTTCTGGCCACTTTTAGGATAAAACAGCACATTAATGTCATAATGCACAGCCTCTCCTACTTTGTTTTTCTTCAACCTAAACTATGGATGGAAGCTGTATGGCCCATGCGCCACATGCACCCACTGAAGTCCTGGAACTCCCATGGATCCCCACAGCACCCATTGCACCAAAACCATTTGGATCTAAGATGGAGACTTGTGTCAACTCCCCACCCCCACCCCTCTTAAGCCTCCTGAAGCATGATTGCCCATTTTAAGGCTATTTTGGAGCTTTCATATCATTTTTGTTTCCCCATTTTACAGATTTTTCCTATTATTATTTTTTTGAAAAAGAGATAGTGTGGCCTGTGCAGATTCTAGAGCTGTAAATTAGGGTAGTGGGGCTCCCAGGTCCTCATCCATATGGAGACCACTGTGTGAAAGTTAAAGGAAGAAAATGCAGATCTGCTGTCTTCCTTCTCCTTTTTCTGATCCAGATTAGAATCCCATATGGATGTTAGGGAGGAAGGGCAAGAATTTTAATTAGTTGGAGTGAGGATCTGAACCTGTACTCATGCTACCATAGACCAGAATGCACAGTGGGCTTTGCTAGGGCATTAGCTTCCCTGTGCACAGTTGTTTCCTATGCAAGGAATTCCAGCTTATTGTGATGCCACCTCCCCAGGTGAACACTCTGAAGTGCAGAAATATTCCTGTGTCTGCTTTCCTAGTCAGGGCAGCTTTTCCTGCTAGAAAAAAACGTGGAATGGACAAATCACATTTAATAGCAGTTCTTGCTGTTCTTTCTGATTATGATCATAGGGAAGAATGTGGATTCTCTTACTTTGTTGAGAAGGCTTGCAGTGGTCAAGGTAGTTTCCCAACACCAGAGAATGGCACTTGTGAGTTCAGGCTCACAAACTGGAGATTATGGTCTTGTAGTTTACAGTAAGGAAAACAAGATCAAGGGCTGCCCTTGGTGTGATTAATTCAATTCTTTAACAATCCTTTCATTTTTGAGTGTGAGATATTGTTCTTCTCTATCCACATAGAAAAGTGTTGTATATTAAGGTACATTGCAAGTAGCACGGGCAGCACCTTGCATGAGGAAAATGGCGTTTTCCCGATGTCCAAATTAGGAGCCTAAAAGTGCACAGAGCGCACTCATTATGCTATTCCAAGCCCTGTGATTGGTTACAGTTTTGGATCCTGTTCCTCATTGGTTAATTAAATATATACCCTGTTATGATTGGTTGTCCGGTGGGTCGCTACTTTGTATCAAGGAGCAACCACCGGGGTGACACTATATAAGCACCATGAGTCCACAAGGGTGGGGCCGGACCAGATCTATACTATCCACTCTGCACAGGTAGCCAGTAATGTGCTAAGCCTGGGTCTCCTCCATTATGCTACCACTCCTACAGGAGCTAGTCATTGCCTCCTACATGGCAGACTCTGGAGGGACTGATTCCATTGGGATTGTATAGCCATCTCCGTGTTCGGAGTGCCTTGTAAGCATAACCTGAAAGACTGTTGAATAAAGACTTGTTGCTGTTCTGTTCATCATTGTCTGGACTATTGCTTATAAGGGCCTGACATAACAAAATGGTAGCATGAATTTGGCAGCACCAATGGGAGCAGTCAAGATGGTCTACAGGATACTCTCTTGTGCTCACTGCTGTTCACAAATAGACATAAAGTAGGGGAAAACCATGAAAACTGACTTTTTTCATCAGTTAACCACTTCTCACCTAAAAAAGCAATTGTCAGGGTTGTTTTTCAGCAAAGCAAAGCAATTACACTTATAAGGAACTGTGGTGGCTTATTGGTTAAGATGCTGAACTTGAAGACTGGAACGTCAGCATTCGATACCTGAGAACTGCATGATGGAGTGAGCGCCCATCTCTGTTTCAGCTCCTGCCAACTTAGCAGTTTGAAAGCAAGAAATTGCAAGTAGATAAATAGGTACCACTTCGGTGGGAAGGTAAACAGTTTTCCATGCACTCCGATGCCTGCCACGTGTTCATGGAAATGGCTGCAGACACAGACAGTGCTGGCTTTTTGGCTATGAAACAGAGATGAGTACTAAATACTAGAGTTGGATATGCCAGGCTTTCAAGCAAGGGAGACCTTTACCTTTATGACCCCCATAGCACTTAGTGCACTCTCTGGGCATTTCACAAGGTATTTAGCATTTTGCCCCTAATTTACTCATTTTACCAACCTCAGAAAGATGGAAGGCTGAGTCAACCTTGAGCCACGTCAGGATCAAACTCTTTTAATTTCTGCACAACCAGAGATTAAAGAACAAGTCATCAGGGCTGTTTTTCAACATTATGTTTAGGGGTGCCCCATTTTTTGCCATTGCCTGATTAAATGTTGATTTGCTCTACCACATTATATATTGCTACAGTCTCATGTAGCCATTATGTAACATTTATTTATATTACCCCATTAGTGCAAGCATTACTCTGGGTGGTTCACAAGTTGAAACATAAACCCCACAGTATTCCATATGCTGAGCCTTTTAGCAGTGCGGACACATATGTCATGTTTAGGGTCTAGAGCAGCATTTTCCAAACTTTGGTTTTTGAAGTTCAATTCCCAGAAGCCTAAGTTAATTCCCCAAAGCACTGATCAGCCAATGTACCGACTTAGGCTTCTTGGAGTTGAAGTCCACCAGTGTTCTGTGGAACATAGTTTGGGAAACACGGGTGTAGAGCATGCTACTTTAAATACCACAACAGAAGATAGCCTTTCTGCCACAGCATTGAATTGTTTTAGATTGTACTGCAGAGGTGGACAACCTTTTCCCATTCGAGGTCAATTTTGTGATCCATGGTTACTACCATCCAACGAAAGTGAATCTCCCAAAAGGAAATGCTTCTGGTTTTGGAAGCAGGGGTGTCAGGAGCACACCATTATAGGGGGAGCTCATGCTACTTGACTACACAATGATTAGGAGCTGTCAATTCATTGTTCATGTCTTTAAAGAACAGAATCATCTTTGGGGGAAAAATAGCTCTTTTTTTTATGCCTGGCTCTCTGTGATACCTGGAACCTTGACAGGCTGGATGAGACAGAAAATACAGGATAAAAAGCCTGGTTATTGTGAACAAGTAGGAGCTCCTTGATATAGGCTCTCATCATCATCATCCCTATCATCATTGTCACATTTATGCCCCACCTCTCCTCCAGTGACTTCACAACAGCATACCTAGATGGCTTCCTACCTTCTTCATCTTTACAACTGCCCCCAGATGTAGGTCAATATAAAAGGATGTGAGTGGTCATTCAGCAAATTTTATAGCAGGTTGGGGATTTATATGTCTCCAGGATATCAGAGAGTAAACAAAACAAACAGACCAAGAAAACCAAACAAACCACATTGTGCCCCTTTAAAGACTAACTACTGTATTTCAATGTTTGTTTTGTGGATCATGACATAAGAGTGAGACTTTGTGGCATCAATTTGTACACAGCAGATACAGAGGTACAGAATGGTTAGTTAGTATAAGAGTTTTTGCATACCAGAAGATCTCTGGTTGCTGTTCAAATTAGTTGTGTAGTTTTGCCCTGTTGAATTGCAAATGATTAGTAGATGGATGCAAGATGAACATTGTGGCATCACACATTTGCTAATGCCTTGCATCCATCTACTTAACATTTGAAATTCAACAGAGCAAAATGTCACAATTGTTTTGTTTACGCTCTGATATGCTTGAAACATAAACTAATCTAGTTACCCTTTCAAATGTATCTCCAGGAGTAATTATTATTATTATTTTGCCAAAAATGGCAGCTTGGGGAAACACAAAACAGCACTGCAGTGGGATGTGACTCCAAAGGTGAGGCTTATTTACTCTTGATGTCTTGGCTGGTTCAGATCTGTCTGGCCCTGTTTCTTTGGTGAAAGAACCTAAATACCCCTACTACATACATTTGATAACATGTGGCACAAGGGCTCCGTACACTCCACTGTATAGACAAAAAAGATCCAGTGTCCATATCCCACTTTCTAAGGCAAGAATTATGCCCAAGCAGCATCTCCAAAAATGGTCCTATTGGCTGAAAATCTGTTGAAAATCTGTTGTATTACCTGTGCCATGTCTTTAATTTGTAAAGATAACAACCAATGGAGGTGGTTGGAGGTACCAAGATTTTGTTGGAAACTAAACATTTCCAGTTCCCTCGCTTAAAGTCTTGGGGCTTTCTTGGTACCTCCTTCATGAAAGAAAACCAAGAAGATACCAAGCTGTGCAATGAGGGAAGTCTTAATTTTAAAAAATCACAGTTACTGGAAAAATGATCCTAGTGGTGGTGATCTTTACAAATTAAAGACTTGCACCAATCCCATGGCACTTTTGCTTCCTGGAAAATGACTGTACAGTATCTGATAACATAACCGGCCTTATATTTGTAAGCCTTGCATTTTTAAATTACGGTAGCTACAGTCAACCCTCACATAACAACGTGTTCAGATAGCATCATTTTCACTTAACAATGCATCGTTATGCACCACATGTTCCCCCATATAACAACATTTTTAGTGTCGTTGTCTGGACAACAATGCTAAAATAACCATCATTATCCGGACAAAACGTCGTTATGAGGGAAACTCCATAGAAACCCACATAACAACAAAAATTGCTTAGCAACGTGACTTGAGGAACCAAGACACGTTGTTATGTGACGGTCTACTGTAATTGGAAACTGGCGAAAAACAACATGGTGCATAAATCAAACAGACAATCTTACTGGCAGTTGACAATGTCCCATAGGTTTGCTTTGACCACAAAATAGTATTCTAATTGATCTTACATATAGTGCTTTGTGGTGAGAAAATAACTTAACATTTCTTATCTCATCTGCTGTCACACTTATAAAAAGAAATATATTGCAATGTTATCAGTATTTCCCTGTGAGTAGAACACCCAGCCATTTTATCTCATCTTTCCTTGACTCACTCTGTGTATGTATGTGTGTGTGTGTCTTTTCAACTAAGCAAAATGGCTCACCTTTCTCCCTGAAGAAGCATACAATATAAAAATGTCATTCTGATAAACATTTGTGGAAAGTGATAATTCATATATTCTGCTGAAGGTCTCTCGACCTCTATCCTCCCAGTAGCCATTACTCTGTACAAATATGCTCTTTTGTGAAAATAGATACTCTGAGTCTGCAATGACTTTTGTTAGTGATAATCCACAATGATTCAGAGGTGATTTTGAAAGGCACAGTCAGTTCTGAAAACTGACAGGCTCAGCCTTGTGCTGTTTTCATCTGTAATCTACTTTGGGAAAGCCTGGAATTGTCTTGTAACTCATGTCATCTTTATGGTCCTTAAACAAAAGTACTAAATTCATTGCTAAGTTTTGGAAAAATCAGCAAGCTGCTGTGGACTTTAAAATACTTTTTGTAATCCTAGAGATGGAAAGTTCTTCAAAGATAACATAACCCACCCCAGGGCTAATGTAAGAAATCTACTGTCACAACATCCCTGCCCTGAAGGAGAGGCTACCATTTTCTGGTGGCAGTCCACTCCAATGTCAAGCCACTGGAGTCTTTCCTATTGTTTGATAGGAATACTTCCCTTGTACTTCAGTCCATTGCTCTGCATCCTACTGTCAACAGCAGAGGTTACTGTTGGTGGTGCCCTACCCGTACTCTGGGCTTCTAGTTGTCTATATTTTCTCCAGAGTTGTGACACAAAATAACAATGGCACCAGTTTTACCTACCCATGGTCTGGAGAAACAAGTAGAAAGAAATGCCAGTGAAACATTTGCTTCAGTTTTATATTGCTCTTATAAGTTGATCCAAAGCATCTATTTTTTCTCCATGTTGCTCAAGGTAGTGCATGTAGTTCTCTCCACCCTCCATTTAGTGTCATAAAAACTGTGCTTGAGACACCTTTAAGAACCTTTGAGATGGGCTCAAACAGTTGCCTTCACCATGCTGGCTGTCCTACCTTATTATTGTTGCAGCATCCTAAACCATTCATCCCCATCCTAGTGCCTACAAGATGTTGTAGCTTGAATCTCCCATGGGCCTTCACCATTGACTATTTTAGCTGGTGGGTTTTCTAGTCCAAAATGTCCAGAGGGTGGTGGGTTTAGGAAAAATGTTTTAACCACAGTGAGCAGCTCTGGCTGATGGACTGGCTCAGACTACTGCAGTACATGTAATTCCCTTGATATTCTGCACAGAATATGCATATGCGCATGGCCCTCCAGTTGGTCCAGAGCTCCTTTCCATCACTGGTTTTACAAGTCAGAGTAGCTTGCTAAGTACATAAGCTGCCAATCATTTAAATTTGTTTCCTGACATGTGGTCACGAAATTGGCACTGCATATTCATGAATGTATGTACACTGTTTTAAAGAGATGCAACCTTGCAACTTTCTCAGGGAATATTTTTCCTTATTTGGGTAATCATTTTCACAAGGAACAGATTGATGATTATTATTTACAGTTCACGCCTCACACAGAAGAAGCAGAATATATGGCCCAGTAGGAATAATTGATTCTGTTTTTCATCCTGATGCAGAACTTTGGCTCCCAAGAGGATAAAAATATTTAAATAACACTAACATACACTTTGAAGAAGCAATATAATAATTTCAGGCTCAGAACTAAGTCGGAGAGACTTCCCACCTAATGCCGTGAACCAAATTGGTGCCATCTGTAATTATTTCCAGAAAGGAATGAAAAATTCAAAGATACTAATTGTCTGATGTGATCAAAATCTTCTACCAATTATTAAGTATAGGGATTGGAAACAGTATTAGAGGAAAGGCATAGGAAGGACAAATAGAGAGTGTAAATGGCCACAATCATACTCTATTTCTAAACTGGGTTGCCAGGGAGTCCATTTAGTGCGTGCAGACAGTCACACATGGGCCCAGCTGCCTGCGTTGCCTGCATTTTCCGCTGGTGGGGTATGTGACCCCCATGACCATTGTTCATGGGCACAGAGCCCCAGACAGGCATCAGGACACCTGCACAGGCGCAGTTGCATGCACGCCATCTGGCATGCCAGGGAGGCTACGTCGCATGCAAAGACCATCGCACATGCGTGGTACCATCTTCCCTGGCTGTTTTCCCCAGCAGGTGGGGGTGCCCCCATGGCTACCCTTTGTTTGGGCACAAACCCCAAAACAGGCTGCCAGACCCCCACTACGACCATCTCTCTGGCTCAAGATAGGTGTGAGCCAAGTTACAGCACAATTGGTGCAGGGGTGTGGATTTGTATAAAGAACATACAAGATGACACCTCTGTTTTATATATATACTAGTATATTTTGCCTAGCCCTGCCGGGCATTTTTAATGTGTGTGTTCATGGTTTGGGGTGGTTTTGGTTCTGTACAACCACTACCCCTGTGTAAAATACGTCTTCAACCACCAACACACACATTAAAAAACTTTTAAAGACAGTAGTGGTGTGTGTGTGTGTGTGTGTGTGTGTGTGTGTGTGTGTGTGTGTGTGTGTGTGTGTGTGTGTGTGTGTGTGTGTGTGTGTTTGTCTGTGTTTGTGTGTGTGTGTGTGAGAGAAATAGAAAAGCACAGTAGTGTTGTGTGTGTGTGTCTGTGTGTGTGTGTGTCTGTGTCTGTGTGTGTCTGAGAAAGAGAGAGAGACAGAGTGATAGTTAGTGAATGTAGTCCACCAGAGAGTGCTATTTTTAGTTAGAGATAGTGTTCACTGAACAGTATCTCTAACTAATATAGCTCCCTCTGGTGGAATACATTCACTAACGTTCAGATGGAAGAGACAGTCATGGAGGGCGGACGTGGGTGAGGGTGGATCCGTTTAGGTAAGTTTGGATTTGTTGTTGTTGTTGTGGGTTGGTGGGTGGGTTTGTTGGTTGGTTGGGGGGTGGGTTTTATGTCTTTGTGTTTGTTTGTGTGTGTGTGTTGGGGGTGGTGGGTTGTGTTGGGAGGGTTTTCCGTTGCCTTGCCTTGCTGGCCAGGATGTGGTAAATTTAGCTGCTGTTGTGGTGGTGGTGGGGGAGGGGGTTCCCATGCCCTGCCTTTGGTGGCCAGACCAGGGAATCCTTGCGGCGGTGGTGGCCACGGGGTGTGTGTGTAATTTTCCTGGTAGGCAACTAACGTTATGCAAGTGAAGCACACAAACACCTTTGTACTAGTAATCTCTGAAACTAAAAGAGATGGATGAAGATGGCTTCAAAGCCGTTTTACACACAACTATCAGATCCCCCCACTCAGGAATGATGATCCTGAAATTTGTCTCACAACCCAGAAATGAGGGGAAATGAGGCAATTTCCCAAAATGTCAGTTGATGCCCAAGACTTAGAAGTTCTTGCTTCAGAGCGCTCTACTTCTCGATTATCTGTTATAAAAAGAAAGCAAGGCCTAGTTCTTGACCATGGCACTTTGTACTACCTGGGGTTGGGGGCACATTGTTCACCCCAGATATAGGCAGTTAGTTACAGAATGTGGTGGTTCCAATATTAGCGTGATATATAATTTAGTATAGATTAATTCATAATGTTAAAGAAGTTATGTAACTCATTTAGGAGATAGGATTCGGCCCCTTGGATAATTCCCATAGGAGTTAAAGTTAAATCCAGTTAAGTCTGGATTTAAAAATGGAGCAGGTTCTCTATCCCATTAAAATCAGAGCTGTCAACCTTTACTATCTCTGAGATAGTTGGGTGTTGCTCAAGTGGAATATTTAATTAAGTCTGCAGCCAGAGAGGAGTCTATATCTCTAGCTCTGTAGGTTGGGTAGTTGGAGATCTAATGCTTGATTCTTCACTGTGCATTGAAGGTGAAGAACCAGCCTGTGTAGCTTTTGGCAAGCTACATGTTCTCTAATCCCATCCACAAAGAATGGAATGATAAACTCGTTCTGAGTACTCTATACTATGAAACAAAAAAAAAAAGGAGTCACTATAAGCCAGAATTGATTAATAATTGACTATTAATTTAATTATTAAACTATGACTTCACACATACATACACATGCATATGTACACTGAATGAACTTCACATCTGGTCACTTAGGCAGCTTAATGTTGATCATAATTAGTGTTGATTATTTCAGGGATGATGATGAAGTATTGAGGCACCTACTACCATTACAAGAAAGTATTTTGCCTAGGCTCATGGTGGCGAACCTTGGCATTCCAGCTGTTCTTGGACTTCAATTCCCAGAAGCCCTGATCAGCAGGAGTACTAACTTGGTCTTCTGCTTTACAGATAATCCATCATCAATAGAATTGTGTGATTAGCTTCTTTTGATTTATTTTATTTTTTTGACAGAGCAGTGGCTTGCTCTGCGACTTGTCTTCCAGACTTCTTTGTTTGCTGTTCCTGCTGCCTGCTGCAGGCTGCCTGTTCTTATGAATGTCACTTTGTCCTAGATGCTGACAATGGGAACGTCTGACCACAGTGTATTAAACCTCCTCTTTTTTTTTTGAGAATCTGATATAGAGAAAAGAGAATTAGACAATGATTCAGTCTCTCACCTGTGACCCCATCAGTTCAAGATCATTGCTCTGTCATGAGAACAATGCAGAATGAAAAATTCCTATAACAGTATTGGAGTTTGGTTAGCGTGGCTAAGGAGGCTTTTTTCTGCTGAGGCTGGCCATGGTGCCCTCTCAGACCTCCTGGTCCCCAGATTAAACTGGTTCATAAAATGGTAACCCCTTAATAAAACAGGTGTCAAATGGCAGAGACCTGTCCTATGCCACCTCCACGATCTGTAATTTGGCAGGGACCTGGTCGGCCTTTAGGGGTATTCAGTCTGGAAGCGAAATTTCAGGCTCTTCTTCACTCCTCCTGGTACACCCCTGCAAGTTAAACTTGAGAAGAAGGCTCCCTTGTTGTAAGTCCTTATCTCATCCCTGCTATTTCCTCCCCTCTTCCCATGGAAGGAAAAATGCTACACGGCTTCTTCAAGTTAGCAGCGTTTATTGTAGCAAAACAAGCAAACAGATTATGTGGAATAATTCATCTAAAAAGTCTTCTAATCTACACTAAGTAAGATGCTGTATACAAAAGTAAAGAATAAAAACCAGCATTTTAGAAATAAAAACCTGATCTAAAGTGGGCATCTGTGCCCCCATGGACTCAGAGTTTGTGTCCGCGGGATTCAAGGCATCTTGAGAGAAAAGTGGAGTTCTCCTAGCATCAGGAAAGACTGACGCCGACGTCTGAAAACCTGGACTTTTTATATGATTTTGCCCCCTCGGCACCCACCTTTAGAATGTGGGACTATTCCAAAACCTTAGTTGTTTTGACTATCAAAACACCTGCATTTAACAGATGTCTGTGACACCTGCATCTAGGCAGATGTTCTTATCTTGGGTTCTATCTCTGAGAGATAACCCATCTTCTTGTGATGCTAAGCACTTGCTAATGGATGGTGTGTGTGGGCATTTGGAATGTGAAACAAAGACATAAGAGCTTAGAATACTCAAAACCTAAGTATATGCAATCAAACTACAAAGTAATCTAACTTAACACAATACTACATTTGAAAATGTAACATACTTTAAAGATTCCCTCTGACAAGTATCACAAAACAAAAGGTCACAGGGAAATGATATCTCAAGCGTATTCTGAAAAAGACATTGATAACAAATTATCTTTTGTTGTTCTAAACTGTGCAGGGTTAAAAGAAATATTTTGAAGAACAGATAATTCTCTCTTTGTGTATTCTGTTTCTGTAGACCTTAGAAAGTTAATATACTGGTAGAGTCTACCTCTTTTTCCATGCTATGATGAAGGAAAGAGCTCACTAGATTTCCCAGGCCAGATTAGGAATGCTTTATTTAGTTAGTTAGTTAGTTAATTATTTAATTATCAAATTTGTATTGCCACCCACTTGACAAGCGACTCTGGGTGGCACACAACACTTACATCATAAATCTCCTAACTTAAAACTTTAAAAGACCTTAAAAACCCCTAAACCCTAAAAAAAAAAACTACCCCTGCCCCCACCAATTAAAATATTGTAATTTTGTAATTATGGCATGGTGATGTTGTATGAATGTTGGAAACATGGCATGGTAAAGCTTAAGGACACAAATATTATTAATCTTCACAACAACCTTGTTGTGGGTCATTATGTGTCAATTAAGACAGAGACAGAATCTCTCAAGGAGCCAGAGGGAAAGAGGAGGAGGAGGTCGCCCCACCACCATCACCTGGGGGCAGCCCGCCCATGCTGCTCACCATCCAAGCCACTCCCGGTTCCCTCAAAGGAGCTGGAGGGAAAGAGGAGGAGGCCACCCTACCACCATCACCTGGGGCTGACCCGCCACGCCGCTTGCCACCCAAGCCACTCCCCGTTCCCCCAAAGGAGCTGGAGGGAAAGAGGAGGAGGAGGCCGCCCCGCCACCATTACCTGGGGGTGGCCCACCCACGCTGCTCGCCACATAAGCCACCCCCCATTCCCTCAAGGCGCTGGAGGGAAAGAGGAGGAGGAGGCCGCCCCACCACCATCACCTGGGGCCGGCCTGCCACTCTGCTCGCCACCCAAGCCACCCCCCCATTCCCTCAAAGGAGCCGGAGGGAAAGAGGAGAAGGAGGATAAGTAGTTAATTATTTCAATATAGAAACTGTAGTGACTCTGAAAGTACCCAATTTTTAGCGATTTGATGTAACTAACTTACAGGAGAGACTTTCTCATATAAAGACTTTATAAGAAACTGACTTACATAGTGACTTGAAATGGTTAACTAACAGCAGAAAATTAACTCAATTTTTAGCCTGATATTGTGTTCTAAACTGATATTGTGCTCTAAACTGTGATAATATGCATGATGTTACCTTGTTTTAAACTGTGATAATATGTATGATAGGGGGGAAATGGCGTAGAAACCGGCAAAGCTCGCCAGGGAGTTTGCCAAGAGAACCCTATTGACCAAAGCAAAGGCAAAACAAAGGGACAAATCAGAGGAAACAGGAAGGATGCTCAGCACATTAGATGGACAGAAAGGGATGGGCAGGAAAGGGGGAGGAGAAATACAGTGTTGTAAGGAACAATATTGCATAGGGACATGGAATGTAAGATCTATGAACCAAGGAAAGCTGGAAGTGGTAAAAAAGGAAATGGAAAGAATAATTATTGACATCTTGGGAATCAGTGAGCTAAAATGGACAGGTTTGGGCAAATTCAGCTCTGGAAACTATCATATCTACTACTGTGGACAAGAAAACCTCAGAAGAAATGGAGTGGCCATAATTGTAAATAAAAGAGTGAGAAAAGCAGTAATGGGATCCAATCTTAAAAATGATAGAATGATGTCAGTCAGACTACAAGGCAAACCATTTAATATCACTGTAATCCAAATATATGCACCAACCACTAGTGCAGATGAAGCCACAGTAGACCAGTTCTATGAGGACCTACAACATCTTATAGAACAGACACCAAGAAACAACGTCCACATTATCTTAGGAGACTGGAATGCAAAGTAGGAAATCAAAAAGTGGACGGAATAACAGGCAAGTTTGGTCTGGGAACACAAAAAGAAGCAAGGCAAAGACTTAAGAACATAAGAACAGCCTTGCTGAAACAGGCCACAGCCCATCCAGTCCAGCATTCTGTCTCACACAGTGGCTCACCATTTCCTTCAGGGTATTCCCAAGGAGATGCCTTCACCTGCTTAGGATTCCCTGGAAATGGCATTGAGAGATATCCTGCCTATCTCTCCAACCCAGAGGTTGTCCTTAAGTATTATTGAAAGACTAATAGAGTTCTGCCAAGATAACACACTAGTCATAGCAAACACCCTTTTCCAGCAACACAAGAGGAGACTCTACACATGGACATCACCAGATGGCCAACATCGAAACCAAATTGACTACATACTCTACAGCCAAAGATGGAGAACCTCTATACAGTCAGCAAAAACAAGACCTGGAGCGGACTATGGCTCAGATCACAATCTACTGATCGCAAAATTCAGGCTCAGACTGAAGAAAATAGGGAAAACTAATAGGCCATATAGATATGATCTAGACAACATACCCAAGGAATACACGGTGGAGGTGAGGAACAGATTCAATGGTCTGGACCAGATAGACAGAGTACCAGAAGAATTATGGACAGAGATGAGAGATATTATGCAGGAGGCAGCAAGGAAAACTATACCAAAAGAAAAGGAGCGCAAAAAAGCAAAGTGGTTGTCGGATGAGGCTCTTAAAATAGCAGAGGAAAGAAGGAACGCAAAAGGCAAAGGAGAAAGGAAAAAATACAATCACTTAAATAAAGAATTTCAAAGAACAACAAGGAGAGATAAGGAAAGCTACCTAAATGAACAGTGCAAAGAAATAGAGGCAGGACTAGAGATCTCTTTTAAAAAATTGGGGAAGTCAAGGGAACGTTCAAAGCAAAAATGACCACAATAAAAGACAAAGATGGCAAGGAGTTAGCGGATGCAGAAGAGATAAAGAAAAGATGGAAAGAGTACACAGAAGAACTTTACAAAAAAGACCTAAACACCCTGGATAATAACAATGAGGGGGGAATTGAACTTGAACCAAACATCCTAGAGAGTGAAGTCAGAAAGGCCCTAAAAAGCACAGCAAATAACAACGCCAGTGGAGATGATGCTATCCCAGTTGAATTCTTCAAAGCCCTAAAAGATGATGGAATCAAGCTACTACATGCTATATGCCAGCAGATTTGGAAAACGAAACAGTGGCCACAGGATTGGAAAAGATCAGTATACGTCCCAATCCCAAATAAAGGGCAATGCCAAAGAATGTTCAAATTATCGAACAATTGCGCTCATCCCACAAGCTAGCAAACTGATGCTCAAGATAATACAGGATAGACTGCAGCAGCATGTAGAAAGAGAACTACCAGAGGTGCAGGCTGGGTTCAGAAGAGGCAGGGGGACCAGAGACCACATTGCCAACATATGTTGGATCATGGAGAAAACAAAGGAATACCAGAAACAAGCTTACTTTTGCTTCATTGACTACACCAAGGCCTTTGATTGTGTGGACCACAACAAAATGTGGCAAGTAATTAAAGAGATGGGAATACCAGAACACCTCATATGTCTCATGAGAAATCTGTACATGAGTCAAGAAGCAACAGTTAGGACAGAGTATGGAATGACGGAGTGGTTTGGAATAGGAAAAGGAGTAAGACAAGGCTGCATTCTGTCACCCTGCTTATTCAACTTATACACAGAGCACATAATGCGCAATGCAGGGATGGAGGAATCACAATATGGGATCAAAATTGCTGGGAGAAACATCAACAATTTGAGATATGCAGATGATACCACCCTAATGGCAGAAAGTGAGGAACACCTAAAGAAGCTCCTGATTAGGTTGAAAGAAGAGAGTGCAAAATCTGGTCTGAGACTCAACATCAAGAAAACCAAGATAATTGCAACAGGTCCGATCAGTCCCTGGAAAATAGATGGGGAAGAAGTAGAAGCGGTAACAGATTTTACTTTCTTAGGATCCAAGATCACTGCAGATGGAGATTGCAGCCATGAAATAAAAAGACGACTGATTCTTGGGAGACAAGCTATGAAAGACCTGGGGAACATAGTGAAAAGTAGAGACATCTCACTGCAAACAAGGGTCCGCATAGTCAAAGCAATGGTATTTCCGGTGGTAATGTATGGCTGTGAGAGCTGGACCATTAGAAAGGCTGGGCGAAGAAAAATAGATGCCTTTGAGATGTGGTGCTGGAGGAGAGTTTTGAGAGTCCCCTGGACATCGAGGAGAACAAATAGGTCAATATTAGAAGAGATTAGCCCTGAGTGCTCCTTAGAAGGACAAATAACAAAGATGAAGCTGAAGTATTTTGGACATCAAATGAGAAGAGAGGATTCACTTGAGAAGGCCTTGATGCTGGGAAAGGTGGAGGGCAAAAGAAGAAGGGGACGGCCAAAGATGAGATGGCTAGATGGTATTGTAGACATAATGGGCATGGGGCTGTGTGGACTAAGGAGGATGGTGGAGGACAGGGGTGCCTGGAGAGCGATGGTCCATGGGGTCACAAAGAATCGGAATCGACTGTGCGACTGAACAACAACAGAATCACTGACACTAGAGAGTTTCATGACTAAATGAAGACTATCACCAGGGCCATAGCCAGAGGGAGGCCAGGGGGCGGGCGAAAACCCTCCTGAGGAAACAGCCTGATCCCCCACCCTGGGATCTCAATGTTATATATGTGTGTGTGACATTGTTGCCCCTCTGTTGTGTCCATGCGTTATTTATGAAAAACGCTATTAGTGCCGTAAAGTCTACGGCGGAATAGCGCGCCTTTTGCAAAGGCGCCATTTTCATACTACTGTCAAAATAGCGGATTCATCAGTACAAACTTCCCTCTTCTCCAGAAGCCTGCCAAAATGTATCAACCTGTGTTACTGCCATTCTCACTGAATATAAGCTGGCCACCTTGTACATGTTCCCCATCTCTGAGCTGAATAATAAATCACTTTTGTTTGACTCAATCCTGCTGGTCAGAATACTTCTTAAGCGCCAGACTCAACACCCTCCTGAAAAATCCCCGCCACCACCACAATCTAGAATCCTGGCTACGGACCTGGCTATCACCTAGATCACCCAAATTCTAGATCCAGACAGTAACATAAGATCTATTAGGAAGAGTGGGCACACAGTCTTTCTGGTATTGGTTACAATTTGCAGAGTGAAGAAATCCATTTCTGCTCGGGTTGCAACTGGTAAGAAAAGATTACCCCTCCAGTCCTCACATATTTTATGCTTGCAGGAAATGGACTTATATATGCAATATAAACTCCCCTGACATGGCTGCATGTCATGTAATTAAAATAAGATATAGTTAAACTCTAATTGTGTGTATTTCTGAATTAGTAATTTGTGTTAATGTTAATACTATTCATTTAAATATATAATAAGCCATATGTGGCTTATTAATGTTTTTAAAAGCATGCTTATTGTTAAAAACTTGCTAAATATTACATAATACAAGTCTCTCCCTTGAGCATTTTGCAGTTACAATGGAACCTTGTATGGGTGATTATGGCCTGGTTATTTGGCCAAGGTTTAAAGGGCGGCTCACCCACCTAAGGAACAAATAAGAAACTAAATCAGGAGGGAACATGGTGTTCATATTTGGGATGTGGTTCTCTGAAGCATCTCATGTCTATATCCATTTTACCACAAGGAGGGAACCTGCTGGGTTGTAAAGTATTGCCTGAACAGGCGAGTCTTGTATATTGTACTTTACTAATTATTATGTTTTCAGTTAGATGAATTGTGATTTTTAACCTAGTTTAAAAGTGGGGGGGGGGGGACAGGACTACTACTAGCAGTATGAAGAAATTCATTTTCCATCTACCATATTTTCCGGCGTATAAGACGACTGGGCGTATAAGATGACTGGGCGTATAAGACGACCCCCAACTTTTCTAGTTAAAATGTAGAGTTTGCAATATACTTGCCATATGACTACCCCTCTTCCAACGGCACTCAGGGGATGCCCGACTGAGGCTCCTTTCATGCCCCAAGTGCAGCCTTTGGGTATTGAAACCCAACCTTCCAGTCTCCAAGTTCAGCGCCTTAACCACTAAGTTTTGTCCCCAACATGCTGGGTACTCTTTTTATAGACCTCAAAAGGATGGAAGGCTGAGTAAATCTTGATTCCCATCAGGATTGAACGCACAATGTCAGCAGTATCAGCTGCAGTACAGAAGTTTAACCACTGTGCAAAAGGTAATGGTTTCCCTTGCTCAAAAGCCAGTCATATCCGACTCTAGAGTTCAGTGCTCATCTCGGTTTCAAAGTTGAAAAGCCAGCACTGTCTGCTTCTGCAGATGTTTGCATGGTCATGTGGCAGGCATGACTAGACACCAGAACATTGTTTACCTTCCCACCAATGTGCTCCCTATTTATCTACTTGCAATTTCTTGCTTTTGAACTGCTAGGTTGGCAGGATCTGGGACAAAGACAGGAGCTCATTTCGTCCTGCAGTACTCGGGAATCAAACTGCTGACCTCCCGGCTTCCTGTCAGCATCTTAGCCATTTCAGCCATGCTACCAGGGCTCATATATTGTTTCCTGTTCAATCACTGTCCAATGTAATGTCTCTTGGTTGTTTTAGAAAAGGCACCTAAAACATTATGATTTAGAATGATGCAACATTTGAGAAAACACCCATCCCTTATGGGCTTTGCTTCACTTCATCATCATCCATAACATATGAGCTTGGAGTTTCTGCTGTAGCTCCTGGGAGAGGGAACAGCACTCTGGTCTCTGTAGTGTGAAATCTTCCCCCTCTGAAAATGTATTATTCCTCTACAGTGCAATGACAACTTTTATTCAGGATTCCCAGAGGAATCCACCCACCTCCCTTTTACCTTCCCCGCCGGCGAAAGGGGCGGGAAGGTGTGGCTTGCGGTGTCTCCGAGCCCAACAGGGCTCCTTTTACCTTCCCCACCGGTGAAGGGGATGGGGAGGTGCGGCTCGCGGAATCCCTGCCCCTTTCACCGGCGGGGAAGGTAAAAGGAGCCCTGTCAGATTCGGAGCCACCACGAGCCGCAACTCCCCATCGCCTTCACCGGCGGGGAAGGTAAAAGGAGCCCCGTTGAGCATGGAGACACCGTGAGCTGCACCTCCCTGCCCCCTTCACTGGCGGGAAAGGTAAAAGGAGCCCCGTCGGGCTCGGAGACACCGCAAGCCGCACCTTCCTGCCCCCTTCACCGGCGGGGAAGGTAAAATGAGCCCTGTCTGGTTCGGAGCCCCCGCGAGCCGCACCTCTCCGCCCCCTTCACCGGCGGGGAAGGTAAAAGGAGCCCCGTTGAGCTCAGAGACACCACGAGCTGCACCTCCCCACCCACTTCACCGGCTCCTTTTACCTTCCCCACCGGTGAAGGGGGCGGGGAGGCATGGCTCGCGGTGTCTCCAAGCCTGACAGGGCTCCTTTTACCTTCCCCGCCAGTGAAGGGGGCGGGGAGGCGCGGCTCGTGGATACCACCAC
The DNA here is from genome assembly GCA_035047305.1 of Bradypodion pumilum. NCBI lineage: Eukaryota > Metazoa > Chordata > Lepidosauria > Squamata > Chamaeleonidae > Bradypodion > Bradypodion pumilum. Next base: position 137,671,939 of record JAWDJD010000004.1, read on the forward strand.
CCCAAACGGGGTGGGGGGTGAGGAGGAGCAGCAGCTGACCGGTGGGGGGGAGCCAGCCGCAGCCGCGAGGCTGAGCGTGGTGGTATCCGGGCGGCCTCTTGCTTTGGAGGCCTCGCGGCAGCGGCTGATTTTCCCCACCAGTCAGCTGATGCTCCTTCTCCTCTGCACCACCACCCCCAGCCGGGGGTGAGGAGGAGGAGGAGCAGCAGCAGCTGACCGGCGGGGAAAGCCGCCGCCGAGAGGCATCCGGAGCAAGGGGCCGCCTGGATACCACCACCCCAGGGGGGGGGTGAGGAGGAGGAGGATCAGCAGCTGACCGGTGGGGAAAGCCATTCACCGCCTCTGCCGCAAGGCTGAGGGTGGTGGTATCCTGGCAGCCCCTTGCTCCGGAGGCCTCGCGCAGTGGCGGCGAATGGCTTTCCCCGCCGGGCGGCCCCTGGCTCCAGAGTACCCGGCGTATAAGACGACCCCCAACTTTGGCACAGATTTTTCGGGGTTAAAAAGTCGTCTTATACCCCGGAAAATATGGTACATGTGTAGTTCTTCCAGGACTGCATTAATGGAGACTGTGGACGGGAACAATTTGCTAGTTTTGTCTATTCTTGCATTGGTATTTTAAAAAACCTCTCATTTCCCCCCCACCCAGAAATGAAGACTCTTCAGAATTCAGCAAATTCATAAAAAACAAACTGAAACAAAACAAAGTGATGCATGGACCAAAGTCAAGAGATACAAGTATTTATTGAATGAAGACAACCTTATCTTAACTTTCTGCCATTTAAGAGCTAAAAAAGACAATCAGAGGAAAGAGGAAATAGTTTCCATTTAGCCAAAACATATGATAGTCGTATATCCATATAGTCAGAGTCAGATTCTCCCCCCATATTCACTGGAAGCTAATTCTTCCCACTTCAATTGAATAAAGTTGTGCCTTCTTTTAAACAAAACCTTGGATACCTTGGAGTCATTACTCAATGAGGAGTCCATGCATTGGTAGACGGCTCCACAATGACATTCCACACAAGTCCATTTGCGTGCAGTTATTTCAGGCATTTGGATATCATGCTACCTGCTGGCTAGGTGGATCATGATGTGTTCCTTCCGCTTTCACCTTTCCCAAGGGATCCAATGAAGGATGCTTTGGTGAGTTTTAGTCCCTGCCTAACATCAATGATGAGAGATGGCAACACTGCCTAGTTAGACAGCTCAAGTCCCCACACCTCAACAAGGCTCTCACCTAGCGGGGTTTTTAAACAAAAACCAGAAGGAAATTCCCCACATCCTTCAGAAGACATGTAGGGTACATGCTCACAGGTCCTCTCACATACTTTAGACTAACAGAGTACGGTTATCATTAAGCACTAATAAATGCTTCTATCTGAAGTTCTATATTTCCATATGAGGCAGAGGGGAGTTTCAAATGTGCAATTCCACATCTTAATTTAGAAATAGAACATCTGTGGAACAGTTCATGGAAGATTAATGTAGACTGGGTTGCACAATCTTAGACAAATGCAAGCGTGGCGCCAAAATGGCCGCCACGCTCTTTGCGGCCCCCCCCCACCGGACGAAGACATCCGGGTAGTTAGGGGGCGTGGCCAGCACCCTTATATAAGGGGCGGCCACGAGGCAGCCGAGCTGCCATTTTGCGAAGCGACGGAGCGGAGAAGTTTTTCCTCTTACCTCCGTCGCTCTTGCCTTTCTTAGGGAAGCCTCTGGCTGCTGATTTTCTTGACTTTTCCGGCTTCCCATCCTTTAGCTGCTATGCCCTCGAAGAAGAAAGCGACTGCGAACGCGGCTCGTTCTGCACGGAGGCGCCAGTCGGGTCGGAGGACCGCGGCTGAGCCTCCCCAGCAGCCTCCTTTGCCTGAGCCCACCGGGACCGGTGGGATGAGGTTGATTGCCCCTTGGCCCGAGGCGGGGTGTCCGCGTACCGGCCTAGCTGGGGCCGCGGCCCCCGGCCCGCAAGCAGTGGCCACTGCCTCCGGCATGGCCCATTCTGCGGGGCCTTCTTCTATTGGTGCACAGCTTCCTGCGGGGGGTTTCAGCCATGGGGGGTGGCTGGGTTCCCTTCCCTGGCAGGGTACCCCCCCCGGCCCTGCAGGGGCCGGGCCTGGGGTCGTGGCCGTATATGGGCCCCGGGGTCCAGGGACCTGGACCGGCGCCTGCAGCCAGTGGGCCGGCTGGCCCCTTTGCCCCAACTTGGCTTAGGGGGCTACGTTTGTGTTGAGGCCCTTTTGGCCCGCGTTGCGGCCCTCGAGGCATCCCTCACGAGGGTTAACCACCCGGGGGCGCCTTTTGGGGTGCAGGTTGATCCTTTGTCTGCCGGTCAGCGGCAGGCGGCAGGTCGGGTCGAGCTGCCCGAGGCGCGTGGGCCGGCTTCGGCCACTGCCTCGCAGCTCCCCACTCAACAGGCTGATGCTGGTCAGGCCCCGTCGACGAGCTCAATTGCGGTCGTGAGCTCCGACGTCCCCAGCGGGACGGAACCCCCGGTGGGGGCGGCCCGCGGGGGTGCTGCATGTGAGTATGCGGTTCAATCTAGTGCACCCACACACCTACCCACATTGGGGGGGGCATTCCAGTGGCCGTGACCTCGCATGGGTGGTGTGACGGTGCAGTCGCCGACGTCCCACCCGGTGACTTCACCTCTCACCCAGGGCCCCGTTTTGGGTGGTACCTCTTATTCAGTTGGGAATGTGTTAGGGGTGGCCGGGTTGGTCCAGGCTCCTTTCCATATTCCCGTGGTTCCCACTGTGCCGGTGTCGGCATTGCCGACAGCGGGCTATTCCTTGCCCCTGGGGGACCATTTGGCCCAGGCCACCAAAGAGAAGATCTGGCGTGGGGAGTATGTGGACATCTTCTCCCTTCTTAACAGAGAGCCCACCAAGGAGGAGAGGGAGGGGCAGGATGAGAAGGATAAGGAACAGGCACGTCGTCGTAAGCTGCCACGTACGTGGGCCAATTGGTTGCCAGCGTACCTCATATACATGGCGGTCTACCTCAGGGCCCGGCCGGATCTGGCAATTCCGATGGTCCAGTATTTGGACAACATTTACCGGGCGATGGTCGACTTCCCGGGCCCGTCGTGGTTGGCTTACGATGAGGAATTCCGTATGCGGATTCCCCTGCACCCCGAGATGAGGTGGGACGAGCCCTGCCAGAAGCTGTGGCTTCTGTACATGACTCCCACGCGCCCTGCGCCTGGGGAAAGATACCATTGTGGACATGCGGTCCAGCGAGCGGCCCCAGCACAGACACCCTGCCAGGTGGCGGGGCAGGGGGTTCCAGCCCGCCTGCTGTGCTGGACTTTCTCGTCCAATGGTTCCTGCAGTAGGAAGAATTGCCGGTACAGGCATGAGTGTCCCTCTTGCGCTGGCCCCCACACAGCCTCCACCTGCCCCAGGCCTGGAGGGGTGCGGGGCAAAGGTAGGGGCGGACAAGGGCCTGGCAAGGCTGCCGCAGAGGGGGCTGGTCCACCGAAAGGCCCCCTCCCCAATTAATGTGGACATGTTGGAGCGTTGGCTCGCATCGTACCCGAAGGGGGCAGATGCGGTTTACCTGCTTCAGGGTTTTCGTCTGGGATTCCGTATTCCTTTCCAGGGTGATAGGTCCCCCCAAGATGCCCCCAACCTTTTGTCCCTTAAGGGGAGGGAGGAGGTGGCTGCCACCAGCATTTCTAAGGAGGTTGATGCGGGCAGGGTCGCTGGCCCTTTCCCTGCACCCCCGTTCCCCAACCTTAAAGTGTCACCCTTGGGCTTGGTGCCCAAGAAGTCACCGGGCGAGTTCCGCCTGATCCATCACTTGTCCTACCCAGCCGGCCGATCGGTCAATGATGCTATCCCTGATGACCTTTGCTCGGTCAGGTATACATCTTTTGACCAAGCGCTGCGCATGGTGCACTCATGTGGCCCGGGTGCGCTGTTGGCTAAGTGCGACATTAAGTCTGCCTTTCGCCTCCTGCCGGTTCACCCGGGTGACTTTGAGTTGCTGGGTTTTAAGTTCCGGGGTGAATATTATTTCGATAAGGCCATGCCTTTTGGCTGTTCCATATCGTGCTCGGCCTTCGAGCGTTTTAGCACCTTCCTACAGTGGGCTTTTGTCCGCAGGTCTGGGTCCCGGTCTGTAGCCCATTACCTGGATGATTTTTTATTCGGGGGTGAACAGGGCTGGGACACGTGCACACGTCTCCTCAATACATTTCAGACGCTAATGGAGGAACTGGGTGTCCCTTTAGCGCCCAAAAAGACCGAGGGCCCATCTACACAGCTAGTCTTCCTGGGGGTGGAGATTGACACGGTAGCGCAGGCTTCTAGGTTGCCAAGGGATAAGGTGTCAAGGATAGTGGCCCTTATCTCGGACTTGCTTGCTAAACGCAAGGCATCACTGCAGGAACATCACTGTTGCATGGTCATCTCAATTTCGCTTGCAGGGTGGTCGCACCGGGCAGGGCATTTGCTCGGCGCTTGTGTGACGCCATGACAGGCTTATCCAGGCCCCACCATAGGGTGAGACTAACCCAGGGCATTAAGGCAGATATGCTTATCTGGCTCCAGTTCCTGAGGGAGTTCAATGGGGTGTCATTTTGGAGGTCTGCCCTTCTGGCTTCCCCTCGTTTCCAGATACAGTCCGATGCCTCTGGGTCCCTGGGTTATGGGATGTACTTCAATGGGAAGTGGGCCTATGGTGGGTGGCCACCAGCCTGGTCAGGTACGGGGCGCCTGCGGGATCTTACGTATCTGGAATTTTTCCCCATCCTGGGGGCCTTGATGCTATGGGGTGAGGAGTGGGCCAACTCGGTCGTTCATTTCTGGTGTGACAATGCGGCCGTTGTCCACATTGTCAACTCACAGACTTCCAAATCACCAGGTAATGGACCTGGTGCGCCAGTTTGTATTGCACAGCCTGCGCCTTAATGTACTGTTCCAGGCCAGGCATGTCCCGGGGGTCAATAATGATATCGCTGACGCTTTGTCCCGCCTGCAGATCTCCCGGTTCCGTGCCTTGGCCCCGGATGCGGAGGAATTTCCCTTGCCACTCCCGGAAGAGATATGGACCTTTGGCAAGGAGAGGTGAACCGGGTGATCGGCATGTCGCTAGCGCCACGCACGCGTAAGGCGTATCAACACGCATTTAATTCTTTCAGAGCATTCTGTGCCCAATTCCGGCTGCCAGATACCTGGCCTATCCCGGTGGCCCATATACTTCAATTCATGGTTGACCTGCATTCCCAGGGCCTTGCACCTCAAACCATAGCATCCAGGCTGTCAGCGCTGGCTTTTATGGCCAAAGTAGGCGGACATGCGGACAGTACCGCTGACTTCCGTGTGAGACATGTTTTGGAGGGGTGGGTGCGGGAGCGTGGGCGTAGCCCGGACGACCGCCACCCAATTTCCCCAGGGGTTCTTACCCAACTGGCACAGGGCTGGCAGGACCTATGTTTTGATAGGTATGAGGCAGCCTTGTTTCATGCGGCTACAACGGTGGCCTTTTTTGGAGCGCTCCGCATCAGCGAGCTTGTGATGCTGTCTAAGGCGGATGCTAGTCGTAGGGCACTGGAACTCGAAGATGTCTATGTGGCCAAAGACTGGGCTCAGTTGAGGATACGCTCCTCTAAGACGGATCAGCATGGCGTAGGCAGTGGAGTAAGACTGCTACGGTGTTCTTTGGCAGACATCTGTCCGGTTGGTGCCCTACAGGAGTTCCTTGCACTGCGTGGCACGCACCATGGCCCGTTTTTCTGTCACCAAGATGGGTCTCCCCTTACTAAATTTCAATCACATGGGCGGGTAGCACTGGTAAGGTAATTTCAAAGCGCTGGCCGGTGTTGGCCTCCCAGGGGCCCGTTACGGCACCCATTCATTCAGAATAGGGGCGGCTTCCACGGCGGCTGCTTTTGGGTACTCCGGGGCTGAGATACGCCATATGGGGAGGTGGGGATCGCAATGTTTTCAATTTTATGTCCGCCCTCTTTCACCGTGAGTACCAGTCAAGTCACCGCTCCTTTTCTCTTCCTCGTTTTTTCCTTGACAGACCCTGGGTGTCGTATTACGCCGGTGACAGTATGGCTGGTGGGCCATAGCTACGTGCACAGGGCAGCGCGTTACACTGCGGCGACAGAGTGGGGACCCCGACTGGGACTGGGTGCATATGCAAGTCTCACATGGTATGGTAAGCCCGGGATGTTGTGGAGGGAGCTGTTGCCATTCCTTTTCTCGGGCCGGAGTGCTGACCCGCCCGACATCCTGATCATACACCTTGGGGGCAATGATTTAGGTCAGGTCACCGGCCTATTGCTGAAGCATGCGATTTGTGGCGACCTTGCCTACCTGCATTACGTGTGGCCCGCCACAACCCTCGTTTGGTCAGACATGGTGCCGCGGCACGCGTATAGGGGAGGGTTCGACCTCCAGGCCCTGGACCGGGCTAAACGCATGGTGAACAGGGCTGTTGCCCGGTTCATTGTCAGCAGGGGTTGGGGGCGGGTCAGTCGTCACCCCGCCATTAGTCTGCAAAATTATGGCCTGTACGCAGGGGATGGGGTCCATCTGTCGCGAGGAGGTATGGACCTCCTGTTGGGTGATTGGCGAGCAGGCCTGTTGACCGAGCTGACGGTCTGGGGGGGGCGTCGAGCCTTCTTTGAAACCCCTCCGTGTGGCGGGTAGCACTGGTAAGGTAAACATTTATGACCCACAGGTATCCGGCAGGTTCACAATTGACTGGACAACACTAGACAGGTATAAGTTGGTTAAACGTTGTCTGGTCAACGACGAACCAGGCGACGGGGTGATGGCTACAGCTAGACAGCATGCATCACCCCGTGATTTTACGGATACGCGTCAGAGGGTGGGGTCATTAGTTAGATATTGACTACGGTCAACAATTTGTTTGTTGTCAACAAACAAATTGATACAAATAGATACATTGTAACAATTGCCGTTGGGAATTTTGGGTGGTACCTTACCAGTGTTACTTCGGCCTGCTTGCCTTAAGAATTATAATTGGTCAATTACCAATAGAAATTTATAATTCGGACTAGGGCATGAATCAATAAATGTGGCCCAATGCCGTTATCCACTTTCATTGGTGTCTGAGTCCTTTATTGGGGGGTGCGCCTGCAAAGGATGATAGGCATGAAAGAATTGCCTTCCTTTCTGAAGGAGAAATACAAGAATTTTTTGCTCTCCATTTCTTTGTCATGTCAAATATAGCAGGACACATTTTTTGGAGATATTAAATGTTAGCACTATCTTGCCATCCAAATCCTCTCTTATTCCTCAAATGTTGAATGGTAACTCTCCAGGGCTTTTGAACCCAATGCAGTGCCACCTTTGAGTCAAAGGGGTGTTCTTAAGAGTGACAACCAAAAATATTTTGCAGCAGGCAAGAAGGCTGTTCTGAGTGTTGTGAAATTAAAAAACAGTCATGTATGAAAATTGTAGACAAGGCACCAACACTTAAAGGAAAGGGCAAATTGTTATGGTGCAATGGAAGAGAGCTGAAAGGTGTCACCTGAATGCCATCATGCAGCTAAGCATTTACCAAACATTTTGAAAATTGTACCTCATTTCAAATCTAAAATATAATGTGACACTTTGTTGGGAAACCTAGGTAAAGATCTCCCTTGCTCAAAAGCCAGTCGAATCCAACTTTAGGGGATGGTGCTCATCTCAATTTTCAGCCCAAGAGCCAGCGCTGTCTGCATCTGCAGATGTTTCTTTGGTCATGTGGCAGGCATGACTAGATGCATAGAATGCTGTTACCTTTCCCACCAAATCGGTACCTATTCATCTACTTCAAATTCTTGCTTTTGAACTGTTAGATTGGCAGCATCAGGGATAGTTACAGGAGCTCACTCCATTGTGCAGTACTCAGGTCTTGAACTGCTGACCTGTCAACCTTCCAGTCATCAAGCCCAGCATCTTAGTCACTAAGCCACAATACGCCAGGCAGGGAGCAGGTCATAACCCTTTACTAGTCGAACATGCAAATAGATCTGAGAAGGGGCTGTTTCCATGCCAGTTATGTCATAGCCACTGATGTTCCTAAAGCAGTAATTTTCTCAGACGTTCTTATGGGAAGAGGATTTTATTTTAGTTACAGGGTCATGTTAAAGTTTGCCTTCTGCAATGGCTACCTATTGCTTCACAATCACCTTTCTGGTGTGCCCCTCTTACAGTTTATAACAGCCTGGTAATGCCAGGCAACCTATGCTAGTATATATATAAACAGAGGTGTCATCTTGTATGTTCTTTATACAATACCACACCCCTGCACAGATCGTGCTGTAACTTGGCTCACACTTACCTTGGGCTGGAGAGATGGTCATGGTGGGGGTCTGGCAGCCCACTTTGGGGTTTGTGCCCCACAAAAAGGGTTGCCATGGGGGCACCCCCACCCATCAGGAAAAACAGCCAGGGAAGATGGTACCATGCATGTGTGATGGTCCGCAATGCAACGTGGCCTCCCTGGCATGCCAGGTGGCATGCATGTGCCTGCTTGGGTGTCCCAATACCTGTCTGGGGCTCTGTGCTTGTGAACAACAGTCGCAGGGGGCAGACCCCACCAGCAGAAAACATGGCTATGGCAGGCAGCTGGGCCCATCCGTGGCCTTAACTGACTCCCTAGCAGCCCAGGCAGTGGCTGGCATGTGTGCAGGGCCACCCAAGGAGGTGATGCATGACATGGCCATTTCCAACATGGTGGCAGAGATGACTGAGAAAGACGGACACCATGAGGAGGAGGCAAGGAGCGGCGGCTGTGTGGCAGACTGCCACAGCCACCACCGGCTGCCCTGCCAACACTGCACTCCCTGACCTGGCACTGGCCTGGAGGCAGCCGTGGTGAGGGTTGACAGTGCAGACCAGGGAGCATCCACCACCACCACCCCTGCTGCACGGCCATACCTGCTGTGCCAGCAGCTGAGCATACCCCATGCAGGGCCCCATATGCTTCGGAGGGAGCCCGGGTTACTGTGACACCTACCTTGGGCAGGAGAGATGGTCATGGTGTGGGTCTGGAAGCCTGTTTTGGGTTTGTGCCCTCCAAAAATGGTCACCATGGGGGCACCCCCACCCACTGGGGAAAACAGCTAGGGAAAATGGTACCACACATGCGCTATGGTCCATGCATGCAACACGGCCTCCTCGGCATGCCAGGCAGTGGCGTGTGTGCGACTGCACCTGCATGGGTGTCCCAACACCTGTCTGGGGCTCTCTGCCCACAAACAACGGTCACGGGGCCCCCAGACTTCATTGGCGAAAAACACGGCTGGGGTAGGCAGCTGGGCCCATGCGTGACCGTCTGCACACACTAAACGGACTCCCCAGCTGCCTAGGTGGTGGCGTGCATGTGGTGCCACATGTGCAGGGACGCCCAAGGAGGCAACACATGATGTGGCTGCTTTCAACATGGTGGTGGAGACGACGTGGAAAGACGGGCACCACAAGGAGTAGGCGAGAAGCAGCAGCCATGCGGCAGACTGCCACAGCCACCACCAGCCACTCTGCCGACACCACATGCCTTGGCCTGGCACTGACCTGGAGGCGGCCATGGCAAGGGCTGACAGTGCCGACCAGGGACCGTCCACACACACACACACACGGCTGCACGGCTGTGCCTGCTGCACCGGCAGCTGAGCAGGCCCCATGCTGGGCCCCACACACTAGGGAGGGAGCCTGGGTCACCGGGATGACAGGGGCACTGGACCCTGCCTGGCCAGGAAAGCACAGGGACAAACCCCCAGGCAATCCCAGGTAATTGGCTAGTTTTTTTAAAAAAACGAGACTGCATTGATCATTCTCTTTTGAGAGAGAAATATAGAATTAACTACAATCAGATTTGTTAAGTAACCATTATGGGAGCTCTGGTGTATGGATAAGCTGTGGTACCGCAGCCAAAACTCTGCTCATGATCTGAGTTTGATCCCAATGGATTTAAGGTTGAAACAACCTTCCTTCATTCTCAGTACCCAGCTTGCTTGGGACAAAATGCTAATTACCCCATGAACCACCTCAGTGGTGAGCTCTAATTTTTTTACTACAACACTGTAGGCATGATATGGTGGGTGTGGCCAGGGGGAAAGCCCTGCATTGCACCCAAATTAGGACTACTTTATTTCAAAACTGAGATGGGCAGAGCCGGCCAGAATTTCTGCTACCGGTTCTGGCAAACTGGTGCAAACCTGCTGATGCCCACCACTGAACCATCTCGAGAGTGCTCTAAGTGCTATGGGATGTTATATAAGTATAATTGCTATTGCTATTGTGTGGCATAGACAGCTATCTTTCAACAGAGAAGAATGGTTAGAAAGTACACAAGGAACTACCAACAGCTGTTGCCTGAGCTAATTGTTCCACTATTTCTTCCGCCATGATGCACAGGACCACAATATCTGGAGAGTGATTTGAATGGCTTCCACTGAAGGCAGCCTTCCAAGTACCCCTTAGCCCTTTAGAGCAGAGGTCCCCAACCTTTGGTTTTTGGACTTCAATTCCCAGAAACCTAAGCCAATCCCCCAAAGCACTGATCAGCCAATGTACTGATTTAGGATTCTGAGAATTGAAGTCCAAAAACTTCAAAAAGTGTGTGTGTGTGTGTGTGTGGGGGGGGGGGGGTTGTTAATGTAAAGGTCACCCCTGCTTGAAAGCCAGTCGTATCTGACTCTAGGGTTCAGTACTCATCTCTGTTTCATAGCCGAACAGCCAGCGCTGTCTGCTTCTGCAGACGTTTCCATGTTCATGTAGCAGCATCTAAAAGAGGGGTTTGGGATTGTATAACGTTGGTTTTGTATTGTTGGCATTTTAATTATGTGAACCACCCAGAGTGGGAGCATATCCCAAATGGGCGCTATAGAAATGTTATAACTAGCTGACTGACTGACTGAACAAATGAATGGATAAACTTTATGTAGGGAAAGGTCACCCTTGCTCGAAAGCCGGTCGTATCCGACTCTATGGTTCAGTGCTAATCTCTGCTTCAAAGCCGAAGAGCCAGCTCTATCTGCTTCTGCAGACGTTTCCGTGGTCATGTGGTAGGCACCAGAGCACATGGAATGCTGTTTACCTTCCCACCAAAGTCATCCCTATTTATCTACTTTCAATTTCTTATTTTCGTACTGCTAGGTTGGCAGGAGCTGGGACAAAGACCGGAGCTCTTTCTGTCCTGCAATACTCGGTTATCAAACTGCTGACCTGCCACCTTCCAGACAGCCTCTTAGCCACTTGAGCTACTGCAGTCCCACTGAAACTTTATATAAATAATGGTTAATAACAGAAATCCAAAATTAGCATCAGAACAATTCATTTTAAACCATTTTATCATTTATTAAATTACGTTCACATATCAGAGAAAGGAGACAACGATCCAACTTAATAGCAGTATTTGAAGAAACAATAGGCTGTGATGGAATTTATTCTAATTGTGTCTATTTCTGTCACATAATAACTGTCCATTATTGTTTCTTCCCCTGCATCATTAGAGATTACAAACATACCATTTTCTCATCTCAAAGTCCTTTTCAAAATTATTTTTACCATGCCTGTTCCTAAACAGGCTGTGTTTTTGACATTTTAAATCAATATTATTTGCTAGCATCTTTAAGATGGAATGATTTATATTTTACTATATTATACGTATACCATGGAAGAAAGATAGAGCTGCTATGTGCCGGTATTCTCACTTGAGAAATTATTTGTATAGCTTTGAACAATTATTTGCATAGCATAGATTTTCTGCATTTTACAGACAAGGCAGAATGTTTTGCTACTTGTGATAAAATCGTATCTGTAATGAGATTATACTTTCTGATTGTCGTTAATTTCCCCCCTTCCAGCATAGTAGCATTTCAACTTGTTCAATACATTCTTTACTCCAAATTTTGCAAACACTATTTCATTTGCATCTCCCCGGATATGTATGAGTTCAAAAAGGCAAATGGAACCTAAATGGTAGCCAAAATGGATTTCATATAGCTAATGTGCAGTGAATGAAGAAGGCTGCCGCATGGAAAACCCTATGCCAGCTGAAGCTTCTTAGTCTTTGACAGCGTAATTATGTCCAAGTTCAGCAGCAAGAGAAGAAATGAAACAGTGTGGTTCTTGTACACAATATGAAGATAAGGCAGAGGGGTGTGATGCCCTTCCTAGATCACTAGTCCTCCCCTCAATGTTGACTTTACACCTGTACCAGTCTTCATCATGCTGGACACCATGGAATATGGATGGTGCTGGTAAAAATATCAGAAGTCCAAATGTTCTGCCTAGATGTCTGCATGCTAGGGCTCTTTGTTAAAAGCATGTTTCAAAATGGGACTTAGATTAGGAGTTCAGGCTTCAAATTGCACCCGTGCTGGTGCTGAATGGACCATCCATCCAAACTTTTGAAACAGAGGTTTCCGGCAACCTAGCGCTCTTCCCACAACAATGCAACCATCTAATGTAGCTAATATCGCTCTTCAAAATTTGCACCTACCATAGTGATGCAAGCACTATGGGACTTAAGTCCCCAGGGAGATTTTTTTGTTGTTGTAATAGTAGCCATGTTAGTCTGTGGTTCAGACATATCAGAAAACATACCAAAACAACAACAACAACCAAAAACACTGCAGCACTAATTGCTATATTTTTAATGTGAGCTTTCATGGATCAAGTCCATTTCATCAGACATAGGAGTGAAATTTCAAGGCATGAGCTTATATACACCAGATACAAAGGTAAAGAGTAATCAATCAGAATGACATATAAGCATGCATATCAATACAGCTTCCCACAGCTAGCAGTAGCAGATGATCTCTAGTTTGTTATTCTGATTAGCTATAAATCAGAAGTTCTCAACTTTTTAAAGCCAGATGCCAGGTCATGCTCACTCAGACAGCTTTGAAGACCGGATAGCCATTTTGCCCTTCCTCCACCACATGGTACTTCCAGGAGTTGGTGGGTAGATGGGGGCTCATGAAATGGCACCATGGGCCGCATCCGGCCCATGGGCCACAGGTTGAGAATCCATGCTCTAAATGTTCCCTTTTCAATTTTAAAAGTGGGGAGTTGCAAAACAAGCACCTAGTGTTGAGCATATGCTAATGTATTTAACCTCTTACTGTTGGGAGAACATCCTGTTCTGTGGGGCATGTTGTGAATGAGAATATTACAGGAAAGTTAGTGAAGGTGGTATAATACACCAAAATATAATATATAAAATATGTAGCAGCGTATAGCTGATATAAATCACCTTAACATCTCTACGATGTGAGAAATAATGTTGCATTCCCATTGTGGCTGGCAGTGCTGGATTAAGCCAGTGTGGGGCCTGTAGCAAATCATGTCAAGGGGCCCTTGCTTAGATTTAGGATACCAAAAAAACTAAAACGCCACTAGTAAAAACAAACTTTTCTTGTTTGGCTCTTGATGAATGTTATGCTACATAGCACCATTACCTTCTACTGTGGCACGGGAAGGAACAATAACATCAATGAAAATCTCATTTGGGGGGCCACTCACGCCCGTGGACATTCACGCCCGCCCCTTGGTTGGGCAAATCTAGTTGAGGGGGCTGTTAGCTCAGGGGGCTTTTAGTCCCCCATCCTGGTTGGCTGGGTTGCAGCCTACTCACTGGGCCAGGATTCTAGACGGAGGGGACGAATATTTTTTCAGGAGGGGGAACAATGTCACAGGGTTCTTTTTACAGGGGTAAAAAGAACAAGGGTTCGATCCACCACCACTCACCAAAAAAACAACAACACTTAGATCATTTCTAAGATAACTAATCAGATTTTGCAATCCTAAATACATGGCGGAGAGAATGGCTGATGTTTCCTCAGAACAACAAGCAGAAAAATAGAGAAGGAAAATAAATGGGACACTTGGGAAAGTGGGCATTCAAAAATTACAGCCTCTAAGGAAGCACAGTTCCTTCAGGAAAAATCCTTTCATCCCAGAATAATTTCTCATGTGAAATTATCATCATCATCATTATCATCACCTCCCCTCCTGTTGTGTATGTAACAGTATTACTTTAAGAATGTATGAATGTAACCTGACAATGATTACAATGTAACCCAGCTGTTTAAGGAACGCGAGCTAGCTACCCATAGAGGGCAGCTGCCAGCGTTCAGCTCACATGGTTCAAATTTCCCCAATCACTGGCAGCCGCGGGAACCTTCCCGCGCAAGGATCACCTGGAGAAGATGGGTGTGACTCAGAATGATGTCACACAGGTAGCAGCCAATGAGCTACCGTGCAATCCCTTTCAAATGTGTTACTGCAGTATAAAATGAGCTGTACCTCCGCCATTACCACATGTTCATCCTGACCATCATGAAATAAACCTGTGTTTTAGCCCTCACTGCAGCTCCTTCTTTGTCTTCCGTGCAAGACACTAAATTGGCGACGAAGGTGGGATCCATGGCGTGTCCCAAGATCAAGCCTCACCAGTTCGATATCAGCGACCCAGAACAATGGGAGCTGTACGAGTGCCAGTTTCGGCATGCAATGGATGCTGCTGGCATCGACGACGAGGGGAAGATGTGCTCGTACTTCCTAGCCCAGGTGGGACCGGCCATGCTGCACATCCTGATGAACCTGGTGGCCCCCCGGAAGGTCAACGTGGTGGCCATCGGCCGCATCCTTGCGCTACTGAGGGAGCACTTCCAGCCGCCCGTTTCCATTTTTCTGGCCCGGGTCGCATTCCACAGGCGGGACCAGCACCCGGGAGAATTCGTATCCACCTATGCGGCGGCCCTCAGGCTGGTGGCCGTCCACTGCCAATGGGAGGACCTGGACATAGCCCTCCGAGACCGCATGCTGTGTGGCCTGAGGGACGAGGAGGTCCAGAGGAAGTTGATGACCCGTGACCATCGCCTCACGTTCAATGAGGTACTGCGAGAGGCTCAAGTGGCCGAGGTGGCGAGGAGCGGGGTCAGAGTTTTTAAATCCCGAGGGGCCGCTCCAGAGAGGGCCAAGTCACCTGTGCAAGCGGCCCGGCAGACCTCGGCGCAGGTGGCCTGGCGGGGCCCCCGACAGCCCAAAAGCACCCCAGCAACCTCCAAGGAGTCCTCCATGATGGCGGACTCCTGCTCCAGCAAGGACGGCGATGTACAGAGGGTAAAGAAGCACGGGGAAAAGCGCCAAACCAGCGAGCGAGGAAGCCACCATTGCGATGGCTGTGGGGCATCTCATGACCGGACGAGATGCCCATTTCAGAAGGCCGAGTGCCACAACTGCGGCCGGAAGGGCCACATCGCCAGGGTCTGCAGGTGCAGGTGAACCGAGGACACCCTCAAGCACACCAATGCAAGGCAGCCAGCATCGGAAAGGTCTCAGCCAACGACAACACGGCAGGCGTGAACCGTGTGGGCCTGGAGCACCGGCGTTTCTACGTAGAGGTACTGTTACAGGGGGTTCCAGTGAGGATGGAAATATACTCAGGGTCATTCTACTCCATCCTGTCCCAGAAGGAGTTCATGCGCATTCCCCCAAATGCGCGGCCCAAGTTGCGGGCCATGAAGTCGTACTTACGGGATATGCAGGGTTATGGGATCCCAGTGTTGGGGGTGGGGAACTTCACGGTGAAGTTCAAAAATTTCACAGAAAAACTGCCCTTAGTGGTTCTCAAGGGGGGAAGATGTTGCCTTTTGGGAACCCAGTGGTTTGCTCCCCTGGGAATTGAACTGTCTGGCATTAACGCCATAGAGACTGACCCAATTTGGGACGTGTGCGATGCGCACCCGGACGTTTTCAAGAAGGGGCTCGGGACTTACAAGGGGCCCCCAGTTTCCTTTGAGTTGGACCCAGAAATCCGGCCCATACGTCTCAAGCCAAGAAGAGTTCCTTTCTCCCTCAAGGACAAGATTGAGGCGGAACTGGACAAATTGGTGGGGCAGGGGATTTTGGTTCCAGTTGATTCAGCGGAGGGGGAAACTCCAATTGTTACAGCCTTAAAATCCAATGGGGAGGTCAGGATTTGCGCTGACTACAAATGTACAATTAACAAGGCCATTCGGCCAAATGCTTATCTGGTGCCAGTGGTCAGCCACTTACTGGCCACGTTGCATGGGGGGAGATGTTTTGCCAAACTAGACCTGGCGCAGGCGTACCAGCAGATCACAGTAACTCCAGCTGCCACTGCTGCGCAAACTATTGTCACGCATAAGGGGGCATTCATGGTAACACGCCTACAGTTCGGCGTAAATTTGGCCCCCGGGACCTTCCAGTCCCTTGTGGAATGCCTTTTAAAGGGGCTTCCAGGCGTGCTCCCATATTTTGATGACGTTTTGATAACAGCGGGGAGCAAATCAGAACTAGCGAAGAGGCTAGACAGGGTCCTCTCTGTATTCGAGAGAGCGGGACTTAGGTTGAGAAGGGACAAATGTGTATTCTTTGTGAGGGAGCCTTCCGAGTCCAAGGTTGCGGCTGTACAAAACGCCACTCACCCCACCGCAAAACCGGAGCTGCAGTCATTCCTAGGGCTCCTGAATTTTTACCATTTCTTCTTACCAAGGAAGGCATCCATCGCAGAGCCACTGCACGGGCTACTTAAGAAAGAAGTGGTTTGGTGGTGGGGAGATAGGCAGGAGAAAGCCTTCAAAGAGCTCAAGGCGCTCTTATCCTCGGATGCCGTTCTAACTCATTTCGACCCAAGAAAAACAGTAGTTTTGGTCTGTGATGCATCACCAGTGGGGGTGGGGCGGTGCTGTGCCATGTGCTGGAGAGCGGGCGGGAAGCCCCAGTTGCATACTATTCCAGGTCACTCTCAAAGGCGGAGCGCAACTACGCGCAGACAGATAGGGAGGCCCTGGCCATAATTGTGGGAACAAAGAAGTTCCACGATTTCCTATGTGGCCACGAGTTCACGATTGTGACTGATCATAAGCCCCTTTTGGGAATTTTTACTACAGGCAAGCCCACCCCACAAATTCTGTCCCCCCGAATGCTACGTTGGCCGATTTTCCATAACGCCTACCAGTATGAGCTGGTCTATCGCCCAGGGAAGGAGATCTCCCATGCGGACGCGCTGTCCCAGTCTCCCCTCCCTAGTTTAGGAGACCCTGAATGCGAGGTAGAGCAGGACCACCAAGTCCTGCTGATCGAGTCTCTCGACTCGCCCCCCATAGTTCCGGCAGACCTCGCCAAAGCCACGGCGGCTGACAAAATCCTGTCCCAAGTCAGTTCCTGGGTAAGGAAAGTGTGGCCCACAACTCCCCCCGAGGAGAATTTAAAATCATTTTTCAAGCGCAGAGTAGAGCTTTCCCTTGAACGGGGCTGGCTACTTTGGGGACAGCGGGTAGTCATCCCAGAGAAGTTACGAGCTAAGGTGCTGAGGCTCCTGCATACCAGCCACCCGGGAATAGTGCGTTCCAAAGAACTGGCCAGAAGCTACTTCTGGTGGCCCCAGATAGACACGGATATAGAGCATTTGGTGGGCACATGCGAGAGCTGCCAGAGCTCTCGGCCCAAGGAGTCCCAGCTGCCCCATAGGGAATGGGACACGGCCTGTGGGCCATGGTCCCGAGTACACGTCGACTTCGCTGGCCCTTTCCGCGGGTCCATGTTTTTGCTGATAGTTGACTCATACTCCAAGTGGTTGGAGGTCATTCCCAGGTCTAACACCTCATCTGCCGCAACCGTAAGGTGTTCAGTTGTTTCAGCCTGCCGGACGTCCTTGTTAGTGATAACGCTAGTACCTTCACTTCTGCGGAATTCAAGGCGTTCATCGAGAGAAATGCCATCCGGCACATTACCTCTGCCCCATTTCACCCTGCCACAAACGGTCAGGTAGAGCACCAAGTGCGCACTACAAAAGACGCACTGCGGTGCATGCGTCCCGGTGAGTTGAACCTCCAACTGTGTCAGTTCCTTCAGTTCCTGAAGACCTGGCTGGCAGGGCAGGTGTGGGGCCCGAATGGGACTATGGTGCCCGCCTGCTGGCTTGTATAAGAACTTTCTCCTCCTCCTTTGTATAGTGGGTGGGTGGGACATAGGGGTTTTTAAAGGGGGTGGGTTGGGGGGGGTTTATAATTATTTTTTATAATTGTTTTTATGTCTTTTGTGAATTGTTGTGATGCCGCCCTGAGTCGGGTTCTGCCTGAGCGGGCGGCATATACAAATTTGACTATAAATAAATAAATAAATAAATAAATAAATAAATAAATAAATAAATCTGTTATAGGGCAACTCCCCTAGCTTCAGGACCTTCGCCGGCCGAACTCCTCATGAGGAGGAGGCCGGTAACACTTTTTGATTGGTTGGATCCGACCAGGGTGGAGGATGAGGGGAGAAATATAGAGATAGAGAGCTCCAAAAGTTGTGCGGTAGGGGACCTGGTTCACTGCAGAAACTACACAACCTCGGGACCAACGTGGGTCCCAGGAACGGTCATTGAGCAAACGGGGCCAGTGTCTTATAGGGTCGAGACTAGCACAGGTCTACTCTGGAGAAGGCATGCTGACCAGCTCAGAAGGCGAGTTACTAGTGAAAGGGAGTCAGCGTTAGGGTCCTCCCCCACCCGCATAACCCAAGGGGGAGACACGGGGACGTCCTCGGGTACAAATGCATACCCTGGATTCTCAGATGAGGAGGAGGATACTTTGAAAGAGTGGAATGAGTTTGACTTTATGTTACTGTACCAGGGGGGTGTCGCGGAGTGATCCCCTATCCGTCCGAGTGAGAAGTGGGGTTTTAGTTCAGCCCCTGGTACCTCCAGTCCTCCCAGTCCTTTTGTTTTAGAGTATACCCCATCGCCAAGACCCCTGAACCAGGCAGCAGGGGGAAGTTCATTCTCTCAGTCCCCAAGAACTCCGAGTCAGGCAGCAGGGGGTAGCGCAAGTACGCCAGTTGCAGGTGCAAGAGACCGGGGCGAGACAACAAGCCCCTCGTCGGTTCCGAGGTTCGTGCTGGGGGGGTCTCCAGGCACCATGAG
This sequence comes from Bradypodion pumilum, assembly GCA_035047305.1. Classification (NCBI taxonomy): domain Eukaryota; kingdom Metazoa; phylum Chordata; class Lepidosauria; order Squamata; family Chamaeleonidae; genus Bradypodion; species Bradypodion pumilum. Next base: position 137,690,848 of record JAWDJD010000004.1, read on the forward strand.
CAACAGGCAGGGGTTAACATCTCAGCTGCATGTTCTGTTCCCCTCTCCCAGTGCAAGGTTGTCACAGACTCCCCGTCAGATGACTAATGAGTCCCCCCTTTCCATTGCAGGATGAGAGTCTGTGGAACTCGGAGCCCCTAGTTCCCCTGAGCCCAGCCAAGCAGTTGTACCCCCCAAGCGCACATGCGGGAAGCCACAATCGTTGAGGGACTTCGTCCCATCCTAGGGGGGAGGAGTGTTGTGTATGTAACAGTATTACTTTAAGAATGTATGAATGTAACCTGACAATGATTACAATGTAACCCAGCTGTTAAAGGAACGTGAGCTAGCTGCCCATAGAGGGCAGCTGCGAGCGTTCAGCTCACATGGTTCAAATTTCCCCAATCGCTGGCAGCCGCGGGAACCTTCCCACGCAAGGATCACCTAGAGAAGATGGGCGTGACTCAGAATGATGTTACGCAGGTAGCAGCCAATGAGCTACTGTGCAACCCCTTTCAAATGTGTTACTGCAGTATAAAATGAGCTGTACCTCCACCATTACCACATGTTCATCCTGACCATCATGAAATAAACCTGCGTTTTAGCCCTCACTGCGGCTCCTTCTTTGTCTTCCGTGCAAGACACTAAACCTCCCCACAACTCCCAGCCCATCAGGCTCAGCTGTGGGGGAAGCATCTTGGTGTGGGCAAAGGGGAAGGAACCTCCAGGCATGTGAATGCCCCCACGTGGGCATGCCTTTCCCCTTCCTCAGCTCACTGCCTCCGCCACAGTAGTCCCTTGCATGGCTTTCCACACAAGGCTTGGTGGGAGCCCAGCGCATCCCAACTGCTGTCGCTACCTGTGGGGTGGCACGGCGTCAGCATCATCAGCCAACTTTAGAGCTGCTCACTCCATGGCTCTGGGGTGAGGCACTTCCCCAGCATGGCTCTGAAGGTGTGTGTGGGGAGAAGCCGCCACCGCCCCAGCCACCCCATGATGGACCCTTTCTTCAGCCCACCTCCCCCTGTTTAGACCTTGGAGTGCCAGTTCCTGCATAAGGAGCCCAGCAGGGCTTCCATTGTCTGCCCCATGTCTGCCCTGCCAGTGGGGCTCCCTCCGCTGGGGCTCCCTCTGGTATGGCTCCCTCTTGGGCTCAGTGGCTCCGGACGTGTCAACCTCACCCCTGGACATTCACACCCGCCCCTTGGTTGGGCAAATCTAGTTGAGGGGGCTGTTAGCTCAGGGGGCTTTTAGCCCCCCTCTGGCTATGGCTCTGGATGAAGAAAGGGGGTGGGGGTGGACTGACAGTGTGGTGCGGGGCTCCTCATAGGCGTGGAGCTGGTAGCATTTGTTACTCCTGCTATATGGCTAATCCAGCACTGATGGCTGGTATCCTGCACAAATGTGTACCTTACCTATTGACAGGGCTGGCTGAAGCAAAATCTCTGCTGGCCCAGAAAATCAGAAGAAAAATAGGTGTTGTGTTCCTAAAATAAACAACAAAAGAATGCTTTGTGAAAACTCGACCTTTTCAAAAAGCAGCTTGCTGTGACTGGAGACCTTTGAAAGCTTTAGTTATTTTTCAGCATTTGTTATACTTTCCCCACCCCCTGCCATCACTCCAAAACAAAAACAAACAAAATATTCTTCCTGGACAACTCATTGCATTTTCACTGAAGTAAGATGAATCATTCTTGATACCAAAAGTGACACTTGGTATATATGTAATACTGTCTAAAAAGCAGTCCCATTTAATCTGTGTGGCAGTGGCATGATGAAATGGTAACAAAGCAGGTTTCAACAGCTCAGAGAGCTAACACTTACAAGTGCATCAATGTGCTATGACAGCCTTTGATTAAAAATATCGATTAGTCTCATATCTTACTTTCTCTGCCCAAGGATCATGGGAAATTGCTGAAAGACTGTCACCATCCTTGTTTTTAATTCATCAAGGTGTCCACTACACTCTGAAAATCTGACCTGATATAACAGCACTGAAGTGTAAGCATCTAAATCCCCAAAGCCTGCGCTGAGTTTTAGTGGATAGGTAGCATTTTGATGCCAAACTTAGAGACAAATTATATTTGTGGGGTGGTGGTGGTGGCGGGATCAAATTCCTACAAAAATTCCTCATTTGTCTAAATGTAGAGTGGGTAATCTCAGGGAGTCAGATTTTTGTCCCAGTCCCCACCAGATACTGTATCTTGGCTTTGTGAGGGAGATCCTGACAGTGTAAAGTGCTACCTGTAAAGCTTCCAGGAGCTCAAATGGGCCATTTTAAGAAGCAATGAAACATTTATTTTTGATTGTTACATTTTAAACTTTGAGGGCCTGAAGGGCCACAAAATGACCTCATAATGTCTGCCTTTGGTTTAAAAATTTAAGGCTGCCATATTCATATTTCCAGAGGATGTCAAAACGCAAGATCAGAAAAACAATGAATCTTAAGCTTTGTTGTTCTTCACTCACATAGTCAAGTCCGACTTTGCTATAGATTTACATGACAGGTAGCAAATAGCAATAGCACTTATATACCACCCCATAGCATCCCCCCAACATGCTGGGTACTCATTTTGCCGACCTCAGAAGGAAGGAAGGCTGGCTGACTCAACCTTGGGCTTTGTCAGCACAACTTGCAATGTCAGCAGTTTTGGCTGCAGTACAACAGTTTAACCACTGGGGCTCTTAAAGTTAAAGTTTGCCCTTGCTTGAAAGCCAGTCACTCTAGGACTTTTTTATAGCCAAAAAGCCAGTGCTGTCTGCATCTGCATAGGTTTCCATGGACATGTGGCAGGCATGACGGGACTAGTGCACAGAACACTGTTTACCTTCTCACCAAAGCGGTACCTATTTATCTACTTGCAATTTCTTGCTTTCAAACTGCTAGGTTGGCAGGAGCTGGGACAACTTGGGTCTCGAACTGCTGACCTGTTGACCTTCCAGTCGTCAAGTTCAGCACCTTAAATCTGCTACTGTCCTGAATTGCAGGCCAGAGCTTGGAATAATTCTAGGGACCCAGGGCTGTAGCCAGGATTCTAGATGTGGGTGTGAAAATATTTTTTCAGGATGGGCAACAATGTCATATAAATATGTCATATATATAAGCAGCCGGAGGTTTGAGGGTGGGCAAACAGCTAACTCAAGGTGGGCATTGCAGTTTGCCACCCCTTGGCTATGGGCCTGCCAGGACCCCTGGGAAGCATAGATATTGTCCATGCTGCTTGGGGGAATCCAGGAGGTGTAATCCAAAAAAGTAACTTCTCCCAGCGTCACAGCCATCTAGGTCCAAATTTTGCCCTGCCTTCTCCTAAGGAATCTCTCCAAAGACTCTGTTGTACTCAGTAACTCAATAATAATAATAATAATAATAATAATAATAATAATAATAATAATAATAATAATAATAATAATAATAATAATAATAATAATAATAATAATAATAATAATAATAATAATAATAATTATTATTATTATTATTATTATTATTATTATTATTATTATTATTATTATTATTATTATTATTATTATTATTATTATTATTATTATTTCTGGGCTGAATGGATTTTTGCAGAAGAAACTCTGCTCAGGGAATGCATTAATTCAATGAGAGTAGCATTAATACCTTAGCACCAACAATGATCTCACCTTCAGGTCATTGCCCACTGCTGGCCCAGTTTTAATTCATTACACTGTCCATCAATGTATACACTTTTGATTAAAATTTCATAAGCAATGTGGAAAGACCAGTGTACCACAAACTGTGGCCATACCACAAACTGTGGCACCATCAACGTTAGTAGCAGGGCCACCCATACTGTTAGACACAGTGAGGCTGTCACCTCAGACAACAAATGTTGGGGGAAATGGCAACAGTCTCCCAGTTATTCCTCTGGAACTGGCAATGATTCTCATATCTTGAAGGAAACGTGTCTGTACCATGCAGCCTGTTCTGCACCCCTTGAATATCCTCTTGCCAGTGTTGAAATAAAATGCAACAGCCACTCCAACCTATTTTTACATGCATCATGACAGGAGTGACTTCTTTCTGTTTGTCTCAGCCATCCAAATGTCTTGTGTTTTCCCTGAATGGAAACAAGACCTTCCTGATTCATAACTCAGTTTCTTGGCTAATGCATGATAGCAGTTGTGACTAATTCACTATTTTATCACTTGTCGATGGAAACACTGTCATAGTTTGTGTTAGCAAAACACCTACCACAGATCAAGCTAACTATAGACAGACCTGTTTTGCCATCTGCTAGTTTAAAAAACATACTTATCTGGGAAGGCAGTTTACATGCTCAGAGCTGGTCAGATGTTGTCACATTTCCCCTGCACGTCAGCACATTAATTTCTGCATCCATTAATAATAACTCACATAATTGTAATGCCACTACTTCCAGAAAATGCATGGAGAATTGGGAGTTATATGTGCAAAGAGTTTTAAAACAAGACAATTTCCTCAGAAACTTTTCAGAAAACCTGATACCTGAATGTTGGATAGGGTTTAGTTGTCTCGTGCTATGTTGACCACATAAATGATATGGTGAGACAATGAGCCATGTCATCGTTGAGTAATTTGAAATATGAAACTGATTTCTTGTCTCCTTTTTCTGGATATAAAAATAAATGGACTCCCCATCCTCCCCCTTCCTTCCTTCTACTTTGAAACACTCTGGATTTTTTATTTTTTTTGGGGGGGGGATACTCTGGGATGAATAAATCTGAAAGTAGAAAATTTAGAGTAGTTTGATGAAGAGGTTGGTGAGCACAGAGTAAGCCAGTCCATTACTGATTGTAACAAATGTCGAAATCACTTCAGATTCTTCATGGATCACTAACTCTAACTGCTTTCTTATTCTAGATAATTTACCAGAGGAGAATTGTGATGATCACATCAAATTAGCCTGTGTGGTGAAAGCATTGTAAATCATAACATTTGCACAACTCCCCCCCCCTGTCCTTTTTAAAGATATGTCTGTGATATTTTCCAGAACTGAAAATGCTACCTGCAAAAGTTTTACTCTTTCTTTATCCAGTTCTCCAGCTAGGCCTGTACAATGTTTGGCAAATAACAGGGGTTTATCCTCACATTTTCAATGTAATGAATATGCAGGATCCAGGGGGATTTGCAACAGAGAATCTGAAGATTCCCCGTGCCCGGTTGGGCAACAGTGGCCTCTGGCAGAGGTTAAACCAGTGAGCAAACTCCTGGCCTCTGGCCCTTGTCAGGGCGTAAGGGGGGTGAATTAATGATAGGGATTAATTCGGCCGCTTGTAGCCTGACCGGCAATTCTGCCGAGCAAGCATCTCGCAGACCTCAGTTACCCATTAGAGTAATCACTCATCCCCTGGCCAAGGTAATCCCCGGTGTAAATATCGGCCATATTTACCCTTGCCTAAGCCCTCAACAATGGTCTCCCTTGCCCCGTGTTTGTCCAAGTTAATCAACTTCCCTTTGAGAGGTTCCCCATTAACCCGGGTACGTGGGTTAGGTAATTTTCCTGTCCGATGACGGTTTCGCCACTGTTGCGCTTTTTCCCCTATAAATGATGTTGCCTTTTTCCAATAAAGTACTGATCTGATCTCGCTCCATTTGTCTCGTGTCGTCACTTGATCAGTCTCCTCCGGGACCTTAAGGCCACCCCAGTGGCCCCGATTCCTACAGAATCAATGAGTTGGGGGAAACAGCCTAGGGAACAACTGGTAGGATAAAATGGATCGGAAAATAAGACAAGAATTTCTTATGCCCATTTGCCTGCAAATGTCTTTTTTGTAAGAGGCCTGAATTTATGTTATCTAAGCATATTCAGGTCTGGAAATCTGTTTCTAACTGAATATGAGAAACAATGGTCCTTAAACTCTATTGACTAATTTCATTGCAAGACTAAAAAAGTACAGTAATAATATAAACTGCACAGTCAATACCTTTTTCTTAGATCTGATAGTTTATATCAGTGATGGTGAACCTATGGCACACATGCCAGAGGTGGCACTAGGAGCCCTCTCTGTGGGCACCTGTGCAGTCATCCCAGCACATATTTCGCCCTGCCCCTCTGCCCAGCAGCCCAATGGGAATGCTTCCTTCCTCCCCTGTTGCTGTGTTGGCACTTTGTGACAAATAAGTGGGTTTTGGGATGCAGTTTGGGCACTTGGTCTCTAAAAGGTTCACCATCACTGGTTTATATCAACAACACAAAATTGTCCTATTAGAGCAGTGGTTCCCAATGTGGGTCCCAGGTCCCAGAGGGGGACTTCCCAGAAACCCAAGTCATTGGCTGATCTGTGTTTTGGGGAATTGACTTAGGCTTTTGGAAATTGAAGTCCAAAAACTAAAGGTTGGGAAGCACTGTGCAAAGGGACAGTTTAATGCAGTTGAGCAGGTGGCATAAAACAGATCTGGTGTTATTTTTAAATGAATAAAATTGGTACTGTTGTTGCAGTTCTGTTTTTGTCAGACCATTCAATAAGTTGAACTGACATTCAGAACTATGGGGTATGCATTTTGTTTCATTTAAGTTTGAATAGGAGCAAAATATGCACTTTTTCAGATTTGGGATGGAAAGAACTTCAAATTGAAAATAAGTGAATGTGAGAGAAACCTAGTTTTGACTCTTCCCTTCTGTTTCAGTTGGAAATAAGCATTTGTATATCTTGTAATGGGCAGAAACCATTTTCCTTGTAGGATAACTTCTCATTTTGAATTATGTGTAGTTGTTTTATCCCCATCATAAAATGAGAGAATGAATGGCTTATAAAAAAGAAAACAAGTTGAAAAAACATTTCAGGAACTTTTGCAATGTCAAATCCCCTATATCATTCTAACAACTTTTTATTACAGCATGATAACTGTAGTAAAAGCATTGGCTGTATATTTTCTTTTTTAGGAAGCTATAAAGAGAGAATGTTTTCTTTCAAACTCATTCGCAGATTTACTGTTACTGTTGTATGTTATACTTAACTGTTCTTGATTGCTGGAATGGAAGGTTTCCCTAAATGTTTGAGTCTTACCTTTTACATTCCCATGATAAATGCTTATTTTGATTCAGACGGACAGATACATGAGTGAAAACAAATTTGGAGCATAGATTTTAGAATTCTGAATTAGGTATTGTACCCTTTTTGTGGATCTTCTGGCAGGGCACCATTAAACCGTCCCTTATCCATGATGCTTTTATAGGGTAGGGTGGCTTAGTGGTTAAGACACTGAATTTAGAGTACTGGAAGGTTGGCAGGTCAGCAGTTTGAGATCTGAGTGCTACACAACAGAGTGAGCTCTCGTCTGTGTCCTAGCTCCTGCCAAACTAGCAGTTCGGAAGCAAGAAATTGGAAGTAGATAAATAAGTACCCGCTTTGGTGGAAGGTAACAGTGTTTGGTGCACTCCGGTACCTAGTCACATGACCATGGAAACAGAGATGAGCACTGCATCCTAGAGTAAGATACAACTGGTTTTTAATCCATTCCTTCTCTTTGAAAATAAAGTCCTAAATCCATCTACCCTTAAATCTTGTTGTCCTGCCCCAGATCCTGCCAATATTTTATATACTTTGCTTACTAACCCTTTTGTTGTCATTTCATTCTGTTCCATCTGTACTATCAATTCTTCAAGTGCGGTTAATTGTCAACAATTACCTTGTTGTTTTACCCAGTTCCTAATCCATTTCTCCTGTTGGAATATATTATACCAAGATAGTGTACCTTCCTCAAATATTACTCTTATATGATTCCTATGTGATATATTATTTTCCCTCCCAAATCTTTTATTTATCTTGTTTTAAGATTCTCTGGGAATTTCTTTAAGTCCATTATTCATGTCAGTGGCAATATTCCCGTTTTTACACCACATTTGAAGAATTTTGCTAGCTAATGGATTTCTTATATAATTTCTTATTTTTTACCTTGTTTTTAAAAAACAACAAACCCAGTCCTTATGTATATCCCTCATTTCATATAGTTCAGTGTCTTCCCAAAACAACTCTTTTGGTGGTGTTATTATATTTTGGACATCCCTTATTTGATTAGCTACATAATAAGTTTTTTTATATTTAAAATACCTAATCCTCCATCTTTTTGAGATAAATATAATAATTTCGTAGTTATTCTTGGACTTTTGTAGATATTCTTGGACTCAAACAACAAAGCTAGATCCTAACAATGGTAAAACTGCACAAGTCCCAGAATTGTGGTGCAGGCAGGACAGAAGGGCATCTGGTTATGTAAGCAGCAGAGTTGGCTGCTCTGTTTTATTCCCCCTGATTTCTTTTTTCTTCATATGCCAAGAACCATAACTTCTTAAGATAGCCATATGGAAGGAAATGAGTGATGGGCTTTAGAAGGGTAATCTCCTTTTATTCTCAGAACATTATTTTGTCAAGGTCAAATTTGATCCATGATGGGAATTTATGTCCCCTATGAAAGATTGTACAGAAGACACTGTTCTCCACCCTCAGAAATCAAATTCTAGGATTTTTTGTACCAAATTCCAAAAATCTCTTAAGAAAATTCTGTGTTCAAAGAATCTTTGCACAAATACACCTTATTTACGTTTCTTCAGAAGCAATGGACGTGGCAAGAGGAAAAAATCCTCTGTAGCATTTGCTTAACATGAGTATAGTATATGTGGCATAAATGATTACTGTATTTAAAAAGCAAGACTTTGTTGGAATGGGGCCGCGGGGGCGGTCGTTGGGTCCCGGAGGAGACTGGTCAGGAAGGAGACACGAGGCAAGATGGAGCGAAGACCAGTGATTTATTGAGGGAAAATCATCAGTATATATTATGTTCAAGGCTGTGTTAGAAAGAGCTGCGACCCACATAACATGTTTACACAGGTTAATTGGGAACCTCTCCAGGGGAAGTTAATTAACTAAATTAAACACTGACAGGGGAACTTCATTGTTCCATGCTTATCCAGGAGTAAACATGGTCGATGTTGTCTTTAGGGCTATAGGTAATCTGTGGGTGCGATATTACCTATTTCCTAACTGATTAGTTAGACATTCAATCTCCTCTTGCTCGGCCCACTTGTCATGTCAGATATGGGTGAATTAACTATGGCTATTAATCCGCTCCCCAATTTCTGTCCCCTCGGAGCCAATGGCTCAGAGTGATCTCACAAGTTATGGCTTCTGTCAGGGACAGTATACCAATTGTGCTCGCGGATCCCACACTCTCCCTTTACTTGTTTGATTGGACCTGACAGACGGCCCGGCGTAGGAGTGGCATCAGCTGATGTGGAGTGATGACATTTCGGGGTTCTCTCCATGGGGGACATCTCGACACCAGTGAGGGAATACATTGCACGAAACAACACACTGCTGTGCCCAGGATTACCACCCCCACAATCACCTTGAGTGTCATCTGTAGCCAACCCCATGGGAACCACGACCATAACGAATTCCACCACCCCCACGTAGCATCTTCCTTGATGTTTTTGACCAAGGTGTGGAGGTCTGTGAGCTGGCTCTGTACCTTATGCGAGTTGTCTGTGAGATTAAGGCAACACATGCCGTGGACAGAATCGCAACCCAAATGATGTAACAACAGGAGGTAATCGATGGCTGCTCGATTATCCTGTATGGCATGGCGAAGCTCTGTCTGCTCCTGATTAAGCAGCGCTATTGCCGAGGAGGTGTGATTAATGGCTCTTGCCAAAGCGCAAGCCAATTGACCAATTCTCAGAGCGTTGCCTATGGCTAAGCCTGGCACGCTGAATATACTGACTGCTGCCTGGTTTTTCAGAACTGTGGGTCTGAATCCAGACTGCTTTCTGTAGCAAGGCAAGATAATGAGATGTGTCATTGTGTCACTGTGACAGAGCTGGTTTTTCCTAAGGTAATTCTAAGATATTTCTGCAACTTCTGGTGTTGTGCAAATGTCTTTCTAGCACCTATGGGGAGGTGTGAAAGTCATGGATATAACTTACAATGGCTGGAGATTACCGGCTGCCCGGTGCTCAATCTTTCCAAGCAATGGCCACGCCGCAGCCGCGGACACCGCGCCGAAGCTCTCCTGGGCCCCCGCCATCGGCCCAGGATGGGAGCCACCTGCGGTCACCAGCCCCGCCTCCCTCCGGCCCTGCCTTGACCGGAGGGATAAGAGGACGCTGCACCACAGCTGGGGACACCACACCGAAGCTCTCCTGGGCCCCCGCCATCGGCCCAGGATGGGAGCCACCTGCGGCTCTCTCCCCGGGCCAAGTCGGTCAGGGGAGATGGGAGCGTTGGCGCAGCTGTGCCTTGTTCTCAGCGGGGACTTTGGAAGCTGCTGCCACTGAGACGCTGAAGCCGACACACCACCTTGGGTCTCTCCCCTGGTCTGTGGTGAGAGAGGGGGGGCAGGAAGGGAGACAGAGGGACTGAGGCTGATGTTTGCCACAGCTGGGGAAGTTGGGCTGGGCACTATATGGGATGTGAGTTGTGCTTCATCCCTTGGGGATTTTGTTAATATTGATTATTTTTGATGCTTTGTACTTATGTATTATGTGATGTATTGATATTGTGTTTTTCCCCTGAATTTCTTTTGATGTAATTGAACTGTATTATTATGTGTCATTGTATTATTATATTGTATTTATTGTCCACCATGTAAACCGCCCTGAGTTGGGTTGCACCCGAGTGGGCGGTATATAAGCGAGAAAATTAAATTAAAATAAATTAAATTAAATGGGCCGGTGCAAACATGGGCCGGTTTGGCTTCCTTTGATGGAAGCTGGCCGTTATTAGCAATATGCAACCCTATGTATACAGAAATTCAAGTGTCCCTTGCAAATCCCAACTGGAGCATTGTACAAGGCATGAATGAATAAAGAGCAATTACAGATAATAATAGCAATAAAAGACATTCAGCTGCTTTTCGAAGATGAGGCTTCCCTTTTTGGTGGGGTTTCATGTGTAACTTGAGTTTGGAAAAGTCTTGCTTTGTGGAAAAGCATGGTTCTTAGAAGTAGCATTGAGTATGCAAAATGTTCATAGAAATGTCTTTGGAGATGTAAGTCATAAAGGAAGATGGACAGCTGATGACATCCAAGGCAGTGACTGGTGCCATCCTTTGCAATAGCTGAACTTGGCATCCGGGCCTGATTCTGGCCTCTGGGACCTGCATGGGGAAGAGACTTGTTTGGGAGATAAAAATTCTGAAAAAGTTAGTTTTTGCACTTATAGGATAGCAATTGCTGTGCAACTATGGGATGTTGTTCCCCCCTTTCTGTTTGTTTGTCAATGTAGGACTTAAGCATCCGATTGACCTGTTCCACAATCGCTTGCCCTGCGGATTGTACGGAATGCCAAAGGTGTGCTTAATGTCCCAGGTGGCCATGAAGGTGGCCAGCTGCCTGGAGCTATAAGCTGGGGCGTCATCGGACTTCATGTGCCGAGGTTAGCCCATGGTCATGAAGCAGGAAAGGAGATGCTGCTCCACATGGGGAGCCGTTTCTCCCTTCTGTGCTGTTGCACAAACAAACTGTGAAAAAGTATTAATGCAAATGTGCATGTGCTGCCATCTGCCAAACTGCAGAACATGTGTGACGTCCATCTGCCACACCTGGTTGGCCTCTGTCCCTCATGGGTTGACCCCCCCCCATGAGGGCCCCCCTACCACCCCTGCACAATGTGGACAGGAACGGACTATGCCTTGGGCTTGGGAAAGTGGCAGGTTGAACTGCCTTGCAAGTGCTTTGGCATTCTGATGAAAGAATGCATGACTTTGAATTGGAGTTGTGGAGACTCTCAAAACCGACCATTGCTGAATTTCCTTTGCAGCCGCATCTGCTCTGCTATTGCTCTCAGAAATCGGACCAGGCAAGTCCTGGTGACTTCTGCTGTGGGCTATATAGAGCGCTCTGGTGCGGTTCCGCAAGTGAAATTGAGTTGTGAGAAACAGACTCAACAAGTTTTTGTCTATCGTGGAAGGGATGGACGCTCCCGGTAGACTGTGAAGCAAATTCCAAACATACTGGCTGTCAGTTATTACATTGAAGCGTTCTTTGGCAAAGGTGCGCAAAGCGAGGTTCACAGCTGCCAACTCTGCCTGCTGCGTGGACTTCTGTGGAAGAGTTGGAAGCGTGTGCCAAGCTTGGTCCTCTTGCCAAGTAAGAACATAATGTGTGCAACCCCCATAAGTGAAAACTGTCCTAGCCCCCTGAAGTGGAGCCAGTGACATTGATTCACACAAGGTGACTGTCTGTGTTTGAAGCGAGACGAGTCTGGGGTCTTATGGGAAACCTTGGTGCATGACGTGCCAGGCTTCCCTTGGGTAAATTTCTCATGAAGGCCCCCCTGCGCACATCTGCCCATGGCGTGCATGCACACATTTCCTGGAGCTATTCTTGTGCTCCTGTGAGAAGGGTGCCAGATACTGGCTTAGTCTTTTGCCTGTGCTTAGACTAACAGCAAAAAAGGAAAGGGGTGGCCTGAAAATGCCTGTGTCTGTTTGAAAGCGTGACCTGACTGTATTCTTAAAATGGTCCTAGGCAGTCCTGGCTAATGAGTGTCACTCTGTACATTCTCAGGAGCTCAGGGACTAATCTTATTTCCTCCCTTTGTGCTCTGGAGTTTGTGAAATGTGTCTGCTCATTTAGAGAGGGTGCTGTGGGCCAGGTGCCATACTTGAAATGACAGACTAAGACTTATTGAAAACAAGCCAACTATGACGTGCCAGCTGTAAGGAAACAATACACAAAAATGAAAAGACACACAAGTTAAACATTTCCAGCAGGGAGTTCCAATGGCGAAAGGAGGAAAGGAGGAAAGACAAGTCAGAAGTTAGCACAATGAGAATGCAACAACTCTTATCATAACGAAATCAGATTAGGTCAGATAATTAAGACAACTGGCTGGGATCCTCCTGTTAAGGAATCCCTACCAGTAATTAACTCAGGAGCCTGTGAAAGGATGCAATTTAAGACTACAGAAAGAAACAAATTGGTTACTTTTAAGGCCTGGAGAGGAATTTTGTTCCTGTAAAAAGGTAACGATTAAGCATTTTCTGAATATACAGAGCGCAAGAATGTTTGTGTGCTTTTTCCTGTGAAAGGGTTACAATGAGTGAGTTACTTTACACAGATTAAAGTCAAAATACCAGAACAATATCTTTCTTAAGAGAATGAAGGAGAGTTAGAACGATTCTCAACCTGCGGCCAGATGTGGGTAAGTGGGCCAGATGCGGCCCATGTTGCTCTGCCACTACCTCCACCAAGCCAAGAAGGGCTGCGTGGCGAAGGAAGGGCAGGATGACTGTCCCGACCTCCAGAGCTGCCTGAGGCCGTGGAACTTGGCCCCTGACTTTAAAGGGTTGAGAACCTAGGTTACAAAACACACATGAAGACAATGCAATTCTCCCACTCCTAGTGAGATATGTGACTTAAAGACGCTAAGGGACATTCAAACACCTTAAAACACAGAAATAGGGGTTTGAGAAACACAGACGTAGGGAGGGGCCCCATGGTTCATGATTTAGTGAGGAAAACTCATTTTTGTTTTCAGATCGCGCTTCTGAAAAGAAAAATCTGTTTTCCTGAGTGGCATGGATTGCAAAACCGGTTTTCAGGAGTGGCTTAATCCTTTGACAAAGAAAAAAGTCTTGAGGGAAGAAGGGGGGTCACTTTGCCCTATTGCAGGTTAGGATTCCCCCCCCCTCTCCTGCTTTCGTTGCCCTGGGTGCCTTAAGCTGCTAAGCAGGCAAGGCAAAGAGGTTTTGCTCACCATGCTTTCTCAAACTTTAAATGGTTCCTGCCCATGAACAGAGTGCAAACTGTTTAACACATACTTCACAGTGACATTACCATGCAGTTACACACAAGGAACACTTTTGCAACCATACTGTGGTCATAGAGACAAGGCTTTTGCAATCATACACAGTTCTTGCAGTCATACATTCAGTGGTGCACCACGTATACACACATTTATTTACGCATTCGCACATTCTTCCCCTGATCTGCAGTGTTCTATCCTGCACATGAGGAGATGACTTATACACAGCTGGCTAACACAACCATCTGGGTGCTTCTACTTAGGGGTGAGTTTCTCTGGCTACTCCAAGGTGAGACAAGTAGGTTCTGCCTGTGCCTTGGGAGAGCTCGGGGTACTATTGCTGGGATGGTTCCTCTGGCATAGCCAGGGCGATGGCTGCCTCCTTTCGGGCCTGGGCCAGATGCATGCCGGAGGGCCGGATTCCCGGATCTCGGTGCTGTCTCACCCTCCAGTGCCAGCGTGGCCATTTGGTCTTAGGCTTATTTGGACAACCTTTTGCAGATCTGCCTGGTCTAGATTGGGATTCTCTTCTAAGGTGTCTCATTTTTCCACACTGGAAGCAGGCACCTGAGTGTGGTAATGGGTCTGCTCTGGAGCCCTGCGTGGCCAGGGGCCGTGCAGATTTCCGTGAGCAGTGGGCGCTGAGCAGGCAGGTGGACAATGATCTGTCTGCCTGAACGTGTGTCGGCCTTCAGATAGGCTGAACACAGCAGCTGGGTATTACCTAACTGTACTGCTGGCAATTTCCCCGTGAATGGATCTTCCTCACCCATGCGCTGGATGGAATTCTGAGCTGTCTGGGAACTTTTAACTGTCAGAGAAGCGCCAGGGCTTCTCATGCCATGAATTCCTTCAGTGACATCTGCAGCTGTCACTGAAGGAAAGCTCCCTACACTGCCCTGCTTAAGCTGAAATGACGGATAGAGACTCATTGGGGCTGATGGTTCTGACTGCGCTGGGGGTTTCTGGGTCTCTATCCGGACTGGGTCTACCTCTGCTAAGAGCTTCCTACACTTGCTCGATGTGCTGATTATGCAATCTGGAGCTCTCTGGGCTTGCTGAATGCAGGCTCCTATCCTGTCCCAAAGTTGGAGGTTGAGCATGGCTGCTTCTGGGTAAAGCAGACAATGGTCCCCCAAGTACGCCAAAAGCCCCGCTAACCTATCGCTGTGAATGCGTGTCTGGGATACCCTGGCCAGGGCCTTGAATTCCATTAAGTGAATTCTCTGGTTAGCGGTTGGATGTTGCCTCTGAGGACAAGTCCCCATATTACCTGCCGGTCCTTTGAAGTTTCCTCCTTGGGACGAATCGACACATCTGAGTCCAGGTAACAGGTTTGGCATGACGAATCTCTGGGAAGGAGCTCGGAGCGTGGACTGCTGCCATGGGCCCTTGGTGGCCTCTGCGCTGAAATCAGGGTTTCACAGCCTGACCCTGAGCGGAACGCGTTTCTGCGGAGCAAGCTGCCTCAGAGCTTTGGAGCATGCTGTGGAATGCCTCTCTGGAATGCCTCACCGTGTAGATGCCACTCAAATCAGATGGCTTTTCGACCAGAGCTGCCACGCTGTCCTCCGGGACGATTCGGACACGGTTCTGGCATAGAACCGGACTGCGTAGATCGCTTACTCATGAGTAGAATCACATCTCGGGGTCACCAGATGTTAGAATGGGGCCGTGGGGGTGGCCGTTGGGTCCCGGAGGAGTCTGGTCAGGAAGGAGACACGAGGCAAGATGGAGCGAAGACCAGTGATTTATTGAGGGGAAATCATCAGTATATATTATGTTCAAGGCTGCGTTAGAAAGAGCTGCGACCCACATAACATGTTTACACAGTTTAATTGGGAACCTCTCCCGGGGAAGTTAATTAACTAAATTAAACACTGACAGGGAAACTTCATTGTTCCATGCTTATCCAGGAGTAGACATGGCCGATGTTGTCTTTAGGGCTATAGGTAATCTGTGGGTGCGATATTACTTTTTTCCTAACTGATTAGTTAGACATTCAATCTCCTCTTGCTCGGCCCGCTTGTCACGTCAGATATGGGTGAATTAACTATGGCTTTTAATCCGCTCCCCAATTTCTGTCCCCTCGGAGCCAATGGCTCAGAGTGATCTCACAAGTTATGGCTTCTGTCAGGGACAGTATACCAATTGTGCTCACGGATCCCACAAGACTTCACATAAACGAAGAGCAAAATTACTCAAAAATACTTATTGCTTGCATTAATTGCAGGATGCAGGATATTCAGGGCCATAGCCAGGGGGGCCAGGGGGGTGAAAACCCTCCTGAGCTAACATCACACCCCCACCCCACCCCGTGGTGCCAATGTTATATATGTGAGTGTGACATTGTTGCCCCTCCTGCAAATGTTTGCCACTCCTGAATTTTTTTTGCACCCCCCCCCATTTTTTTTTTAGAAAAAATAAATAAATCTAGAATCCTGGCTATGACCCTGAGGACATTCCATGACTCCAGAATCTGTCCTGTTTGATAAATAGCTTTTCCAAGAAAAACTGCAAGGAAGAATCATTTTTAAAGAGCATACTTTTCTTCTCTTCTAGTGCTGACTCCCAATCTACCTTGGTTTCTCTTTCTTTTCCTGTGTTTTTAATTGCATTTTTTTAAAAAAGTTTAACATGTTTAGCCCTCCAGAAGCTGGATTTAACACATGATATATAGGGAATGCCATTTTGCACAATGAGTCTCTCTGGCTTCTTTGCTCTGCCTTTTGACTGCTCTAAATATTTACAAACACTCTTGGTTAGGCCCAAATGTACACATTTGTCCAAAGATGATACATATTGTTAGTCTTATTCTTTGCTTTGCTATCTTGGCAGTCCTGTCCTGTAAGATGCAGTGTACAGTTTTGTTGTTGTTTTTTGTTGTTCAGTCACACAGTCGATTCCGACCCTTTGTGACCCTATGGACCATTGCCCTCCAGGCACCTCTGTCCTCCACCATCCTCCTAAGCCCTCCTAGCTCTGTGCCAACTGCGTCTACCACACCATCCATCCATCTCATATTTGGACATCCCCTTCTTCTTTTGCCCTCCACCTTTCCCAGCATCAAGGCCTTCTCAAGTGAGTCCTCCCTTCACATTTGGTGTCCAAAGTATTTAAGCTTCATCTTCACTATTTGACCCTCCAATGAGCAGTCAGGTTTGATTTCTTCTAAGAATGACCTATTTGTTCTCTTTGCTGTCCAGGGGACTCTCAACGCTCTCCTCCAATACCACATTTCAAAGGAATCTATTTTTCTGCGCTTAGCTTTCCTAATGGTCCACCTCTCACACCCATACATTACCACCGGGGATACCATTGCTTTGACTATATGCATTTTTGTTTTTAAGGTGATGTCTCTACTGTTTACTATCTTCCCCAGATTTCTCATAGCTTGTCTCCCCAGAGTTAATTGTCTTTTCATTCCATGGCTGCAGTCACCATCTTTCATGTTCAGGGAATGAAGAAGCAGACGAGTGAAGTAGTGAAATTCAGCTCTTTAATAGTGGGGTTTGAACACAGTTTGGATGGGGCAAAACTCGGACTTATATACACTATAAACAGTAACAGTAACAATAATACAACAAGCCCATTGGCTAACAGAGTGTGCACATTTTCAATCCACTTATTTGCATAAGAATAGATACATGAGAAAAGATAAATTCTTCTCCTGTCAGAAAACACAGTTAACATACATAACATTATTCCCCCTAGGTAAAAACAAAATCTTTTAACCAGGATGGTGGTCTAGTTTCCCTTTTGGGTCGGACACTTGGCTGAGCCGGCTCATGGGCTCGTAGGATGGGTGACCCGACTGGAGTGAAGGATTGACTAGAGGGGGAGGATTGTAAACCCAAATTAAAGCCCCATTTGTCAGAAGGAGGAGCAGGGGATTGCTCAAAACCAAAATCTAATTCTGTGGATTAATAAGACAACTCAGGGTCCCTCCTGTGTGTACTAAGAGTGGAGGGTGACTCTGAACAAAATTGGTCATCATCAATAAAGGAATTCAGAGTGCTAGTCTGGGACAGTGTAGGGTACACTTGGCTGGAATAGGGGAGCATTCCACAAATTCCCCTTGAAATCAGTTCCTAGAAGACACTTCTGGGTCAATGTTGGCTGGCTGCTGACTATTAACTCTGCCCCCTGGGGTTAAATGGGTGGGGGCCAACGCTAGCATTGAGTGTCTGTATTCGTCTTGTGGGTCTGGTACTCTGGGTCTCAATTGATCTGCATGCCTCCTCCAGGACCAGTCTGATCGATCACAAACCCGGGCACCCACGTAGGACCACCAGCTGCATAATTGCGGCAATGTACAGGGTCTCTGGATGAGAAACCTTTCTGGTGTTGGATCACTATATTTGTGCCTTTGTCCTCTACCCTAGAGGGATCCAATCTTTCCAGCAAGGATTACAGTTTCCTTCGCTAGAGCAATTCAACAGGGGACAGCCCTGAGGCAAGTGGGGGTGAGCCTATATGTGAAAAGAAACTGGCATAACTGGAGCTCCAAATCCCCTTCACCCATACGCTGAAGCACATCTTTAGTTGTGCGCACCTGCCGCTCTGCCTGGCCATTGGTGGCTGGGTGGAATGGGGTGGCAATGATGTCCATAATTGCATTCCTTTCCATGAAGGATTGGAATTCTGCAGATGTGAACATGGACGCGTTGTCAGACACCAGCACATCTGCAAGTCCAAATGCTGCAAACAGCCTTCTTAGGTGCATTATCGTGGTGTCTGAAGTGGTATTAGGCACCCTAATCACTTCCAGCCACTTAGAGAATGAATCCACAACCAACAAATATAGGGCACCCCTAAATGGACCTGCAAAATCTATGTGCAACCTGGACCATTCCCAAGAGGGAAGGTGGGATTGCTCTGGGCAAGTGCCGACCATTTGTTCTATGTCTTGGTCCAGTTGAGGCCACCAAAAGTAGCTATGGGCAAGGGCTTTGGAACGGACAATTCCTGGGTGACTTGTGTGAAGTAGATGTAAAACCTTTTTTCCTGAGAGTGACAGGAAAGACCACCCGCTGGCCCCATAGAAGGCAACCTCGTTCCACTGACAGTTCCAAATGCTTGCGGTGGAATGTTCTGAATTCCTCGGATAGAGGAGAGACAGGCCAGCCTTTTGGTACTCAAAACATTACTTTAGTTAATGTTACATCCTTGGCTGTAGCCTTGGCTACATCTGAGGTGATGACTGGGGGTGAGTCAAAAGCCTCAATCATAAGGACCTGGTGGTCGCTTTCGATCTCGCAATCAGCTTCTCCGACCCCTGGCAGTGGAGAACGTGACAGGGCATCAGCGTGGCTGATATTCTTGCCGGGCCTGTGCACCAACGTAAAATCGTATGCATTTAGGAAAATTGCCCAATGCAACATCCTTGGGGACAGAATTTGAGGTGTGGGCTTCCCGTTCACAAAGATTCCAAGGAGGGGCTTGTGGTCAGTTACGATGATTAGAGGTCTTCCGTAAAGGTAATCGTGGAATTATTTAGTGCCAGCCATGATTGCCAATGCCTCCCTGTTTGTCTGAGCGTAATTTTTCTCAGGCTTTGAGAGTGAACAGGAATAGAATGCTATGGGGCTTCTCTCCCATCATTTAGTGCATGGCATAACACAGCTCCCACCCCCACAGGGGATGCTTCATACACAAGTACAACTTCCTTCTTAGAATCAAAATGAGTTAATACAGCATCCGAAGATAGCAGCATTTTAAGTTCTAGGAATGCTTTCTCCTGGCAATGGCCCCTGTGCCAAACAGTATCTTTCTTAAGAAGCCGATGTAATGGTTTGGCAACTGAGGCTTTGCGATGGAGAAAAGCATGATAGAAGTTTAACAATCCTAGAAACGATTGCAATTTGGCTTTACATTTTGGCCTGGGTGCATTTTGCACGGCCGCCACCTTGGAGTCAGAGGGCATGATACCTTGGGGTGTAATTCAGTACCCCAGGAACTCCACTTCCTGTGCCAAAAACACACAATTCTCTCTTCTGAGACTTAGACCGGCCCTCTCAAAACGTGAGAAGACTCGATTGAGCCTGGCCGCTAGTTCGATGGTGTCCTTAGCAGTGATCAGGACATCATCAAAATATGGCAGGACACCGGGCAAACCTTTTAAAATACGTTCTACAAGAGATTGAAATATTCTGGGGGCCGCATTCACCCTGAATTGTAGTCGAATTACCTTAAATGCCCCCCTATGCATTACTTTGGTCTGGGCTATGGCAGCAGTAGGAGACACAGTCAATTGTTGGTAAGCCTGGGCAAGGTCAAGTTTTGCTAAGCAATTTCATCCAAGCAATTTTCATCCATGGGCACAGGATATGAATTCAGGTGAATAGCTTTATTGATAGTTCTCTTGTAGTCAGCACATATCCTGACCTCCCCATTACTTTTCAAAGCAGTTACTATTGGTGTCGCCCACTCTGCGGAGTCCACTGGCACTAGGATGCCCTGCCCCACCAGTTTGTCCAGCTCGGCTTCTATCTTCTCCTTTAAAGCAAAAGGTACCCGGCGTGGCTTCATCTGGATGGGCCGGATGGTTGGGTCAAGCTCAAAGTCTACATGGGGGTCCTTTGTATAACCCTAAACCCTTTTTGAACACTTCAGGATGTGCAGCACAAACGTCCCGGATTGGGTCAGCGTCTTTTGCGTGAATGCCAGAAAGCCGGATTCCCAAGGGCCTAAACCATTTGGTCCCAATAAGACAGTTAGTGCCCTGCTTAACTACAACCAATGGCAAGGAGGTGCAAATGTTTTTGAATTTTACCCAGAAATTTCCCACCCCCAGGACTGGAATCTGGCAAACTTGCACATCCTGGAGGGAAGTTTTAAAAGATTTGAGCTTGGGCTGAGAGGCAGGGTGAATTCTCAAAAACTCCTGCTGTGGGATTATGGAAAAGGTAGTACCTGAATCCACCTCCATTGTGAAGGGGACGTCCTGCAGGCTCAGGTCTGTGTTGAAATGCTCGCTGACGATGCCCACTTGGCACGGCTCAGGCTCTGGTGACACTTTGGTGGTGGACGTTTTGTGGTGATGACTCTTCTTGGACTCAGGTGCAGGAGTTCTTTGCTTTCAGTGTCGGCATACTTTACAATGTGCCCTCATTGCCTGCAGTTGTGGCATTCCGCGGTGCAGAAGGGGCACTTCCTGTGTTCATGCCGGGCTCCGCAGCCATCACACTTGCAAAGGAATTTCTTCTCCCGATTGTCACAGTGCTCTCGGTGCTTTCGTCGGACCGATTGGACTTCTCCCTCTGCATCGCTGGACTCCGATGAAGAGGTGCAACCAGGCGATGCTGAGGAGGTTGAAGATGAATTTTGCTGAGCTTGCACAGCTGAGTCGGTGGCACCGGTGGTGGAGTGGCGATGCCAGAAAAGCTTGATGCCGGTCCGTGTGGCTTCAGACGCTACTGCCTCTTCTAGGACAGCCTTGAAAGTTAGCATCTTCCTGATTATGAGGCAACATTGAGCATTTTCATCCCTCATGCCGGCCAGCAGACAGTCCCGGAGTGCTTCTTCGGTGTTGTACCACTTGCACGGGGCGGCAGCAATGCGCAGAGCGGCATAGTAGTCTGCAATGGACTTCCCAGGTCGCTGCTCCCTTCTGTGGAAGGCCACCCTGACTGGGAAGATTGAGACCTCTGGCTGCAGGTGTTTCCTCAGTGCGGACACGATTTCTACGAGCGGCACCACATCCACGTCCCTTGGGAGAACTAGGAGGGTTGCCAGGCTCAAGTGTCTCGGAACCGCGAGGAAACTGAGCGAGGAAACAGGAGCCCTTCTGGTCTTCATCGGTGATCTTCTGCGAGGCCATTGTGTGGCGGAATCGGCGTTCGTATGTTGCACATTTCTCTGGATGTGCTGGGTCAAATGGGCCAATATTGCTGTCATGTGGGGACGCCATCCCATCCTCGTCGCCAGTTTCGTGTTCAGGGAATGAAGAAGCAGACGAATGAAGTAATGAAATTCAGCTCTTTAATAGTGGGGTTTGAACACAGTTTGGATGGGGCAAAACTTGGACTTATATACACTGTAAACAATAACAGTAACAATAATACAACAAGCCCATTGGCTAACAGAGTTTGCACATTTTCAATCCACTTATTTGCATAAGAATAGATACATGTGAAAAGATACATTCTGCTCCAGTCAGAAAACACAGTTAACATACATAACACCATCTACAGTGATCTTAGCTCCTAAGAAGGTAAAGTCTGTCACTTATTACAGTGGTCAAAGTCCTTCTCCATCCATAGTCCACTCCATATTGGTATTATGTGAAGTGTTGCAACAGATGGAGACATTTCCTTGTCTTTACTGCCAGCAAATTGCTTTTGTGATTGCCATATGCTGCTGCAATGGGAAAGTTTTTGTGGTTGTTGGGTTTTTTGTTAATATTTAACAAAAAAATGTCCTCTATTTACAAAGAATGCCACAGAGTGGTGTACATGAAAATATATATATATAAAGTACAACATAATTACAAATTAAATTACATAATAAGAGGCCTAGAAACAGCTTAATTGGCATTGCATCAAGTGATCTGTGCTTGCCAACACCATTTCTGCAACGTGAAGCTGGCCCTTAGGGGAACAATGTTTCAAAGGCTACTGCACTATGGTTTTACTAATTGGTCCTCAGAGTAATCCTTGAAAGAAAAGTACAATAATATTGGGTGATGACTTTTGAGAATGGCTACACTCCAAGAAGTATTTTCATCAGTATCAACCTGTTTTATACTCCCTGTATTTTGTGGCCAAGCCTGGTGTATGTTGTACTGTTTGGGCTTGAGAGAATGAGGAAAATCCCATTTATTTTCACTTGATGAATTAGGAGTGCTCATCCATCAACTGTGACTTTTCTGTGACATTTCCCTGCTATTTTCAGCCACAGAAGCTTTTGTATAACCTGCTGCAAGGGCTGCTGTCCCTCCAGAAATTTAGACATGTGGGGCAAAAATCTATTCTCGATTTGTGGAAAAACTGGTGCAACTGAACAGAAAACAGTTGGATCCTTTTGAATTTGTCACTAGATGAGTTATTGTTTTCTCCTTGCAGTGCTGCTACAGAATCAGAAGCAGCGATGGCTAACCATTCAAACTACAGAACCGAGCATTGAAAATAAATAAATAAATAAAACAGGCTTGAAATTGGTTTTCAATGCATCCCTATGGAAAATCATGCTTTGCATCCCTAGTGGCTGAGATGGTACCCCCCCCCTCACACACACACCTTTTAATCTAGTCTCTGAAGTGCTTTCACAACTAAAGCACATGCCCCAGATAAACCTCACAGGAACAGCGGAAGGGAGCAGATATTCCCCCTGCACTCTCCCAGTCCCGGCAGAAGCAAGCGGGGACTGCAGAAAATAATCACTGCTGCTGCCAGTGCCTCCACCACCACCACAGTAAGTGATGTCTTGCATCTTTTGGCGGTGGGGTGAGTGGTGCGGGTTGGAATTTTAGCTTTTAAAATGGTGGTACCACCATTTTAAAATCTAAAAAAACCAGAAAACCCCTTAGGTAACTCAATATTTGTGCGTAAATGGGGGTTTGATTTACAAAATAATAATAATAATATATATTACATAAGTTGAATTTAATGTAAGTAGAGGCATACATAAATTGGGGTTTTACTGTACTTAATTTTCAACTGTGATTCTGCTTTGGCACTTTTTTCTTTCAGTTTGACTACAGGTAAAAAATATTTCAAATCATTGCTGCTTTTTGCCAGTAGAATGGTGCCATCTGCATATCTTAAATTATTTATGTTTCTTCCACTAATTTTCGCTCCTCCTTTATCTGAATCTAGCCCAGCTCTTTGAACAGACTAAAAAGATAAAGGGATAAAATGCACTCTCCCACACCTTTGCCTATAGGAAATCCTTTTGTCTCTCCCTATTCAGTTCTAATGGTAACTTCTTGTTCACAATACAGATTACACAACAAGACAATAAAATGCTGAGGCACAGCCTTTTTTTCCAGAACAACCCATAATTTCTCATGATTCACACAGTCAAGGATTTTTCTATAGTCTGTAAAGCAGGAGTCCTCAAACATTTTGGGCCACAGGTCAGTCATGTGGTTTAGTGGGCCTGTCATGTGGTTCCTCCCACCAGAAGCAGAAGTAAAACACACCAGTGTATGTGCAAAACGCTGCCATAAATGCATCTGCAGCTGTCATAAATTCTTTGAATTTCTCTGAAATTCTTTGGTTCTTCTTCTTTCATTTAGGCCAGATGTCAAACTACCAAAATGAAAGCACCTTTTGGTGAATACTTGTTGCAGTTCCTTTCTCCTGACCTAGTGTGAGAAAGATTAGCTGGCACAAAGCTGCTGTTGCCCGGGGTATGCCCAATTGTGGTTCAAAAATGATATAATCTCCAAGGAGGCTTTTTCTGTGTACCTCAAATTCATTGGTATGCTCCAGTATCCAGCAGATATTTGCAATATGATCTTGAGTGCCTCTTCATTTTTGGAATTCAGCTTTACATCAGATGTTAAAATGGAAACTACTTTCACACAAATTCCCTGCTCAAGTGCCCTCAAACAATAACAGTAACACTTCTTGAGCTTGGCAGAATTTTTGCAAGGTAACTGTGATCTAATAATTTTTAAAGAAACCATTTGATAACTCTGGATTCCTTCCCTGAAGAATATAGAACAACACTTCCTAGGAGGCTTAGGCATTTTAATTTAGGATAGAAAACTGCTCATTACATTTCTTGTTCTGGCTAATTTAAGGCTGCTTCTACACTGTGAGATGAAGTATTTTGAAGTCCTTTGAAATATTTTGCATCCAGGTGAGAGGAAAAAGAAGAACTCTCCCCTGCCCTCCAAGGTCTCTGTAATTTGAAAGAAATTCCTGCATGCATTTGATAAGTATTTGAGTTATCACTATTTAATTTGACTGTCTGCTAATTAGTTGACTTCATGGTAATTATATGATAATTAAATATTGAGACACTTCTTTAACTTTTAACTGCATATATCCAGTACTAACTTTCTTGAGTATATTACATTGTGTTAAAATGTGATTTAATGAATAGTATACTAATTTTTAAGCATGTCACACTGTGTTAAACTATAATAATACAGGTATGAATGATAGAAAAATACAGGCATAGGGGCAGGCAAACCACATCAGAAATTTTGCCAAGAAAACCCCATGGACAACAAAAAAAGGCAAAGTAGATGAAAGAGGATGACAAGTCCCTCTGGCAGGAACATGGGGATGGATAAGATAGTGGGAGGGCAAATGCAATGCTGCAAAGAACAATATTTGATAGGAACATGAAATGTAAGATCTATGAATCAGGGCAAGCTGAAAGTGGTAAAAAAATGACATGGAAAGAATAAGCTTTGATATCTTGGGAATCTGTGAACTAAAATGGACAGGGATGGACGAATTCAGCTCTGGTGAACATCATATCTACTACTGTGGCCAAGAAAACCTTAAAAGAAATGGAGTGGCCATAATCGTCAATAAAGAGTGAGAAAAGCAGTGATGGGATATAATCTAACAAATGACAGAATGATCTCAGTTCAGATCAAAGGCAAACTTATTCAATATCACTGTAATCCAAGTCTACGCATGTTATGTATGTTAACTGTGTTTTCTGACAGGAGCAGGATGTATCTTTTCTCATGTATCTATTCTTATGCAAATAAGTGGATTGAAAATGTGCAAACTCTGTTAGCCAATGGGCTTGTTGTATTATTGTTACTGTTATTGTTTATAGTGTATATAAGTCTGAGTTTTGCCCCATCCAAACTGTGTTCAAACCCCACTAATAAAGAGCTGAATTTCAAACTTTTTATTTACAGATCCACGAAGTTGCCATGGGTAGTTCCGTAGCGCCCAGTTTAGCTAATTTGTACATGATTTGTTTTGAGGAGGAATTTTTTTTTAGATCCATTAATTAACCCATACTTTTCTCATATTATTTTGTATAAACATTTCATTGACGATCTTTATTTTATTTTGGATGATTTGACACTTGCACATGAATTCATCATGTGGATTAATGGTCTAAATTCAGATTTGAGGTTCACTCATAACATAAACAGGACTGCCATTCCTTTTTTGGATGTAACCACTTATGTGTCTTTTAAGCGTGAAGTCATGTTAAGCTTTTCAGGAAACCCACAGATAGGAATGCATACTTAAACTTTGCATTTTACCATCCACACCATCTCAAACATAATTTACCATTCGGGTTGTTCCTGAGAGCCAAGTGCAACTCTGCCTCTGAAGCTGATTTCTTACCTTTGGCTAAAACCATCAGCAACTTTCTTTACCAAAAGGGTTATCCAGAGCAGGTAATAACTTCGAATCTTAAGAAAGCGATAGCTTTGCCTAGACGCCAACTATTCCATAAGAAAGATAGAGTGAATTGAGGCAAAATATATTGCTCCTTTCAGTACTCCCCGTTAGCAGGCAAAATTAGATCTATTATCAAAAGACACTGGCACATTGTTCAGCATTTACCTGACTGTTTGAATTCTCCGATGATTGGTCTTAGAAAATCTAGATCTATTCGGCAAATTGTCACATCCTCTGATCATGAGTCACACTCCCACTCTATCCGTTCAACCATAATTAGACACTACCATTGTGGTGACTGTGTTCAATGTTCCCAGTCTTGGCAAACCAAGGTGGTTTCGATTGCCAGTAGTAACTTTACCTTAAGACTTCGTCATTTCTCTAATTGCAAAAGTACTAATTGTGTTTATCTACTCACGTGTAAATATGGTTTAGGCTATGTGGGGGTCACCACTCGGCAAATGAGAACCAGGGTGGGGGAACACCATTCCAAAATTCGCACAGGTAACATCTCAGCCCCCCTAGTAAATCACTTTATAGAGGCGAGACGCAGCAACCATGATTTTAAATTTGTTGTGTTAGAATGTTACAAGCTGGATCCCTTTTCTCGCAATAACATAGAACAAATGCTCAGACAACAGGAGTGTTTTTACATATACCGCTTTAACACGTTACATCCTCACGGTCTTAATATGGAAATAGACTACACATGTTTTCTGTAATTTCTCTGTTCACGATGCAGCTGTTCTTTGTCTGAAATGCTTTATATAAGAACTCATTAAGTTACATCCTTAACGTCCGTTGACACTGAAAGAAATTACTCATGAGTTCTGGGATGTATTTAAATTCTGAAATAAGAATAAAATAAATTGTTGTTCGATACCTAAGAATAACTGTGGATAATACAGGTAACTTTTTTACTGTAATTTCAATTTTTTCTGTGGTCTGGTTATTATGAATCCGAGGTCGATTTATTGTAAATACTGTAAATGTTGTAAATAGTGTAAATAGTACTAGGTATACATGTATTTTTGATTGTTAGTGATTAGTTTTTTGTTTCTATATAGATCCCTGATGACAGGCTTTACTTTGAAAATTCCACTTATCGAAAGGAATTTGGATCTGTTATGTTGGATTATACTTACATTTATGAAATGGAAAGACACCCTTTGGTTTTTGGATTAAATGAACCTTTATTAACCTTTATTAACCTAACTTTAATACCTGATTATCCAGAAATGATCATTTAATGAGTAGGTTAATGTCTGAAAGATTTTCCCAGGCCAGAAGGAAGTGGGAGCAGCTGCTCAATGGCCACCACAGCCATAAAACTGCTGCCACCGCTGATGCTTCAGACTCCTTTCCTTGGCCGGCTGGCCAGAGGAAGTGGGAGCAGCTGTTCCACGGTCCCTGCGGCCATAAAACCGCTGCCAACGCTAACACTCTGGACTCCTTCCCTCAGCCCAGCTGGCCAGAAGGAAGTGGGAACAGCTGTTCTGCAGACCCAGTGGCCATAGAGCCACCACTGCCACCAATGCTCTGCATTCCTCTCTCGGCCTGTCTGGCCTGGGGGGAAGTGGACTTTGTTGTAGGGGGTTGGGTTTTTGAATTTTTGTAAAATTATACTTACATTTATGAAATGGAAAGACACCCTTTGGTTTTTGGATTAAATGAACCTTTATTAACCATTGCCAGCTTCAAGCGGTTTCTCTCTTTCTGCATTGCTACTCACCGTTTGGCCTCTTTGTCTTCTTGCTCCTGCTCAATGTAATACAGGATAGGCTTCAGCTGAACATGGAGAGACAACTACCAGAAGTGCAGGCTGGGTACCGAAGAGGAAGGGGAACTAGAGACCAAACTGGCAACATACATTGGATCATGGAGAAAACAAAGCAATACTAGAAAAAAGTCTACTTCTGTTTCATTGATTACACCAAGGCCTTTGATTGTGTGGATCACAATAAAATGTGGCAAGTAATTAAAGAGATGGGAATACCAGAACACCTTATATGTCTCATAAGAAATCTGTATGTGAGTCAAGAAGCAACAGTTAGAACAGGATATGGAATGACAGAGTGGTTTGAAATAGGAAAAGGAGTTAGACAAAGCTGCATTTTGTCACCCTACTTATTTAACTTATACACAGAGCACATAATGCGCAATGCAGGGCTGGATGAATCAAAAATTGGAATTAAAATCACTGGAAAAAACATCAACAATTTGAGATATGCAGGTGATACTACCCTAATGGCAGAAAGTGAAGAAGACCTAAAGAAGCCCTTGTGTAGATTGAAGGAGGAGAGTGCAAAAGCTGGCTTGAAACTCAACATCAAGATACAGTAATGGCAAAAGGCCCTATTACTCCCAGGAAAATAGATGGGGAAGAAGTAGAAGCAGTGACAGACTTTACATTCTTAGGATCTAAGATCACTGCAGATGGAGACTGCAGCCATGAAATAAAAATGTGACTAATTCTTGGGAACGAAGCTATGAGAAATTTGGGCAACATAGTTAAAAGTAGAGACATCACCTTGCAAACAAAAGTCAGCATAGTCAAAGCAATGGTATTTCTGGTAGTGATATATGGTTGTGAGAACTCAACCATAAGGAAGGCTGAGCGCAGAAGAATAGATGCCTTTAAGGTGTGGTGTTGGAGGAGAATTTTGAGAGTACCCTGGACAGCAAAGAGAACAAATAGGTAGATCTTAAAAGAGACCTGACTTCTCATTTGAAGGTCAAATATTGAAGATTAAATTAAATTACTTTGGACATCAAATGAGAAGAGAAGATTCACTTGCGAAAGCCTTGATGCTGGGAAAGGTGGAGGGCAAAAGAAGAAGGGTGTGGCAGAAAATGAGATGGTTAGATGGCATTGTTGATGCAATGGGCACAAAGCTGGGTGGGCTTAGGAAGATGGTGGAGGATAGGGGTACCTTACATGCCGTGGTCCATGGGGTCGTGAAGGGTCGGAATCGACCGTGTGACTGAACAACAACAATATCTTTTCTCTTTAAGAAGGAAATCACATGCAAACATATGGCAAGCACATAAAGACAGACTAGTTGTTAAGAAACCTCTCAGTAATGCACCTACTACTTCATTTTTCAAAGAGAGCAGCCATTGTTTTGATCAGGAGCAATTTACAAAATGTTCCTAACTTTAATACCTGATTATCCAGAAATGATCATTTAATGAGTAGGTTAATGTCTGAAAGATTTTCCCAGGCCAGAAGGAAGTGGGAGCAGCTGCTCAATGGCCACCACAGCCATAAAACTGCTGCTGCCGCTGATGCTTCAGACTCCTTTCCTTGGCCGGCCGGCCAGAGGAAGTGGGAGCAGCTGTTCCACGGACCCTGCGGCCATAAAACCGCTGCCAACGCTAACACTCTGGACTCCTTCCCTCAGCCCAGCTGGCCAGAAGGAAGTGGGAACAGCTGTTCTGCGGACCCAGTGGCCATAGAGCCACCACTGCCACCAATGCTCTGCATTCCTCCCTCGGCCTGTCTGGCCTGGGGGGAAGTGGACTTTGTTGTAGGGGGTTGGGTTTTTGAATTTTTGTAAAATTATATACATGTTTCTGATAGTTTTTTTTTTACTGTTGTATTATTGTAAGGTGATGTGATTCTCTGAGATTTTTTGTCAGCCGCCCAGAGTCGCTATGTGAGTGGGGTGGCATAAAAGTTGAACAATTAAATTAAATTAAAATTAAATTACCAAGTTTTTAACAAACCAACCTAATGAAAATTCTTTTAAAATACAAGGATTTTTGGTTGCAGGAAGAATTTGTCATCACTTTAAATTTTCTCTTTCTCCCAGGAGCTGAGAACTGCTATCAATATATGAAGGGATCTATCTAATTGTTAGTCCCAACTGAAGTAGATCCATTGGCTCAACAATCCATAAAGTCAACAGGGCCAAACTTCACAACAAATCTGAATAACAACCAGAGATCTGCTATCATCAGTTGTAAAAAGCCACATTGATTTGTCTACTTATCTGCTATGCTAGCCACCCATTGTGTGCTTCTGTTCCTCATGTAATTGAAGCCATGAAGTCTCACTCATATGTCTGACAAAGTGGACTTGATCCACAAAAGCGAACATTAAAATACAGCAGTTAGTCTTTAAGGTGCGACAACATTTTTTGTCTTTTTGTTTTGCTTTGCTTACTCTCTAATATGCTTGCACAGAATAATATGGCTACCATTTCAAAAATCATCCTACTTAGTTTCACAGGCATAGGACAAATGGCAAAACCTTTGGAAGCAAATCACTTCATTAACAATCACCATAAACCAGGAGTTCTCAAACTTTTAAAGCCAGGGGCCAGGTCACGCTCCCTCAGACAGCTTCGGGGGCTGGGCAGCCGTTTTGCCTTTCCTCCATTTTGCCTTTCCTCCATCACATGGGACTTCCTGGTGTGGTGGAGGCGGTGGGGGACACATCTGCCCTGTGGGTCACATCTGCCCCATAGGCTGCAAATTGAGAATTCCTGCCATAAACATTACGAGTTGCATATTAACTTGTATCACTTGGCACACAACTGATAATGCTGATGTCAATTTTTTTTAATTGGGGCAATTTGCCTTGAAAAGTTATGTCACTTGCACAGCCACACAAGAGGATTTTGGCCATCAAATCCTTTGGACATAAGTGTAAGTGTTAATTTACCAAAGTTTCATTCATTCAGTAGGTCCACTGTAGTTGGACTAATTGATTTATATCCTAAAAACACACAGTTTTACTTTCACAAAACTCTAACAGATAGTTTTGACAGCATAATACTAACTATATCCCATGGTTACCTACTGGAAATTGCTATTAAGCAGTGTTTTGAACTTAGTTCTTTTTAGATGTATATGTTACAATGCACTGATTTTTTTTCTTCTTGGTCAATTTACAGCATACTTTCCAACTGGTGGCTCTGAGCATTGTTTGTTTCCTAACAGGCTAAGTTTGCCTACCCAACAATAGGGGTGTGTGTCAATCAGATTTTTCAGACTTCCATTCCTCGCAAACATTGGGGCAAATGTAAGGGGCTACAGTGGCTCAGTGGTTAAGAAGCCCACCTTGTTAGCTGGAAGGCTGACAAGTTTGTAGTTCGAGACCTGGGTACTGCATGATGGATTAAGCACCCATCTCTGCCACAGCTCCTGCCAACCTAGCAGTTCAAAAGATAACTACAACAACAACAACAACAACGATGATGATGATGATGATGATGATGATGATACAAGTCGATAAATAGGGTGGGAAAAGATATTGGGGGGCATAAAAGGAGCCTCGTTCCGGCATCCCCTGAGTGGAGTTTCTCCAGCAAAAATACTTTCAACCCACAATAATTTCTGAATAATAATAATAATAATAATAATAATAATAATAATAATAATAATAATAATAATAATAATAATAATAATAATAATAATAATAATAATAATAATAATAATAATAATAATAATAATAATAATAATAATAATAGGGACAACTTCCTTTTCAAAAAAACAGGAAGAAAAGCCAGCTAGATATTTTCCAGGTGAACCCTATTATGAATATGTAGATGTGAATCCATTAGTTGGAACTCCCAAAATGGAGAATTCTGAGAGCTGAAATCCAAAAAAATCCAAAAGGCACACCTTCACTCAACAGCACCTGTTACAATACAGCACTACTTACTTTGAAGTTCAGAAGGTTAGAGGTAAAATCACATCAAGTTCCTCAGGTAGTGCTCTCTAATGCTTTAGACATAACTTGTGGTACCTTCCTCCAAATCAGGGTTATCGTGGTTCTATAAATGTATTAGATACATTACTAAATGAAGAAACCCATTACATTTCACAAATCACATAACCATCTTAGTAAAATGCCTATCTCAATATTTAATCATAGGCTGTGGTTCGCAATTTGTCTTACTTTTTCCAAGTCATTAACAATTATGTTAATGGATCCTAACATTGACCCTTTTGAGTTCTCTGCAGTTTTCTTGCCACTAATTCTCCCCTGCCCTATAATTTCTACTCAATTTGCTTTGTAGCAGATCAGAAGGAACTCCAATTTTCCAGTTACTTCATCTGCTGTTTATTTCTTTTTATGTTTTTGTGTTTAGTACAGAAATTGAAGTAGGAATAAGAATTGATTCTACTAGCTTACAATTTAATCTTACAGCACAATGTAGGCTGCATAGGCTGCAGCAGACTGAACATGATTTACCCCTCGTAGTGTTTCATAACTTTTATCTGGCTAAGAGAAACGGTTAGAAAATATTTTTGGAAACATGGCTTCTTTAAGGCTTAAATCTCCCCATCCATACATTGTATACATGATGAGGCCATGGTGGCTTAGTGGATCTTGCACGACAAGAGAGTGAGAACCTCAGAGAAAGAAGGAAGTCCATCTTTAGTGGGTTTCTCATTGGAGTGACAGATAGCTCTGCCTCCCTTGGTCTTCCAACATTGATTTGACAAGCAACTTTTCCAAACTGTCATGTGTTTTGAGTGTCAGTGCTGCTGTGCAGTTGAACCAGGGTGTGTGTGCACAAAGAGTATGAAATTGAGGGCCACATAACACAAGGAGATGGAAAGAACTGCCCAGAGAGTGATGGGTAACATGCTCAACAGCAAGTAGGCCCAGCATCAGTTGTTTGTATAAGCATGGGCTTATTGCCTCTGAACAATACTCATCTTTTTGAAAAAATGGAAAACTTTTAAATTCAGTTGGTTATGGGTGCTCATTTATAAAAATACACCAAAAATAGATTACTTCTTTCAGCAGCAAAAATTGTGTTTATTCATATGTTTAGCATCAGAGCAGCAAGGAAAAAAAAAGCTCTGTTTTATTTCTCAAGTTGTGGTGGTGCTACATTTTTAAACAAGTTTAAAATGCAGAACTACACATGCTGATGGCTTGGGATTGCTGTTTTGTTTTGTGTTGCTTAGAACTGGGAAATGTACTTTTTGACTGCTTCTTTGCTATAATATATTGAAAACGTTGAAGCGGTTGTAAAGGATGGGATGGCAGTGATGTGGTTGGAGATAAAAAAAATTATTTTTGTCTGGAAACTAAAATCACACAACTGCACAGTTGGTGATGAGCAAAACTGGTGTCACTTTAATTGTACAGATCCCAAGCTGCCTTGTTTCCCAGTCATGTACAAGAAGTATGTTGGGGAGACAATTCCAACCTGTGGCATGGTGCAAAACAGATTTCCTCAGTCTAATGTCCACAACATGGCTGATGCTCATGATTAGGTGGGTAAAGGCCAGGATAAAGTGATAATTAATCCTACATATGAGTATGGAATTACCTCACAGTGTTTCAGTAGTTTGGCTTCAAGTGAGCCTTTTAATCATCCATTAGGCTTGCCATTATTGTACCTGTAAGTACCCCATTACTAGATCAATTAATGTCAAGTAATTTAAGAACAGAGGAATTAAAATTTACACATTGGTGCTCTGATCATTATTTTAAAAAAAACATGAAGAAATGTGAGCAATGGAGTGGGAAGAATAAGAAGTGTAGCTGCCACTCCATTAGAATTTTTTATTCTAATTTTAATCCTATATTGCACTCTCCATACCTTATTATATATTATACTAGCTAATTACCTGGCCTTGCCCGGGTTGTTTTTGTCCTTGAAAGTAAGGATGATGTGGCTTGACTGCGGTTTTACTTTTCCACACGGCGGCATCCCCAGCCTGTAAATGTTAAGTTTTGTCAGTGAAAGGAGGCTGCAGCTTGACAGAATTGTAGATTGATGGGCAGGAAACCACACCACTGAAGAAAGCTGTGGCCGCAAATCACAGCCACAGCTTTCTTTAGCAGTGGCATCTCCCGGCAGAAAATTCAAGCTGCTGGCTTGGCTGTTCTGTGCATGCACAGTACTGCTGTTTAATTGCTGCTTCTCCAGCCTGTGGGGGTGTTCCCTTTTCATCCCACTTTGGGGGGCATAAACCCACAAATGGGTTTTGGGACCCCCACAGTGTTGATCTCGAAAGCCCAAGGTATGTATGTGCAAACTTTCAGCGAGATTGGTCCAGGGGTGTGGGTTCCTTTGGAGCCCTCTATCTCCTGGGAAAGCGGGCATTAAAGGGAAGAGACAATGAGCCAATTGGCTTCATATATTTGCATACAACATAAAGAGGATATTTCCATGGTTTTCTCTTAAACACAGAGTTAAAAAAAATTAAATTGAGGCACACAAGGCTAAGACAGTAGACAATTAACTGATATAGGTGTAAAAAACAGTTCCATGAAAATCTCCATCATATGAAATGCTGTCGCAGCAGAGAATGGGGAAAGAGATTTAAAATAGTATTATCACAGTAAGGCTGCTGCCTTCTTCCCTGTGAGGGGCAGCAGACGTGCTAAGGGGAGTGCCTAGTGGGTGGTTCTTCCTCAACCTGGGGGAGCCCATCACTCCTCCCTGGTTCTGGTGGCTCCTCTTCTTCTAGGCTCTTCAATGTGCCTGGAAATTGGGGAGGAGGTGGTTTGGCCTGGTGGGGAGAGGGGTGCGACCCAAAATTTCCCTTATTTTCATTTCTAAAACTTGACAAGTATGTGCTTGACCCCAGTTAGATTGCACCAGATGGATAAAAATAAAAATAAAATGTGTTGGAGATGTAAAAATACACTGGGAATGTATGAACATATGTGGTGGAGTTGTAATGTGGTAAAAGATTTTTGGGAAAGAATTGAGAAGGAAATTTGCAGTATCATGGGGGTGAGACTTAAATTGGGGCCGAATACTGCTTTGTTGATTGACATGGATAATATGAATTTAGATGTTGATACAAAAGAGCTATTTGCCACAATGTTGACAAGTTGACAATGTATTGCAAGAAATTGGAAAAATTATGTAACTTTGAAAATCGAAGACTGGTATAAGGAAATGTGGGATCTTGCATTGAATGATAAGTTAACATGGGAACTGAATAGAAAGGGGTATAATTAAAGAAAATAGATTTTGGGAAATATGGCAATTATTTGTGGACAAAATAGGTTGAAGGTGAAGGGGATGGGCCAGTACCAGATCAAACGAGTTTTTGGAAACAGTGAAGACCACTGTGATATCCCGCATCCTCCAGAGCATTGTACACACTGTACAATGTACACTGGGTGTGTATTATGGATTTGTGTTTATTATATTTTTTTATTATTATATTTTTGTTTTGTTTTGGTTATGTAGAATTATGGTAGTACTGTAATAGTTAATTAGCTTCTGTTAGATTAAAGAAGGTAGCCATAAATAGTTATAAGTATATATAAATGAGTATAGAATTGGATATTTGAAGTAAATAAGAAATAGATAACATAGTAAATGTAAGTTTTATGTTGTATACAATGTATTGGAATATATTTACTGAGATACAATGAAGGGTCAGGAGGTACTACATTGCTAAAGTAGTACTTTTTTGTATTTGCATTGTAGAGATTTTTTTTGTTCTGTCTTTATTTTGCTATATTTTTTTGAAATTTTAATAAAAAATATTTTTAAAAAGCATTAGGAAAATGGCCAAAAGTTCACTCCTCTTTCCAAATGATATTTGCATAGAGACATTCAGACTCCCAAGGAGATTGCAGAGGGCAAAATATGATTTCCCCTTTGTTGGGCCAAGGGAAGGGGGAAATAGGGAAGGGAAGTGACGATGCACTTGGGACATTTTTCAAATAGTGACAATTATTTCAACAAGAAGGCAGCTCAGAGGGCATAGATCTAGTATAAAGTCATCGGTTTCATGTATATGGAGGGACATCAATTAATGTTTGGTGTTGTGACTGCAACTGTAAGCAACATGAGAACCCAATAAAATTTAAAAACAAAATGGCTACACTGACAGCAGGCTGGCTGAACCATATCTAGTAAAACATGCAGGATTTATAATTGGCCTGTGAAGCAAAAATATTGTCTCAAATTGCACCAGGAAATTTAGTAACACCAACGTGGCTTCTGGGGCTCTTTGTATCTTGGCTCACCGAAACTGGTGAAAGCTAGGAAAGCTAGCGAAACACATCATATTGCTCTTATCAATTAACAAAAAGTTGTATTATGAAAGATTTTACAAACTTTTGGCTAAGCAAATTTCTCTATGTGTATATTTCAGGAAGATCACTCTAGGTCAGTGGTGGCCAATCTTGATGCTCCAGCTGTTCTTGGACTTCAATTCCCGGAAGCCCAAGTCAGCACAACTGCTGATCAGGGCTTCTGGGAATTGAAGTCCAAGAACAGCTGGAGCACCAAGGTTGCTGTTATGTATGTAAGTATGCATGTTCATTATACTGTAAAGGCAAGAATGTAACCACTCCAGATACAAACGATACCAGCTGTAAAGGAACGCGAGCAGACAGCCCATAGAGGGCAGCTGCGAGCGTTCAGCCTCACATGGTTCACATTGCTCAATCACGGACAGCCGCGGGAAAACCTTCCCCGCATTCAGCAGCAGAAGAAAGAGGCGTGCCTGGGCGAGGCCACGCCGGTAGCAGCCAATGAGCTACCGTGCTACAAGATTCAAATGTAGAGAGCTACTGTATATATTGAGATGTATCACCGCCATTACCTCATGCTTCACTGGAACATCATGCAATAAACCTGTGTTAAACCAACCTTTCGGTTGTCCGGTTGTCTTTGGTCCCATACACTAAATTGGCGACGAAGGTGGGATATGGCTGCCCACGGGACCAAGACATGCGCCGGCTACGAGATCAAGAAGCCGGGAGACTTGGAGCTGTTTGAGATAGACTTCAACGCAGCGCTGGTGGAGCTCGAAGTCTCCGATGAGGCCAAAAAGAGGGCCATTTTCGTCCGCATGCTCGGACACGAGACCAAGAGGACCTTGGTGGACCTGATCGCGCCGAGGAAGGTGGGCGACCTCAAAGCTACAGAGCTCCTGGCGGCGTTGCGCGCCCATCTCCGGCCAGCAATAGCGATGTTCCCCGCTCGGAGCGCGTTCTGGAGGCGAGTCCAGGCACCCGGGGAATCGGTCGATGAGTTCGCCGCGGCCCTGCGGTTGGCCGCCGGCCCATGCAAGTGGGAGCTCCCCGACATCACCCTCCGGGACTGCCTGCTCTGCGGTCTGAGGGACACAGAGACTCAGCGTGCGCTGATGAAAAGGGAGCCGCCTCCCACGTGGCAACAAGTCCTCGACACGGCACAGGCCGCGGAGGCCACTACTGCCGGGGTGCACGAGCTTCAGGACTGGCGCCCGAAGCCCGCAAAGGCAGAGAGCTCGGTGCGCGCGGCCCGGCGAGTTTCGGACTCGTCTGCGGAGAGCGGCGACGACGAGGACGTCCGGAGGGTCTAGAGAGAGGGCCGGCGCTGCGACGGCTGCGGCGCCGCCCACGCCCGCGCCAAATGCCCGTTCCGCAAGGCCGAGTGCCACAACTGCGGCCGGCGCGGGCACATCGCCAAGGTCTGCCGGAAACGGCGCGAGGCCACCAGGAGTTCTCCAGACCGCTCGGCGAGGCAGGACCGCACCACGAGGCAGGACCGCACCACGAGGCCAAAGGACGGCACCCGGACCACGAGGACGCGGGACGGAGTAGGGCGCATCTCCGACGACAGCGAGGACGACGCGCCGGTCTGCAGCGTTTCCACGGAGCACCCCCGTTACTTCGTTGAGGTAGTAATACAAGGGGCCCCTGTTAGAATGGAGGTGGACTCGGGTTCGTCATACTCCATTATTTCCCAGGGGGAGTTCATGAAAATCGCCCCCCGCGTGCGGCCCAAGCTCAAGGCGTTGAGGGCCACACTGAAGGACGTGCAAGGGAACCGCATCCCAGTGTTGGGGGTTGGGAAGTTCCGGGTCCAGTTTAAAAAGCACACCGCAACGCTTCCCCTAGTCATCCTCAAGGGAGGTAAATGCAGCCTCCTCGGGACTCAATGGTTCCAGCCCCTGGGGTTGTTCATTGGGGGGGTACACGCCGTGGAAGCACACCCCGCCGGGACTGATCCAATACAGAGCGTGTGCGACGCGCACCCCGAGGTTTTTAAAAAGGGGCTCGGGAAATTCAAGGGCCCCCCAGTGACTTTCGACCTGGACCCTGGAGTACGTCCAATCAGACTTAAACCGCGCAGAGTGCCCTTCGCACTAAAGGACAAAATAGAGGCGGAGTTGGACAAATTGGTGGGCCAGGGGATTCTTGCTCCTGTTGATTCTGCGGAGTGGGAAACTCCAATTGTAACAGCGCTCAAGGCCAACGGGGAGGTCCGCATATGCGCTGATTACAAGTGCACCATCAATAAGGCGATCCGCCCTAATGCGTATCCGGTGCCGGTAGTCAGCCACTTGTTGGCCAGGTTACACGGGGGGAGGTGTTTCGCTAAACTCGACCTGGCCCAAGCCTACCAGCAACTCCCGGTGACCCCCGCCGCAGCAGCTGCGCAGACCATAGTCACCCACAAAGGGGCGTTCCAGGTATCGCGCCTACAATTCGGCGTGAATTCGGCGCCCGGGATCTTCCAGTCACTTGTGGAATGCCTCCTGAAGGGGTTAGAGGGGGTGTTACCCTACTTTGATGACGTATTGATTACAGGGGGGAGCCGGGCCGAATTAGCAACTAGGTTGGGAAAGGTCCTGACAATATTCGAAAAGGCGGGGTTGCGGTTGCGGAAAGACAAATGCGTCTTCTTCGCTACAGAGGTTGAGTTCCTAGGGTTCCGTGTCACTCCCGAGGGAATAAGGCCAGCCCAATCCAAGGTAGCCGCCATCAAGAAGGCCCCTCGCCCCACATCCAAGCCCGAGTTGCAGTCGTTCCTTGGACTGCTCAACTTCTACCACTCCTTCCTCCCGCGGAAGGCAGCCGTGGCAGAACCGCTACACAAATTGTTAAAAAAGGACGAGGCATGGAAGTGGGGCGACGACCAGGAGAAGGCTTTCAATGACCTGAAGCGACTCCTGGCATCAGATGCCGTACTGACCCACTTCAATCCCAAACGCCCAGTGGTCCTGATATGCGATGCATCCCCGGTGGGGGTGGGGGCGGTGTTATGCCACGTGCTGGAGAACGGTAGGGAGGCCCCGATAGCGTTCTACTCTAGGTCCTTGTCCCAAGCAGAGAGGAACTATGCTCAGACAGACAGAGAAGCACTAGCAATAATTGCGGGGACCAAGAAATTTCATGATTTTGTGTACGGCCGCCCCTTCACCATAGTGACTGACCATAAGCCTTTGTTAGGCATTTTCACCGCAGATAAGCCCACACCCCAAATCCTGTCCCCGAGAATGCTCAGGTGGGCCATTTTTCTCAACGCGTATCAGCACGCGTTGGTATACCGGCCCGGGAGGGAGATCAGCCATGCCGACGCTCTGTCGAGGTCCCCCATTCCCCGGGATTGCTGCCACGTGGACAAAGTAGAGAGGGACCATCAGGTCTTAATGATAGAGGTTCTAGACTCCCCTCCAGTAGTACCGGCCGACATCGCCAAAGCGACAGGCAAGGACAAAACGCTGGCCACAGTCTGCTCCTGGGTACAGAAAGGGTGGCCCGTGTCTTCCCCAGCAGCGGAATTCGACACATTTTTCAAAAAGAAACTAGAGTTGTCCCTAGAGAGGGGTTGCCTTTTGTGGGGACAGCGGGTAGTAATCCCCACGCCTCTCCGGCCGAGGGTGCTTAAACTGCTGCACGTCAGCCACCCGGGGATCGTCCGCTCAAAGGCGCTGGCCCGCAGTTACTTTTGGTGGCCCCAGCTAGACGCCGACATCGAACACATGGTCAGCACTTGCGAAGCGTGCCAAAGCTCAAGGCCAGAAGAGGCTCGCTCGCCACCTAGGGAGTGGGACACGGCAAGGGGGCCCTGGTCCCGGGTACATGTAGACTTTGCTGGCCCGTTCAGGGGAACGCTTTTCCTCCTCGTGGTGGACGCGTTCTCCAAGTGGTTGGAGGTCATTCCAGTCTCAAGCACCTCCTCGGCCACAACAATCAAACAGTTAAGGAGGGTCTTCTCCACGTTCGGTTTACCCGACACCCTCGTCAGCGATAACGCCAGCTGTTTCACGTCCGCCGAGTTCGGGGCATTCATGGAGCGCAACGCCATTCGGCACGTCACCTCTGCCCCCTTTCACCCGGCCACCAACGGCCAAGTAGAGCGCCTCGTGCGCACCACGAAAGACGCGCTACTGCGCATGGGCCCCGGAGACCTCGACCTGAAATTGTGCCAATTCCTGCTAAGATACAGGGTCACCCCACTAGCGTCAGGGTACTCCCCCGCAGAGCTGTTGATGCGCAGGAAGCTGGCCACGGGAATCTCCAAGCTAGACCCCACGAGAGTAGAGGACAAAGGGCGGAACATAGGGGTGGAACCCACAAAGAGTTTCAGCGTAGGCGCCCCGGTGCATTGCAGGAACTACGCCAGCGCGGGGCCAGCCTGGGTGCCGGGCACCGTAGTAGAACAAACCGGCCCCGTCTCATACCGCGTAGAAACCAGTACAGGCTTCCTGTGGAGGCGACACGTGGACCAACTCAGGCGCAGGGTCCCCGGAGAGCAGGACGGAGACGAGAATAGCATCGAATCAGCGTTAGGGTACTCCCCCACCCGCTTAACCCAAGGGGGAGGAAAAGGGGAGCATGGGTCCCCCACCAAGGGGGGAGGAAAGGGAATCGATCCACAGAAATCTTTTGCGGGAGTCCCCGAAGAAATGGAAGAGCCCTGACCACACACATACCCCGCGGGAGTTTCCCCGAAACACAGATGCCCATAGAAGTTTAGACGTTGATTTACAGTACCAGGGGGAGTTAGCGGAGTGGTCCCCCACCCGTCCTAGCGAAAAGAGGGGTTTCAGTTCAGCCCCTGGTACCTCCAGTCCCAGTAGCCCCTGTGAGTTAGAATGCGATATAGCGCCACTTTCCCGGAGACCGACACCCCCAAGACGGGAGGCATCAGCGAGTCCGCCCACCACAGTCTCAAGGTCCCCCGAGCAGGGATCAGAAGGTAGCCGAACCGCAAGGGCAACCTCATCGGTTCCGCGGTTCACAATAGGTGGATCCCCGAGGTCAGAGAGCAACAGGCAGGGGTTCACCTCCCAACTATTCATTCCCTTCCCATCCCCGGGCGCGAGGCAGGCACGGACGCCCCACGGAGCCACTAACGAATCCCCGTTTCCCGTTGCAGGACAAGCACCCGCGGAGTCAGGGATCACAGGCTCTCCAGTACTAGGTCAGACGCAAGCGCGTCCCAAGCGCACGTGCGGCAAGCCACAATGGTTGCGGGACTTCGTCCCATCCTAGGGGGGAGGGATGTTATGTATGTATGTATGCATGTTCATTATACTGTAAAGGCAAGAATGTAACCACTCCAGATACAAACGATACCAGCTGTAAAGGAACGCGAGCAGACAGCCCATAGAGGGCAGCTGCGAGCGTTCAGCCTCACATGGTTCACATTGCTCAATCACGGACAGCCGCGGGAAAACCTTCCCCGCATTCAGCAGCAGAAGAAAGAGGCGTGCCTGGGCGAGGCCACGCCGGTAGCAGCCAATGAGCTACCGTGCTACAAGATTCAAATGTAGAGAGCTACTGTATATATTGAGATGTATCACCGCCATTACCTCATGCTTCACTGGAACATCATGCAATAAACCTGTGTTAAACCAACCTTTCGGTTGTCCGGTTGTCTTTGGTCCCATACACTAAAGTTGCCCACCCCTGCTCTAGGTGCTTGAAAGTGCCTAATAGTCTGTCATGTTGCTCAGTTCCTTTTTCTACCAAGAGAGATAAAGTGGGTGGGGGAGTGCAGGAGCAATTAGTCTCACTATCTTTCATCTAGGCACAGCCTGTCCTGGTGACGGTATCCTTTCCCTGTGAGGAAAAGTGCTACGACCCGAGGAATGCCAAACCAAGATGTCCCACATTTGGCCAGTGACATAAATATGTAGCAATGCAGCCAAATGTCTTGTGACAGCTCTTCCGATTCCAAGCCCATCAGATGACAGAGAGAATGATTTCTGTAATTAGTTTTAGGCATAAGACACCCAAGTCAGCTCTATTAAGGCATTTTTGTGTGTGGAGACTATCTGACATATACTGTAATACATTTGGCTAGTTCATCTGCCCACCTTCCCATTTGGATAAAGCCTTTGAAACACAGAGTGTGTGAATAGAGGAACTACTACATTATTGTTTCCAGACTTGGGAAGCTGCAAAGATACAATGGGCTAATTCTTATCCAAAATGTCTCACTGGAGTGCAATTACCATTCAAAGGCTTACATAAACAGGCCTTCTTCTCCCTCCTTCTCCTCCTTCCTTCCTTTCTTTCCTTGTGTAGCTAAATCAAGATTTTCTTGATTTCCCTTCTGAGCTGAACCTCAGCCTCTCACATTTGTGAACTAAAAAGCAGATGGAAACAAATTCATTGTATGAGATCAAAAACAGGAACCCTGGCTGCACGAAAATGTCTCATTACTGATCTTCCATTTTGATATTCACAACAGGAAAGGAGTAGCTGCTCTTTTGCGCAGCTTGGAAAAGTTTTTGTCTGGGATCCCAGTTTCTGAAATCAGTCCAATATGCCAGGGATGATTCTGGGAATTATAGTCAAAACATTACCTTTCCAAACTATCCTTTTTTTGTGGGGGAGGGCGAGGAACTATTTTTGCTGGGGGGGGGGGGCAACCTTGAAAAGGGCCCTGCTCCTAAGAAAAGGGCCTGCATTTCTTTTGCGGTTTGGGGGGGATTGCAGATTGGGGGGGGGTAGAGACTACAATTTTGCTAAAAGAGCATATGAAGGTGTGAGAATTGCATCAAATGGGAAAAAGCAAGCTGGAAACAAGTGAAATTTAATTTCTATTAACGAAGACTACTCATTCCTTCTAATTTTAAAATTATTTTTACTGTATTAAAACATGTAATAACACACCAATTACAATAAATACACTACTGAAATGTCAATGAATAATTTATTATTAATAAATGTCATATTAATTTTAAATACATATACATACACACATACACTGTATATATACACACACACACAGAGTATATATATATATATATTCACCAATGTCTTGTTTTTTTACCGTTTTTTTGCTATATACCTTTATGTTTTAAATCATAGTCATTTCTTATCATTTCTGGGCCCCATACTGAACAATCCTATTGGGGCTCCACACACACACAGAGATCGCAAATCAATGTATGCAACTAGGAAGTTGAACATCTACTTTACAACAACATTTTCAGTAGGATATGGTATAGTGCAAGTAAAAAAACCATAAATATTTATTTACAACTATCTTAGATAACATGCTTATATTTAGCAGACCAATGTAAAGCCTGCAAAATAATAATAATAATTCCAACCTAAAATTCACTATCCTAAGCATTTCAAAAAATGTCCTGAGCAAGATAACTTTTTACAAAGTTGGGCTTCTAAGCCAATCTGCTTACTTAAATAAAGACTCCATTCAGTGCTATTCAGCAGACTGGGTGGAGGAGTATGTGGGTACAGTACATGTAATAGATATACCTGTAAAACAGCCATTAGTGGATGAATCCACTAACTTGAAGAGGTAGTCCCTTCTTTGCCATTGCACATGTCCACAGTTTATTAGGTAAAGGTAAAGGTTGCCCTTGCTTGAAAGCCCGTCATATCCGACTCTAGGATTCAGTGCTTATATCTGATTACAGCCAAAGAACCAGTGACCTTGATCCACAAAAGCTCACATTAAAATACAGCAGTTAGTCTTTAAGCCTTGCTTGAAAGCCAGTTATATCCAACTTTAGAGTTCAGTGCTCATCTCTGATTACAGCCAAAGAGCCAGCGCTGTCTGCATTTGCAGATGTTTCCATGGACATGTGGCAGGCATGACTAGACACTAGAGTGCACAGAACGCTATTTACTTTCCTAATGATGAGCTCCCATCATCCATCCCAGCTTTTGCCAACCTAGCAGTTCGAAAGCAAGAAATTGCAGGTAGATAAATAAGGATATCTACTTGCAATTTCTTGCTTTTGAACGTCTAGGTTGGCAAGAGCTGGGACTGAGATGGGAGCTCATCATTACACACACACACACACACACACACAAACACACACACACACACACACACACACACACACACACACACACACACACACACACACACACACACACACACACACACACAC
This sequence comes from Bradypodion pumilum, assembly GCA_035047305.1. Classification (NCBI taxonomy): domain Eukaryota; kingdom Metazoa; phylum Chordata; class Lepidosauria; order Squamata; family Chamaeleonidae; genus Bradypodion; species Bradypodion pumilum. Next base: position 137,735,001 of record JAWDJD010000004.1, read on the forward strand.
ACACACACACACACTCCCCCTCATTCCAACCTCCGGGTTGGAGAGATAGGCAGGATATCTCTCAATACCATTTCCAGGGAATCCTAAGCACATACCTGTCAACCTGCGGCTCCAGAAAAAACGGGACCTGCACAGATCGCTTGTGCGCGGGTCGCTTTCCACGCATGCGTGGAAGCGCTACGCCGCTTGCGCAGCCCCTACGCAAGCAGCGTAGTGCTTCCACGCATGCGTGGAAGGGTTTTACACTTGTGTAGAACCACGCATGCATGGAAAGCGTTTCCCCCCGCTGCCAAATTACGGGTTTTTGGCAGCGCGGGACAGGTTATGACGTCAATCGACGTCAAATTCCAAGGTTATCCCGGACAAATCGGGATGGTTGACAGGTATGCCTAAGCAGGTGAAGGCATCTGCTTGGGAATCCCCTGAAGCAAATGGTGAGCCACTGTGTGAGACAGAATGCTGGACTGGATGGACTGTGGCCTGTTCCAGCAAGGCTGTTCTTATGTTCTTATTCCACCCTCATTTTACACACACACACACACACACACACACACACACACACACACACACACACACACACACACACACACACACACACACACCTCCCCCCATCCCCACCCCTAACCCACAGAGAGAGAAAGAGGAAGAGAAGAGACTCACTGGAGGTGCAGCTTCACCTCCACGACGAGTAGTTGAAGCCACGCTCCCGGCCTCCATCCTTCCTGCGCCACCTGGGGAAGTGGAGCCGCTGCTTCGTCCACCCACTGCCCTGCCTCCGCCGCTTGCCCAGAGCAGCGTGGCTAGTAGGGGGAACTTGCCCGGCATGCTTCTTCCAGAATCCTTAGCTCATCTGTACTTCCTGCATGCGGCCTTCGGCAATGCCTCCCACAGACACGAGCCTCGCCCGGGCCTGAAGCCCGCATGGTCTCTTCTGGACCAAGACCGGCATGCCTCATGGTCAAGGCTTCAGCCCACGAGGTGTGCTGGTCCCGGTCTGGAAGAGACCACACACCGGGGCTGCTTCGCACCTTCGGGCTTCGGCCCTGGGCAAGGCGAGTGTGGGGGGCATTGCCAAAGGCTGCATGCAAGAATGGATTCAGGAAGAAGTGTGCATGCCCGGCAAGTTTCCCCTACTAGCCACACCACTCTGGGTCGGAGCCCTCTGGTAGTGGCGGGGCATGTGCAGTGGCGCCACGCTTTAAAAAAGTAAAAATATTTTTTTATTTTTTTAAAAAAAAATTAACACAGTGCCATCAGGGAGCCTTCCTCCAAAAGGACCCGCCGTGGTTGCGTGGCAAATCTGGGGAGGGGGGGGTAATTGCCCCCCCTGCCCCCTACTTCCAATGCCCCAAGAGAGGAATACCAGTGCAAGGGCAAATTTCCACCATTTCTTTCATTTATCCCATCATTTATCCTTTTCCTTGTATCATTGTTTAATCCCCACATTGACTAAGGTCAAATTTCTCCCCTCCATTCATCACACTCAAATCCTTTTCTGGTGTCCCTTCTAAACTGGGGAAGTAGGAATTGGTAGGTATACAAAATATAGAGGCCAATATACACTGCTTGCAGTGATGTGGAAGGGCAGTCATGTCAGTGTTCTCCTGCCTCAGCATGTTGCCTGGATTGGGCCCATTCTCATACTGGTAGTAAGACTGGCAAATGCAACTAATTATGCAACAGGAAGCTTCCTGGAGTGTGTGGGGCATAGGGTTGCCATAATTCTCTCCCACAAAACCGGGACAAAAGTATATTTGACAAAATAGGTTATCTACAAAATAACCTTTTTAAAAACAAACATAATATAATGACAGCTATAAAACACTTTCACATTAAATATATCAATACATAAATGAATTTATTTACAACAGTAAATTCTTACTGTAAGATGATCTGTTGTACTTTGCAGTCAACTCTTAATGTCCTCAGTTCCAGGAAACACACTGGTCACACTTATCAGGCAGTGGTGTGAGGCAAGGACGTTAAGATTTGTCTCCAGGTATGCTCCAACTCCAATGTGGCAGGAAATTGCTTGTTTGATTGTGAGAGTTTGAATTTATTTTAATGGTGTGTTATAATACACAATCAGTAAGTTTTTAAAATCTGGGACTTTAGCATGATTTTTATTGAACTACCCGGGACAATTTTTCTGACCTTGAATCTGGGACAATCTTGGTTTCCCGGGACATATGGCAACCCTAGTGGGGCATTTCCACAATTGATGTTCCACTTCACGTTGTGGTAGCACAACATGACTCATCAAATTCTCCCCTTGACACTTGAAAGGCTGCAGACAAGCACTACTGAATCCAGTGAGGCTTGTAAGGAAAATGGGAGTGGGCTTGTACTGTAAAACTTGTATAGTAATGTGTTTTTATATACACAGGCATAATTTGTGGCACTCCAGATGTTGCTGAACTGGCACCCCTATTATTACCCAACATTGGCCAGGCTTGCTAGAGCTGATGGGAGGTTACCAGTGCTGAGGAGGCAACAGGGTCCCCAGCTCTGTTTTATATCCTGCCTATCTTATAGAATCATGTACACTATGGTTGGACCATAGTGTTTGTGTGATGTTTTTGTCCTACAGTTTCTGTACTTCTTAGCCCTAAAGTTAGTGATAGTACAAGGTTTCTTGCCAGAACTGAGTCATCCCAGGCCCAACCTGTCAGTCTAACCTTTAGGCCATACTGGATACATAAGAAGTGCATCAGTAAACAATGATTGTTTTCCCTACAGTTTCATGTATTCCAGGAAGTTTTCAGTAGGCCATAATTCTGGCAGAAAAGTGTGATTCATCCCTAAGCAGCCATTCTCCTTTTAATTGTTCACTGAGGAGCACTGGGAACACTTAATTCACATGAAAATTACCAGTCACGAAAACCAGAAGAGGAACTGGGCCAGAGATGGGAACTCACTCCATCGTGCAGCACTGCTGTACTGCAAGAAAAAGGTTGTGAGTTTGATCCTGATCAGGGCTCAAGGTTGACTCAGCCTTCCTTCCTTCAGGGTTGGTAAAATGAGGAACCAACATATTGGGGGCAAAATGCTAATTAACTCATGAACCACCCAGAGAATGCACTAAGCTTTGCTCCCAAGAAGCCACTTTATGGTGGCTGTTATAACCAATTACCATTTTATAGGCATACCTGTCAAGCTTCAGGAAATTTCTGTCAAACCTCTGTATTTTACACTCTTTCCCCCCTCATCCCATATTAGTTAGACTGCAATTAGACTGGAGTTAGACTGGAGGCCAGCACAGGATAAGCATAGCTGTCCAGATTCCTGTTTTGGCTGGGAAATTTCCCTTATTTGACAGAAATTTCCCAAAACTTAACAGGTATGTTTTATAGGATACAATAGGGAAAACAGTTAAACAAAAAGTCTCTATTAGTTTTAAATGTAAAATGAGGCATCTGTTTATCAGAACAGATCATTTTTCAAAGAAACTTTCAAAAAAGGATGGTTACATGATATCTTTTGCTTTTCTTCTCCTTCAGTGAGAGTTATATCTCTGTTTCTTTGGGCCTAAGCTACATGCTGTGTTAACCATGCAACATGCAATGTAGGATCACTTAATTTACATTCATAGCTACAAGCCAGACAGTACAACTATCTACTACCACAAAAGTACAGTAATACCTCATACAAAGACCGCTTCATACATCGAATTCATACAACATCGCCTAATTCCTTGAAAAAGGTTGCCTCATACAAAATTGCTGCGACTTTGTATGAGGTATTGGGGTTTTTCCCAGGTTGCATTGTGCCTGGGCAGTATAAAAGGCCGGACACATGCATGCATTGCTCTTGCGGGTTTTGCACAAGGCAAAGAGTGTTTAGGAGTGGTTTTGAGTGCGATTTTAGATTTTTTTTGAATTTTTTCATCAGAATTTTTGGAAGCATCCCTGGGATTTTTGCAGCATTCTTCAGGTTCTTGGACCATTCTTTGACACAGTGGAAAGGTAAGTAAATGAGGTTTTCTGTTTCTGATCGGCTTAAGGTGGAGAGGTGGATGGGGGAGGGCAATTGTTTGGTGTTTGCTGCTGTGGTTTTTAAAAAAAGATTGCATGCTCCATAATTTGTCTTATGTTGGTCTTTTTGGGGGAGCACTGTTTGGTGGTGTGGGCAATTGTTTGGTGTTTGCTGCTGTTTGGATGATTAACACTGTGCTGCATGATGGGACATGTTGACATCCATTTTGTCTTTGCGTCGTCCATCCAGTAATTGTTTACAGTAGCTTGTACAAAATGGATGTTCGGCCGCAAGATATGAGAAACCTGGGGAACATAGTTAAAAGTAGAGGCATCATCTTGCAAACAAAAAATTGCATAGTCAAAGCAATGGTATTCTTGGTGGTAATGTATGGGTGTGAGAGCTGGACCATTAGGAAAGCTGAGCACAGAAAAATAGATGCCTTTGAAATGTGGTGTTAGAAATAGGTCAATCCTAGAAGAAATCAACCACGACTGCTCATTAAAGGTCAAATAGTAAAGATGATGCTAAAGTACTTTGGACATCAAATGAGAAGAGAGGATTCACTTGAGAAAGCCTTGATGCTGGGAAAGGTGGAGGACAAAAGAAGGGGGCGGCCAAAAATAAGATGGCTAGATAGTATTGTAGAGGCAATGGGCACAAAGCTGTGTGGGACAAAGAACCCTTTCCCCATCTTCTTGGGGGACTTTTGTTTTGTTTTCTTTCTTGTTTACTCATTTTTAATTTAAATAAAATTCTGGGAAGCAAAGAGCAGAATAGTAAACAAGCCCCCTAGGGTGAACTAGCCCTGCACGTGGCTAGACACCCCACCCCCCATTAGGGTGGAGGAGCAAGGGATTAATTCCTCCAAATTAACCAATCTACTTGTTCCTCACTGCAACCAGCTGAAGCACCAACACTTGAGAATGTTGGATCCAGCTTAAGGAAGGGAATTAGTAAAGTAAAAAGCAACCTCTGTAGTTTCCAAGCCTCCCAGCAGCTGAGGAGTTAATCTCCATATATGAAATATCGCTCACCTAGAGTAGACTCCCGTCCCATGGTGGTTCCGACCACCAGCAGCAAAAATGAAACCTCCATGACCATGTGGTGGCAGGCAATTGAAAGAGAAACTACAGAAAGCCCCCACCACCTTCTCTCTGTCCTTCCACAAGCGAAAAGCCACAGCAACCTCTGGTGGCAGGAAAAACATAATGCAGCTTCGCCTGTGCAGCTCCGGTCAGGATTTTTTTAAAAAAATAAGGGATATTACAGGGAAATTAATAAAACGGGAGGGGTGGGAAGAGGGGTAAAAAATAAGGGGTTTTCCTGGGGAAAATGGGATACTTGACAGGTATGGTCTGTATTGTTACAGTACAATGTATCTCCATAGAAACGGTGTTGTACGAGGCATCGCAGCAAGGATTTGGGCATTGTATGAGGCATTGCGGCTAGGATTTTTCATGCCTCATACAAAGTCCAAAGCCGTATAAAGTCCAGACTTGTGGAACCATGTTTGGACATTGTATGAGGTATCACTGTACATTTTACAAATAACAATAAGCATTGTTGCATTCTCCCTCACAAGCTCCAGTTAACTGGTGATACAAACATTACAGCCAAAACTTTTAGATTTCATTACTTCTGGTTTCTTCTGGAGTGAGGTGGCATCCTCACTCATTTGCAGATTTTTCAGTAACAGCCTTTGCAGTAAACCCAAAATCAAAGCTTTTTTTTTATCTCTTGATTCCTTTCCCCCTCATTCAGGTTTCTGAAAATCGCTCCCAAAAACACAGGATCAAGGCAGTAAACAAGCATCTACTACAAAATCAAGTAACATAACAAGGCACAAGAAACAAGAATTTTTTTAAAAAAATCATCATCAGATGTGTGAAGCAGGCAGCACTTTACATAACATGACAGAACCCTCAGCATTATGTGAATTCATCAGCAGGAAACGGCACAGATGAGAAAGAAAAGTGTCTGGCTAATTCATCAGATCAACGTCACCACTTTAACCAGACCTATATAGGGCAGCACTACTTAATTTTATCACAAATAATCACCATCAAATAACCTTTTAAGTTCAAGAGACAATGCCACCTGGCCTGAGAAAGAGCAATTTTGAGGCGATATTCTATGTAAGGGTCAAACAGAAGTAAAATAAATGAGGAAATACAAATTAAACATGATAGTTTTTTTCTCTTCTGAACCCCAAATCACCTGTACTTTACAGATTTTCTATTGTGAAGCCACAAATGTCTCTTAAAATGAAAGAAAGCAACTCTTTGCTGATTTGTTTTCTATTTAGATTAACCTGAACGTCTCGTCTCCAATAAACATTTACCAAATCCACTTATTACTGAGGGATGGACTATGGAAAGCAAGTAAACTACATAATAATTGGTTGGAGGGGAGAAAAAACTTTTCTTTCTTTCGTCCTCTGTTTCTGGAGAAGTCACATATACTTTGTCTGAAGGTCAAACTAGAGATATATTTATTAAATTTTCTGCAGATATGCTTTCCTGCATGATGAAAGCAGTCTGTTTGTTAAAAGGGAAATCCTAAGCACTGTCTGTACACTTGTTCAGTATTTATTTTTGTTCTTGTTTACAGATTTTTAAATAATGCATGCATCTTATTTACTTAAGCCTTGGTCAATCATTCTTAAAGTGTGTGGAGGACACCTGGGATGGGTTCATTAAAGTCATCCCTTCCACTTTCAGTTTAGCAGGTGAAAGTCTGGAAGGGAGAGAAAGGCCATGTTCCTGTAGCAGGCAACCTGTGTGATCCCTAACTAAAATGGTCAATACACTGCTAGGAAACACAATGATGAGATCATGATCATATGGGAATAACAGGCTGTCATCAATGTGCCTGTGTCACCAATAAATACTTATGAAATGTTGCATCAGAAAAACAGAGGTACCCTAGAGGCAGAATGTTCAGAAGTGATTTATTACTCCCTTCTTCTGGGTGTACGCTGGGTCTGTGTAGCTTGCCCAAAGCATCACAGGCTAGTTAGTTTGGGAGGCACAGTGAGAACTGGCCTCTTGACATCTGGCTCCATAGTTCATTGAACTCACCAGTCAGTTAGAGTTTTGAGTACTTGATATTTTAAAATCTAGACTGGAATCTCTCTGTGTTTAACTATGTTAGTATCACTAAAATAACACACACACACCATGAGGCTCCTGATGTTTAACTCTTATTTGGAAGGATAGCTTGTGATTAATGCAGGAGGAACATTTTTGGGATGATGCACCCCTTGACTTATCCACAATCACTGCCCCCAATAGCCAACCTGGTCCTCTTCATTCTGCAAATGTACCTGTTGAATTAGTTAATGTAGATCAGTGTTTCCCAACCTTTGGTTTTTTGAACTTCAATTCCCAGAAGCCTAAAGCAATCTCCCAAAGCACTGATCAGCCAATGTACTGAACTTAGGCTTCTGGGAATTGAAGTTCTCCTGTGGTGCATGGGCCCCACATTGGGAACCACTGGTGTAGATGGTGAATAATTTTATTTAATCTTTTTCCATCCCCACAAATCTTACAGAGTGTTATCCCCTTTCCTAATTATAGTCTAAGCTCTATAAAAGTCAATGGGATTTATTTCTCAGTAATCATTAGTAAAGGCTATGATCTCAAACTATCACGTAGTTCTGAGTATTGGATGGTGAGCTAACTCACACATTTGTAATTGGAGGTATATGTTTTACCTGTTAGGCTCATATCTCATCAGTAATAAGTAACAGCAACAGTATGTCAGAAATTATTCTGGGTTGAAAGGATTTTTGCTGGAGAAACTGCGCTCAGGGGATGCCCAAATGAGGCTCCTTTCATGTCCCCAAGATCTTTTCCCACTGAAGTGGTCCCTATTTATCTATTTGTAATTTCTTGCTTTCAAACTGTTAGGCATTCCCATCAAGCGCGGCTCCAGAAAATATGAGAAATTACTGCACATGCATGGGTGTGCATGCTCAGTAACCCATTTGTGCAAGCACAGAATCCATTTGTGCATGCACAGAACCCCTTTGCATTGGGTGCGCATGTGCAGTAACCCCTTTCCCCGCCGTTCAAAATACGGGACGACGGCTGGAAATGGGAGGAACGAGCACTAAAATACAGAAAATCCCAGCCAATACAGGATACTTGACAGGTATGCTGTTAGGAGCTGGGACAGAGATGGGCAGTCAAACCATCATGCAGTATCTGGGTCTTGAACTGCCAATTTGCAAGCCTTCCAACTAACTAGGTGAGTTTTTTAACCACTGAGCCATCACAGCCCCTAGCACAGTTTGTTATTTTGGCTTTTTTTTTGTTTGTTTGTTAAGAAGATGAATGCTTCCAAGATATTCCAGAGTCTCTCTCCGTACTTAGCAGATGCTCTTCTCAATTGGAGCACTGGATTTTAAGAAACTCCTATAGAGACAAAAAAGGGACTGTGATGGCTTAGTGGTTAAGACACTGAACTTGATGACTGGAAGGTTGGCAGGTCAGCAGTTCGAGACCCGAGTGCTTCATGACAGAGTGAGCTCCCAGCTCTGTCTTTTTACTTTCAAATTAGGATACAGAAGAAATTTTATGGAACTTACTTACTTGCTTACTTAATTGCCTCCTCTTCTACCTTACAGTGTAGAGGATACCACAAAGGATCTCCATTGGGATCTCTCCTTAGACAGCTCCATGGCTTGCCTCAGGTCACTTCCATGAACATGGAAGGCCTCCTTGATGTTGTCAATCCACTTGATGTGGGGCCTGCCTTGGGATCTTGCGCCCTGCACTTGGGCCTCCCATGCCTGCTGTGGAATCCTGGTATCAGCCATTTAGTTGACATGGCCAAAACAGTGTAGCTGACCCTTCTCGATTAATTTAATTTTAATTTAATAGTCATATTTATATATGCCGCCCACTCAGGCAGAACCCGACTCAGGGCGGCATTACAACAAGTTCTAAAAACACATACAAACACTTTAAAAGCCCCATATCCCACCCACTTTAAAAAAAAAACCATATCCCACCCACCCATCCCACCCAGTATAAAAAGAAGAAGAGAGAGTTCTTAATTGTTTACATAAGCCAGCAGGCGGGGACCTTGTTCCCATTCGGGCCCCACACCTGCCCTGCCAGCCAGGTCTTCAATCCTTTCCTGAAGGGCAGCAATTCTCTTTGAAGTCTTAGATCTGTTGGCAGGAGGTTCCAGAGAGTTGGTGCGGACACGGAGAAGGCCCTCCTTTGGGTGCTGGACAGATGTGCACCCCTAACTGATGGCACCATTAGAGAGCCCCTCCAGTCCGCTCTGGTTGGACGGGCAGACACTCTTGGGATGATGCGGTCTCTAAGGTATCCTGGCCCACTGCCATATAGGGCTTTAAAGGTCAAAACCTTGAATTGCACCCGGAGACAAACTGGTAACCAGTGCAGCTCCCGAAGTAGCGGTGAGGCATGGGCATATCGCCCACATCTCATCACCACCTTAGTACTCCTTAGTGGCTGAACAAATTCAGGAACTTATTTCTTCTCTTTATTTACCCTTTACTCAATAATGAGAGCAACATTTGAGATTTGGCACAATCCACTGAATGTATCATTCTGCTGTTGATTTCCCCCATTGCCAGGAAAGTATTACCAAAAAGGATTTGTAGTCAAGTCATGCCTGTTCTTTTTCTTTTAAAGCTCAAGATTTTTTCACGCTTGGCATTTCTTACTCAAAGTAAATCCAAGCAAGCATGAGCAGACACAGAGCCAGCTTGACAGATAAGGATGAATATTTATACTTCCAAAATTTTGCAAAGCAGATAAATTCAACCTGACTGCACCCCACAGCATCTTACAGAGTGGGATGTGTGACCAACAACTGGAGACTGTCCATGACAGGTGCATCACTTCTAGTGTATGACTTGAGTAGTACCAGTGGAAAGACACAGGAACTGCCTCCCTATTGTTGGTTTGAATTTAGGACAGCAGTCCACCTTTTCCCACTTCAAAGAAAGGCACATCTTCAACTGTGGCTTCAAGAAAAGCAACATGGTTTTACATTTAACCACAGTTAGTGGACACATCAGTGCCTTAGTACACCAGGAATGGCATTCATAGTGTCACTGCAGGCCTTAGACTAACCATGATTACTTCTGAGAAGCGAAGGGAAGGGAATTTGCTGATGAGAACAGAAGGAGGGGATATAATTACAGTAAAACCCTGACTTACAAATGCCTCGAGTTACATAAAATTCAACTTACTTAATGATTTTATGCTGAAACCATGTACCAATTTACACGATTTCCTATGGGTTTGCTTCGAGTTACATAAATATTCTTTTTCCTATGGGTTTGCTCAAGTTACGTAATAATAATAATTTTTCCTATGGGTTTGTTTTGAGTTACAAAAAAAAAATGATTTAAGCAAAAGCCTATGGAACGGACTTTTTTATAAGTAGGGGTTTTGCTTTACTAATTTGTTTCATCTTTGCACAGAATGATAAGAGGCTGCAAAATTTTTCTCCTCACTGGCATGGATGATGTGGAATTTCCTGGAAGACTCGACAAGGTTCTTTCTGGTCAAGAATAATCTTTCCTACAAAACTGAACCTTCAGGATATAAATAGGTGCTTGCTTATTTATTTATTTAGAAGAACTGCACTGTTTACACAGTTAGCAAAAGCTAAAATGGCTGCAGATTTGTCTGTGAATTTTGAAGCACTATGTGGGGTATTTGAATCTTTTGTAATGATCAGCCAGTCCTTCTGTAATTGCTATGTATGTTTATATTTTTCTTCATAAAGGTAAAAGACACCAGATACATTTTGTATACATTAGAGATGCTGAGCAGAAGAGGGGGAAGCTCTTTTTCTTGCTCTTGACTGGAGGAGATGAAGTTTGCAGAGTTTTAAAATTCTTTATTGAAACTTCTTGTCATATAGGAATAGCCTAACATAACAAAAATGAGGTCTCTTAAAATATGGTTGAGAGATCATATAATAATGAATTTCCATAGGGCCAATGATGTTAACCCACATTTGTAAACATTGTCACATACACATGATGAATTAAAGAAGGGTGTATCTTTTAGGCATAATCAGTGACTGAAGTTATTAGGAGAGGCAAGAACAATGTTCTTTTTAAATGAAGATAGTTTCATTTCAGATGACGTTAAACTCTGCCCTCAGATGCACTATAAATAGGCAGAGACAAGCCACTAGATAACAAGCAGGAGTGGCATTCATGGAAGATGGTTCCATATCCTCAATCAAAGATGTGCTGAAATGACAACATGGGATGTGTATTGCAAATTTAATGTAACAAACTAGTTAATTAAATTGACCTTGACGTTTAAGATCCAAGCTGCCTCTGAATTTGCATTTTATGCTGTCTTTCAAGCATATGGCAGAATGGCCAGAGCTGGAAAGGTCTTCAGTCTACAGTCCTCTTAAGGAGAACAATATACTTTTGAAAACATGGCTGTTGGAGGATAAGGGAATTTAGGATTTCAAATCTATTTTTCTTGTAAGGCATAACCAGAACAGATGCCTCCTTTGTTGGAGCTGAGCAAGTTTTGAATGTTCCTCTTCCTTCTCTACTGACAGTCAGATATGATAGTAGGAGGTGGTAAACTGGTAGTCTATCAGGATTTGGTGGGGATAGGCAAGCTGCTAACCTATAGAAACTTTGCAGTATCTTCAACTTTCTCCAAAAGAAGAAGGGGCGGCAGAAAATGAGATGACTAGATAGTATTGTTGACACAATGGCCACAGAGCTGGGCGGGTTGAGGAGGATGGTGGAGGACAGAGGTACCTGGTGGGCAATGGTCCATGGACTGACTGTGCGACTGTACAACAACAAAATCTTCAACCAGTGATCAGAGCTTCTTGTTGTCGTTGGCCATTGTTTATGGGATCCAGTGTCCAAAATGCCTGGGAAAAACCTTGTTGTCTGTCCTGGTTAAGATCAACAGGTAGAATGGCCAACAACCAGGGATGAGAATACCATCTGGACAGACACAGGTTCGCTTGCTTTTTAAGGAGCTTGCTCTCTGAGATAGATAGGTGGATAGATGGGGAGAGAGAGAGAGAGAGAGATGTTTGTAGAAACATCAGTTTGTATACTCCCAGATAGACACACAGCTTTCAAACCAGTACTGTACTCTACAACTCCCTTTTGGCTGTCAAGCTGTCAGGCATAAACATTTTTATTGAGGCTGGCCGTGTCCCTGGCATGTCAGCAGGCATGTTCTGGAATGTGGTTTATCTTCATGCTGGCTGGCTTTGCTTGCTTTTAGTGTTTGAATTTTAGTTTTAGTTTATTTTATGGTTTGTTTTAATCAAGCTTTTGCTTAACTCTGAGTTTTGCTGATGAACATACAGTGTATAAATAAAATGAAATGGGTTAAATATTTATAAGTTAGCTGATATTGGTTTTTTTTCCTTCACTCTATCATGTTGACACTTTCTAATGGGGTTGGGGCAGCTCCACCAGTGGCTTAGTGGTTAAGATGCTGAGCTTGGAGAGTGGAAGGTCAAGTTTCAATACCCAAGAGCTGCACCAAGGACATGAAAGGAGCCTCATTTGGGTGTCCCCTGAGTGTAGTTTCTCCAGCAAAAAAAAAAAAAAATCCTTTCAACTCAGACTAATCTCTGACACGAAATTATTATTAATGAGATTGGGCATATTTACAGTCAGGTTGAAGGCAGTGAATGTTTCCTTAGCCCAAGGGTCAAATTCAATTTGAGATAAATTCCTGGGAGCCACATTCCAGTAGGCAAATGGTTAAGATGTGAAAAAATTCTAGTCTATTTGAGCTCGAACCTGCGGTTGCTCATAACAGAGCCTGTGGAGAAGCATTTTAGCCAGGCTGAATAGTGGAGTTTGATTCTCCACTGTGCTTACAGGTTGAAGAGCTAACCTACACAGTCATTGACAAGCTACACAGTCCCAGGAAGGAGGAAATGTTGAAACACTCCTGTATATTCTCTGCTTGGAAAATTCTGGAAAGGGTCATCATAAATTGGATTCAACTTGACAGTAAACACACTAGACTGGAAAGTAAAACAAACACCCTGCTCAAAGTATGGGGAACTACCACAATGGTCTTGTCTGAGATAAAGAAGATGATAGTTACCTGGAGACCCCAAATGGACAATATTTGGCCCCAGGCTTGAGTTTACTAATTTCTGGGTTAGATCAATGCATATTTCAGAACATCCAAGTTCTGTAAAAGTCTTTTTGTCAATCACTGTCAATCACTGTTCTCTATTTAAGTGATTAATACCTTCACTATATTCTCCTGTTTATGACTTTCTAGAAATACCATGATAAATAACCTAATTCTGCACTAGATAGGTCTTGCACAGGGCCAGCATGGCTCTCTCTAATGGCTGGGCATAGAGAAAGAAGTCATGAGCCTTAAACCTTTCCTCAGTGCTAGAAATCCAGCCTGCAACCCTATACAAACTTTCCTAAGAGTGAGGGCCACTGAAGTCAGTTAACATTACTTCATTACGTCAAGTGGAGAGAGAGAAAGAGAATCTTTTGAGCAAGGAGGTTATGAAATCATTTGCCACCCCACTCATCTTTCCTTTTTTCCTCAGAGCCTAGCTATACTATTTACAATAGCTAAGAGAGAAATGGATTTTTTTTTCAGGGTGAGTACAGTGTTTTCAAACCATCCTTGCTATAATACAAAGTATTTGAGGGTGATTTGGTCTTGTATCGGTGAATAAGAGCCATTATCTTCACAAAATACCTTTTTTCTCATTTTTTGATATGGATCAATAAAGACACCTGCCTTTATGTTTCTTTAGCTGGGACAGACTACTTTCATGAAGGGAACCTAAGGTTTAAATTTTATCATTACACTATTGCTCCTCAGTTGACACGAGACTGAACTGGCAAGCATTTCCCACCAGCAATAAACTACAAGAAGAGAAGATGAAATTGTTAGAGCTACTGATCAATGCTTCAGCTCTCAAGTTCTTTTCTAGTCAACATGCCCTATTCTGTAAAGTACTCCACACCTTTCTTCAGTGGTAGCATGGTAGCTTGCTAAAATTATGCACAGTCCCCAAATGAAGCCATGTATTCTTTTGCTGGCAAAATGAATGGAAATGATATTAGAACTTCCCCCACAGAATGTTGGCAGAGTAGTGTGTCAATATGATGGTGTGCCTCCAAGGATCCGGCAAAGAACAGGGCAAAAAATACATTTCCAATGAAAAACAATGTCATTCTTTGTCTAAAATTAATTTCTTGGAATAGTAGCCATATAAATCTGTGTTTCAAGCATATCAGAGAGTAAACAAAACAAAAATTCAAAAATGTTGTGGCACGTTAGAGACTAACTGCTGTATTTTAACATTAGCTTTTGTGGATCAACGGAGTCTTTGGATTCTGCTTTTCCTGGAATGGTGAACCAGCTGTGGAAGAAGAGCCATTCACCATTTAAAGCCGGGTGCTAGGTCACACTCCCTCAGACAGCTTCGGGGGCTGGACAGCTTTTTTGCCCTTCCTCCACCACATGCTCTTCCTGGTGTGGTGGAGGAGGTGGAGGGGGCACATGAAATGGTGCCATGGGCCGCATCTGGCCTGTGAGTTGCAGGTTGAGAATCCCTGCCCTAAAACTTATTCCCATGAAGCACCTTGAAGATCTCCTTTAAAGTTCAGCATAAAACTTTGACTGCCCTTGCCTTTAAACTGGCATTACCTGCATCCATTGCAGGAGGTACTTGCTTCGCAGTATGGAGTCCTGACTCTTCAGCTGGAAATAGATTCAAAAGTTTGATATGCTTAAAAGAAAATGACACTCTCTGTCAGAATGTCAATGATAACTATTTCTAATTCTCAGTTTCCCACTAAAATTTAAATTAGAATATTTTCCACAGAGATCTGCCTCAGATCCTTCATTCCTAATGCATGTTCAGTCTTGCAACAGTGGCACCAGCTTCAGTTTGTATCTCCAAACCACTGCCTCTCTGACAATTTCTTCTCCTCCTTCTCCTCTTCCTGCTTTGAGGTGGCTGATACTACAGAGGAAGTAATCGGAAATCTTTTTTAAAAATGGGCTTAATCTGTGTGTCAGCACTAGGTCCTGGGGGGAAGAGAACAAGTACAAATTACAGAAGAAAATGCAATGTGAGCATAAAAGGCTGTTCTGTTGCGTCACACTGAGCTTGATATCTCATTAATTGATGCCATTTTGCTTTTTATAGTAGCCAGATTTTATGTAAGCTCTTTTGTTAAAGAGGGCTGTTGTGCGTCCAGATGTCAAAGATTGGAGAGGGGGTGGAGATTGCTGAATTCAACAATTTCAGCAAAATTAGTGCTTCCACATTTTCTAAGACACTCCACAGAAAGAAATATCCTTCAGCAGGATATGAATCTCACAGCTTCTCAGCTCAGATAGAAACCAATTGGGTATTGGAGAGTGGGGGGGAGAGATCTTCTTTTCCTCCTTTTAGTGAGATATCTTTGTGTGAGAATCTTCTTACCAAGAATATAAATAATTATTGTCTGCCATCAAGTGAATTCTGTCCTGGATGACATAGTGGGGAATCAAGCTCTCAAATTCCAGCTCTACAGCCAGTTACCTAAACTACTGTTCTGTCCAGCCAGCTACCCTACCAAGAAATTTTACAGAAAATATCATGGGAGTTCATTGACATTTCACGCTCATGCTTCCAGGCAGAAATGGCAAACAGTGCAAGATTATTATAATTCCTGCAAGAAACAACATCTGTCCTTATAGGAATCATTAAAAAGAGCATTAAACAGAATTTGGCAATTTCCTGCAGACAACAGGTGAAAAATGGAGTAGCAATCTGGATTTCATTTTTGCAGGAAGGCAGGGAATCTTTCTGTAGAACAGAAAGTCTAAACTATACAGTGAGGCAATCCCATCATCACTTTACCCTTCATCCATGGGGAACGTTGGGGTAGCATTAGCAGGCAAATAGGTAGACCCCAGTGGCAAAACCAATAACTTTTGTAAGTGGAGAGTCTTAAAAACATAGATGTGGGTCTCCCCAAACAAAAAGACAGTTATCTTTTTGTAATATTAAGTCTGGCCAGGTTATCCTGCTATGGTAATAAAGAAGATCAGTGATGGTGAGCCTTTTAGAGACCAAGTGTCAAAGGAGGAGGAGGAGGCGGCATGCAGGCAGGAACCGCACGAACCCACACACTCGTGATGTTGCCAGTGTTCCTCTGTCAGTGTCATGTGGGTCTGGCACATGCCCCTAATGGCTGTGCACGCCCCCTGTGGGTGTGCACACACCCCGTGCATGCAGAGGTCCCCCACATGTGCCATTGCTGCCTCCTCCGCCTCCTATGAGGGGCAGATAGGCATGTCTGATGGCCTCCCATTGTCCCTGCTGCTGCCTCCCAGGTGGGATTTCAGCCTCCCCTTTTGCCTCCCCATTGGCATAGCAATAGGGCTGGGTGGAGAAGTGGCAGTGAAATTGATGTCAGCAGTGTGGAATGGGGTGGGGCTTGCCTATGATGGCATCCATGCTGACAGAAAGGGCTCTGCATGTCATCTGTGGCATGTGTGCCATAGGTTCACCAACACTGGAATCGGCCATACTCCCAGTGACTCAACATTGATCATTAAGTGGCAGTTAACTAACCTGACAACCCTAGGACTAATGGTCTTGGGTGATGTAGTCCACAGGGAAGGATGATGGTCCCCAAGTGGATTAAATCCCACTCGAATCTATCTTGATGGAGGGCAGCAATCCTGGCCTGGGGCTGAGGAGGATTTTGTGTGCCAAAAGGGCTCAGGACTAGAGACTCACAGAACTGGATCAGTGATATGGGTGTCACAATGAGATGTGGATGGCAAATGGAAGACCACTCCATTATATTGTTCCCAGCACAATCTTCATGGATGATCACCATGATGATCACCAATATTCAGAATCACATATGGTATAAGAAGAATATATATGTGGAGTACTACTTTGGTCTTCAAGTTGTCTCCAAAGCATTTAGCAATGCATAAACCTTTGTTAACAAATCTTTTAACAGAAAGGTAGCTATTTCAAAAATCAAAACCAAACCAAACCAAACCTGAGCAGAGTTTCTTCCACAAAAATCTTTTCAACCTAGAATAATTTCTGACCTAAAATTATTATTATTATTTTCCGAGACCAGGAGTCTCTCCCACAGTTCTTGTGTCTTAAGTTGAATGCAGCTTGTAGAATTTCTGTCTTCTGACTAATTTTTTAAAATAGTAGCCATGTTAGTCTGTGTTTCAGGCATATCAGAAAACAAAAAAACAAAAACAAAAACAAAACACATAACAAATACAAAAATGTTGTGGCACTTTAAAGACTAACTGCTATATTTTTTATGTGAGCTTTCGTGTATCAAGTCCACTTCATCAGACATAGGAGTGAGATGTCAAGTCATGAATTTATATACAACAGATACAGAGGCATAGAGTAATTAATCAGCATGACAGATAAGTATGCAAATCAATTCAGCTTCCTGCAGTTGGCGGTAGCAGATTATCTCTGGTTGTTATTCGGATTAGCTCTAAATGCTCCCTTTTCTTTTGTAAATAGTAGGATACAAAACTTTTTACTCCGAGCAATTTCTACAGCCACTCTCCAAAAGCAGTTTTTCTAACCCTCAATTTTCAATTGTCCTATATTGTTGAAACAAAGGACTTCTGTGAGTGTCCAAAAGAGAGTGCATGCCTGCATTGCAGTAAGTTTGCATGTGTCAAAGTATCAGGCCATGCATGATGAACGAGAAGTAGATCTGTGAGCAAAAGGATTGCCAAATGTTTTCATGTGAATCCTGGTATTCCAAACACATTTTCTAATTTCTGCACAGACTTCTTGCAATGATTAGTAGTCCAAATCCAAAGAAAAACAAGCCTGATGTGGAAATAGTGCAGTATTTGCAAGCCAAACCCAGTTCTTTCCCCGTTTCTTTTTCTCTTTCTCTTATGACTGATAAAGACAGAAAATGGACTGATCTGAATGGATGCAAGTAGAGACTGTCAAATTGCCTCTCCCCTCCACTGGTATGAAGGATGAATGTTCCATTAACTGAACCCTGGTTTCATCCAATAACATACACTCACAAAGTTTTATGAGGCCTTTACTGCCTCAATCAATCAGCATGGGTGCTTAAGGACATACATGACACTTTAATGAAGCATATAATTGTACTGGTCATCTGGGCAGAGATGAAATTCTACCTATAATGAATTAAGTTAAAAGGGGAAAATAGTGCATTTAATTTTAGGAAATCATCAATCAGCTGCATTAAAGACCTTTCATATCCCCACCCCCACCCCCTTCAAAGAATATTGTTCATTAGTATTCCTCATGAGGCTTTTTTTCTAAGATGTGTAGTTTATCTTTATTATGACACACAAGGAGAGCTAGAATGCTACCTTTCCAGTGGTGGGCATCAGCAGGTTCACACCAGTTCACCAAAACTGGTAGCAGAAATTCTGGCTGGCCCCGCCTATCCAAGTTTTAAAATAAAGTAGTCCTAATTCGGGTGCAATGCAGTGCTTCCCCCCTGGCCATGCCCACCATACCACATCCACAGAGTAGGTAGTAAAAAAAATGGAACCCACCACTGTACCTTTCTACCTAGGGCGCAGCTACACTGAGCCAAAACACGCTGTTGACACTGGGTTTTAAAACTGAACTGTTATTTCAGATAACATTGGGATGTTTGAGTCTGTGCATGTCCATAATAGTCTGGGATCAGTCTCCACTATTCAGCTGGAATCTGGGAATACACAGAAGGAGCCTCCTCGAAGATTTGGTGTTTTTTTTAATTGGGGCACATCATGATTGTTTGTTGTTATTTATAATTTGTTCAGTTTCATTATCCTTTTTGTGTAATTTCTTATTTGTATAGATTTTTTTTAAAAAACGTGTTGTTAACTGCCCAGAGTAGGAAAGTGTCCCAGATGGATATAAAGGCAACAAATCTTAACCTATAAAACCAAGGGTTAACCATTGGAACTGGCTATAGGTTGCTATGCCTCGCCCTACTGACCCGCACCCACTGTTCGTGCACACGGCTGAAGTGGGTCAACGAAGGTTTCAAAAAACCGGCATGGGGGCCACAGCCCCACAAACGGCAAGAAATGGAAAGAACCTCAATACCCCAAAACCATTGCGGTTTGCCATGGTTCGCCGAGCGGCAGCCAATTACGATGAGAAAGAGAATGTTCTCAGTCGTTCTCAGGCGCGCCACAGCCAATCCAAACATACGTTTTAAAACATTGCCAAAGCACAAACGCTGAAAACAGAGGTAAAAATACATATCCCAGCATCCTATCCGCCTTATTACCATTTAAGGAGGTAAACTACAAATCACACCATCCTACGCATTCACAGTAATGTAACCAATCAACTGCTTTGGAGCGAACGCGTCAAACATTTCGAAAAATAGCGAGACCAAACAGAAAAAAAGGAGCTGCATTACATTGCAAACCCAACATAGTTACGTACTTTTGCGATTGCGTATTGGTACGGAGCTAAGACAATTGCGAGCTTTCAGCAGAAAACTTTGACTACGAAAATACGTTTTAAAACATTGCCAAAACACGAACGCTGAAAACAGAGGTAAAAATACATATCCCAGCATCCTATTCACCTTTTTACCATTTAAGGAGGTACACTACAAATCACACCATCCTACACATTCACAGTAATATAGCCAATCAACTGCTTTGGAGCGAACGCGTCAAACGTGACGAAAAATAGCGACACCAAACGGTACAAAAGGAGCTGCATTACCTTGCTAACCCCTCATAGTTACGTACTTTTGCGATTGCGTATTGGTACGGAGCTAAGACAATTGCGAGCTTTGAGCAGAGAACTTTGACTACGAAAAACCTACTTCTTTCTTTCTAATTAATTTATTATTTAACATTTACCTTCGATTTTTAAGTTTGTCTTTTAATTAACAAAGTTTAGCATGCACGTTTAAGTAACATTACTACAGTTTAAAAAAGTTTCAATGTTTTAAATATATTTTTGTAACAAACCAAAAAAAGCATTACAAACAAAATGTACAATTACATGCAAAAAAACAAAAAAAATTGTTAAAAATAAACAATATTTTAAAAGAAAAATGAATCCTCATTTAGAAGAAGAAAAAAAAGCCCGGCAATGCCGGGCAACCCCTGCTAGTTAGTAAATATTTTTTTGAATCACAGTTGGGAATGCTCCAGGCAATAGCCACCTTGTACTGGCTAATCTTGCTCACAGTAGACCAGGTAAAATGAACTACAGAATGAATTCCCCAAATGTCGGTTCATTTTGGCAATTTCATGGCTGGCCTAGACATGGGAGGAGAAGAAGCTGGAATCTGCAGTAGTAGTGAAGGCACCACTGGTTAGCTGGAGATGGTCTCAGCCAATCAGCTAGGGGTGGTCTTCACTAATTGGCAGGGACAATCTACAGCAGGAGCAGGGACCATCCCTAATTAATTGGTGGAGATCTGCTATCACCAATTATCTGGGGCCAATTATCTGGGTCCTATCTCTACTTCCACAGCAGATTATGCATACGTGCGTGCGTGCATGCGTGCATGCGTGTGTGAGAATGCACGCGTGCACGCGTGCATGCACACGCGCGCGCGCACACACACACACACACATTTTTCAAGGAATTAGGCGATGTTGTATGAATTTGATGTTGCATGAAGTGAACTTTCTATGAGAAACTTTGAATAAATATTTTTAAATGATACATAGTTGCCGTAGAAATGGTCTCATGTTAATTTGTGAAGATAGGCCACAGTTGATTGGTGGCTGTGATCCAGTATCTATCAGTTGAAACCTGTCTTTGGCACCACCAAGAATTGAACTGGGAAATTTAATTAAATTTAAATTTAATTTAATATTCACATTTATACGCCACACACTCAGGAAAACCCAACTCAGGGTGGCATTACAACAACTTTAAAAAAAAACCATATAAAACACATAAAACCCCTAGTTATCCCAACTACCCACCCCACACACTGTTAAAAAAAAGGAGATAGAGAGGGCTCCTGATTGCTATCTTGTTGTAGCGGGGACCGTATTCCTATTAGGGCCCTTTAGTGTTTGAGAATCAAGACAATGGAAGCAGCTGTAGACTCGCCTAACACATCTTTATTGCATGGAGTACAGTACGAACATGTGGTAATGGTGGACAAACAGCTCCTTTTATGCAGTGGCTATACAATGCAAGCGCGGCGCCAAAATGGCCGCCGCGCTCTTTGCGGGAGCCCCCCCACAGGATGAAGGCATCCGGGTAGTTAGGGGCGTGGCCAGCTCCCTTATAAAAGGGGTGGCCACGAGGCAGCCGAGCTGCCATTTTGCGAAGCGACGGAGCGGAGAAGTTTTTCCTCTTACTCCGTAGCTTTTTTACCTTGAGCGGGAAGCCTTTTGGCTGCTTACTTTCCTCTTTTCGGCTTCCCTTAGGTCCGACTGAGATGCCTTTGAAGAAGAAGGCGGCCGCGAGCGCGGCTCGGGCGGTGCGGAGGCGCAATCCGGGTCGGAGGACCGCGGCTGCGCCTTCCCACCAGCCGCCTTTGCCGGCTCCCACCGGGACCGGTGGGATGGGGTCTATTACCCCCTGGCCGGAGGACGGGGACCCGAGCAGGGGTCCAGTATGGGCTGCGGCCCGCGGCCCGCAAGCGGCGGACGCCGCTCCTGGTGCTCATTCCACTGGGCCTTCCTCCATCGGGGCCCAGCTCACTCCGGGGCCTTCCAGCCTTGGGGGGTGGTGTGGTCCCCTCCCTTGGCAGGTGCCCACGCCGGCCCTGCCGGGCCTGGGTGTGGGGTCATGGCCATATTCAGGCCCCGGGGTGCAAGGGCCTGTACCCACGCCCGTAACGGGCGGGCCGGCTGGCCCGTGGCCCCAGGCCAGTGTGGAGGCCTTGCTGGCCCGCGTGGCGGCACTCGAGGCTTCCCTTGCTCGGGCCAGCCACGCTGGGGCTCCTTTTGGGGTGCACTTGGACGCGTCGTCTGCTGGGCAGCGGCAGGCGACGGGACGGGTCGAGCTGCTTGAGGCTCGTGGCGCGACTTCAGCCACTGCCTCGCAGCTCCCCGACCAACAGGCCAGCGCGGGTCAAGCCCCGGCGGCGAGCTCTACGGCGGTCGTGAGCTCCGACGCCCCCAGTGGGCCGGAACCCCCGGTGGGGGCGGCCCGCGGGGGTGCAGCATGTGAGTATGCGGTACAAACTAGTGCACCTACACATGTGGCTACGTTGGGGGGGGGGCTTTCCAATGGCCTTGGCCTCGCATGGGTGGTGCGGCGGTACAGCCGCTGATGCACCAACAGGCGACGTCAACCACCACCCAGGGCCCCGGGGTGGGGAGCATTTACTACCCTGTGGGGAATGTTTTAGGGGTGGCTGGGCTAGTCCAAGCCCCTTTCCAGATGCCCGCAGTTTCTGCTGTGCCTGTCTCGGCCTTGCCGACAGCGGGCTATTCCTTGACACTGGGTGACCATTTGGCCCAGGCCACCAGAGAGAAAATATGGCGAGGGGAGTATGTTGATATCTTCTCACTCCTAAACAGGGAGCCCACCAAGGAAGAGAGGGAGGGGCAGGATGAGAAGGATAAGGAACAGGCACGTCGTCGCAAGCCACCACGGACGTGGGCCAACTGGCTGCCGGCTTACCTCATCTACATGGCGGTGTACCTGAGGGCCCGGCCGGATCTGGCAATTCCGATGGTCCAGTATTTGGACAATATCTATCGGGCGATGGTTGATTTTCCGGGCCCGTCGTGGTTGGCTTATGACGAGGAATTCCGTATGCGAATTCCCCTGCACCCTGAGATGAGGTGGGATGAGCCATGCCAGAGGCTTTGGCTTCTGTACATGACGCCCACGCGCCCCGCACCAGGGGAAAGATACCATTGTGGACATGCGGTCCAACGAGTGGCTCCAGCACAGGTTCCCCGCCAAGTGGCGGGGCAGGGGGTTCCAGCCCGCCTGCTGTGCTGGACTTTCTCGTCTAATGGTTCATGCAATAAGAAGAATTGCAAGTACAGACATGAGTGTCCCACCTGTGCGGGCCCCCATGCAGCCTCTGCCTGTCCCAGGCCTGGAGGGACGCGGGGCAGAGGGAGGGGCGGACAGTGGGCTGGCAAGACTCCCACAGATGGAGCTGGTTCACCGAAAGGCTCCCTCCCCAATTAATGTGGACATGCTGGAGCGTTGGCTCGCATTGTACCCGAAGGGGGAGGATGCAGATTATCTCCTTCAGGGCTTTAGACAGGGGTTCCGTATTCCTTTCATGGGTGATAGGTCCCCTCAGGATGCCCCCAACCTTTTGTCCCTTAGGGGGAGGGAGGAGGTGGCTGCCGCCAGCATTAATAAGGAGGTCAATGCGGGCAGGGTCGCTGGCCCTTTCCCTGCACCCCCGTTCACTAACCTCAAGGTATCGCCCCTGGGCTTGGTTCCCAAGAAGTCACCAGGCGAGTTTCGCCTTATCCATCACTTGTCCTACCCAGCCGGCCGATCGGTCAACGATGCTATCCCTGACGACCTTTGCTCAGTCAGGTATACATCTTTTGACCACGCGCTGCGCATGGTGCGCTCATGTGGCCTGGGTGCGCTGCTGGCTAAGTGCGACATTAAGTCGGCTTTTCGCCTCTTGCCAGTGCACCCGGGCGACTTTGAATTGCTGGGTTTCAAATTTCGGGGCGAATATTATTTTGATAAGGCCATGCCTTTTGGCTGTTCCATATCATGCTTGGCTTTCGAGCATTTCAGTACCTTCCTAGAGTGGGCTTTCGTCCGCAGGTCAGGGTCCCGGTCTGTAGGGCATTCTGTACTCAATTTCAATTGCCAGGAACCTGGCCGATCTCGGTAACCCATGTTCTGCGGTTCATGGTTTACCTGCATTCTCAGGGCCTTGCACCTCGCACCATAGCATCTAAGCTTTCAGCGTTGGCTTTTATGGCCAAGGTGGGGGGTCATGTGGACAGCACCTCTGACTTCCGTGTGAGACATGTTTTGGAGGGGTGGGTGCGCGAGCGCGGGTGTTGCCCGGACGACCGCCACCCGATTTCCCCAGGGGTCCTTACCCAGTTGGCCCGGGGCTGGCCTTGCCTCTGTTTTGATGCATATGAGGCAGCCCTGTTCCATGCAGCCACAACGGTGGCATTTTTTGGAGCGCTCCGCATCAGCGAGCTTGTGATGCTGTCTAAGGCAGATGCAAGTCGTAGGGCACTGGACCTCGAGGATGTCTGTGTAGCCAAAGACTGGGCTCAGTTGAGGATACGTTCCTCTAAGACCGATCAGCATGGCGTCGGCAGTGGTGTGCGACTGCTACGGTGTTCTTTGGCAGACATCTGTCCGGTTGGTGCCCTACAAGAATTCCTGGCACTGCGTGGCACGCACCATGGCCCGTTTTTCTGTCACCAAGATGGGTCTCCCCTTACTAAATTTCAATTTTGGAAGGTGACGGGCAAAGCACTGGCCAGTGTGGGCCTCCCAGGCGCCCGCTATGGCACTCATTCATTCCATATAGGGGCGGCCTCGACCGCTGCGGCTTTTGGGTACTCAGGGGCTGACATACGTAGCAAGGGACGGTGGAGATCGCAATGTTTTCAATTTTATGTGCGCCCACTCCCCTCGTGAGTACCAACCCGGTCACCTTACCTACTTTCCCTCATTTTTTCCTTTACAAACCCGGGGTGTCGTATTACACCGGTGACAGTATGGCTCGTGGGCCATAGCTACGTGCACAGGGCAGCGCGTTATGCTGCGGCGACAGAGTGGGGACCCCAACTGGGACTGGGTGCATACGCAAGTCTCACATGGCATGGTAAGCCTGGGATGTTATGGCGGGAGCTGCTGCCTTTCCTTTTTTCAGGCCAGAATGCTGACCCGCCTGACATTCTGATCATACACCTGGGGGGCAATGATTTGGGCCAGGTCACCGGCTTGTTGCTGAAGCATGCGATTTGTGAGGACCTCGCCTACCTGCATTACGTCTGGCCCGCCACAACCCTTGTTTGGTCGGACATGGTCCCGCGCCATTCCTACAGAGGGGGCGTTGACCTCCTGGCCCTTGACCGCGCTAGACGCATGGTGAATAGGGCAGTGGCACGTTTCCTTGTCGACAGGGCTTGGGGGAGGGTCAGTCGTCACCCCGCTATTAGCCTCCAAAGTTATGACTTGTATGCAGGGGATGGGGTCCATCTGTCGCGAGGAGGTATGGACCTCTTGTTGGGTGATTGGCGAGCAGGCCTGTTGACCGAGCTGACGGTCTGGGGGGGGGCGTCGAGCCTTCTTTGAAGCCCCTCCGTGTGGCGGGTAGCACTGGTAAAGTAAACATTATGACCCACAGGTATCCGGCAAGTTCGCAATTGACTGGACAACACTAGACAGGCATAAGTTGGTTAAACGTTGTCCGGTCAACGACGAACTAGGCGACGGGGTGATGGCTATAGCTAGACAGCATGCATCACCCCGTGATTTTACGGATACGTGTCAGAGGGTGGGGTCATTAGTTAGATATTGACTACGGTCAACAATTTGTTTGTTGTCAACAAACAAATTGATACAAATGGATACATTGTAGCAATTGCCGTTGGCAATTTTGGGTGGTACCTTACCAGTGTTACTTCGGCCTGCTTGCCTTAAGAATTATGATTGGTCAATTACCAATAGAAATTTATAATTCGGACTAGGGCATGAATCAATAAATGTGGCCCAATGCCATTATCCACTTTCATTGGTGTCTGAGTCCTTTATTGGGGGGTGCGCCTGCTATGCAAGCGCGGTGCCAAAATGGCCACCGCGCTCTTTGCGGGAGCCCCCCCCACAGGACGAAGGCATCCAGGTAGTTAGGGGCGTGGCCAGCTCCCTTATAAAAGGGGTGGCCACGAGGCAGCTGAGCTGCCATTTTGCGAAGCGACGGAGCGGAGAAGTTTTTCCCTCCACCCCCTCCCTAGTTAACAGTGTGATATTTTGGTCGCTTCGGGGCCGGGTGGGAATTTTTGGCTGGGACCCATATTGGCTTCCGGGTCCTGGTTTTTTCGCCCATCCAACACTGTTGCTATGGTTTGACATAGGGGTTTTCTGTTGCTGCTGTTGACTTTGGTCACATGGGCGGGTAGCACTGGTAAGGTAAACATTATGACCCACAGGTATCCGGCAAGTTCGCAATTGACTGGACAACACTAGACAGGCATAAGTTGGTTAAACGTTGTCCGGTCAACGACGAACTAGGCGACGGGGTGATGGCTATAGCTAGACAGCATGCATCACCCCGTGATTTTACGGATACGCGTCAGAGGGTGGGGTCATTAGTTAGATATTGACTACGGTCAACAATTTGTTTGTTGTCAACAAACAAATTGATACAAATGGATACATTGTAGCAATTGCCGTTGGCAATTTTGGGTGGTACCTTACCAGTGTTACTTCGGCCTGCTTGCCTTAAGAATTATGATTGGTCAATTACCAATAGAAATTTATAATTCAGACTAGGGCATGAATCAATAAATGTGGCCCAATGCCGTTATCCACTTTCATTGGTGTCTGAGTCCTTTATTGGGGGGTGCGCCTGCAATTGAATATGGCTCTTTGACAGGGCATTGGCTACTGTCCATGTGACGTCATCCTTAGTCACGCCCTTCTTGTCCAGGTGAGGTGAGCACGGGAATCTTTCCTGCGCAGCTGAAGGCATTTGAGGAATGTGTACCATGTGAGCTGGGCGCTCACTACTGCCCCCGGTGGCCACTAGCTCGCGTCCTCATACAGAAGGTTACAGTGTTACTATTAGAGATTGTTACATCCACTCATTCGTGTGGTTACAATTACATTCGGTACACAACAGGCCCCACACCTGCCCTGCCATCCAGGTCTTCAAACCTTTCCTGAAGGGCAGCAATTCTGTTTGTAGTCTTAGATCTGTTGGCAGGAGGTTCCAAAGAGCTGGTGTGGAAACAGAGAAGGCCCTCCTTCGGGTACTAGAAAGATGTGCCCCTCTAGTTGATCGCACAACTAGAGAGCCCCTTGTATCTGCTCTAGTTGGATGGACAGACACTCAGATAAAGACTGACACACATGGGCACACAGCCCAAATTGATGTATTTTACACATATCAGTGTAGAATAAATAACCCCTGGTTGGCGTTTTAAAATAAACTGCTTGGTGGCTAAAATATAACGAATTTGGTTGTACGTCATATAAACTGCAGTCTTTAGATCAATTCCAAATTGACACATATGTAGAAGTTTAGCGAGCAAGATTTTGTATGTTATGTTCTTATGAATTTCCTTCATATGACCCCTAAACCACCCAAAGAAAAACAAAAAGCAGGTGGGAGACCCCCTATCCTTGATTTACAGCCTATGTTTCAGAGTCTGTTGAGATGAGTTGAATCATACTTTTTAAAAAGGATACCAAAACCAACATTTATATTTTGTGGCTCAGAGCTAGCTTGTGACATGGTCAATGTAGCTGCAGAGTTATCACCTAAATCATCACCTTGGAAGAAGAGGCAGGTGCACACACTGTGGGCTGTCGAGAAGAAGGGTGTTTCACAGCATGCCTTATTTATGAGATCTTGAGGACAGCAGGTTGAAAGTGCTCCTTTATGAAGTAAAATACATTTGAAATATATAATGTTCTTTGCCAGCTTTTGCATTTGGGCTTCTCTTCATATTACTGGCTTGCTATTGCCTCAGTACAAATTAGTCTGCTAGACTACTTCCTGCTTGTTTTACTGACTCAAAGGCTAGACCTGTGCATATTTGGCCAACTGAAAGGGTGAGTCAATAGGATGAGAAAATGCAGGGGTGGTGGTGGAGAGCACTGAAAACATGAAATATGAAGTAAGGAGTGAATATACAGGCAAGCTGACATTTTACCCAAGTCACTTGACATACCTCCAAAGAGCAAACAAAGCTCGTATGAATTTTTTGAAGGGTTGCTTTTCTTGAATCACTTTGTATTTTTATGGCTTTGGTAGTCTGAAAGGACCTCTGGCTTCAACTGAGTAACCTGTGATTAGCTTGCTGTCTGAGAGTTGCAGGGTTGCCGTGTCTTGCTATTATCCCTTTAGAGTGTGTAGAAGAAGCCTTTGGGTATGTTCAGCCAGCGTAATAAGGTTTGTGACATGAGGTTAGTGACAGATTTGGAAAGGGGTCACTTGACTCATGTAACTTACTTAACTTCCTTCCTTTTGTATTTTTCCAGCTTTATGTGAAGAACTATTCACACTTGTGAGAATTAGTCACAAAGGATTAACCATTAACCAGCAACTCCCAGATGTTTTAGGCACAGCTCCCATCATCCTTAGTAAACATACCCATTGCCTCTGCTGGTTGAGAATGTTGGGGTTGTAGTTCAGCACAACCAGATTAGCTTTGCCTCACTGAGCTGTACATTGGATGATAGCACCTATGGAACAAGGGCTGTGGTGGCTTAGTGGTTAACACCAAAAGGAACAAGCCTGACAACCAGAAAGTCAGTAGTTTAGCTGTTCAAGACCCGAGTGCTGCATGATGAAGTGAGCTCTTGTTGTCTGTCCCAGCTCCTGCCAACTTAGCAGTTTGAAAGCAAGAAATTGCAAATAGATAAATTGGTACCATTTCCATAGGAAAGGTAACAGCATTACCTTGCTTTGGTGTGTAGTCATGCCTGCCACATGACCATGGACACATCTGGAGATGCAAGCAGAGCTGGCTCTTTGTCTGGAAACAGAGGTGAACATCACCCCCTAAAGTTGGACTTGCAACCTTTACCTCTGGGTCACATGGCTGATTTTTGCTCATTGAACTGCCAAAGATGCCACAAACAGCCGCATCAAGGGATTCTACAGGAACTTTGAACACCAGCGCAGTAGGACTACATATTTGACAACTTCCACAAGATAATATTCCTTATTGACTCTGATCTGGACTGATGTGGACTAATTTGACATGCCTAGTGGGTGAAGTAAATTTGTTACACAATTCTGAGGGGCACTGGGTTTTAATGGCTCCTTCCCCAACCACAAAGAATGCAATCTAGCTTCAAAGAGAGCCATCTGGGAGGGTGTTATGTAAATACCCGGCTTCCTGTTTATAGAAAGATTTAATCTGCTGCTTATGTGCCCACGGAACACCTACATTTCTACCTGGCCTATACAGCATGCCATGGTGATTTATTTATTTATTTATTTTGCCTGATGAAGCTTGCAACAATGTGTAATTTTTTGAGTGACCCCATAAAAGGCATCGCCTTCCTCCTGCATTTGTTTGATTTTACTCATGGGTCACACGGCTGATTTCTGCTTATTGAACTTAATCTCTGGAACAGCCATGCTGAGAGAGGAACAAAGCTCCTCTCTGGGCCCCCACCATCGGCCCAGGATGGGAGCCACCTGCAGCAGCCGGTCCCGCCTCCCTCCGGCCCTGCCTCGACCGGAGGGATAAAAGACGCTGCGCCGCAAACGGGACGCCGCGCCGAAGCTCTCCTGGGCCCCCACCATCGGCCCAGGATGGGAGCCACCTGCGGCAGCCGGTCCCGCCTCCCTCCGGCCCTGCCTCGACCGGAGGGATAAAAGACGCTGCGCCGCAAACGGGACGCCGCGCCGAAGCTCTCCTGGGCCCCCACCATCGGCCCAGGATGGGAGCCACCTGCGGCAGCCGGTCCCGCCTCCCTCCGGCCCTGCCTCGACCGGAGGGATAAAAGACGCTGCGCCGCAAACGGGACGCCGCGCCGAAGCTCTCCTGGGCCCCCACCATCGGCCCAGGATGGGAGCCACCTGCGGCAGCCGGTCCCGCCTCCCTCCGGCCCTGCCTCGACCGGAGGGATAAAAGACGCTGCGCCGCAAATGGGACGCCGCGCCGAAGCTCTCCTGGGCCCCCACCATCGGCCCAGGATGGGAGCCACCTGCGGCAGCAGGCCCCGCCTCCCTCCGGTCTGGCATTTGCCGCGAGGGGACAGCGAGCATCTGAGCTCCCTTGTTGTGCACATGTAAGTGCAGACTGTAGTGTATACTTCCGAGTTTGTATATTGTGGACAGAGATTTTGTAATTGTGTTTTTGGTTGATGATTTTTTGCTGTATTCATTGTATGCTATTGTATTTTTGTATTTATTGTCCGCTGTGTAAACCGCCCTGAGTCGGGTCCGCCTGAGTGAGCGGTATATAAGCGTGAAAATTAAATTAAATTAAAGGCTGACTGACTGTTCTGAAACGTCCACTCACCTGTCCACTGTCTCACTTCTATCCCTTCTCACTTTTGGTGAGACATTTTAAAGAGCGAAGGCATTTCCCAGAGTGAAAAATTAATGCCAGAAAATATACACAGCAACAGCTCATGGCTGTGAAGAGCCAACCTCATATTGCTGGGAGAACATTATAGATGCCTTGCTCTATTCCTCCTTCCCCTGATTCACTCCATCAGAGGGCTGGCCTTTGACTTAAAAATGTGAAGTCCCCTTAGCATGTTAAAGTGCTGTCAAATAAAATAAAATAAAATCTTTATTACAGTCCAAGAACAGCAAAAGGAACAGAAGTTAAAAAGGGGGTACTAAAATGTATCAAGAAACAAAAGATAAAATGAGGGCCCTTAAAAGGAGCATTTAATTTAATTTTAATTTAATAGTCATATTTATATATGCCACCTACTCAGGCAGAACCCGACTCAGGGCGGCATATTTCTGCTCAGTGTTAAGGAGGAGTAAAATTAGTACACAGGTCACTAGTATTACAATTATTACTACCCTATGCTGTGGCACAAGCATATTGCAGGCGCACCCCCCAATAAAGGACTCAGACACCAATGAAAGTGGATAACGGCATTGGGCCACATTTATTGATTCATGCCCTAGTCCGAATTATAAATTTCTATTGGTAATTGACCAATTATAATTCTTAAGGCAAGCAGGCCGAAGTAACACTGGTAAGGTACCACCCAAAATTGCCAACGGCAATTGTTACAATGTATCTATTTGTATCAATTTGTTTGTTGACAACAAACAAATTGTTGACCGTAGTCAATATCTAACTAATGACCCCACCCTCTGACGCATATCCGTAAAATCACGGGGTGATGCATGCTGTCTAGCTGTAGTCATCACCCCGTCGCCTGGTTCGTCGTTGACCGGACAACGTTTAACCAACTTATACCTGTCTAGTGTTGTCCAGTCAATTGCGAACCTGCCGGATACCTGTGGGTCATAAATGTTTACCTTACCAGTGCTACCCGCCCATGTGACCAAAGTCAACAGCAGCAACAGAAAAACCCCTGTATCAAACCATAGCAACAGTGTGGGATGGGCGAAAAAACCAGGACCAAGAGCCAATTGTGAGTCCCAGCCAAAAATTCCCACCCGGCCCCGAAGCGACCAAAATATCACACTGTTAACTAGGGAGGGGGTGGAGGGGAAAAACTTCTCCGCTCCGTCGCTTCGCAAAATGGCAGCTCGGCTGCCTCGTGGCCGCCCCTTATATAAGGGTGCTGGCCACGCCCCCTAACTACCCGGATGTCTTCGTCCGGTGGGGGGGCCCCCGCAAAGGGCGCGGCGGCCATTTTGGCGCCGCGCTTGCATTGCAGGCGCACCCCCCAATAAAGGACTCAGACACCAATGAAAGTGGATAACGGCATTGGGCCACATTTATTGATTCATGCCCTAGTCCGAATTATAAATTTCTATTGGTAATTGACCAATTATAATTCTTAAGGCAAGCAGGCCGAAGTAACACTGGTAAGGTACCACCCAAAATTGCCAACGGCAATTGTTACAATGTATCTATTTGTATCAATTTGTTTGTTGACAACAAACAAATTGTTGACCGTAGTCAATATCCAACTAATGACCCCACCCTCTGACGCGTATCCGTAAAATCACGGGGTGATGCATGCTGTCTAGCTGTAGCCATCACCCCGTCGCCTGGTTCGTCATTGACCGGACAACGTTTAACCAACTTATACCTGTCTAGTGTTGTCCAGTCAATTGCGAACCTGCCGGATACCTGTGGGTCATAAATGTTTACCTTACCAGTGCTACCCGCCACACGGGGAGGCTTCCCAAAAGGCTCACCGCCCCCCCCCCAAGACCGTCAGCTCAGTCAACAGGCCTGCTCGCCAGTCCATTAACAAGAGGTCCATACCTCCCTGCGACAGATGGGCCCCATCCCCTGAGTAAAAGCTCGTAATTTTGCAGACTGATGTCGGGGAGGCGAATGACGCATCCCCCACCTTTGTTGAAAAGGAACCGGGCAATAGCCCCGTTCACGGAGCGTCGGCTCGGCCAAGAGCCTCGAGGCCGCACGCCCCCCTGTAAGCGTACCGCGGTATCGTGTCCGACCAATTGAGGGTTGTGGCAGGCCACACATAACGTGAGTGGGGCAGGTCACTGCAAATCGCAAGCTTCTGCGATAGGCCAGTGACCCGCCCTAAGCCATCGCCCCCAAGGTGCATAACCAGGACATCCGGCGAGTCAGCATCCCTGATGTAGAAAAGGAATGGCAACAGTTCCCGCCATAACATGCCGCGCTTACCATACCACCTGAGACGTGCGGATGCACCCAGTCCCAGTCGGGGTCCCCACTCTGTCGCTGCAGCGTAACGCGCTGCCCTGTGCAGCGTAACGCGCTGCCCTGTGCAGCGTAACGCGCTGCCCTGTGCAGCGTAACGTGCTGCCCTGTGCACATGGCTATGGCCCACCAGGCACACTGTCACCGGTGTAATACGACACCCAGGGTCTGTCAAGGAAAAAAAGGGGGGGAGAAACAGTGCAGTGACTAAACTGGTACTCACGGTTGAAGAGGGCGAACGCAAACTGAAAACATTGTGATCCCCACCCTCCCATGCGGCGTATGTCAGCCCCGGAGTACCCCAAAAACAGCTGCAGTAGAAGCCGCCCCTATCCTGAATGAATGGGTGCCGCAACGAGCCCCAGGGAGGCCAACACTGGCTAGTGCCTACCGGCACCCTCCAAAATTGAAATTTAGTAAGGGGAGACCCATCTTGGTGACAGAAAAACGGGCCATGGTGCGTGCCACGCAGTGCAAGGAACTCCTGTAGGGCACCAACCGGACAGATGTCTGCCAAAGAACACCGTAGCAGTCTTACTCCACTGCCTACGCCATGCTGATCCGTCTTAGAGGAGCGTATCCTCAACTGAGCCCAGTCTTTGGCCACATAGACATCTTCGAGTTCCAGTGCCCTATGACTAGCATCCGCCTTAGACAGCATCACAAGCTCGCTGATGTGGAGCGCTCCAAAAAAGGCCAACGTAGCCACATGAAACAGGGCTGCCTCATACCTATAAAACATAGGTCCTGCCAGCCCCGTGCCAGTTGGGTAAGAACCCCTGGGGAAATTGGGTGGCGGTCGTCCGGGCTACGCCCACGCTCCCGCACCCACCCCTCCAAAACGTGTCTCACATGGAAGTCAGCGGTACTGTCCGCATGTCCGCCTACTTTGGCCATAAAAGCCAGCGCTGACAGCCTGGATGCTATGGTTCGAGGTGCAAGGCCCTGGGAATGCAGGTCAACCATGAATTGAAGTATATGGGCCACCGGGATAGGCCAGGTATCTGGCAGCCGGAATTGGGCACAGAATGCCCTGAAAGAATTGAATGCGTGTTGATACGCCTTACGCGTGCGTGGCGCTAGCGACATGCCGATCGCCCGGTTCACCTCTCCTTGCCAAAGGTCCATATCTCGTCCGGGAGTGGCGAGGGAAATTCCTCTGCATCCGGGGCCAAGGCGCGGAACCGGGAGATCTGCAGGCGGGACAAAGCGTCAGCGATATCATTATTGATCCCCGGGACATGCCTGGCCCGGAACAGTACATTAAGGCGCAGGCTGTGCAATACAAACTGGCGCACCAGGTCCATCACCCTGGGTGATTTGGAAGTATGTGAGTTGACAATGTGGACAACGGCCGCATTGTCATACCAGAAATGAACCACCGAGTTGGCCCACTCATCACCCCATAGCATCAAGGCCCCCAGGATGGGGAAAAATTCCAGGTACGTGAGGTCCCGCAGGCGCCCCGTACCTGACCAGGCTGGTGGCCACCCACCATAGGCCCACTTCCCATTGAAGTACATCCCATAACCCAGGGACCCAGAGGCATCGGACTGTATCTGGAAACGAGGGGAAGCCAGAAGGTCAGACCTCCAAAATGACACCCCATTGAACTCCTTCAGGAACTGGAGCCAGATAAGCATATCTGCCTTAATGCCCTGGGTTAGTCTGACCCTATGGTGGGGCCTGGACAAGCCTGTCATTGCATCGCACAAGCGCCGGGCAAATGCCCTGCCAGGTGCGACCACCCTGCAAGCGAAATTGAGATGACCATGCAACACCTGCAGGTCCCGCAGTGATGCCTTGTGTTTAGCAAGCAAGTCCGAGATAAGGGCCACTATCCTTGACACCTTATCCCCTGGTAACCTAGAAGCCTGCGCTACCGTGTCAATCTCCACCCCCAGGAAGACTAGCTGTGTAGATGGGCCCTCGGTCTTTTCGAGCGCTAAAGGGACACCCAGTTCCTCCATTAGCGTCTGAAATGTGTTGAGGAGACGTGTGCACGTGTCCCAGCCCCGTTCACCCCCGAATAAAAAATCATCCAGGTAATGGGCTACAGACCGGGACCCTGACCTGCGGACAAAAGCCCACTGTAGGAAGGTGCTAAAACGCTCGAAGGCCGAGCACGATATGGAACAGCCAAAAGGCATGGCCTTATCGAAATAATATTCACCCCTGAACTTAAAACCCAGCAACTCAAAGTCACCCGGGTGAACGGGCAGGAGGCGAAAGGCAGACTTAATGTCGCACTTAGCCAACAGCGCACCCGGGCCACATGAGCGCACCATGTGCAACGCCTGGTCAAAAGATGTATACCTGACCGAGCAAAGGTCATCAGGGATAGCATCATTGACCGATCGGCCGGCTGGGTAGGACAAGTGATGGATCAGGCGGAACTCACCCGGTGACTTCTTGGGCACCAAGCCCAAGGGTGACACTTTAAGGTTGGGGAACGGGAGTGCAGGGAAAGGGCCAGCGACCCTGCCCGCATCAACCTCCTTAGAAATGCTGGCGGCAGCCACCTCCTCCCTCCCCTTAAGGGACAAAAGGTTGGGGGCATCTTGGGGGGACCTATCACCCTGGAAAGGAATACGGAACCCCAGTCGAAAACCTTGAAGCAGGTAAACCGCATCTGCCCCCCTCGGGTACGATGTGAGCCAACGCTCCAGCATGTCCACATTAATTGGGGAGGGGGCCTTTCGGTGGACCAGCTCCCTCTGCGGCAGTCTTGCCAGCCCCTTGTCCGCCCCTACCTTTGCCCCGCACCCCTCCAGGCCTGGGGCAAGCAGAGGCCGCATGGGGGCCAGCGCAAGAGGGACACTCATGCCTGTACCGGCGATTCTTCCTACTGCAGGAACCATTGGACGAGAAAGTCCAGCACAGCAGGCGGGCTGGAACCCCCTGCCCCGCCACCTGGCGGGGTGTCTGTGCTGGGGCCGCTCGCTGGACCGCATGTCCACAATGGTATCTGTCCCCAGGCGCAGGGCGCGTGGGAGTCATATGCAGAAGCCACAGCTTCTGGCAGGGCTCATCCCACCTCATCTCAGGGTGCAGGGGAATCCGCATACGGAATTCCTCGTCGTAAGCCAACCATGACGGGCCCGGGAAGTCGACCATCGCCCGGTAAATGTTGTCCAAATACTGGACCATCGGAATTGCCAAATCCGGCCGGGCCCCGAGGTAGACCGCCATGTATATAAGGTACGCCGGCAACCAATTGGCTCACGTACGTGGTGGCTTACGACGACGTGCCTGTTCCTTATCCTTCTCATCCTGCCCCTCCCTCTCCTCTTTGGTGGGCTCTCTGTTAAGAAGGGAGAAGATGTCGACATACTCCCCACGCCAGATCTTCTCTTTGGTGGCCTGGGCCAAATGGTCCCCCAGGGGCAAGGAATACCCCGCTGTCGGCAATGCTGACACCGGCACAGTGGGAACCACGGGGATCTGAAAAGGAGCCTGGACCAACCCAGCCACCCCTAACACATTCCCAACTGAATAAGAGGTACCACCCAAAACTGGGCCCTGGGTGAGCGGTGAAGTCGCCGGGTGGGACAACGGCGACTGAACCGTCGCACCACCCATGCGAGGCCACGGCCACGGGAATGCCCCCCCAACATGGGTAGGTGTGTGGGTGCACTAGATTGAACCGCATACTCACATGCAGCACCCCCGCGGGCCGCCCCCACCGGGGGTTCCGGCCCGCTGGGGGCGTCGGAGCTCACGACCGCAATTGAGCTCGTCGACGGGGCCTGAGTAGCATCAGCCTGTTGAGTGGGGAGCTGCGAGGCAGTGGGCGAAGCCGGCCCATACGCCTCGGGCAGCTCGACCCGTCCTGCCGCCTGCCGCTGACCGGCAGACAATGGATCAACCTGCACCCCCAAAAGGCACCCCCGGGTGGCTAACCCTCGCGAGGGATGCCTCGAGGGCCGCAACGCGGGCCAGAAGGGCCTCAACACTAACGTAGCCCCCTAAGCCAAGTGGGGGCAAAGGGCCAGCCGGCCCACTGGGTGCAGGCGCCGGTCCAGGTCCCTGGACCCCGGAGCCCATATACGGCCATGACCCCAGGCCCCGCCCCTGCAGGGCCAGGGGGGTACCCTGCCAGGGGAGGGAACCCAGCCACCCCCCATGGCTGAAACCCCCCGCAGGAAGCTGCGGACCCGCAGAATGGGCCGTGCCAGAGGCAGTGGCCACTGCTTGCGGGCCAGGGGCCGCGGCCCCAGCTGGGCCGGTACGCAGACCCCACGACCTCGGGCCAAGGGGTAATTAACCCCATCCCACCGGTCCCGGTGGGCTCAGGCAAAGGAGGCTGCTGGGGAGGCGCAGCCGCGGTCCTCCGACCCGGCTGGCGCCTCTGCGCAGAACGAGCCGCGTTCGCAGTCGCCTTCTTCTTCGAGGGCATAGCAGCTAACGATGGGAAGCCTAAAAGTCAAGAAATCAGCAGCCAGAGGCTTCCCCGAGCAAGGCAAGAGCGACGGAGGTAAGAGAGAAAAACTTCTCCGCTCCGTCGCTTCGCAAAATGGCAGCTCGGCTGCCTCGCGGCCGCCCCTTATATAAGGGTGCTGGCCACGCCCCCTAACTACCCGGATGTCTTCGTCCGGTGGGGGGGCCCCGCAAAGGGCGCGGTGGCCATTTTGGCGCCGCGCTTGCATTATCTGGTTGAAGGTACTGTCAGGATTGTTCTTCTGATCTTACATGCTGCAGCACAGTTAACCCATACTTTACAGACATCTTATGTTATAAAAGATATATCGATGATCTATTTTTTATTTTTAGTAATCAGGCTTCAGTTATAAATTTCTGCCAGTGGATCAATCGTCAACATCCCAAGTTAAGCTTCACTCATACCATGCAACCCACCTCTTTATCTTTTTTGGATCTTACAGTTTTTATTTCCGATGGTAAAATTCAAACCAAATTGTTTCACAAACCCACAGACCGGTTTCCATATCTCCAATTTAGGTCTTTTCATCCTAAACATTTTAAGGCCAATATTCCGTACAGCCTGTTCATCAGAGCGAAATGGAATTCAACTAACCCACAAGATTTTAGCACCACAGCTGATAAAATCTCTGATACCCTAAAACACAGGGGTTATCCGACTAGTATCATCAAGGAAGCACGCAACAGGGCCAACAGTTGTCCCAGACTTGACTTGCTTAAAAAGAATGACAGAACACCGCAGAATAACTCCAGGTTATTCTGGTCGCTTGATTACACACCGCTGGCCAATAAAATCAAGAACATTGTACTGAAACATTGGCACGTCTTGGACACCACACCAGGTTGCCAACTACCACCCACGATCGGCTTTCGGAAAACTAATGCTATTGCTAATTATGTGTCTCGCGCTGACATCTCCTCCCGCCCCGACACCTCCAGCTCCCCCATAGGGCACTTCGCATGCGGGCACTGTAAGTATTGCACTTACATGTGGCGGACGAATTGCGTACAGCTACCTTCGAGCAACTTCACGTTGGATTTAAAATCATTCTCCAGCTGCAGTACAAAGGAATCCGTATATATGATTAAATGTACTTGCCAGTTAGCTTACATTGGGCAATCTAGGAGACCGATCCGGGTACGTCTGGGCGAGCATATATCACGCATTAAGAATTGCACTCCAAACGCCCCCATGGTCAGTCACTTTCTAGAGAGTAAACACAGTCACAAAGACTTAAAACTAGTAGTATTGGAGTCATACATCCCTACGAAACATGAGATGGTCGACATAGAACGATTCCTTCTCCAGAGGGAGGCGTTCTATATTCACCATTTCAAAACGTTATTCCCGCTCGGGCTCAACACGGATTGGGACCTATCAGCTTTCCTTTAAACCGCCAGGTCTCCTGGTACATGATGCCTCAGTACAGGCTTCTCTAACTCCCTTTACCATTCAATTGACGATACTTGGTATGTTCTCTACCTTTAACAATAACACGATTAAGTTTATACAGCTGAAGAATATTATGCAGCATAGCCTTTCACCTAAACTATTTAAACTAGCATTTCATGGCCAGAGTTCAACGCGAGAACACAATAAGAATAAACCTAAGAGGTTCACGCGCCAGATATCGAATCCTTATAGGTACGTCCTTGCCCGTCTTTTTAATAGTGTTTTGTTTTGTAGTGTTTATATATGTTACATGGTATGTATATTCGTTGTTTTACATGTTTATATACATGTTCATATATTTGCCTTGATCACATGTAGAGGTTATTGGTTGTGAATTCCGTATGTGTGTTCTCTTTGTTATGAACTGTAAACTCTGAGGAAGTCTTCGAAATGTCACCATACCGGAGGGACATCAGTATGTAACGAACTTTGCATTCCCTCAGTTTGGGTTGAGCCGATTTGTCTCTCGTCCTGTGATCCACGATCTGTGCCGCACAGCAGCGCAACGAAGACTCTACATCTATCTTCTGCGACTGCATCTCCACGGACGGGCGGTCCTGGCTACAGAAGATTTACATGCATGGACAATTACCACCAGCCACGAACCTGCCTTGAATTTAGCGTGTATTCATCTTGTACTTTTTCGTCTCACCCAATAATAACTTACAGAGGGAAGGGGAGGGGTATCGCCTTAAATACGGACATTTGTGATATACACCCCATGCGCTTTCTATATATGTATATATATTATGATTTTTTCAGACCCCTCCAGCAGTAGTTCAGCGAACCACCAATTGTGTTTCACAACCAGTTGCTAATAATATTTAAATTGAAATTAAAATTTGATAATTTGTCTATATTTCCAGGAGTGCTTGTTACTACTATCTTGCAGCACAGAATTTGGCAGTGTTGTGGGTGAAGGTGGGTCTTTCATCAGATAGCAGCCAGTGGGTGTATGTGGTGTTTGTCCAGCCAGGATACTTGCGGAGCAGTGGACATGTGAACTTGGTCTGGACGTCTCTATAGAAAAGGCAGCTACATAGAACGTGTTCTGTGGTTTCAGTTTCTCCAGACTCACAGGGGCATAGTCTCTCTGACATTGGTGTCCTCTGGAACTTTCCCTCGAGAACTGCAGAAGGGAGGGCCTGGCAGAAGGGAGGGCAGAGACACCAAGCCCTCCAATGACTTGGTGTCTCAAGTTGGAGCAAATATGGGGCCGGGGCAACAATGTGTCTCCGAGACTCTGGAGCCAGGAAGGTAGGACCCCTGGCTAAGTCTTCTTGCCTTTCCATGTCAAGTGTTCTCTGTTTAATGGTCTGTTTTGCTTGGTTGTGACTCATGGCCAATATGAGAGGTTGGGAGAGGCCAAGATACTGTAGTCTGGGTTGGATTTTTCTTTTCTGTGCTGATTGGTAGTTGTCCTGGAGAGTTAGAGGTGCCAGGCCATTGAGATTAAACAGAGTTTTGAGCCAAAGGTTGAGGGAAAGTGCTGTCAATTTCTTCATAAAGGAAAACATGGTTTTACATACATGCATTGGCACACCCATACATGCTCAGTGCTACTTTAGGCATGACCAGATTATATGCATAGGAACGGAGGGATACTGTAGAGGCTTTTAAATACTGAAATTTGATTTAAAAACCCTTTGTGCTAACTGGAGAAAGAAGAGAAATAGTGTTTACATGCTAACCTATTATAAAAAAATTTTTGGGAGTGTTATAGCCAAAATCCTATGAAGTGGATGCACTTTGAAGAAGCCTCGTATGTACAAACTCTATAGCCAGTGTATTTTTCAAAAGCCACATCATGTTAACTGTCTATTGATCCCATGCATAGAGCAACAGAATTACCAGTCAAAGCTATTATATATGATGCCCAAAGCTTTCCATTTCTCTGTTTGTATTGTGTGTATGTGTGTGTGTGTAAGAATATTTTGTCTAAAAAGGAACAAACTATATCCTTCAGCCCTCTAACTATCTTGCTTTTATAGATATTGATTTTCCCAAAAGACAATGAAATTTCTCACTTCTTCTGTAAGAACACACAGAAAGGCAGTTGCTAGGTCAAATATAATTGTTTCCTGACTTATGGCTCATTGTTTTGACAACCGAATTCTTCAAATACTGTTGTTGAATATTCTGGAGGGAGCTGTAGACTTTGCTTTTTGGTAAGTGTGCTATTTTTAATAATACACTTTCAAAGCAACATACATTAATTTTTTGGTCTGGATTTGAATTTTTTGTAGAATATTGTTTTAATAAGATTCATCGTAAAATATGTTATATGCTTCTCAATATGTATTGGCTAGCCCCCATGGACATGTTTACATTCTATAACTCTTTCTAGAGACAATTTCAGCAAGATACATAATCTATTTAAAACATTTTATAAAACTGCATTATATTTTATTTTTCCTTGACGTTGTTTCTGTCCTCTGCATTTTGATCAAGAGCATCATATTGAAACAAAAATGGCAAAAGAATTTAGAGAGCATGATGAATGATTTCAGGGTGCAAGCAAGAAATTGTTAGCTACAGAAAGTTTGTTCAGAGAAGAAAAAACCATGAAGAACTCAAGAAAGTGAGAAAAGGGTGGAATTGCATTCTCATTTGTATACCAAAGATATTATTTATATCCCGGAAACATTGCCTAAAATGTAATATTTGCTTATATCCAGCCTTTACTTGAGCATTCTTACAGATTAAAGTGTTTTATAGTACTGAAGTTAAATTAATGGGGGCAATGGGTATGCCTCAGGCATAAAAATGTGTTAGGCTGACCCTTGAGAGTCAGATGGGAGTGTATCCTCTTGAATTCAGTAGGGCATAATTATCATTTATTTGTTACACTTATACACTGCCCCTCTAGGGGGAAAAATCCTACTTTGGGTGGATAACAACATAAAACTCAAACATTAAAAACAGTCACACATTTTAAATTTTACATATGAATTCATCAAAAACCAGAAACCCTACAAGAAAACCTATTGACAATGGAGAGAGATAGAATAAAATCCCTAACGATCACCCATTGGTAAAACATTCCCCAAAGCCTCTTTAAAAAGAAATGTTTTCAGCTATTTTAAAAACATAGGAAGGGAGAGTGTTGAACTGCTCCCAGTGCCCACCGGTGCCCAGGCACCAGTAGCGGAAATTTCTCCAGGCCACACCCACTTGGCCAGCCACACCAACCTCCCTACCCTAGGCCATGGTGTAGGGAGGCCAAGTGGGCGTGACCTACAGAGTTAACCACACCCACAAGGTTAGCCAGGCTCATGGTGGGGGTAGTAATTTTTTTTGCAGTGCATCACTGGGCAGGCATGGTACCTGGCACGGCTCAACTGGAAGAGAATTCCACAACATTGGAGCCACCACTGAGAAGTCACGGTCTACCTAGCTAATTTTGAGGTCAGCACCTGGAGCTGCGCTGTCTGAAAGGAACGAGTGATGTGGGCTGCTGTCCTGAGGGGGAGATGTTCCACCAAGTAGAAAGGCCCCAAACTGTTTAGGGCCTTAAAAGTTAAAACTAACACCTTCTACCTGATACAGAAAGAAACGGGAAGCCAGTGCAGCCCTGCCAAGGCTAGGGAGATATGCTCAAATTCTCTCACTCCAGTAATCAGCCTGGCTGCTGCATTTTGGACTCATATGTTATTCCAAGTAAATATAACTAAAAGATTGCCCTTGCTTGAAAGCCAGTCTAGGATAAGGCTCTAACCACACCTGCATTGCACATATAGATAGAAGATGGCAATCTATATAATTTGTGTGGAGGCTTCTTTCGCATAAGCAGAATATTCTGAAATCTGGTTTGTCCCTGTTACATTTACTAAGAAGTAGACTGGGTTCTTTTCCCTCCAGATTTCTGCATGACATTAGCAGAATTAGCATACAATCAATACAAGCTGAAGGCTGAGTTTTAAAAAATCATCCTATATTAAAATCATTATTATGTATCGTATTCATACCTACAAAATCTCAGTTGATGAGGTAGAAGAACATGTTGTCTGGGACGAAATGTTTAAAAAGAGTTGGAGAATAATCAATCACCAGGACCAGATGTTTTCAAATTAACTATTATCACTTCCAAAATGCCTTCATTATATAACAACATTTTGACAATGTTGACTCAATATGCTACAGCCACTGAGAAGGTGAAGAAGGTTGCTTATTTGGAACATCATTCAAAGTAATAGTAGCATCACTTCTTCTTCTTGTGCCATATCTGATTCTGAATATTAGTGATCATCATGGTGATCAGCCATGAAGACTGTCCTGATAATATAATGCCATGGCCTTTCATCTGCCTTCTGCATTGCAGCGTGACCACCAGTACAATTGATCCAGTTCCGTGAGACTTTCTG
Source organism: Bradypodion pumilum (assembly GCA_035047305.1). Taxonomy (NCBI): domain Eukaryota; kingdom Metazoa; phylum Chordata; class Lepidosauria; order Squamata; family Chamaeleonidae; genus Bradypodion; species Bradypodion pumilum. Next base: position 137,777,744 of record JAWDJD010000004.1, read on the forward strand.
GTCCTCCTGAGCCCTTTTGGCACACAAAGTCCTCCTCAGCCCAAGGCCAGTATTGATGAAGCTGCTGCCCTCCATCAAAATAGATTCAAGTGGGATTTAATCCTCTTGGGGACCATTACCCTTCCCTGTGGACTTCACCATGGCCTACTAGTCCTCAGGGTTCTCAGGTTTAGTTTACTGCTGAGTGACACTTGCCATTGAGTCGCTGGTAGAATTGTTCACTCTATTACCATAGCAGGATAACCTGGCCAGACTAGGAGTAGCATCACAGGGTTCCAAATTGTATGAATAGTTGAGTTCCTCCATCCTGAGGATCCTTCAAATGACAGTTTATTGTTATTAACAATGCCAGTTGTGCTGTCTTTGCTTGCAAAGTCCTTTAGGATTTTTTGCAGGTCTGTTCGTTCCTGCAACATAATCCCGAGACGCAAATCATAATTACTGGTAGAGAACTAATGATAAATTAGCTCTCGCAGTTTTGGCACAAAGGTACTTCACTACATGAGGGACAAACTGGAATACAAGCTCAACTTTCTTGCTCTGAAATACAACATCCTGTCCAGTTGGAGACCCATAGAACATATGGTAGACTGCAGTTACAGGTGCTTTGCAAGACATGGTCTTCCCTCCTGTTATCTGTTTTTGAAACTACCAGCTGCCAATAATGTTTTGACTTAAGCGTTGCCAGCCTGGGGGAGTTTCGGATCATATTGCAAAAGTGAACATCTCTTTGGTTAATGCACTGAAGCTTAAGATACAGCAGCTGTTGTTTCTGGAAAGGTCAGGCTCTGAGCCAAAGGTTTCAACAGCAACCTCAGCAACATTAGGGCAGATCAGCTTTCCTAATGCAATACCAATGATCATGACCTATGCCTGCAGTCACCATGTGAAGTTCAGTGCTTTGAGAAATCAGAAAAGCCAGGAAAACCAGCAAAGATACCAGCTTGCAGAATGAGATTTCCATTCATCTCCAGTATCCTACTCAACCATTCAGTTTGCCTGTAGCATGCAAACATCCAGATGTAAATCAAAACACAGAGGGACACTTTAGTGTATGGGACCAAAGACAACCGGACAACCGAAAGGTTGGTTTAACACAGGTTTATTGCATTGCATGAGGTTCCAGTGAAGCATGAGGAATGGCGGTGATACATCTCAATATATACAGTAGCTCTCTACATTTGAATCTTGTAGCACGGTAGCTGATTGGTTGCTACCGGCGTGGCCTCGCCCAGGCACGCCTCTTTCTTCAGCTGCTGAATGCAGGTCTTGCTTCAGCTGCTGAATGCAGGTCTTTCTTCAGCTGCTGAATGCAGGTCTTGCTTCAGCTGCTGAATGCAGGTCTTTCTTCAGCTGCTGAATGCGGGGAAGGTTTTCCCGCGGCTGTCCGTGATTGAGCAATGTGAACCATGTGAGAGTGAACGCTCGCAGCTGCCCTCTATAGGCTGTCTGCTCGCGTTCCTTCATAGCTGATATCGTTTGTATCTGGAGTGGTTACAATCTTGCCTTACAGTATAATGAACATGCATACATACATAACATCCCTCCCCCCTAGGATGGGACGAAGTCCCGCAACCATTGTGGCTTGCCGCACGTTCGCTTGGGGCGTGCTTGCGCCTGCCCTAATTCTGGAGAGCCTGTGATCCCTGACTCCGCGGGCGCTTGTCCTGCAACGGGAAACGGGGATTCGTTAGTGGCTCTGTGGGGCGTCCGTGCCTGCCTTGCGCTTGGGGAAGGGAATGGGATGAACAGTTGGGAGGTAAATCCCTGCCTATTGCCCTCGGACCCCGGGGACCCTCCTAGTGTGAACCGCGGCACCGATGAGGTCGCCCTTGGGGAATGGCTACCTTCTGATCCCTGCTCGGGGGACCTTAAGACTGTGGTGGTGGGCGGACTCGCTGATGCCTCTGGTCTTGGAGGTGTCGGTCTCCGGAACATGGGCGCTATATTGCATTCTAACTCACAGGGGCTACTGGGACTGGAGGTACCAGGGGCTGAACTGAAACCCCTCTTTTCGCTAGGACGGGTGGGGGACCACTCCGCTAACTCCCCCTGGTACTGTAAATCAACGTCTAAACCTCTATGGGCCTCTGAGCCTCGGGGGGACTTCCGCGGCTTCCGCGGGGTATGAGTGTGGTTGGGGCTCCTCCTTTCTGACGGGGACTCCCGCAACCCGGGGCTCCTCCTCTCTGGCAGGGACTCCCGCAAAAGATTTCCGTGGATCGATTCCCTTTCCTCCCCCCTTGGTGGGGACCCATGCTCCCCTTTTCCTCCCCCTTGGGCTAAACGGGTGGGGGAGTACCCTAACGCTGAATCAATGCTGGCCTCATCCTCGTCTTGCTCTCCGGGGACCCTACGCCTGAGTTGGTCCACGTGTCGCCTCCACAGGAAACCTGTACTGGTCTCTACGCGGTATGAGACGGGGCCGGTTTGGTCTACTACGGTGCCCGGCACCCAGGCTGGCCCCGCGCTGGCGTAATTCCTGCAGTATACTGGGGCGCCTATGCCGAAACTCTTGGTGGGTTCCACCCCTATGTTCCGCCCCTTGTCCTCTACTCTCGTGGGGTCTAGCTTGGATATCCCCGTGGCCAGCTTCCTGCGCATCAACAGCTCTGCGGGGGAGTACCCTGACGCTAAGGGGGTGACCCTGTATCTCAGCAGGAATTGGCACAATTTCAGGTCGAGGTCTCCGGGACCCATGCGCAGTAGCGCGTCTTTCGTGGTGCGCACGAGGCGCTCTACTTGGCCATTGGTGGCCGGGTGAAAGGGGGCGGAGGTGACGTGCCGAATGGCGTTGCGTTCCATGAATGCCCTGAACTCGGCGGACGTGAAACAGCTAGCGTTATCGCTGACGAGGGTGTCGGGTAAACCGAACGTGGAAAAGACCCTCCTTAACTGTTTAATGGTTGTGGTCGAGGAGGTGCTCGAGACTGGAATGACCTCCAACCACTTAGAGAACGCGTCCACCACGAGGAGGAAAAGCGTTCCCCTGAATGGGCCAGCAAAGTCTACGTGAACTCGGGACCAGGGTCCCCTCGCAGCGTCCCATTCCCTAGGTGGCGAGCGAGCCTCTTCTGGCCTTGAGCTTTGGCACGCCTCACAAGTGCCGACCATGTGTTCGATGTCGGCGTCTAACTGGGGCCACCAAAAGTAACTGCGGGCTAGTGCCTTAGAGCGTACGATCCCCGGGTGGCTGACGTGCAGCAGTTTAAGCACCCTCGGCCGGAGAGACGTGGGGATCACTACCCGCTGTCCCCACAAGAGGCAACCCCTCTCCAGGGACAACTCTAATCTCTTTTTGAAGAATGTGTCGAATTCCGCTGCTGGGGAAGACACGGGCCACCCTTTCTGCACCCAGGAGCAAACTGTGGCCAGCGCTTTGTCCTTGCCTGTCGCTTTGGCGATTTCGGCCGGTACTACTGGAGGGGAGTCTAGGACCTCTATCATTAAGACCTGGTGGTCCCTCTCTACTCCGCCCACGTGGCAGCAATCCCGGGGAATGGGGGACCTCGACAGAGCGTCGGCATGGCTTATCTCCCTCCCGGGCCGGTATACCAACGCGTGCTGATACGCGTTGAGAAAAATGGCCCATCTGAGCATTCTCGGGGACAGGATCTGGGGTGTGGGCTTGTCTGCGGTGAAGATGCCCAGCAAAGGCTTGTGGTCAGTCACTATGGTGAAGGGGCGGCCGTACACGAAATCATGAAATTTCTTGGTCCCCGCAATTATTGCTAGCGCCTCTCTGTCTGTCTGAGCATAATTCCTCTCCGCTTGGGACAGGGATCTAGAGTAGAAAGCTATCGGGGCCTCCCTACCGTTCTCCAGCACGTGGCAAAGCACCGCCCCCACCCCCACCGGGGATGCATCGCATATCAGGACCACCGGGCGTTTGGGATTGAAGTGGGTCAGTACAGCATCTGATGCCAGGAGTCGCTTCAGGTCATTGAAAGCCTTTTCCTGGACGTCGCCCCACTTCCATGCCTCGTCCTTTTTTAACAATTTGTGTAGCGGTTCTGCCACGGCTGCCTTCCGCGGGAGGAAGGAGTGGTAGAAGTTGAGCAGTCCGAGGAACGACTGCAACTCGGGCTTGGAGGTGGGGCGAGGGGCCTTTTTGATGGCGGCTACCTTGGATTGGGCTGGCCTAATTCCCTCGGGAGTAACACGGAACCCTAGGAACTCAACCTCTGTAGCGAAGAAGACGCATTTGTCTTTCCGCAACCTCAACCCCGCCTTTTCGAATATTGTCAGGACCTTTCCCAACCTTGTTGCTAATTCGGCCCGGCTCCCCCCTGTAATTAATACGTCATCAAAATAGGGTAACACCCCCTCCAACCCCTTCAGGAGGCGTTCCACCAATGACTGGAAAATCCCGGGTGCCGAATTCACGCCGAATTGGAGGCGCGAAACCTGGAACGCCCCTTTGTGGGTGACTATGGTTTGTGCAGCAGCTGCGGCGGGGGTCACCGGGAGTTGCTGGTAGGCTTGGGCCAGGTCGAGTTTGGCGAAACACCTCCCCCCGTGTAACCTGGCCAATAAGTGGCTGACTACCGGCACCGGATACGCATTAGGGCGGATCGCCTTATTGATGGTGCACTTGTAATCAGCGCATATTCGGACTTCCCCGTTGGCCTTGAGCGCTGTTACAATTGGAGTTTCCCACTCCGCAGAATCAACAGGAACAAGAATCCCCTGGCCCACTAATTTGTCCAATTCCGCCTCAATTTTGTCCTTTAGTGCGAAAGGCACTCTGCGCGGTTTAAGTCTGATTGGACGCACTCCAGGGTCCAGGTCGAAAGTCACTGGGGGGCCCTTGAATTTTCCTAGCCCCTTTTTAAAAACCTCGGGGTGCGCGTCGCACACGCTCTGTATTGGATCAGTCCCGGCGGCGTGTGCTCCCACGGCGTGCACCCCCCCAATGAACAACCCCAGGGGCTGGAACCATTGAGTCCCGAGGAGGCTGCATTTACCCCCCTTGAGGACGACTAAGGGAAGCGTTGCGGTGTACTTTTTGAACTGGACCTGGAACTTCCCAACCCCCAACACTGGGATGCGGTTCCCCTGCACGTCCTTCAGCGTGGCCCTCAACGCCTTGAGCTTGGGCCGCACGCGGGGGGCGATTTTCATGAACTCCCCCTGGGAAATAATGGAGTATGAGGAACCCGAATCCACCTCCATCCTAACAGGGGCCCCTTGTATTACTACCTCAACGAAGTAACGGGGGTGCTCCGTGGAAACGCTGCAAACCGGCGCGTCGTCCTCGCTGTCGTCGGAGACTCGTCCTACTCCGTCCCGCGTCCTCGTGGTCCGTGTGCCGTCCTTCGGCCTCGTGGTGCGGTCCTGCCTCGTGGTGCGGTCCTGCCTCGCCGAGCGGTCTGGAGAACTCCGGGTGGCCTCGCGTCGTTTCCGGCAGACCTTGGCGATGTGCCCGCGCCGGCCGCAGTTGTGGCACTCGGCCTTGCGGAATGGGCATTTGGTGCGGGCGTGGGCGGCGCCGCAGCCATCGCAGCGCCGGCCCTCTCTCTGGACCCTCCGGACGTCCTCGTCGTCGCTGCTCTCTGCAGAAGACGAGTTCGAAGTCCGCCGGGCCGCGCGCACCGAACTCTCTGCCTTGGCGGTCTTCGGGCGCCAGTCCTGAAGTTCGTGCACCCCGGCCGACGTGGCCTCTGCGGCCTGTGCCGCGTCGAGGACTTGTTGCCACGTGGGAGGCGGCTCCCTTTTCATCAGCGCGCGCTGAGTCTCTGTGTCCCTCAGACCGCAGAGCAGGCAGTCCCGGAGGGTGACGTCGGGGAGTTCCCACTTGCAAGGGCCGGCGGCCAACCGCAGGGCCGCGGCGAACTCATCGACCGATTCTCCGGGTGCCTGGACTCGCCTCCAGAACGCGCTCCGAGCGGGGAACATCGCTATTGCCGGCCGGAGATGGGCGCGCAGCGCCGCCAGGAGCTCTGTGGCCTTGAGGTCGCCCACCTTCCTCGGCGCGATCAGGTCCACCAAGGTCCTCTTGGTTTCTTGTCCGAGCATGCGGACGAAGATGGCCCTCTTTTTGGCCTCGTCTGAGACTTCGAGCTCCACCAGCGCAGCGTTGAAGTCTATCTCAAACAGCTCCAAGTCTCCCGGCTTCCTGATCTCGTAGCCGGCGCATGTCTTGGTCCCGTGGGCAGCCATCATCCCACCTTCGTCGCCAGTTTAGTGTATGGGACCAAAGACAACCGGACAACCGAAAGGTTGGTTTAACACAGGTTTATTGCATTGCATGAGGTTCCAGTGAAGCATGAGGAATGGCGGTGATACATCTCAATATATACAGTAGCTCTCTACATTTGAATCTTGTAGCACGGTAGCTGATTGGTTGCTACCGGCGTGGCCTCGCCCAGGCACGCCTCTTTCTTCAGCTGCTGAATGCAGGTCTTGCTTCAGCTGCTGAATGCAGGTCTTTCTTCAGCTGCTGAATGCAGGTCTTGCTTCAGCTGCTGAATGCAGGTCTTTCTTCAGCTGCTGAATGCGGGGAAGGTTTTCCCGCGGCTGTCCGTGATTGAGCAATGTGAACCATGTGAGAGTGAACGCTCGCAGCTGCCCTCTATAGGCTGTCTGCTCGCGTTCCTTCATAGCTGATATCGTTTGTATCTGGAGTGGTTACAATCTTGCCTTACAGTATAATGAACATGCATACATACATAACAGACACAAACTTAGTTCTGTTGTAGTAAGGATGACTCAATTGTTGTTGAGTTTTGGAATTTTTCCAGAGGCTAAAGAGACACTGTGCTGTTCTCTGGGAAAAACCTATCCATGCTAACTTGTTTATTGTTATTCTGCATGTGTTTTTGTATTTTATGTTCCCTGCATGGGTGTCCGGACAACTAAATGTGCAACACGTTTAACGTGGGACAAGTTGTGCCTGGATGAGAAGAACTCCACACCTTAAAATTTTGAGTTTGGTGGGCTCCACATCTTTAAACATATGATGCCTGTCTCTGTAAGAAAGGTTTTTTTGTACCCAGATGTGATAATCTGCACACATTGTTAAACACACAATGGGACCTAAATGAAATAATGTATACTCTGTTATAAAACATATGACACCATCTCAATATATGATTTTGACACAAAAGGAATAGCTTCCTTTATCCTACCATTATCTAAACACCAATCCTTTTTTAACCCTTTCTGATCCCATTATTATCTTCTCTTGTTCTCTATATTTGTGTTGTGTCAGTGTTATTTAAATAATTGTTTACTCACTAGATTTTTTTCTTATTCCATACCCCCAGTTTAGGCCACAGGCTTTTAAAAGTGTTAGATTCTCTTGTGGTTTCAGTTGCTGAAAAAGAACATGCTATATGTTACCAAACATGTAAGAAACCTTTATAGTAAAATAATCTTTAAAGTTCAGCAGTATGAAACAAAAATGGAAGTATTAATTCCCTCAGAAGGGAATCCCCTTTAAGACAATGTACCTGTAGGCCCATCTGCTATAATTTAATTACAATAGAGTGGAAGAGAAAGACGTAAGAAATGCTTATTGTCCACAATAATGTTTCCTTCTATGGTGCTGTGTTTGCATTATTTTCGAGATACTGTAGTATTTCTGGCTTTCTTTTACATTCCATATCATTGACCCTATCTGTAGTGATTTCAATCCATTCAGCTGCATCTTAAACTAGTGCAATTTGGACTCCATGTTGATCAGTATGAATTATTCCAATTTGTTTTAGGCAGGGTCGCCATCAGGGCAGTACTACCAGTACTGCCGTATAGGGTCCAGAGCTGACAGGGGCACTGCCACCACCTCCCATAACTATGTGTGTGTGTATGTGCGTGTGTCCCCAATAGGATAGCTTAGTATGGGGCCCAGAAATTTCTGATGGCGGCCCTGGTTTTAGGGTAGGACATTTGTCCCAATCACTTCTACAACTCCAGTATCTGATTCTAATGAAGAGTTAAAGACTTGGCAGGCTTGGCAGCACTTGTCTTTTGATGAATCTAGGTCTGGCCAGGTTATCCTTCCCTGGCAATATTTATTTATTCTTAGATTTTTATGCCGCCCACTCTGGGAAACATGACTCAGGGTGGCGTACAACAGTAAAAATAGATAAAATACAGTAAAATATAACAAAACAAATTAAAATCCTCACTCGACCACCCACCAACCCACCCTCCCACTCCCACCCCACATAAAAGACTAAAAAGGGAATAGGGAATGGAGGAATACCACAGTACACAACATAAAAAGGAGGGATAGTTGAGCTCTAGTTGGAAATAAGCCAACAGGCTGGGGCCGTATTCCCATTAGGGCCCCACACCTGCCCTGTCAGCCAGGTTTTCACTCCTTTCCTGAAAGGCAGAAATTCTGTCTGTAGCCTCAATTCTGTTGGAAGGAGGTTCCAGAGGGTTGGTGCGGACACGGAGAAGGCCCTCCTCCACATGCCAGAGAGGTAAGCCTCTCTAGCTGAAGGTACCACCAAGGATCCCCTCCAGTCCACTCTGGTTGGATGGGCAGACACTCTTGGGATGATGCTGTTTTTCAGGTATCCTGGCCCACTGCCATATAGGGCTTTAAAGGTCAAAACCAGAACCTTGAATTGCACCCAGAGGCAAACTGGTAACCAGTGCAACTCCCGGAGTAGTGGGGAGGCATGGGCATAACGTCCACACCCCATTACCACCCGGGCAGCTGCATTCTGAACCAGCTGTAGCCTCCGAATGGTCATCAAGGGCAGCCCCATGTAAAGCACATTACAGTAATCTAGCCTGGAGGTGACCAGAGCATGAGTGACCATGAGCAAGGAGTCCCGATCCAGGAGCGGGCGCAACTGGCGAATCACTCGATGCTGAGCAAAAGCCCTTCTGGCCATGGCTGCCACCTATTCTTCCAGCAGCTGCAAGTCCAGGAGGACCCCCAAGTTGCACACCGGGTCTGTCTGGGGCAAAACTGCCCCATCCTAGACCAAAGAAGGTAACTCACTGGATAACCCCGGACCCCTAACCGATAGCCAAGTCGGTCTTGCTAGGGTTCAGCTGAAGCCCGTTGTCCCACATTCAGACCCCAACAGCCTCCAGGCATCCGGACAGGACTTTGACCGCATCACTGAGATGTACACCTGAGTGTCATCCACATACTGATGGTATCGCGTCACTTGGGAATGGATGATCTCGCCCAGAGTCTTTATGTAGATGTTAAATAGGATAGGAGAGAGCACCAAGCCCTGTGGCACCCCATATTTGAGGGGCCTAGGACTGGACCTCTCACTCTCCAACCGCACCGACTGGGTACAACCCTCCAGAACTGAGGAAAACCAAGACAACACCGTGCCCTGGATCCCCAATCCTTTGAGCCGTTCCAGAAGGATACCATGGTCGATGGTATCGAAGGCTGCTGAGAGGTCAAGGAGAGCAAGGACGGTCGGGTGCCCACCATCCTTCTCATGCCAAAGATCATCCATCAGTGCGACCAATGCCATCTCTGTACCATGTCCAGGGCTGAATCCTGATTGAGATGGGTCTAGATAATCCGCTTCCTCCAGTGCCCCCTGCAGCTGGCACACAACCGCCTTCTCCAATACCTTCATCAAGAAGGGGAGGTTGGAGACAGGCCTGCTGGGTCAAGGGACAGTTTCTTCAGGAGGGTGTGCACCAAATAATGTTTTAGGGGTGCAGGAAACACCCCCTCCCACAAGGACGCATTTATTAGTGCCCCGACCCAGCCTCCTGTCACCACCTTCAAAGCTTTCACTAACCAGATGGGACAGGGGTCCAAGGGACATGTAGTGGCCCGCACCGCTGCAAGGAGCCTGTCCACTTCATCAGGGGCAACCGGATCAAACCGATCCCAGATCACACAGTAAGACTGTGCTCCAGCCATCCCCGGCCCTTTACTGCCTGCACCGTGGTTAAGTCCTGAGCGAATCCGATCAATTTTCTCCACCAGATGGTCCGCAAAGTCCTCAGCCAAACCCTGCCAACCGGGTACCGGTCCCCCTTTTCCAAGAAGGGACTTGGTCACCCGAAACAGGGTGGCTGGGCAATTATCAGCGGAGGCAATAAGGGTGGTGAAGTATTGCCGCCTCACCACCCCCATCACCACTAGGTAGGCCCTAATAGCGGCTCTAGCTAGTGTCCAATTGGAACCACTCCGGGTCTTCACCCAGTGACGCTCTAGGCATCTCTTGGCCTGTTTGAGTTCCCGTAGTTCATCGGAGAGGCCGCAGTGGCGCGATTTCATCCAAGGCTGCCGTCATCATCCTGTTCCACAGGTCGACAAGCACCAGAGATGAATCGTGTGCCTGATCCAGAGGAAAATCCCCAAGTTCCCGCTGGAATCCAACCGGATCCATTAATTTCTGAGGGTGGGCCATTTTAATAGACCCTGCCTCCCTACGGTGAAGCGTCACCCCCAGAAAGTCCAGAGTCACCAGATAGTGATTTGACCATGGCACAGGTGTTATGACTAAATTCTGTAATCTCAGATCACTCTGCCACTGTTCCGACAGAAAAACTAAATCCGGTGTGTGGCCCCAGCACCTGGTTGGACCCTGAATTACCTGATTCAGGCCCATGGCTGCCATGGAAGCCATGAACTCCTGTGCAACCTCTGTGCCAGTACCCAGTGAAAGCAAATTGAAGTCCCCTAGAACCATTAGTCTAGGGAACTCCAACGCCAATGCTGAGATGGCCTCGAGGAGCTCAGACAGAGAGTCCCTTACCCTGCAAGGGGGGAGGTACAGGAGAAAGATTCCCAACTGACCCATAGTGCCCAATCGCAGAAGCAGAGCCTCACAACCTGGTACTTGTGGAGCAGTGGTCCTGGCAACTCTCATAGACTCTCTGACTATTATGGCAATGCCACTGCCCTTCCCCTCCACCCTAGGTTGGTGCCAAATACCGAACCCGGCTGGGGTAGACCATAGAGTAGACCATACTGCCAGTAACTCAATGCCAATCATTAGGCAGTGGTTAACTAACCTGGCAACTCTGAGGACTAATGGCCTTAGGTGGTGAAGTCCACAGGGTAGAGAGATAGTCTCCAAATGGATAATATTTCACTTGAATCCATCTTGATAGAGGGCATCAGCTTCATCAATACTGACCTATGGTCATTGAGGCCATTGTGTGCTAAAAGGGTTGAGGACCAAAAGGTGACTCGCTGAACTGAATTACTGGTATGGGTGTCAAGCTGTGATGTGGAAGGCAAATGGAAGGCCACTGCATTATATTGCTCCCAGGACAATCTTCATGACTGGTCGCTATGAGGATAATTAATATTCAAATTGGATATGGCACTTAAAGAAGAAGATGGTATTTTTAAAGCAAGTCTATGATTACTTGGTGCAAATTGATGCTGTCCATCTTATTTGTTATATAACAGGCTTCCACATATGCATATTACTTCCCATTGGCTTGTACCCACCATTGTATCTGTAGAAGTGTTGTTGTTGTTGTTGTTGTTGTTGTTGTTGTTGTTGTTGTTGTTGTTGTTGTTGTTGTTGTTGATGTTGATGTTGATGTTGATGTTGATGTTGATGTTGATGTTGATGTTGATGTTGATGTTGATGTTATTTTAGTCAAGATGGTGAACACACAGATTTGAGGCTGGGTGTGTCCCTTCAGTTGCAAATATTAAAACACAGTTGGGAACTCCTACTCAATTTATCATCTATTTGTCCTTTCTTTTAAAACATGTGTAAAGCAGATGTGAAAATAACATTCTCTAAGTAAGGAGAGCTCTTGTAGTTATCTTGAATGATTTCACAAATCAAAGCTGGTATGAAAATAAACAATGGAATATTGAAGGATTAGAAATTTGTTTTCCTTTTGCCATGTAGTATGGCATTTTGGAGCTGTATATCTGGCATGGGAGTCAATTAAAAAGGGGTAAAATGCCAAATCCCAAATGGTCTTTGATTCTCAGCTACTACTTAATGTGTCTTAGGGAAATTAGACTTAATAGGTGTATAGATTCCCTTTATACTGATGCACTTTAACCCATCAAATGTTTTAAACCAAACTAGTGATACAGCTAATGGATGTACATAATAACAGTACTTAACATTTGCCTTCTCCCTTTTTTGCTATTTTGAATGCCTTGAACCTGATAGACAGTTGACTTCTGTTTTCTAATGTTGAGCATAAAATTCAAGCCTTGATGAGAAGCATAGGACAAATATAAGCTAGCACATAGCAATTTAACTTGAAATTGTTTATGCTGATGCATAGCTTGAAGTCTGCTTTTCAAGTTTTACAATACAAATAAAGTAATGGATTTCAACAATTGGTTTGCTTTACAGAAAAGCAAAGACAGGAATGGAAAATAGTATTTCTATGATAGCAGTCCTGAATGCCTTGAGGGATATTCCTGAAAGGCTTATAGTAATGAAAGAGCTTCTATGGCTACAATCCATCTTATCCTGCTCATTCATAGAAAAGTCTGCTGTGAGTTCCACCTGTAGCAGCTCAAGGTGGTGTAAAGTATCATAACATGGGTTCTACATCTATGACCTGAGAGCTGAAAAAGAATCCTTTTGGACCAATTCAGAAGCTTATCTAAGAGCATACAGCTTCTAATAGAAGACAACCAGCAGCTTTGCAGAAGGCCACAAACAGAATGCAAAGATGATGGGCCTTTTGAAGACACTCTGGCCCATTTCTCATCTGGATCCATGCCAGTAGTTGTGTGTATAAAAAAACACAAGCACAGTATAAAGGGTAGAAGGGGTACACAACAACATAACACTTATTTTGGAAAAGGTTTAAAAAAGAGAAGTTGGAGACAGCTATCATGAACTTTGACAGTGACAGCACTGCATCAACAAGAAAAGGGAAAACAAAGGATGGGAGGAAAGAGCCATGTTGCCAAGTTTTGAATTTCTGGTATAAATTCCCTTTATCTCACAGCATAAATACACAGATTCTCATAAGAGGATAGGTACAAATTTTCAAGAGGTCACCCAATTCCTCATTAACCACACTTAATATCTCAAAAACTCACTTTGAGGCATTTGTGGGAGAAATAATAATAATTAAAAATCTTTGCTTACAGCTACTTGGAATTACAAATGTGTGCACACATGCTAACAACCAAACAAATTGGCAACAGCAGCAAACCAATGACACCAACCAACAATGAGAGGGGAAGAGCACAGAACAGAGAGAGGCCATGTACTTTTGGAATTCAGAGGCAGAAAGGAATTATTGGCTAGAGTTGGCTAGATAGACAGGCTCCTTAGCCCAGTAAAGTCCCTCCCAGTCCCTCCAAGTACAAGCAGCATGTGTAATTGCCAAAAAGAAAAAAAGAAGAAAAATGGGGGGGGGGGGGAGAGAGAGACCAGAATCCAATGTCCTCAGGCATATGACGATGCACACCCATTCATCTTCAACACTGGTAATGTGATTAAGTTTTTCGAAAAAAGCCAGGAGGGCAAAAAAATAATTCAAGAATGCGAAGGCCAAGCAATATGAGAGTCGTTCTCTTTGTACCAACTCTTTCAACAACAACAACAGCAGCAGCAGCAGCAGCAGTAGCAGCAGCAGCAGCAGCAGCAGCAGCAGCAGCAGCAGCAACAACAGCAACAGCAACAACAAAAACAGCAGCAGCAGCAGCAACAACAACAAAAACAGCAGCAGCAGCAGCAACAGCAGCAGCAGCAGCAGCAGCAATAACAACAATGCAGAAAGTGGGTGATATCACCTGGTGAACTCATTCACAGACTAGCTATCAGTGGCTGCATTAACAGTTCTCCTGGTGATTCAGGCGTTGAGTTGGAGACTGGAAGGTTGGATTTTGATACCCTAGAGCCTCATTCGGGCGTCCCCTAAAATCCTTTCAACCCAGAGTAATCTCTGACACAAAATTACTATTAGTGACTGCAGTCTATAGGAGCAATTCTGGGCTTCATGGATGCAAGTGTGAACCTGTAAGACCCCACATTTGGCAAGGGCTCAGCATCTTACAAAGCCCAGAATGAAGTCCTTAACTTAAAATGGCTGTTGGACTTATCAACTTCACCAGGAAAGTGTTAACATCTGGAATGATGAGGAGCAGTTCAAGACACAGTGTTGCAAGGCAGAGTGATCCCCCATCTCTGTCCCAGCTCCTGCCAACCAAGCAGATTGAAAGCAAGGAATTGTAAGTAGATAAATAGGTACCACTTCAGTGGGAAGGTAAACAGTGTGCAGATACAGATAGCACTGGTTCTTTGGCTATAGTCAGAGATGAGTACCGAATCCCAGAGTTGGATATGACTGGCTTTCGAGCAAGGGTAATCTTTAATTAATAAAACGGATTGGCATTTGTTGTGTTTGGAATATTGTGCCTTTAAGTAATGTAACACTCGAATGAGTGGACATAACAATCACCAGCTGTAACACTGTAACCCTCTGTATTAGGACGCGAGCTAATGACCACTAGGGGCAATAGCGAGCGCCTAGCTCACATGGTTCCAATTCTCCAAATACCTACAGCGCGGGAAGATTCCCGCCACTACCTCACCTGGACAAGAAGGGTGTGACGGGGAGTGACGTCACGCAGACAGTAGCCAATGGGCTATCGAGGAGCCACATTCAAATGTATAGCCACAGTATATATTGAGCTGTTCATCCGCCATTACCACATGTTCCCCCGGACCATCATGCAATAAAGATGTGTTAAGCCAAGCCTTCGGCTGTTTCTATTGTCTTGGTTCTCATACACTAAAGCATTCAAGTTCACAAGGAGTGGAGAAGACACAGCATGGACCCAGAGTACATTCCACAGCTAATTGGCAATAAAATATTCTCATGAGAAAGATGGACTTTGGGAAATGAAACTAATTGCTTTGGTGTAATATTAATAAAGGTAAAGGTTTCCCTTGCTTGAAAGCCAGTCGTATCTGACTCTAGGGTCCAGTGCTCATCTCTGTTTCAAATCCAAAGAGCCAGTGCTGTCTGCTTCTGCAGCTGTTTACCTGATTGGTTAATTCTAGGATGAGAGGCAAGGAGAATAATGATTAATTGTAGCCAGATAGGAGATGTAGTTAGTTCTTAGTGTTTACTCCTTTAGTTCACTTAGTCAGTTATAATGTAGCACCTTCAGAGTATATTTTGAGAGCTACAGTTCTCAGGATAACCTTTGAATTATAATCACATAGAATTATTTATTTATTTTATTTATTTATATATAAATATAGGGTTTAGTTAGGGTTTAGTTAGACACTTAACTAAGTTGCCGCCATTGTATGATACTCTATTGTATTGTAATATTTTATTGTTATATTTTACTGTATGATGTTCTATTGCACTGTTATATTTATTTGTTATTTTTATTGTACTCTACTGTTGATGTAGTCTATTGAGATTACTGTGAGCTGCCCTGAGTCATGTATGTCAAGTGGGCGGCATACAAATACAATCAATCAATCAATACATTTTAGGATTTGGGAAATAGCTGACTTATTCTTAATCTTTTGTTTTTGTACTGCAGCTACAAATATTCTTTTTGAAATGTTTTGGATCTTTTTACTTTTGGACCTTTTTAAATTCTTTTTAATAATTTTTGAATATTTCCAGCAGCTAAAAGGGGTAGGTATACCTAAAGAAGGTTCCTGGGCTAAGAGGACTGCATGCAGGGGTGGGATTCGGCAGGTTCATCCCAGTTTGCCAGAACCAGAAATTCCGGCTGCCCCCACCCATCCAAGTTAAAGTACAGTGGCGCCCCAGATAACGACAAACCTTGGTTCCACAAGTTGTGTTGTTGTCCGATTTTTGTCGTTGCCTGCGACATGCATTGGCTAACACTTTAAAAAAGCCCGGCTGCCTTGGTGCGGGTCGGGGGAGCCTCTGCCCACCCCTACAAAATAGACAATGTGATCTCCTACCTGTTCACGCTGGTTGGAGACTAAAAAAATAAATAAATCACCATTTTTGGGTCCCTGTTTCCGGCTCCCCGGCTCCCCAGCAAGGTGTGGGAGGCTGGGAAGAGCTATTCCGCACTATTTCTGGCATCCTAGGACCTTCCTGTGCCATGCAACAGCTGATAATAGTTGCGACCACCATTTTGATTTCTTTGTTTTGGACTACAATTCCCAGAAGCCCAAGTAAATCAAAATCAAAATGGCGGCCACAAATATTATCAGCTGTTGCGCAGCACAGGAAGGTCCTAGGAAGCCAGAAATAGCATGGAATAGCTTCTCCCAGCCTCCCACACCTTGCTGGGGAGCAGGAAACAGGGACCCAAAAATGCCCAAAAAAAATCGCCTCCGACCAGTGTGAACAGGTAGGAGATCAAACACAATGCATTGGATAATGACACAATGTCATTATCCGGTGCATGACTTTTTAAAAAAACTCACATCGTTATGCGGTTTTGTCATTCTCCGAATGGATCGTTATCCGAGGTATTACTGTAGTCCTTATTCAGTTGCAATGCAGGGCTTTCCCCCTGGCCACAAACATACCATGCTCACAGAGTAGGTAGTAAAAAAATAATAATCCCACCACTGGCTGCATGTTACATTCCAACTGCAAGCTTGGATTTAGTGCTGCGTGATCTACCTGGTCTGGCTGTTATGAACCAGAAAAGAGTGTTGTCTCTGGTTACAAGAGATAGGGAAAATCTAGGGAAGTTTCCCCAAGGCCACAGTTCTAGACATCTTGAAGCAACAAGGGTTGTTCAGGTAGCTTCGGAAAAGGTGGCAAGTAAAGGGATCAGGGGCAGAAGGGACCTTTCTTAGTCAAACTCAGAGGATTGGCTCCATGGGTCCATGACATGTTTTCCTTATAAAGTAAGGTAAAGTTCTCCTATGCTTGAAAGCCATTCGTGTCTAACTCTAGGGGGTGGTGCTCACCTCCATTTACAGTCAAAGAGCCAGCTCTGTTTGCATCTGCAGACATTTCAGTGGTCATGTGGCAGGCATGACTAGACACTGGAGCACATGGAATACTGTTACCTTTCCCATTGAAGTGGTACCTATTTATCTACTTGCAATTTCTTGCTTTCTAACTGCTAGGTTGGCAGTAGTTGATTTTTATTGGGGGGGGACAATTTGAGAATGAATTAGACCATGTTAATGGCCTTTTAGGCTTCTTTCACATGAATAGGAGTTCAATTTTGAATCATAAGAATTATATGTCATGGGTGTGTGTGTCAGGATTTTAGAGATGCTTAGGGGGCATGGCTAAAAAAAAGTTAGGAACCACTGGTACAGTATATACTCTAATGCTTCGTTTAAAGTTAATAACTACAAGAGGAAAACTACACTCAGTTTCTGATTGAAATTCCTAGTTACAATAAGAAGAGCAGGTCAAGGTTAAAACTTGAGCAATGTGTTTTATAATTTCTAAAATTGATTTCTCAGTGTTGGCTGAGCTGTTTCAAAACATTTGGAGAAAATTAAACATAGGGTAAGATGCCTCACTTCAACCAGTAATGAGTTCAATAAAGCCAAGAAAAGCATTCTTTTTAAAACCCACAGAGAAAATGAAAACTTAGATTGCCACAACCAAATTGGATTTCCTACAGAGTTCTGTTAATGTAACAATGTTTGTGACTCTAGCCAATTTAAGAGGATTTGTTGCATTGTTTGAATACAATGTAAATTGGGGAAATGTCTGTAATATTGCATTAGATTGCCAAAGCCACACACTGTACCTTTTGTATGAGATATTAAAATGCACTTGAGGATACAAAATCATTAGAATAGCCAACCACAAGGCTGGTGCAATCATGAGGCAAAGTAAAATAACCACCCCAGGCACCACATGTCGGAGGAAAGTGATGGTAACTTTCAGGCTGTTCCTTGTGATTTGACTTTGTGGCAAGATATAGGTGTGCATGCCACACAATCATCTTTGGTCCTTTGTGGACAAGCCTATTGTATCAGGCAGGTGTAGTAGTTTAAAAGATCTTTCCATTCAGCTTCTGTATAAATTCTAGGAAAAGAAATCTATCTTCCTCTTTACCTGAGGCAACAAATAGCCTTGGGGCTGTCTTGGACAAGTCTTCAGTCAGAGACACATTAATTAAAGCTCAGCTGCAACATCTCATGCTTAAACTATGGAGTATAGGTAATAGTATAGCTGACCAAATCAGGACCACAGTAGTTTAGTGGTTAAGATGCTGAACTTGACAACCCAAAGGCTGGCAGTTCAGCAGTATCCAAACCTGAGTACTGTGAGATGGAGTGAGTGCCCAAAGTTTGCCCCAACACCTGCCAGTTTGAAAGCAAGAAATTGCAAGTAGATATATAGGTACTGTTTCAGCGGGAAAGGTAACAGTCATGCCTGCCATATACTCACAGAAATGTCTGCAGATGAAGACAGCACTAGCTCTTTGGCTATAAGCAGAGATGAGCACCACCCCCTAGAGTTGGACACAACTGGCTTTTGAGCAAAGGAGACTTTTACCTTTGCCTATAGCTGAGCAAAGATACCTAAAGCTTCATAGAAACATTAATGTGTAAGGAGAAAGTTAGGAATATCATTGGAAGAGGGTTTTTAACTTGGGCAAAATAAGGTACTTTAACTGGTTGTCTTATATTGCCAGCCTGCATCATAGATGTGACTCCATTGATCATGTTTCTCCACAGGTGTAAATTTGGCTCTTAACATATAAAAACATCACTCTGTGTACCTCATTTCTGAAAACCTCACCTAAATGTTCTCCTCATTGATTATCTCTTTCTCATTTAATTATACAAGCCACAATTACTGTCAATGGCATTATAATACAGCATAGCAATCTATTTCCTGCTTTTTAATTTTATACTTTTTTTGCTTTGCTTTTTGTTTGGGACTCATACACTAGAACTTCATATACATCAGTTGTGCTTAGTTATTCTTACATGTTTCATCATAAATTCAAATATCAACCTTTCATAGCCAATCTTTTTGGAAAGTCAAATTAATCAGGGATGAGATGTCCACCCCCCCCCCAGATACTGTACCCCTTTTATTGAGCAGTAAAAGAAGATGTCAGTTTTAGCATGGACTTCCATTCATTCCATATAAAAGGGCTGCTGATTGAATCTTTTTAAATATAGGTATATGTTGTTGGTTTCCAGCTCGATCTTTGGATCTTGCAATCCACAGAAATAAAAGCACAATGGGATGGTCAAATGACTCAAAGAAGCAATGGTTGGATACGACAAGAAGGGAGGTGATGCATTCAAGATGGGTTGGAACAAGTCCAGGGTCAGGAGAGGAACACAAAGGGGAATGCTAAGAGAAAGAAAGAAACAATAGGAAGGATGGTATAAACCTGTGACAGGGATGGAATATAGGACAATGTGTGTATACTGTACATTAAACATTAATTGTATTCTGCATCTATAGAGGGACATTTGCTTTATGAGATGATTAAGTCACACTGTATAGGACATTAGTATCCAGCCCCTTAAAATATGGCTGTTTTCCTCTTCAAGGTGATTTAGAAGAATTAACAATGCAAGTTTATTTTCCTCTGCAAAATTCATTAAATGTGAATAAATAAGAGTTAATGCACTGCTCATTAGATTTGCAGGAAGTTAATCACTCACTCAAATGTTCAAGGTCATGGATTTTAAAAATGGAAATACTATGCTGATTTTATTACAGAAACAGGTTCAGTGCACTGGGGTTCCAAAAGACATATCACATCTAACTGCTGAAGTTATTGGTTATTGCAGGAAATGTTTGTCCTTGGATGGACAAGAACCAAACTTGAAAACCTTAGATAATCATCATATGTCTACTGATTCCTGTGACACTGTTGTGTAAAATTAAATAAACAGAGAATAACATCAATACTCCAATAGTATTCATTACAGGAACATGATGAGAATACATAGGCAAGCCAACTGATGCTAGATGAATTTGCTTCTATGTTGTCCTCTTAAAGTTAGGTCACTGATAAAGCAAATGGGGTTAGCCACACATGGCAGTTGTTCTATGAAAACATCTTGAAACAGCTAAAACCAGTTGGATGGCATATGTAATATTTGAAATGTTTAAAGCAAATTCCAGCACATGTCATATCAAACCATTATATCACATGTTTCTGGTATGGCCAGCACATGTTCTTCTATTGGCATACTATTCTGCAACCACCTTCCTCCCCTGTATATTCTTTGTTTTTGTATATCCTTTGTATTTGTTTGACCACAACCGTGGTCAGGATTATTATTCCAAATTAATTTATTTCTTAATTGAATAAAGTAAAAAATAAAGATAGTTGCGTTTGGCCCAAGAAGAAGGGGAAAATTCAAAATCCTCAGTTGGCCATTATTATGTCCAGTCCAAATGCCAGAGTTGTATGTAACCCTTTGACTTTCAGAATTTTTCACTAGGCAGAGAGGTATATCAGCAGGGATTGGAAGAAGATAGAGACCAGAAACTAGGCAAAATATTGTGGACAGTATGTATGTACATTAGACCTAGCTTCAAACCAGAGATTCACAGAGTGAAGGAACTAGTTATGTTTAGGTGTATCAGAGCCTCCTAGCAGAATGCGCTGGGACAATGATGCAAAACAAACACAGAAAATATGATCTTGCTTGGATGATATTATATGCATATCTCACTGTTTTTGGGTCACTGGTCCAATGCAGTTGTGGCCTTTTAGAATGTGTTGAAATATTTATGGTTCAAACCTCTGTCAAATAACATTTATTTTACTTTAGATTAAGAATCTAAACATTATAGGGGAAAGCTCATGTTTGGACACAAAAGAGAACTGCAGTGTGCCATCTATTTCCTTTCCTTTATAAACTGTAACCCTATCCCTCAGAGCCTATCCAGAAGGAAACTGTGGTTGACAGTATCAAAGGCCCTAAGAGGTCCAGAAGAGCAAGGACAGATGGATTACCCCCATCCTGCTCCCTCCAGAGATCATCCATAAGTGAGATCAAAGCAGTTGGTGCCATATCCGGGCCTGAATCCTGACTGAAAAGGCTCCAGATAATCTGCTTCATCCAGGACACCCTGGAGCTGCTGCACAACTGTCTTCTCCACCACCTTCCCCAAAAAGGGAGCTGCAAGTTAGGAAACCTAGAGTGGGTCTTCCAGGGGGCAATAGGCCACCCCTCTTTTGTAGAGCTGGATTGCATTACATCAACTGTCTCTTTGCCCAGAAGGCACAGTGGGGCATCAATTCATTGTTCTGTGCAGGACAATGACAATAAAAATTTATCTGTCTCTCTACCTAACTTCCCAATATTTGGCTCCACAGCCAGAGATCTAAACCACTGAGGTTAGGTATCCAGCAAGCTCATCAGCCACTTCAAAGGTCCCTTATACTGTTTGGTCAGCAGGGAAGGGAGGAGTACAAATATAAATGTGATTAAATCCATCCACATACAAACACAGCAATCGAAGACCACAAGGGGCCATCTGAAAATGCACTGAGTTGTTGACTTTCAGCCACTGTGTAATCAGTTGGTTCAATTACAAGATGAGTGAAAAGAAAGTCAATCTAAAACATCGTGACTGAAGGAAATACATTTCACAGATCATTTGGGCCAGTCATATTTTAGCAATTGCTTCTGCAGTAGCTTGCATGCACAAACTTGCATAATATATCCCATTGATTTCACCACAATTGGAATTTCATCCTACAAATCTATGAGATATGTCACAGAAGACACTATGAACAAAAATGATACTTCAGATACATCTTGTCTGAATACCAACTTTTTGGAAATGTTTATTTTGCTGACCACTTAAGTTTTTCTATGTTAGCATTGTTTTCCATGTATCCAAAGGATCAAAAACACATACAACAAAACATTTTCCTGAGATCTGTTTATTTTCCAGATCACAATAGTTTACTGTGTGCTTATGTCACAAAAATGTGTAAACATACAATTGCTGTGGGTTTAAAAGAGCATGTACCTGGGACATTATCTGTTCTTGCAGTGCAGCTGTAGGAAAATAATGTGGCAGCTGTAAACCCTAGATGTGAGTGCATCTATACATCATTTCATTCTCCACATCAGGGATATCCAAATGATGAAGCAGGTATGCATGCCTCTCTCATAGATAACCAGAAATGGCTGGCAATCCATCACATACCCAAGGCACTATCTATGCCTGAAAGAACTGTTGAATAGATCTGTAGTTTAGTCATCTGGTTGGGGATACTACCTACCAAATTGCCACCAATTTAAATCAACATTGGCCTAGATCTGTCCTTATGACACATAGGGGATCAGAATAGCATACACAAAAAGTACGGGGGACATGTTTTGTTCAACACAACAATTGGAGAAACCATTCCAATCTGTCTCCCTAGCAATTGAGTGCAACTCTTTTTGGTCTGGAAGGCAAAGAGGTTAACATTGTGGCAAGGTCTGGCCCCCAACATCAAGACTGTTAGGATCCACAGCCCCCTGCCCCACCTGCCCCACCTCCTTCCTGGAGTACAGTAAGGCTCCCCTGCCTAGTTTCAGATGCATAGAAGTGGAGGGGAATGGCAGCATTCATTATGCACCTCAGCAATGGTTTTTTTCTTTCTTTCAAACTAGCACCAACAATCCTGGTAACTTTTAAAACAACCTGATCAATGAAACAAGTCATGCTTTGACCTTCATATAAACTTGCAACTTTTTCATGCTTAAAAAAATGTAGGAATTATAGCATATTTGTGGAGGGGAAATATTGCTTGACAGGTTTTACACTGTCCACTATTTTTACAACAGCCAGATGGAGACTGCAATTACTGTAGTGAACATACGGGATTTTTCTTTGAGCCTTCTGTCGAACTAGAACTTTCACTCTTCTTTTTCTGCCACCCATAACATTTATTCTATTATTATACTAGCTTAATAACTTGAATGACTCCAGCTTGTTTTCTTCAAACATGGTTAGTTTCAACTTGTAAAGGACTCCGTGTCAAACCTGATAATGGCTGGTGTCTAAGATTCATTAATCTTATCATTCTTCACTTAATAGGATTTCTAATGCAATATTTTCATAATGGTTTTTTGGATGATGGAGTTTTTTGGCTGGCTAAATCGCTCAGTGAGTTAGGTAGCAATTGCTTCTGCAGCAGCGTGGCTGCAGAATCTGAACTTGGGAGTTTAATTTTGTAGTAGGTATCTCAGAAGAGCCAGCCTTGTAGCCTTGGGCAAGCTGCACAGTCCCAGAATAACCCCAGAAGAAGGGAATGGTAAACCACTTCTGAGTACTCTCTACCTTAGAAAACCCTGAAAAGGATTGCTGTAAATGAGAATGGATTTAATGGCACACTATTATGATTGGAATCTTATAGTAACATATGCCAGGAGAACATATACAACTTGCATTTCCTGGAAAGAATTTACACATTTCTGCCAGTATTCATCCTTTGGAGAGCATACAGGTAGGTCCCCGTTCCCCATTATTTTAGCAATAACCAGCCATTTCAATAATCATTGGAATGATGGTTTTGATCCACAGCATACACACATGTGAAGAAAGATTTTTTAATGTAAACAAAGTGATGCATCTTTAGCAACGATTGTCAAAATGTTAAAAAAGGAAATATTTCTTTTTCCCTGCCTGTTCACACACAATCAAGAAAAATATTAATGTTTTCAAAGTAGTGGCTATTTACATTGACTGTTCACAGATGATCAGAGGCAGTGTTTAGTTATTCACAGCATTGGCTCCCATTTAGATGTGAGGAGTGTGCCAAATGCCACTTGTTGTGATAGTTTTCCAGGCATTCCACCTGCTCAGTCTGAACATGCCCTCAGTCATAATAAGTCTTGAGATATGGGGGGGTGGGGGGACTTTTCCGGATCTGTTTTATCTTGTACATTATCCCTGCCTTATTCACTTCAATCATCCCTTATTGCTAAATTGCTCTTGTTTGTAAAACAAGCTGTAATTCTTGAAATGAAAACTATCATTGCATGCCATGCCACTAATTAAAAATTAATTATTATAGCTCAGGCGAGAAGGTGAGATATTCATCTGCTGCCTCTGGTTACGAAGCTGTTGTGGTTGGAGCAGTAGCGGGCATCAGCTAGTTCACACCGGATCAGGTGTATTGGTAGCAAAACCGGCTGGCCATACTGACCTCCCCACCCATCCCACCCACCTTCTACTCCTCCTCTCTCCACACTATGGGCGCATCCAAGAGCCAAGAGGAAGGAGGAGGAAGAGCTGCCACTGCCAGATCCAGAGAGTAGGAGGAGCCATGTCGGAGTGGGGTGGGTATGTGGGCTGGCAGCCTCCACCCTGCCTGCTCCCATGATGATGCCCCTATCACCACTGAAGCACCATGATCTCCCCTCGGGGCATCGTCATGGGACCTCCCCACCCTGCCCTCCTCCCGGGGGAGCAAGGAGGATGTTATGTATGTATGTGTGCATGTTCATTGTACTGTAAAGGCAAGAATGTAACCACTCCAAATACAAACGATCTCAGCTGTAAAGGAACGCGAGCAGACAGCCCATAGAGGGCAGCTGCGAGCGTTCAGTCTCACATGGTTCACATTGCTCAATCACGGACAGCCGCGGGAAAACCTTCCCCGCATTCAGCAGCAGAAGAAAGACCTGCATTCAGCAGCAGGAAAGAGGCGTGCCTGGGCGAGGCCACGCCGGTAGCAGCCAATGAGCTACCGTGCTACAAGATTCAAATGTAGAGGGCTACTGTATATATTGAGATGTATCACCGCCATTACCTCATGCTTCACCGGAACACCATGCAATAAACCTGTGTTAAACCAACCCTTCGGTTGTTCTGTTGTCTTTGGTCCCATACACTAAATTGGCGACGAAGGTGGGATATGGCTGCCCACGGGACCAAGACATGCGCCGGCTACGAGATCAGGAAGCCGGGAGACTTGGAGCTGTTTGAGATAGACTTCAACGCAGCGCTGGTGGAGCTCGAAGTCTCAGATGAGGCCAAGAAGAGGGCCATTTTCGTCCGCATGCTCGGACACGAGACCAAGAGGACCTTGGTGGACCTGATCGCGCCGAGGAAGGTGGGTGACCTCAAAGCCACAGAGCTCCTGGCGGCGCTGCGCGCCCATCTCCGGCCAGCGATAGCGATGTTCCCCGCTCGGAGCGCGTTCTGGAGGCGAGTCCAGGCGCCCGGGGAATCGGTCGCCGAGTTCGCCGCGGCCCTGCGGCTGGCCGCCGGCCCATGCAAGTGGGAGACCCCAGAAGTCACCCTCCGGGACTGCCTGCTCTGCGGTCTGAGGGATACCGAGACTCAGCGCGCGCTGATGAAAAGGGAGCCGCCTCCCACGTGGCAACAAGTCCTCGACACGGCGCAGGCCGCGGAGGCCACGACTGCCGGGGTGCAAGAGCTGCAGGACTGGCGCCCGAAGCCCGCCAAGGCAGAGAGCTCGGTGCGCGCGGCCCGGCGAGTTTCAAACTCGTCTGCGGAGAGCAGCGACGACGAGGACGTCCGGAGGGTCCAGAGAGAGGGCCGGCGCTGCGACAGCTGTGGCGCCGCCCACGCCCACGCCAAATGCCCATTCCGCAAGGCCGAGTGCCACAACTGCGGCCGGCGCGGGCACATCGCCAAGGTCTGCCGGAAACGGCGCGAGGCCACAAGGAGTTCTCCAGACCGCTCGGCGAGGCAGGACCGCACCACGAGGCCAAAGGATGGCACCCGGACCACGAGGACGCGGGACGGCGTAGGGCGCATCTCCGACGACAGCGAGGACGACGCTCCGGTTTGCAGCGTTTCCACGGAGCACCCCCGTTACTTCGTTGAGGTAGTAATACAAGGGGCCCCTGTTAGAATGGAGGTGGACTCGGGTTCGTCATACTCTATTATTTCCCAGGGAGAGTTCATGAAAATCGCCCCCCGCGTGCGGCCCAAGCTCAAAGCGTTGAGGGCCACACTGAAGGACGTGCAAGGGAACCGCATCCCAGTGTTGGGGGTTGGGAAGTTCCAGGTCCAGTTTAAAAAGCACACCGCAACGCTTCCCCTAGTCGTCCTCAAGGGAGGAAAATGCAACCTCCTCGGGACTCAATGGTTCCAGCCCCTGGGGTTGTTCATTGGGGGGTGCACGCCGTGGGAGCACATGCCACCGGGACTGATCCAATACAGAGCGTGTGCGACGCGCACCCCGAGGTTTTCAAAAAGGGGCTCGGAAAATTCAAGGGCCCCCCAGTGACTTTCGACCTGGACCCTGGAGTACGTCCAATCAGACTTAAACCGCGCAGAGTGCCTTTCGCACTAAAGGACAAAATAGAGGCGGAGTTGGACAAATTGGTGGGCCAGGGATTCTTGTTCCTGTTGATTCTGCGGAGTGGGAAACTCCAATTGTAACAGCGCTCAAGGCCAACGGGGAGGTCCGCATATGCGCTGATTACAAGTGCACCATCAATAAGGCGATCCGCCCTAATGCTTATCCGGTGCCGGTAGTCAGCCACTTGTTGGCCAGGTTACACGGGGGGAGGTGTTTCGCTAAACTCGACCTGGCCCAAGCCTACCAGCAACTCCCGGTGACCCCCGCCGCAGCTGCTGCACAGACCATAGTCACCCACAAAGGGGCGTTCCAGGTATCGCGCCTCCAATTCGGCGTGAATTCGGCGCCCGGGATTTTCCAGTCACTCGTGGAACGCCTCCTGAAGGGGTTAGAGGGGGTGTTACCCTACTTTGATGACGTATTGATTACAGGGGGGAGCCGGGCCGAATTAGCAAGCAGGTTGGGAAGGGTCCTGACAATATTCGAGAAAGCGGGGTTGCGGTTGCGGAAGGACAAATGCGTTTTCTTCGCAACTGAGGTTGAGTTCCTAGGGTTCCGTGTTACTCCCGAGGGAATCAGGCCATCCCAATCCAAGGTGGCCACCATCAAGAAGGCCCCTCGCCCCACCTCCAAGCCCGAGTTGCAGTCGTTCCTTGGACTGCTCAACTTTTACCACTCCTTCCTTCCGCGGAAGGCAGCAGTAGCGGAACCGCTACACAAATTGTTAAAAAAGGACGAGGCATGGAAGTGGGGCGACGACCAGGAGAGGGCTTTCAATGACCTGAAGCGACTCCTGGCATCAGATGCGGTACTGACCCATTTCAATCCCAAACGCCCAGTGGTCCTGATATGCGATGCATCCCCGGTGGGGGTGGGGGCGGTGTTATGCCACGTACTGGAGAACGGGAGGGAGGCCCCGATAGCGTTCTACTCTAGGTCCTTGTCCCAAGCGGAGAGGAACTATGCCCAGACAGACAGGGAAGCACTAGCGATAATTGCGGGGACTAAGAAATTTCATGATTTTGTGTACGGCCGCCCCTTCACCATAGTGACTGACCATAAGCCCTTGCTAGGCATTTTCACCGCAGATAAGCCCACACCCCAAATCCTGTCCCCGAGGATGCTCAGGTGGGCCATTTTTCTCAACGCGTATCAGCACGCGTTGGTATACCGGCCCGGGAAGGAGATCAGCCATGCGGATGCCCTGTCGAGGTCCCCCATTCCCCGGGATTGCTGCCACGTGGGCGAAGTAGAGAGGGACCACCAGGTCTTAATGATAGAGGTCCTAGACTCCCCTCCAGTAGTACCGGCCGACATCGCTAAAGCGACCCGCAAGGACAAAACGCTGGCCACAGTTTGCTCCTGGGTACAGAAAGGGTGGCCCGTGTCTTCCCCAGCAGCGGAATTCGACACATTTTTCAAAAAGAAACTAGAGTTGTCCCTAGAGAGGGGTTGCCTTTTGTGGGGACAGCGGGTAGTGATCCCCACGTCTCTCCGGCCGAGGGTGCTTAAACTGCTGCACGTCAGCCACCCGGGGATCGTCCGCTCTAAGGCGCTGGCCCGCAGTTACTTTTGGTGGCCCCAGCTAGACGCCGACATCGAACACATGGTCGGCACTTGCGAAGCGTGCCAAAGCTCCAGGCCAGAAGAGGCCCGCTCGCCACATAGGGAGTGGGACGCAGCAAGGGGGCCCTGGTCCCGGGTACACGTAGACTTTGCTGGCCCGTTCAGGGGAACGCTTTTCCTCCTTGTGGTGGACGCGTTCTCCAAGTGGTTGGAGGTCATCCCCGTCTCGAGCACCTCCTCGGCCACAACAATTAAACAGTTACGGAGGGTCTTTGCCACGTTCGGTTTACCCGACACCCTCGTCAGCGATAACGCTAGCTGTTTCACGTCCGCCGAGTTCGGGGCGTTCATGGAGCGCAACGCCATTCGGCACATCACCTCCGCCCCCTTTCACCCGGCCACCAACGGCCAAGTAGAGCGCCTCGTGCGCACCACGAAAGACGCGCTGCTGCACATGGGCCCCGGAGACCTCGACCTGAAATTGTGCCAATTCCTGCTAAGGTACAGGGTCACCCCATTGGCGTCAGGGTACTCCCCCGCAGAGCTGTTGATGCGCAGGAAGCTGGCCACGGGAATCTCCAAGCTAGACCCCACGAGAGTAGAGGACAAAGGGTGGAACATAGGGGTGGAACCCTCAAAGAGTTTCAGCGTAGGCGCCCCGGTGCACTGCAGGAACTACGCCAACGCGGGGCCAGCCTGGGTGCCGGGCACCGTAATAGCACAAACCAGCCCCGTCTCATACCGCGTGGAGACCAGTACAGGTTTCCTGTGGAGGCGACACGTGGACCAACTCAGGCGCAGGGTTCCCGGAGAGCAGGACGGAGACGAAAATAGCGTCGAATCAGCGTTAGGGTACTCCCCCACCCGCTTAGCCCAAGGGGGAGGAAAAGGGGAACATGGGTCCCCACCAAGGGGGGAGGAAAGGGAATCGATCCACAGAGATCTTTTGCGGGAGTCCGCGGCGGAAAGGAAGAGCCCCGACCACACACATACCCCTTGGAAGTTTCCCCGAGACACAGACGCCCATAGAAGTTTAGACGTTGATTTACAGTACCAGGGGGAGTTAGCGGAGTGGTCCCCCACCCGTCCTAGCGAAAAGAGGGGTTTCAGTTCAGCCCCTGGTACTTCCAGTCCCAGTAGCCCCTGTGAGTTAGAATGCAATATAGCGCCAATTTCCCAGAGACCGACACCCCCAAGACGGGAGGCAGCAGCGAGTCCGCCCACCACAGTCTCAAGGTCCCCCGAGCGGGGATCAGAAGGTAGCAGAACCTCAAGGGCGACCTCATCGGTTCCGCGGTTCACAATAGGAGGGTCCCCGGGGTCCGAGAGCAACAGGCAGGGGTTCACCTCCCAACTATTCATTCCATTCCCATCCCCGGGCGCAAGGCAGGCACGGACGCCCCACAGAGCCACTAACGAATCCCCGTTTCCCGTTGCAGGACAAGCACCCGCGGAATCAGGGATCACAGGCTCTCCAGTACTAGGTCAGACGCAGGCACGCCCCAAGCGCACGTGCGGCAAGCCACAATGGTTGCGGAACTTCGTCCCATCCTAGGGGGGAGGGATGTTATGTATGTATGTGTGCATGTTCATTGTACTGTAAAGGCAAGAATGTAACCACTCCAAATACAAACGATCTCAGCTGTAAAGGAACGCGAGCAGACAGCCCATAGAGGGCAGCTGCGAGCGTTCAGTCTCACATGGTTCACATTGCTCAATCACGGACAGCCGCGGGAAAACCTTCCCCGCATTCAGCAGCAGAAGAAAGACCTGCATTCAGCAGCAGGAAAGAGGCGTGCCTGGGCGAGGCCACGCCGGTAGCAGCCAATGAGCTACCGTGCTACAAGATTCAAATGTAGAGGGCTACTGTATATATTGAGATGTATCACCGCCATTACCTCATGCTTCACCGGAACACCATGCAATAAACCTGTGTTAAACCAACCCTTCGGTTGTTCTGTTGTCTTTGGTCCCATACACTAAAGAGGAAGAGGGAGCCACCCAAGTCTGATGTGGCTAGCCTGGGGCTGGCCAGGCCACACTGCTGCTCCTTGGGCAATCCTGCCTTGTCGCCGCCCCCCAGTCCCAGGGGAGGAGGAAGAGGAAGATGCTCCTGCCTCTGCCCCCTCCCCCGTGGTCCCAGGGGGGTAGAGGAAGAGGGAGCCACCATATGCTGGCCTGGGCCAGGCCGGGCCACACTGCAGCTGCTTGGGCACTCCTGCCTTGCCCCCTGGTCCTGGGGGGGGGAGAGGAAGACGGTTCTGCCTCCCCCGTGGTACCAGGAGGAAGAGGGAACCATTTGTGTGTGTGTGTGTGTGTGTGTGTGTGTGTGTGTGTGTGTGTGTGTGTGTGTGTGTGTGTGTGTAGGGGGAGAAAGAGGGTCTGGATCAGGCTAAGGGGGCTTCTTTTTGTTTTGTTTACTCAGATATGCTTGAAACACAGACTAACACAGCTACCATTTTAAAAGGTTTTATTCTGTGCAAGCATATCAGAGAGTAAACAAAACAATTTTAATGGGAGCTTTTGTGGATCAAGTCCACTGGCTCTTTGGCTATAAACAGGGATGAGCACTGAACCCTAGAGTTGGATACGACTGTTTTTTGAGCAAGAGCAACCTTTACCTAATAACAGAAGATCCCTGATTGGAATTCAAATTTGCTGTGAGGTTTTTGCCCTATTTAGTTACAAGTAAAGGTCTCCCTTTATCCGACTCTAGGGTGCAGTGCTTATCTCCGTTTACAGCCAAAGAGCCAGTGCTGTCTGTGTTTGCAGACATTTTCATGGCCATGTGGCAGGCATGACTAGATCGCATGGCCACCCCCAGCAAGTCACATGCCCACATATTTTGCCCCACCCACATAGTTAGCCCCACCCACAGTGTGGTAGTAAATTATCTTTATGCCCGTCACTGGGTTGGAGTCACCAATTGAAACACTGGTACATTGTAAAGAACAGTGATGACTATGTGACTGGCCAACTCCTTTAGTTTCACTACCCACTCTAAATGTAACTGCAATACTCGCAGGAGCTGGGATGATAGATGGGGATATAGAGATCACTAGCAGCACTATATTATTGCGAGTTATCCCCGCTCTAATGGACAGATTCTTTGGCTGAATGGGCAGTTAAGTTCTATACATTTTACAAACACTGCACTTCTGGTAGAGAGAGAAACTACAGAAGCAGTTAGTGGATATAGATGACCCTAACTGACTGGGCCTTTGAATGAATCTTGTGAAAGTGTTATGGGCACTGTCATGCCATGCATCTGCACTTCAAAACTCATTATTATGTCAGCAAATAGGAAGACATTCCTCTTCTATTCGGGAGGGTATAATTGAGCAACCATCTCATCTCCAGTCTCTTTCACATGAGAGTCATCCCATTTAGTCATTTCCATTTTGGGCATGCTGAGGAGGTATTTTTGTGTGTGGCTGAAGACAGAAAGCTATGATTGCATGCCCCAAGGCTTCAAGTACTGTATATACGTTTCTCCTTTGGTTGGCTAAATCTTACTAAAATCCACAAGTATGACTGAAATTCATACATATTTGCACTAGTTTGCATTGCTTCGCCAAACAGTTCTGCTATCAGAAAGACCAAAACAAAGGGATAGAGCCAGTCTCCAGATATTTACACACTTTCAAAGCTAAAGAAAAAAATAATTATAAAAGTTAACATTTTTAAGGTTTTTTTAAAAATTAACATTGATGACTCCTTAGACAAGCTTACTTCTGACTTTTTGCATTTGCTATTTAAAATCACGCCCCACTTATGCAAAATGTATGTTTTTGTTTCCTTGGGCATTTTTTTGTATGTTTGTTTAAATGAATGTATGATCTTCTGATATACTGCTACCTTAAGGGAAGGAAAACGAATAGTAAAAAGACAGCTAGGTGAGGCAAATATAATGCATTTTAGGGGTGATGCACAACTGCTTATTGTAAGAGAATAACTAAATACAAACTTTTGAAAGTGTCTATATTCCTATTAAAATATATAATTTAAAGAGGTATTAATTGATAAGTGATGCATTCTCTGTAAATCATGATCTGGGCTGTTTGTATTCAAGTGTCCTGGGCTTCATTGTATTGCATGTTGACCTTGGACCTCCCATTACAAGATTTTTTTTTTTAAAAAAATGGCAGTGCGACAGTAAGCCATTTTAAACCCTCTATGAATCTAACCAAGTGCCTCAGACATTGGCTCATTCTAAAGCTCTTCTTCTTCTCCTTCTCCTCCTCTTCCTCCTCCTTGTCCATCTTCTTCTTCCTCCTCATACTCCTCTTCTTCCTCCTCCTCTTCTTTTTAAAAAACGTAATTGTCATCATTTTAAAAATGGTATCTACCATATTTTTTGTAGAAAGTTATGGGCTACCAAAAAAATTAAAAGTACAGTACTGGTTACTTTTTGTGGCATTAGCTATTTTTGGAGATGATTTTCTTTTATTTTACCAACCTGTCTTGTATAAAGGAGACAAACAACATTTGGCACTTGGCCAGAACGTGCTAGGCAAACACAGGGAAATATATAGGCTCACCCTAACCAGTGATGGTAAACCTTGGCACTCCAGGTGTTCTTGAATTTCAGTTACCAGAAGCCCAAGTCAGCACTCCTGCTGATCAGGGTTTCTGCGAATTAAAGTTCAAGAACACCTGGAGTGCCAAGGTTCGCCATCACTGCCCTAAGCCAGTGGTGGCAAACCTATGGCATGGGTGCCAGAGGTGGCACTCAGAGCCCTCTCTGTGGGCACCTGTGCAGTCACCCCAGCACAGAGTTTGCCCTATCCCTCTGCCGCAGCCCAATGGGAGTGCTTCCCATTGAGAGTCATCCCATAAGCAAACCTATGGCATGGGTGCCAGAGGTGGCACTCAGAGTCCTCTCTATGGGCACCCATGCAGTCACCCCAGCACAGAGTTCACCCTGCCCCTCTGTCCAATAGCCCAATTGGAGCATGTCCTTCCTCCCCTGATGCTCTGTTGGCACTTTGTGATAATAAGTGGGTTTTGGATTGCGGTTTGGGCACACGGTCTCTAAAAGGTTCACCATCACTGCCCTAAGCTGTTAGGAATTACAACCTACACACTTATGGCATGCAAATTTTCTGAGGAAATGTCCTTCCTTTAGGGATGTTGTAATCATACTTAAAAGCAGAGATTCATATTGTCAATTCTGCTAAGTGCCTTAGTCCTTAAACATATCTCTCTGCACAGTGTAAAGACTCGTAGATGTGGCAGTTTCCCCTGGGGAATAATTAACAACTGCTAAAATACCACTGATCTACAGAGAAAACGACAACAATCTCTGAATGCACACAAGCTATACAGTACATGAAATACTTTTAGCAAGATAGCTTATAGCCTAAATAGCTGCTTTCCTTCAGCAAGGATTTGGGCAGAGAACAGATAGTGGCTGCCTGAGAGGATGACTGTGCTACAGAAGCTGTATAGCTTCCTTAAAGTTGATGAGCCTTTTCAAGGCACTGCTGTTTGAATAGTTCTGTCATAGACAACTTCATAGCAGACAATGGGAGTCAGGCACTCTGCAGGCCCCATAATGTCTATGGGCATTTTTGCAAGACTGCACCACTTTTGGATCCCAACCTGCTGGGTAAAAGCCTCTTGGGGGGAAAAGGGGGACTTTTTGTTCTTTTGAGCCCCCAGGAGCAGATTTACCTCTAGTTCAGTGGTTCCCAACATGGGACCCACCCAGACCCCAAAGTGGGTCTTCAATTCCCAGAAGCTTAAGTCAGTACATTGGCTGACCAGTGCTTTGGGGAATTAACTTTGGCTTCTGGGAATTAAAGTCCAAAAACCAAAGGTTGGGAAACACTGCTCTAGAATAAAGAACAGCCTCCCCTCAAAAATGTTGTTCTGCTTTCTCAATGTATTTTATAACATTGAACTTGAATATCAAGCCACATTCAATTTCCTGGACTGGTGTGGCCTGAGGCCAGAGACCCCCCTCCTGTGCATAGCCCTTGCTCCTTTATGAGATTAGAACACATTATTATATATATGTTCCATGGTTGCTCAAAGTCTGTGCACATTTTCCTGAAAGTAAGTTGTACTGAACCTTTCAGACCTCAATGGTTGCATGTACAATTTGTTTTAGGGTTTGGGACACACACATGCAACCTCCCCCCCCCCCAGACCAGGAGGCAGTGAGCTGTCTTTTTTTCTACTATCAAGGAAAAAGCAATACATACCATAGAGTGGGCAAAGTTCAGGCCACAGGTTGGATTGGGCCTGCTGATATCACTATCTAGAAACCAAAAGAAGGTGAAAAATTCACCCAAGTCTGCAAGACCTCACCAACCAGTCAACCAACCAGCCAGCCAAGCAACCAAACAAGATGACACCACCATGATCACCCTAGAATTTGGCTCAGCCCCACCAAAGTTACCCAAATTGATACATGAGGATCTCTAGCAAAAAGGATGTTGAGCCATTTATACTGATAGCATTTTTTTGCCCGGCTCTACCGGGCAGTTATTATGTGTGAGTGGGTGGTTGGGGTAGTGTGTGTGTGTGTGCGCACCCCCCCCCAAAAAAAACTCCCCAGTCACCAACACACAGAGAATAATTGCCTGGCACTGCAGGGGTGGTGTGTGTGTGTGTGTGTGTGTGTATGTGTGTGTGTGTGTGTGTGTGTGTGTGTGTGTGTGTGTGTGTGTGTGTGTGTGTGTGTGTGTGTGTGTGAGAGAGAGAGAGAGAGGTTTTTTCCCTGCAGGAAGGAAGGGCGGTTTTGCCGGCGCCCGGGGAGGATGCAGGGCCGAAGGACCCAGCCATGATCTCCTCCCTAGGCAAACGGGGAGTGTGCTGCAGGTGCCTTTGGTGCCCTTGTGTTCCCCGCCACCTGGGGAGGAGGCAGTGGCTAGGTCCTTCGGCACTGGGTCCCTGGGCAAAAGGGGAGTGCGGTGGTGGTGGTGAAAGGGGGGCTCTTCCTCTCCCCCTGGAGCTACAGCACTGGCCTCCAATGCTGCCGGGAGACTGGGCTCTCCCTGCTGCCTCACTAAAGCTGCACCGGGAAAAAAAGAGGGGCTCTTCCTCTTCCCCCCAAGCTACAGCGCCAGCCTCTGAGGCTGCGGGAGACTGGGCTCTCCCCGCTGCTTTGCCAAAGCGGTGCGGGGTGGGGGTGGGGTGGGGAAAGAGTGGTTCCTGGGCCCTGCCCCCCAGTTCCTCTCCCCCATCCAACTTACCTTTTGCCTACAGCAGGTGGGGCTTTTCCCGTGGCCTGGCCTCACTGGCCACAGGAAACCCTGCGGTGCTTTGGGTGGCAGCGACGGGGTGTGTGTGTGTGTGTGTGTTTCCTTCCTGTGGCTTGATCTCACTAGCCAGGCCGCGCAAACCCCAGCGGTGACAGCAGGGGGGGGATTTTTCTTCCCATGTCTTGGCCTCGTTGGCTGGGCCGCGAGAGCCCCAGCGGCAGTGGTGGGGAGGGATTTGCCTTCCCGCAGCCTGGCCTTGCTGGCCGGGTCATGGGAGCCCTAGCGGCACTTTGAGCGGCAGTGGTGGGGGGTTTCCTTCCCGCGGCCTGGCCCGTTTTGCTCCCCCACCTCACTTAGCTTCCCTTCAGGAGATGAAGTGTCTCCCAGAGGGAAGTTGGCGGTGCGTTGGTGGTTTTTTTACCACGCGCGCTGGCTGCTCCGCCTCTTCCACACTCGCGCCCTTCAGCCTCATTGAGGGGTGGTGTGGTGCATTGGACGCTGGCCCTTGCAGTTTTTTCTTGCTGCATTCATGGGGCGGTTGCCCCACTTGCAGCTGGCGGACCCTTGCAGCAATGCTCGGTCGGACTAAAGGTAAGTGTAGGCAGCTCGGTTCTGGATGTTTGGGATGGGTTCGGGCATGCATGCCGGACAACAATGGTCAACACACCATTTTATAGGTAAAGATTCCTCCAGTAGCAGACCTGCTACAGATTGTGCTTTCTTTGCTGCTAATGGCAGTGGGGAAAGAGTGATTTGTTAAAACAAGTATGATATGACCAAATGGAGAATGAAGGGCACACTTAAGGCTTAAAGGGATGCAGTTATAGTCCTG
Source organism: Bradypodion pumilum (assembly GCA_035047305.1). Lineage (NCBI taxonomy): Eukaryota > Metazoa > Chordata > Lepidosauria > Squamata > Chamaeleonidae > Bradypodion > Bradypodion pumilum. The sequence continues at coordinate 137,813,487 of JAWDJD010000004.1, forward strand.
AAATAGGACTGACTTCAGTGTCGTGTAGTATTGTTGGACTTGTAACACTTCTCAGTAAACATCACTGTAACATAATGACTTACAGCACTCAAGTGTATGGAACAATGCATACCAGCCATATATGGTGGTTCTCTCTGAATTATTGATCTCATGTGGTGTATGTCACAACTGCTTTGGAACTGTGGGGTAATGAGTCTGTGTTCTTCCAGGGCCCCAAGTGAAGATGCATCATTTGGGCACCTTCCAATTTCATGGCTGTCTTTTAAAGTGGATCAGGGCAAAGGGTTCCATATAATTTCCAAATCAGGGTTTTAATTAGCAATGGGCACCTTGTGCCTAGCAGTCTCATAAAATAATTTACCCAGCTGCTGTTAATTGCAAGAATATCAATAACATGTATTACATTCATTTTTGTAACAGTAAGTTTAAATTTGATGAAGTTGCCTCTATTGATATTTCATTGCTTATGATGAAGAAGAATTTTGGAATGTTAAAATATACACATTACAGAACAAAGCAAAGCAATGTGAATGTCTGTTTAGAGCAGACTGAAGAATCCATTATATTTTAGGACTGATTTTTCCTATACAATCACCATGTTTTTATACTGGTCTGGTTTCTTAAAACATTTTCAATAATAAAATTCCTTTCCATCCATTGTCTTTAATCTCATTTGAAATTCTGTCACAAACTATATATTCTTTCGACCCACAAACAACAGGCTAGCCCAAGATATTTCCTGCTTGCTGAGAAGAAAAAATTCACATTCCATATACAAAACTCAACAAAGCTGAAAAAATCTATGATTACTTACTCTATTAAACCATTCTCATAACAGTGAATGAGTATAATTTTTAATTATCTACTGAATCTTTATAGAGAAATGGTTTGCAAACTTGGAGTTCCTAATGGTATTAGACTAAAAGATCTAGAAGCCTTGAGAAATGGCATAGACTTGACTACTTTAGCTAAAGATTCTGGGTAAAGGTAAAGGTCACTCTTGCTTGAAAGCCAGTCGTATCTGACTCTAGAGTTCACTGCTCATCTCTGTTTATAGCCGAAGAGCCAGTGCTTTCTGTGTTTGCATGTGGAAATGTGGCAGGCATGACTAGACACCGAAGTGCACAGAATGCTGTTTACCTTCCCAACAATGTGGCACTTATTTATCTACTTGCAATTTCTTGCTTTTGAACTGTTAGGTTGGCAGGAGCTGGGACAGAGACGGTCACTCATTCTGTCATGCAGTACTTGGGTTTTGAACTGCTCACCTTCCTCCAGAGTGAAGAAGGCTTCTTTATATTTCAGTGACTAAATTCTGCATGTTACCCATTTTCTGTTGGAGGATTTCAGCAAAGGAGATGAATTAAATTGGCAGGTAAAATCTGCTCCCTATCCACCTATGCTATGTGAAGGACAGAAGCAGAGGAGAAAGAGGCAGATGAATAAGGTAATGCAGGCCAGCAGCTTGTCAAAATATCACTTGAATCAGTAGGTTCCAAGCCATTAAATCCAAGCATATATTATACCCCAGAGATTCCTATGGAAAGATGGTATGCATAAGTATGATAAGTGTGGAGGAAAGATTAAAACAAGACACTGTACTGACCTCCCCATGTTGGAATCTAGCCTACTATAGTATTAGCAACAGAAAAGACAGTGTTAAAGCTTTCTTTTGGATGCTGCTGTAATGACGGGGGGGGGAGAGGGGGGATTTATTAGAGCAATATTATCCAGTGTGTTTTTCAAAGAGAGAATTAATGTTGTAATCCCACAAGGCTCTGACTTTTCTTACAAGAAACAGTTTCACAGAGCCAATTAATATTGATCAAGTCACTCTCCTGGACGAGCGAAATCTTTCTCTGCATTCCTAAAATGGAGGCATTGATGTTCCTATCCAAACTGTCATAAATTATCCAGCAACACTAAAAGAAAGGTACAGCAAAAGAAATCAAGTATTAGTTTTTCTCCTGAATGCAGGAGCTTCAAAACTATTATTTATCTCCTCCCTCCACCCCAGTTCTGACTGTATCTTTATATTTATGGCCTCATAGCCCAATCACATGTAAGTCTATTTGGAATTCATGTTTCATTAGGCCTTACTCATAATTAAATGGGCCTAGCTTGTGTGCTTAGTCCTAGTGAGGATCCCACCTCATGAGAGGGTTCATTTAGTGCAGGGATCAACAAGCCTTCAGACATTTTCCACAGGTCCCTTTCTTGCTGACCATTGGCTATGTTGGGGGGAGGGGTCATGAATACTTTATTTCATACTAGACTGGGTGCCCGGCTTTACCCGGGTGATCTTTGGGGGGGGGGCTCTGTCCTACCTCCTGGGGCTTGTCGGGGGTGGAGTTTGCGGTTGCGAGCCCTCTGTGTTGTGGCCATGTTGCTTTTGTTGTTTTTGGGGGTGGGTGGTGGTGGCCAGGTCTGGTTGCAGATTCCTGTTTGTGGGCATGCCTGGCGTCCATGCGGTCAGCGGAGGCACTCTGGGCCTTGGGCCCTGCCGCATTCCCTGGCCATAGGCAACCTCCCGCCACTGACACTGAAGGCCATGTCCCAGGCCATACATGTTGTACGGCTGGCCCCCTATTCCCACTGGTAGCAGGCTTTCCTGGCGGCTCTCTAGGCACCAAATCGGCTGTCTCAGGCAGGAGCTGGCTGGTCGTGGTTCTTGCGTGGCTGAGGCATCATTCTGTCACCTTGTCCGGTGGCTCCTATCCAGTTGCTGCATGATGGGGGCGACGGCTGCATTCTGCGCGTGTGGCAACCATTGCTATTGTGGCTATGTGGCCGTCGCCCCGCCTCTCCTGTGCTTGCCATCTCTATTAGCTCTGGCATGCCAAAGTGGCCGCTGGGGCATGTAATTTTTCTGTTTTTTTCCATTTTGTGGGGTGCAGGGCCCCCCATGGTGTACTGGACCCCAACAGTCCAGGGAGTGCACACCCAAGGTAGGTGTGTGTGCAGTTTCAGCACAATAGGTCCAGGGGTGTCGATTTCTATACCAGACCCACAAATGTTACATCTATATATAAAGAGATGTTCTCAACCTTGTGCCCCCTGTTGTTCTTGGACTTCAATTACCAGAAGCCCTGATCAGCAGGTGTGCAGACTTTGGCTTCTGGAAATTGAAGTCCAAGAACACATGGGGGTCCAAGGTTGAGAAACACTGCATCAAAACATCTGGAGGGCGAGATATTGTCTACTATTGATTTAGCAGATAGGATGTTATTTTTATGTATTCCATTGAGACATAATAAACCATTGGTATATAAAATCAAAATTTGCTGCACAGGTGCAAAGTGGAGGCAAACTCTACATTACAGGTAACCTATCTGTAAGGTAAAGGTAAAGGTTTCCCTTGCTTGAAAACCAGTCTTATCTGACTCTAGGGTGCAGTGCTCATCTCTGTTTCTAAGCCGAAGAGCCAGTGCTGTCTGCTTCTGCAGACATTTCCGTGGTCATGTGGCAGACATGACTAGACACCGGAGTGCACGGAACACTGTTACCTTCCCACCGAAGTGGTCCCTATTTATCTACTTGCAATTTCTTGCTTTCGAACTGCTAGGTTGACAGGAGCTGGGATGAAAACGGGAGCTCATTTCCGTCCTGCAGTACTCGGGAATCGAACTGCTGACCTTCCGCTTCCCATTCAGTGTCTTAGTGACTTGAGCCATGTAGCTGAGGGGAAAATGTATGATTACCACTTCAAGAGCTTTCTACAACAAGTTCATTTGTTTTTTGACTGGTCTTCTGTATTTAAACACCCTTTTGTTAGTTAAGTTGGTTAAGTCTCCTGCCAATCTAGCAGTTTGAAAGCAAGAAATTGCAAGTAGATAAATAGGGACCACTTCGATGGGAAGGTAAACAGTGTTCCATGCACTCCGGTGTCTAGGCATGCCTGCCAGATGTCTACGGAGACATCTGCAGATGCAGACAGTGCTGGCTCTTCACCTTATAAACAGAGATGAGCACTGAACCCTAGAGTCGGATACAACTGGCTTTTGAGCAATGGTGACCTTTACCTTGTTAGTTAAGTGTGTTTGCTCAGTCACAAAGCAATCTGTCTTACTCCTTCCTCTGGAAGCCTAACAAACGTCTATCATGAAATCTAAAGAAATGGAGTCCTCTTGCTCCCTTGAAGCTTCGCTGAAAGTAGCTTGGGACCAGGTGTTGGTGTTGAGATTGGAAGATGCTGCCTTTGTGAGTTTTCAAGCTGTATTATTATTTCTGTGAATAGGTATGTTGCTCAAGGTTATACAGCAAGGTGTTTGAAGTTAGTTAATTGCCAATTAAGAGAGGGATGAAGGGAGAACCTGTAAGCAAGTTGCTTCTGGAAAAGTTGCTTGGGTTTAGAAGTTTCTGGGAACTTTTAGGTTTGATAGGTTGAAAGATCTAAAACATGGGTGCCCAAACTACGGCCTGCAGGCCGGATCCAGCCTGCGATGCCAAGTCATCCAGCTAGCACCACCTTTGTCACTCCTGGAAGCAAAACGCATGTGCGCATGTGCAAAACGCTGCTGTAAATGCAATCACCGTTTTGTGCATGTGCGTTTACATTTTACTTCTGCTTTTGGTGGGAGGAACCATGTGACTGGCCCATTGAACCACTTGACTAGCCCATGGCCTGAAAAGTTTGGGCACCCCTGATCTAGAAGGATGGAAAATGGGTATCAAATCAGGCAGAGAAGAACAAACAATGCTGCGAATGGTTGGGTGCTAGTCATCTGTGTGTTTACTGAGCTCTGCTTAAGCCTTCAAACTATAGTGCCATGAAAGTAGAATAGTTGGAATACACAGAAAGAGCCTCCTTGAAGATTGTGGTATATTTGAACCAAAATTGGGCATACCCCGGGCAACAGCCACCTTGTGCTGGCTAATCTTTCTCACACTAGGTCAGGGGAAAAGGAATAGCGGAATGAATTCACCAAAAGGTGGCTTTATTTTGGCAGTTTCACGTCTTTCCTAGACATGGAAGAAGAAGAATAGGTTAAATAACTCTTATAATTTTATGAGATCTGCTTAATAGCTGCTTGCCACTGTTTTTGTCTTATAACACTTTTGGAGATTTTGAATTTATTTTTGCAACAGTATTTCTTCAAAGTCTTTTTATACTCTCAGCGACATCTTTAAATAAAGCCCTAATGCATGTTTGATCTCTTGTTTAGAGTGGTTACTCTGTGGTATTTTCTCAGTCTTTGTCTTGATCATGCAAAAAGTAATTTGTTTGGTGGTTGTTTTGCCAGTTACTACCATGCAGGGTTGGTGTGCAAGTCTCAAGCATACAACCTTGGCATTTTGCATTGCCTCTGCATGGAATCTCCTATTGCCTATGAATATTTCTGGATCAGGACCATAAGTTACACTGTGGAGGAAAAATGAACAAACATTGTTCGGGTAGGGGAAACAACATAGAATCACCCATCTATCTAAGATTATTAATGTGGACAGCAAACACATTTCTGCTACCTCTGAATTCTTTCACTATTCACCTGCTTTGAAAAGGTCAGCATGTCCTTCTGTTTAACTGGTAGGTGGACAAGCAACTGTGTTGCTCTACCATGTGAATTTTTTGTTCAGGAGTATTGTTGGGTTATCATCAGTGATGCGCTTGAAAAATATTTACTACCCCCACCATGGGCTTGGCTAACCCTGTGGGCATGGCTAACTCTGTGGGTCATGCCCACATGGGCTTCTTGCACCATGGAATCAAGTAGGGAGGTGGGTGTGGCTGGCCAAGTGGGTGTGGCCTGGAGGAATTTCTGCTACTGGTGCCTGGGCACCTGTGGGCATCTGGAGCACCTCAACACTGGTTATCATGATAGATGTTACTCAAGGTCCTTGGGACTCCAGGTTCTCTGCCAATCAGTTCAGGGCAAACAGAACATTAAGAAAATAGTGGCAAATATATTAAACAAATGGAATGTTGTACCTTCTCTCACTCCCAATGCAGGAGCTATGCTTTCCCCACTTTACCAAGAATCAACAATGGTTCTGAATCTTTGTTCTGTTTCAGTTCCCAAACATTTTCAGCATTATTTTGGCCATTTGTCTTATTTCCATCTCTGCTTTTTCTCACATGTATTGCTAAGACACCTCTAAGTGTGGGCATGCCATATGGCATGTAACATCTGGGGTACCTCTATTATGAAATGGTAGATGATCATTAGCCTTAATTAAACCAATTATGCCTACATCACAGGGACACTGTGGATGATGAATTGGAGCCCAAGTATAGGTTGCTTTAAATATACAATATGCACTGGCATCTCAAGGGAGCTACAAAAGACTTGGATACAGGCTCTGAATAAAAATGCCACAATGAACCCAATGTAAGAGTAGTGTTAAAACAGGACATTTTAACAGATAGAACAGGTTGGATAGATCCTGAGACCAAACAACATTTCTCTTATTCAACAAAGGTACTGTGATCCAAGAGGACTCCTGCTGGTCCAAGTGCATGGAAAGGGCATTCTTTGTGAATTTTCCCTTCTTTTCTTTATCCCCTTGCTGCCTCATGCAGTTTTCAAGAACCTCATGATACTCTGTATCAGCTGTATCAGGGCACAGGAAAAAGGTGAAAACAGCCAAAATTGGTTCCCTATCTTTCTCCCCATCTTCATCTTAAGCAGAGTTATATTACAGGAAATTTTTGATCTATCTGTATATGAACAAAACAAAAAAATCCACAAAGTTCCCCCTCAAAATAGATATGTTTGCCACTGTGAAGACCATTCCTATTGCTTCAGCTAAATCCTGGCAAGACTGAGTGGCTGTAGGTTTGAGGCCCTCGTTGTCCAGGGAGCTACCATCTTTGGTGCTGGATGGGGCTTCCTTGCCCCAGACAAACCCGGTGAGTAATTTTGGGGTCCTCCTGGATTCACGACTCCTGCTCGAAGAGCAGGTGCCAGTCGTGGCCAGGAGGGCTTTTGCGCAACTTCGAGTCATCCACAAATTATACCCGTTCTTGGACCAGGACTCCTTGCTCATGGTCACACATTCTCTGGTCACCTCCAGACTGGATTATCGTAATGCACTCCACATGGGGCTGCCCTTGATGGCCATCCGGAAGCTACATCTGATTCAGAACGTGGCTGCCCAGGTGGTGATGGGGTGCAGGCATTATGCTCATGCCTCACCACTGCTATGGGAGTTGCATTGGCTGCCAGTATGCTCCCGGGTCCAATTCAAGGTGCTGGTTTTGACCTTTAAAGCACTTTCTGGTAGTGGGCCAGGATACTTAAGAGACTGCATTGCCCCAAGGTTTTCAACCCGTCCTACAAGAGTGGACCGTAGGAACTCCCTAGTGGCCCCATCAGCAAGGGAGGCATGCCTCACTGGGACCAGGAGGAAAGGCTTCTCGGTAACTGTTCTGGACCTATGGAACCTCCTACCACCTCATTTGCACCTCCAGGCAGAGCTGTCCCCCTTGAAGAAGGCCTTAAAATGTGGCTTTGCCAGCAGGTGTGGGGTGCATCTAATGCTACAACCCAGCCCTGCTGGCTTGTTTAGCCCTGGCCGGGACTTTTATTCTTCCAGCCTGGGTGTCCCCCCTTTTATAGGGACCTTGGATGTTTTATGGATATTTTATGGATGTTTTAGATAGTTTTAGTATTTGGTTTTAATTAGTGTGAGGGATGGGTTTTAACTAATTGTTGTGAGCTGCCTTGAGTCGCTGAGGTGAAAAAGGCGGCCATATAAATCTGAAAAATAAATAAATATTGTTTAAGGTGTGCAATGGATGAGCCTCACCCTGGGAAAACCTCCTTCATGATCAAGGTGTCTCCCCTGCCAGGTAAGTATAAGTATAAGTTGATGGTGAAACTGATGAAGGAACCACAACCACAACCATCAACTGACAGAGCCCATCATCTGATATCAGAATCTCCAAGCACTAATGCCTGCATTTTCCACAATATCGCAGGATAGCTGAATCAGATCACCACAGATTGACAACAAATAGAAACTCACATGCTGTTCCTATTGTTTTTTCTGCTACTGGCAAGGCTAGCCCGACTGTTAGGCAAACTGAGATCACAGCCTCAGGCAACAGATGCTACAAGGCTGTCGTGAGCTGCTGGTGAAAAGAGTGGATTGTAACCTGTACATGTCCCATGCCTTTTAGCTCATTAACTGCCTGTAGGTGTTGTGGAGGGTGATTTCCTGTTGTTGGTGTCAAAAGAAGAGTCAGACCAGTCAGCTTTGTCTTGTTAGGTATGAAAATATTTTCAACGGGCCCCTCTCTAAGTCTCAAGAAAGGGTGAATGGAATCATTTTCTAGACATGTGCCTCTCTGGTGAGTTTTCTTGAATGCCTCAAGAGCCCAGGTCTATCAAAAGGAATGAAAACAATGTACTTTCATGACATCTTTTCAGTCTGAGATCATATGTCTTTAGTTTGTACCTGGGCTGGATCAAGCAAGGAAACATGATTATCCATTTTGAAATTCTTGATGGAAGGCTCCATGCATGGTGAAATTAGTTCACCAGGGATGTTAAAAAGTGCCAGTGGGATTAGGAGAAATACAACCAAATCAGCAGGGAAAAGTTTTCATATCTCTGCATGGGAGGACCTTCTCCCAAGCCTTATTGAATATACCACAGGAAGACCAGCTATGCTTCTTAAGGGGAAAAACTATAGCTCAGGATTGAAGGAACATATGTTTCACATGCAAACACATTTGATTAAAATGATCTATCAAAGGTTTGTTAATGCACTTTTAATCTCTATAGCAGGTGTCAGCAACTGTTTTAAATTGGGGGCTGGGTCATGCTCCCTCAGACAGTTGAGGGGCTGAACTGGTGGTCCCCCCACCATAAAGCCTGCCATAAACATGTCTGTGGTTGCCGTAAACATGTCCCTGGCTGCTGTAAACATGCCCACAGCTGCCATAAACCCGTCTGCAGTCACTTCTGGTGGTGGCTGTAGCAGCGGTTGGAGCAAGGGTGGGGTCTGGATTATTTGGTGCTGCATGCTGGATTCAGCCCATGGGCCGTAGGTTGCTGATCCCTGCACTATAGCCACCAGTTGATGACCAAACATCTTGTTAAAATGCTTGTGTTAAAGCAGGAGTTCTCAACCTTTTAAAGCTGGGGGCCGGGTCATGCTCCCTTAGACAGCTTCAGGGTCTGAATGGCCATTTTGCCCTTCCTCCACCACATGGCACTTCCTGGTGTGGTGGAGGCAGTGGAGTGCCACATGAAATGGTGCCATGGGCCGCATCTGGCCCATGGGCCACAGGTTGGGAATTCCTGTGTTAAAGTATGTTGCATGCAATAAATTTGCCTACAAGTGGACTCTCTTGGAAATATAATTACAAATCTTTTTCCTCTACGGTGCAATGTTCAGTCGAAAGCAGAGATTAATTGTTTTGCAGAAAGCCTGTGTCAACCAGAACTATCTTATTTTGTTGGCTTCTTATAGTGGTAAAGAAAGCTTCATGATGGAAGGAACAGCACATTATGCACCACTGAAAGAAATTTTGTATGGAAGAAGTGGTTTTAAAAGAAAAAGTGATTCCCTAAGCTTTGAATCCTTTAATAAAAACAAAGACATAAAAACAAATCAAAACAGAAGCTGTGTGAGCTTTTCCTCCTTCCCTCTCTTTAGTTACGTGTATTGTGTGCCCCCTCCTGAAGAAGCCATCGCTTGACCCAACAATATTGGCCAACTTTTGAACTGTATCCAACCTTCCCTTTTTAGGGAGGGTATTGGAGAAGGTGGTGGCATGGCCTCTACAAGAGGTTCTGGATGAAGCGGATTATCTGGACCCTTTTCAGTCAGGAATCAGGCCCGGATATGGTACTGAGACTGCATTGGTCATGCTGTTGGATGATCTCTGGTGTGAGTAGGATGGAGGTAAGCTGTCCGTCCTTGCTCTTCTTGACCTCTCAGCAGCCTTTAATACCATCGACCACGGTATCCTTCTGGAATGGCTCTGAGGATTGGGGATCCAGGGCACTGTGTGGTCCTGGTTTTCCTCTTTTCTGAGGGGCTGGACCCAGTTGGTGTTGTTGGAGGGCAAGAGGTCAAGCCCTAGGCTTCTCCAATTTGGGGTGCCACAGAGCTCAGTGCTCTCAACTCTCCTATTTAATATTTGCATGAAGCCTCTGAGGGAGATCATCCATTCCCATGGGGTGAAGTATCATCAAAATGCAGATGGTGCTCAATTGTACATCTTAGCCCGTGGTGATCCAAGCAATGCAGTTGAAGTCCTACCCAGGTGTCTGGAGGCTGTTAGGGTCTGAATGAGGGGCAATGGGCTACAACTGAATCCTGGCAAGATTGAGTGGGTGTGGGTCAGGGCCCCTGCATTATTCCAGGAGTTACCACCTTTGGTACTGGATGGGGCTTCTTTGCCGCAGACAGACCTAGTGCATAATTTGGGGTCCTCCTGGACTCATGACTCCTGCTTGATGAGCAGGTGGCAGTCGTGGCCAGGAGGGCTTTTGCACAACTTCGCGTTATCCGCCAATTACGCTGGCTCCTGACCGGGACTCCTTACTTATGGTTACACATGCTCTGGTCACCTCTAGACTAGATTTCTGTAATGCACGCTACATGGGGCTGCCCTTTATGACCATTCGGAGGCTGCAACTGGTTCAAAATGTGGTTGCCCAAGTAGTGATGGTGTGTGGGCATTATGCCTATGCCTCACCCCTGCTGTGGGAGCTGCATTGGTTGCCAATGTGCCTCTGGGCACAATTCAAGGTGCTGGTGATGACCTTTAAAGCCCTACATGGTAGTGGGCCAGGGTACTTAAGAGACTGTGTCACCCATGGACATCTGCTCATCCCACTAGAGTAGACTGGAGGGGCTCCCTAAAGGTGCCATAGGTTAGAGAGGCTAACCTCTCTAGCACTATAAGGAGGGCCTTTTTTGGTATCTGCTCCAGCCCTGTGGAACCTCCTGCCGATCGAGCTGCATCTCCAGGCAGATCTATTGCCCTTTAGGAAAGATCTTAAAAAACTGGCTGGTAAAGCAGCTGTGGGGCACTGGTGATACAGTAGCCCCTCCTCGCTGGCTTATATAATGAAGGCCATCGTGCTTTCAGTTATAATTTTAACTCTGGGTGTTGGGATGGTATTTTTAGCAGTTTCTAATAGTTTTTAAAGTTTTAAGGTTCTTGTAATTTTATGCTTGTGTGATGTGTTATATTTGTGAGCATCGCAGAGTCGCCTTGGCGAGTGGGTGGCAATATAAATTCAAATAATAATAAATAAATAAATAAATAATCCCACTCAAACGAGTTAAAGTTTGCTCCTTCAAACCATTCTCTTTCTCTAGAAACTTGTAACTAATTCAGAAGGATATTGGCATTATCCACCTATGAATTAATTAAGCTTTTCCATAATGTAGATGACTGTAATGTTTTTTTCTGCACACAGAAACAAATATTACTCCCTGGTTTGTGAATAGTAAAAATCTCACTTTTTCTCGGATACAGACACAGTTAATATATCCTCATTTACAGAATCTTGAGGATGGCTGAGTACTTTAAACCACCAGCACAAAAGGAAGAGTTTTGATTTTATGCTATCACTAAGGTGGCTCTCCTTCCAAACCAGCTCTTCCTCTCTGCAATTGCTTTTAACCTGCAAAAAAGCTGGCCAGAGATCTGAAATCTGCTTCAGTTTAATTTGGCCCTTAGAATGATGAGTCAAGTGTAATAAGGTTTTGGTGTTCGATTTCTATCATGTTTGGTTCCTTCTGAACATCTGAGATGTCAGGCTGAAAATGCATTAGATTAAATGTAAAAGTTTTTCCCAACCTTTGGTTTTAGGACTTTAGTTTCCAGAAGCCTAAGCCAATTCCCAAAAGCACTGATCAGACTTAGGCTTCTGGGAATTGAAGCCTTCCTGTGGGGCATGGGCCCCACATTGTGAACCATTGATGTAGAGTAATGCTTAGCAGAGTTTTCCTCACCATGGAGTAAATGTAAAGTGAACAAAGTGACCATCTTGGTGATATGTCTTAAAAAACTGCTCTGGAGATCTGGAGGATACCCTGGAACTTTATGAGAAACAAGGTGGGATGTTGCTACTCTTACTTCTTAACCCACTGAAATAGCAGCTTAGACCATGAACAACATTATTATGGTATCTCCCCTTACATTATGACTTAAATTCAACTCATCTAGAAATGACATCAAAATGTTTTATATCCCTTTTCATATACTGTTAGTTGGAAAATGAAGGGACTTTAAGAGATGTGTTGCATCAGGATCTAATGGTAGTTGAATTGATGATAATTGTCAAGAACTGGAGTTGCTGAGAATGATGTTAGAGACATAAATGCAAGCAACCAGAGGAGGAAAATAATGCACAGTTACAAATAGATGAGTTTCACCAACTGGGCATGCATCCTTGCAATACTCTGATAATATCTCTTTTATCCCTCTGTCAAACACTTAGCCAAAGTGCTTGCTAATTGGAGAAGTCAGTAAGAATGTTTTCTTAATTCCATTGCAATGCAGAAGAACATGGCTGGCTAAATGGGTGAGAGGAATACATATACAAAGTGTTCCCACATCTAATTCCTTTACTACTCCAGTTCCATGATTATTTGCAACTTTGATGCCATTGAGGTGGAACTTTATGATATCTATGGAGAAGAAGCCCTAACAAATCCTTGGTTCCTTCCTTCAGACCATGTGACAGAAAAATGAGATCAGCCCTCAATGGTACTCCCCCCAGAAATACTGTTCAGAGAAGGAAGAAAGACAAAGTTTGCCCAAACCACAAGCAATATACTTTGTGAAATCAGGGAAGCACAAATTATACCCTTTAGCAATGAGCACCACATTGAGCTCAAATCAAAACATTCTTTAATCTGTTTTGAACCTAATGCATTTTGACATTTTTAATGTCAGCTTTTCTTGATATTGTAAGTTCCTGATCCACCTTCTTAATTTCACTCATGGCAGTGTTCATATGAGCTTTGATCACATCTCCCCCATTCTTCATCTATGGCAAACCAGTCCAATTTGTTTATTATCACCATCAAACCATTTCCTTCATGCCCTTCATAATTGTTCTAATGCTATTTTTTCCTAAAATGCCTTTAGCCATGTGATTGTTGACAATGGAAGGAGGTGAGGTGTGCTCACATTATGTTGTGTATACAGGCTGCCAGAGGGTGTAAGGTGGAGGAGAAAGAGCTGCAAACTGGAGGCAGAAACTGGAGGGGATGGCTGGGGGGGAACTGCCTTGTGGAGGGTTCAAAGCAGACACAAGGTGGAAACATGCCTGAGAGGTGCAGCAAATAAGGAGGGCCCTCTGAAGTATGACACAGATGTTGCTTCTTTGGATTACAGTCCCACTGTTTCTTTGCCATTAGGGTCAAACCTATGCTTTCTGAGGGCTTCTTTGGAACTGTAGTGGAAACAACAACAACAACAACAACACAGCAGCATTTCCAGCCCTTCAGTGACAGGTGCTATAGCTCTGCTCAGCTGACTTCTATTCAGTCTGGGACCTCTGGTTGCATAAAGAAGGACCCTTTTCCTTTTCAGATGTGTCACAGTCAGTGATGAGAAGAGGAGCTAGTTACTCCTCTTTAAGAGAACCTCTCTAAAGTCTGGCCAGGTTATCCTGCTGAGGTAACAGAGTAGACCATCCTGCCAGCAACTCAATGCTGAGTGTCAGGCAGCAATTAACTAACCTGACAACCCTGAGGACCAATGGCCTTGGGTGACAAAGTCCACAGGTAAGGGTGATAGTCCCCAAGTGGATTAAATCCCACTTGAAACTATCTTGATGGAGGGTAGCAGCTTCATCAATACTGGCCTGGGGCTGAGGAGGACTTTGCATGCCAAAAGGGCTGAGGACTAGACAGTGACTTGCAGAACTGGATGAGTGGCATGGGCAGATGAAAGTCCACTGCATTATATTCTCAGGACAGTCTTTATGGCTGATTGCCATGATGATTGCAAATATTCGGATTCAGATATGGCAGAAGAAGAAGGAGGAGCAGCAGGAGCAGGAGAGAACCAGCTAAGTTAAAAAGTGAACAGGATTGCCCCAGGGCTGAGGACATGTATTTGCATCCAGAAAGTCCCAGGTTCACTTCCTGGTTCTCCAGTTAAAACTGGTGATGGAAAATCCCTCTGTCTGAGTCTCTAGACAAGTACTGTTAGTCAGATCAGGTAATAGGAGGTTGGATGGTTACTCTACTTTGTATGCACATCCCACAGATAGTGAAAGTTCATCCTTGGTGAATCTGGGGACTTCCCCCCCACCCGGACAATTCCATGGGCCATCAAGACTGTAGCATTAACAATTGGCAGTACACCACAGGTGAAAGCTTTTTAAAAAATTGGATTTATACCCCGCTCTACTCAAGCACAAGGCCGACTCAGAGTGGCTACAACAAATCAATACACATACAGTTACAGCAATATAATAATACACATAATTGCAAATACCAAATAAATAATCAGAGAAATGCACAATGGAACAAAAGCACAGCATCAAAATATCAACAATCAATAATTACAATTCGAATACAAAGTATAGAGAGCAACAAAAATACAGAATATCAAGGCATTTCAAACAAATGGGAACCTCATTTCAGAAGCCCCACAAAGACCGCCAGCAGCAGAACCGCCCTCAAAAAAACAGGAACAAAAGTTACTGTCCTTGTCCTCCTCCTGGCTGATAATGGGTCGAGAGGGCATTGTGGCTCATGGCAGTGGTGTCTTCGAGCTCCCTGAGGCCACAGGGTGTTCCCTTTAAACCTCCTGGCTGATGACGGAGCCAGGAGGGTGCGGTGGCGGCTGCGGCAGTGTCTTCAACCTCCCCGAGGCCAAGGGGAGCTCCTTTTGAACCTCCCGGCTGATGATGGAGCTGGGAGGGCGTGGCAGTGCAGGCCACAGGGAGCTCCTTTGAAACTTCCTGGCTGATGCCAGCAAATTGACAAAAATATTTCCAATTAAGTAGGAACTGTTTATGTTAATATATATCTCCCACACCTTGCTGTGCTGGACTTTGGAATGCAAGGTGGGATAGGACCAGGGAATACAAAGGGACCAGTGGGCCCTGTGGCTTCAACATTGCCCATTCTTGCTATAGCCAGAGGGGCAGCTGCCAAAATAGAAGCTGTGTGATGCCCTGCTCATACCCTATTGCCTACACAAAGCAACTGAGTTCTCAACAGCCATTCCACCATATCCATTCTTCCAGTATAGCAATTTTACAGTTAAAATTAGGAACTCAAGAAATATAGTACTGGTGGGGAAGCTATTCATTGGAGGACTATCTGTCCCAGGAGTGGGCATTCTGTAGCTCTCCAGCATGTATCATCATTAACTGTACTGGCTAAGGCTAATGGGAATTTCAGTTCAACCACATCTGGAGGGTTTCATTTTGCTTACCACTTAGGTAAGCTTCAAATTTCTTAAAGTAAATGCAAAATCTTGTACAATGTTTCAATGGTGTAATGTTTCCAAATCAGAATTTTAAACTATGCTGATAATTCCTGTAATCCATAATCCAAAACCCTTCCGGTAAAATTTGGTTTTTCAAAATAATATTTTTCATCAGGGATCTATTGGAATAATGAATAACAAATACATTATGTGAAATACCTGTTTTACAAAGTAGAAGTCAGTTTCATTGTGTCTTGAGCCTCTTTAGCATTCTCTTGTGAGCTCTCTGACATCAATGAGAGCATGCATGAAACAACCTTTATACTATTTTGCCAGAATTTGTTATTCATTATTCCAATAGATTCCTGATGAGAAATATTATTTTGAAAAGCCAAATTTTACCAGAAGGGTTTTGGATCAATTAGGAGTTAAGAACAGGAAGACTATTGCCATGATGGTAGCCAATATCCGGAACGGATACAGCACCTGAAAAAGAAGATCAATTAACAGCAGGCAAGCATTTTAATGAAATAAAGTTGTGATTCCCACCGGGATTATTTTGAAGGAACATTACAAAGCAGTGTGTGTGTTACACATTTACATTAAGACATGATTAATAGCAGTGTTCTGAAGTGCACATCAGTTTACAAACAGTGCCAAGTTAATAGATGCTGCTAATGAAGTAAACGTATTCTTCTACAGGTCACCCCCACTGAATTCCATTTTGATATTACTGAGGCTTGTCCTTAAAGACAAATCCCAAATGAGTGTCAGTGGAAGAAACAATTGTGGTGTCCAGTATGATGTGGCTTTTCCATGATGTTTGGTTCTACCCAAACAATGAAGAAACACTGATCAAAGGCAACAGCTATTCAAAGGAGACGCTAAGGGCATTGCAAAGTAGATGTGAAGTTACTAATTACATTTAGGATAAAGTTAAGTCAAAGTAGTAAACAAATTGGTTGCACAGTTTGTGATAAGGCTGCATTTGGCCATCTTTGAAAACAGTGAAACAGATCATAGTATCAAATGACGTGATCTTTTGATTACATGTGAGCTGCTTGATCCTTTATACCAAGAGCAGTGATGGGTGAAATTTTTATTTCAGTTTCCTTCTGAAAGAAATTTAGAATATTTTAAAAAGGTCATCATATTCTTTCTAAAGCAAATGTCATCGTCAATGACTGAAACTTCTATCCGAGAATGCATTTTTTTCCTGAAGCAGGAAATATGTCATCAACATGGTTTTTTTAATAAAAAAAGCAAATGTAGGAAAAACTAAAATCAACAGATTTCTCCATCTAGGCGCAAAGCTTTGAATACATAACATTATAAGATGAGCGTTTGAACATTTAAAATAAACTGTTGGTGGTATCCACCATTCTGATTGGCGGTGAGGGTTCATTCCCTCTCCTAAGCTGTCTTTTTTGCCTGGGAACCTCTAGCTTCCTATAGGGAAAGAGGCTCATTCCTTTCCCCCTTGGTGCTGATTATTCATGGGATGCATCTGGAGGACCACTGTTCTTCCCAGGCTGACTGTTACCCCTTTCTGGCCATGGTCCATGGTGCGGGACCACCAGCGGTCTGGCAGGGGTCTTTGTGGCATGCCCATGGCTCTCTAGTGGAAGGGAGTGGGAGGCAGCTTCATGGGTTTAAGTGTAGGGGTACATTTCAGGACTGTCCGTGCAGTGCTGTGGCATGTGGCTGACAGAAACCCTGTTTCAGCCCAGTTGCAATTGGGGGTGGGTGGGTCACAATTGGCCACAAGGGCCCATTAATCTGATTGCAACAGGTGCCAACTATTATTTCTTAAAAAAATAATAAATAAACATTTTGCAGACATTCTTATGGGAACTGGAACCAGAATAGAGTAAGAGGCTCTGAGTCTGTCAGAGAAATTGAGAGAAATACTTTTCAGAGGATAAATTGTTACAAGTCTAAAATTCTAGCAGTGTTATCTGAAGTGGAATAGTCATGATGAGGCACTAGAATAATATGCATCCATTCTCTTCAAGATTTAATGCTCAGTTCTTCAGAAGAGTTGGTATTTCTAAAGGTGAAGGCAAAGAAATGCTTGAAGAGCAGCTAGTGGGTACCAGTGCTAAAAGAAAGCGCCACTGGTGAAGGAAATTAGACAACACTGGTTACACTTAAGTAACTCTTGTTGGTTTTGTACAAAAGAATGCAACAGTAAATCACTTCTGAATATTTTTAAACAATTCAAAATAAAACTCTCAGAATTAGTAACAACAAATGGTAAACAAAAAAGGTCAAAATTTTATATGCAACTCTTCTACCACTTGCATGGAAGGACTATGAGAACTACTGTAATAATCATTGCAAAGAAATATATGACAATGACAACAGCAACAACAGCAAACGGAAGTGTAAACCAAATTCAGGGATATGGATGGACTACAAACTGGAAATATTCAATTTACATTCCAATCCCAAAGAAAGGTGATTTCAAATGCTGTGGTAATTACAGGATCACTGCATTAATTTCACATGCAAGCAAAGTGTTGTCCAAGGTTTTCTAGCAAGGACTTTTGTTATCTCTTCAATCTATGTCCAGAATGCATCACATGGAAAGCTAGATTAGATTCAGATGACAGAAGACTAGACAGTTTGAGAAGTAAATATCAATAATTTAAGATATGTATATAACATCATTTACTGGCAAAAATTACCAGTCAACAATTGATGAAAATTAAAGAAGAGAGTGCGAAAGCTTGATTATACCTGAATATTAAAATGAGAAAACTAATAAATAAAGACCATAAGGAAAGCTGAGTGCAGAAGAATAGACGCCAGTGGTGGGATTCAATGTTTTTTACTACCTACTCTGTGGGTGTGGTATGGTGGGCATGGCCAGGGGGAAAGCCTTGCATTATTTCAAAACTTGGATGGGCAGGGCCAGCCATAATTTTTGCTACCATTTCTGGTGAACTGGGGCGAACCTGCTGAATCCCAGCTGAATCCCACCACTGATAGACACCTCTGAAATGTGGTGTTGTAGAAGAGTCTTGAGAGTACCCTGGACAGTGAGGAGAACAAACAGATCGATTTTAGAAGAAATCAACCCTGACTTCTGCTTGGAAGGTCAAATAGTGAAGATGAAGCTAAAGTACTTTGGACATCAGATAAGAAGAGAGGATTCACTTGAGAAGGCCTTGATTCAGGGAAAGGGCAAAAGAAGAGCAAAAGAAGAAGGGGCAGCAGAAAATGAGATGGCTAGATGGTATTGTTGATGCAATGGGCACAGAGTTGGGCAGTTTGGGAAGGATGGTGGAGGATAGAGGTGCCTGGCATTCAATTGTTCATGGGGTCGCAAAGGGTCAGAATTGACTGTGAGACTGAGTAACATCAAAATGAATACAGAAGAAATTATATAGTTTTAATTTTTTGCAATGTTAAACTAGATTTTCAAAAATGTTTTATACACCTTGGTTCAACCATTTATTAAAATAGATACTGCAACCAAGAAATAAAAATACTGAGACATGGAGGAGGCAAGAAATGAAGGAATTAGAAAATATTCTTTATTGTAAGGCTGTGTCATTGCAGACCAAAGCCAAGATCATCCTCACTATGGTTTTTCCAATTACTTTGTACAGATGTGAGAGTTGAATACGGAAGAAAGTTAAAAGAAAATAAAAATTGACTCATTGAAAATTTTATATTAGAGGAGAGCTTTATGAATACCATGACCTACCAGAAAGACAAATAAGTGGGTTGAAGATTATTAGAAGCTAAAATATCAGGCTCTCATAAACAGGGTGATGATGCTCAGAAAAGTTGGAAGCAGGGGAAAAAAAGGAAAATGCAACTTGAGATGGCTTACTTCAATAGGAACAGGGCAGTTTTGTTAAGGTTGGGACTTTCTGGAGGTCTCTAATTCATAGAATCACCATTAAATGGAAAGGACATAATAACACATGGAATCAGGGATATGTAATCACCTCTCTGAAAAGCTACCTATGGAGTTAAGCCTTAGGTAGTTTTCCAATTAGAGACACAGACTTTTTATTCTTTTTTAGTAGATGAGGTCAAGCCTCACAAAATCTGGAGGTGACTCAGAAACCTGCCTTGCCATCACTATTATTTTTCTCATTTCCCTTCTTCACATCTCAGAAGGATGTCATGAATCAGGTGAGAGATGTTAATGACAGGCAGTTGGAAAAGGAAGAAGAGGTTACCTCTCCCAGCATTAAGGCAAGCTTCATATATTCATAAGATTAAATTCTGAAAGCATTTTAATGAAGTGTATGATATGTGGTCTAATATATACCATAGGTTCAATATCATGCTTTGCTTTATTTATTTATTTATTTTTCATTTCATGACTCCTTTCATCTGGCCCATGCTCAACCAGAAGTGGACATTCATGCCAATTTAGTGTAACAACAGAGTGTCAAAATGGGCCAGAGTACTGAACTAAATGCAGTTTCTTCTCCAGAGCAATTTTGGCCTTAAATGGAAACTATGGACTCTGAAGTCATCTTATCTTATTTTAAAATTTTATAATTTTTAGATTTATAATTTTTAGGATTCTAAAATTTTAGAATTTTGAAATTTTAAAATTTTTGAAATTTTAACGTTTTGAAGTTTTTAAATTTTTAAATTGTACTGTATGGTACTATCTTAATTGGTGTTTCTGTAGCTGTTTTAAATTAAGGGGTACGCCTTATTCAAGTTGATATATAGCAACTGAGAAATTTCGTTGTTCCCACAAGGGGACAATGACAAAAAAGATTTATCTATCTTATCTATCTTATCTAGGTAGCAGGGCATCAGTGTAAGTCACAGTTCCACAGCCACCACTTCCTAAAAATCAAATGCTGATAGGCAAATGTTTCCTTTGTGACAGCCACAGAGTTCTCAAGATGATTCAGTCAGATGGAGTTACCTCAGTCAGTTGGCCTTAATCTTCAGCTGAAGAGGTAAAACATCAATAGTGAGAGGCAGAATAAGGGTAGAAATAAATTATTCAAGTAGTCTTGTGATAGATTCCAGGTTCAACTTGCCTGGAATCACACAGTTTTAGCAGTTTGATACAAATTTAACTCTCATGACTTCTTCCTATGGCATTCTGGAGCTTGTAATTTAATGAGATACTTTAGTGAGATTTTCTGCTAAAGAGCTCAATTGCACTTCCAGAATTACAGTGCTAGGCTTTTCTAGTAGATAATTCTAAGTTTCTCATCAAATTATGGTTTCCATGATTTCTTGGGATGGAGCTATCATTTGTCTGCCTTGTGGCTCTTAGCTTCTCTGTGATGTTTCTCAGCCCCATTTTGTTGACTTCATTTTTAGTTGGTCATATTGCACAATACCCCTGCTAGGTGAGAGCCTTGTCAGGGTGTGGGGGCTTCAGCGATCTAACTAGGCAGTGTTGCCCATCTCTCATCAATGATATTAGGCTGGGACTAAAACTAACCAAAGTATCCTCTGTCAGATCCCTTGAGACAGGTGGAAGCAGAGAGCACACGTCATGGTCCGCCTAGCCAGCGGGTGACATGATATCCAAATGGCTATAAAAACACATGAGAGAAGTTGTGAGAAATGTTGTCATTGCGAAGACATCTACTTATTCATGGATTCCTCACTGAATAATGACTCCAAGGTATTGCACAATTACAGGGATGTTAGATGAATCCAGTCTTTATGAATTGTTACATAAAATATCCTGACTTATACAATTTAGACTAAGCAGAATTCAGTTATCTAATAGATAATTTCCTCCTTTTCTGAAAGCTATAGCAGCATTCATCTGAAGATATCCTAGTTATACCTGTACAAATTTTGAAAGAAAACAGTAATTTTAAATATGTAGAGGGAAAATGTGTATTGAAATGCCAGGTAGAGTAGATTATCTATTAATATTTCAGGATTTGGCACAAGCGCCAATTTTCAGCCCTGTGAAATGAAATCCAAAGATACCAGCAGCATCAGAGGGGAAATAACAATAGCAACATAAAATGAGTGGTATCAAAGTAATCTAAGATCAGGGCTGTCTTCCTTACATAACAGAGCAGAAGAACATTATATTTTTATTTTTTTATTCCATTTTTTATCTATTTTCTATCCCAACTTTCTCACATGAATAGGATTCACTGTAGCTTACAATTAAATAAAACAAGTACAATTAAAACAAAGAATGAAAAAAATGAATAAATGCACTGAAAATTCCACCATTTTAAAGCTACCTATAAAAGAAAAGAACCTTACACAGTTTAAAACCCATTCTGCAAGATCAGTTCTCAAAGGCCCACTTGAATAAAAAGGTCTTTTCCAGTTGATATTAAAATGTGATAAGAGAAATAACCATGTCACTTTTATTTATTCATGCAATTTCTATTCCCCAAATTCAATAGCCATTTTGTGTTACTAGGGGGAACACAGAGTACTCCTCATCGCTTATTCATGCATAGTTAGGAATTAAAATTATGTCTCCACTGGGCCACTTATCAGAGTAGCCATCAAATACATTTGTGACTGTAGTAAAATATTATGAAGTCAAGGGGATGGAGAAAAGTATGTCCAATTTACCTCACATAAAGCTAAATTGCATTGAGAAAATGTGTTGAAATTGAAAGGTGGGCCCTTGTTTATGTTAGCATATCGGAATGCAATGGAGCAGGAGATTCATGGTACGGGAAACACTTTTGCTTCTAGCTATATTTCTACTGTCCAGAGTGATCAGGCTTTGGCATGGGCAAATAAGAACAAGTTACTTTCTTCTGGGATGTCATTTATTTTAATGGTTACTGAACAAAGGTCCCCAGAAATTGAAATGCATGGCTTTCTAATAGTATTGTTCAAAACTGGAATCCTGTAAAGGTTTCAGAGTTCTGAAATGGGATGCTTCCCTGAAAAGTACCAATCTCCCCTTCAATTAAGAGTCTACAGGGGTGTTCAGTGGGGGAGGTGTATGCCCAGCTCATATCTCATATAACCTGAGAAGGAACCTCAGAATGAGTAATCAAATTTTATGCAGTCAGCCAAGAGCAGAGTCAGCCTAGCATGCTACTGCCAAAGGGAAAGAACAAAATGGAGTCAACTAGACTGGTAGTTGCATCTTGAGTTAACATTTGGAACAGGAAAGTATGCCTCACTTATATTGAATCAATAACACAATGGCTCAACGGTAGGTGAAAACCAATGAATCAGAGAAATCTGTCAAAATAAATTCCTTTACTTCAGGTTGAAAATGGTAATATATACAGTGTCCACAATGGTTATATCAAGTTGCAGAAAACCGAAGCTATCCGGTGTATAGCTTTTCGAATACTTCAACAGGGTTTTCTATAGTAATACAAAATAACCATCATCAATACATCTATAAACAAGCATGATACATATATACTGCTTATCAACAATATGTAACAATATTTTATAATAGTTATATCAAAGTCAAGAGAATCTGCTTACCTTATCAAGTAATACAATTTTATTTAGTAATAGTAGAAAGATTCATATGTGTCATGGCCTCTTAGTTCATTTCATATGTGCCTCGACGTTGTACTCAACGTATTTGTATTTGACTCTGTTGACATTATTCCTGAATTTATCAATTGGATGAACTCATTAGACGGTAATTTGAAATTTTCTGGTCAATATGATAAGACTGTGGTTCCATTTCTAGATGTTTCAGTATATGTCTCAGAGCATAGATTATGCATGCGGTTGTTTAGGAAACCGACAGATTGTAATTCGTATCTCAATTTTCGATCATTCCACCCAAGCCACCTTAAAAGAAACATTCCCTTTAGTCTTCTAGCTAGGGCTAAGAGGAACTCCACCAAGAATGAGGATTTTATTAAATCCACAGCCACCATCAAAAAATTCTTACAGGACAAAGGATACCCTGATGGTACCATTGATTTTTAATTTCAGAGAGTCTCCAGCATACCCAGGAAACAGTTCCTTACCCAAAAAGTACGGGATACCTCTCCCATGGTTTGCTGCTCCTTCGAATATTCTCCATTGGCTTTTAAAATTAAAAAGGTGATTAATAAACATTGGCATGTGATTGAGGATGTCCCAGGGTGCACACTGAGACCACGTATTGGTTTCAAGAGAACTAAGACTATTGTTAATTCTATAGTGAACTCGGACCTATATCTAAAACAGCCCATCCCAATTATTCGGGGGCATTACCGCTGTTCGGGTTGCGCTGCTTGCCATTTCGCTATTGAAACTAAATCTGTGAAGATACCTGGTAAAGACCGTGAATTTAGATTAATGGGATGCACTAATTGCAACTCTAGCAATGTCGTTTATGCCATAATCTGTCCCTGCGGCAAGTTTTATATTGGTTTAACCGGGCGGCCCCTCAAAGTTCGGGTGTTGGAACACCGGTCCCGTATACGTAGTCACATAACTTCTGCTCCTCTTGTATCTCATTTCCTTGACAATAATCACACTGAAGATGATATTAAGTTTTTGGCCTTAGAGAAGGTCCTTCCCAAAAAATATGCTATAACTGATATGAATAACACTTTATTACGTAGAGAAGCTTACTATATCCATCTTTTTAATTCCCTAATGCCACATGGTCTTAATGTGGATCTAGACCTCAGTTGTTACTTATAATTGTACACTATAGCTTTTACAGCACACAGCATTGATGTAATTGAACACACCTGTATTATGGGCTTAGCATATTTAAATCACTGCTTCACAATTGAGTACAACGTCGAGGCACATATGAAATGAACTAAGAGGCCGTGATGCATATGAATCTTTCTACTATTACTAAATAAAATTGTATTACTTGATAAGGTAAGCAGATTCTCTGGACTTTGATATAACTATTATAAAATATTGTTACATATTGTTGATAAGCAGTATATATGTATCATGTATGTTTATAGATGTATTGATGATGGTTATTTTGTATTACTATAGAAAACCCTGTTGAAGTATTCGAAAAGCTATACACCGGATAGCTTCGGTTTTCTGCAACTTGATATAACCATTGTGGACACTGTATATATTACCATTTTCAACCTGAAGTAAAGGAATTTATTTTGATGGATTTCTCTGATTCATTGGTTTTCACTTATATTGAAGGCAGTGTTCTGGCCTGGGAGGATCAGCTGGTCATTCAAGATTAGCGAATGACTTGGGCCCAGGAGAAATGATTGGGTGGGAGGTTGCCACTATTGTCCCCAGCATCTATTACCTAAGACCTTTGCCTCATCTGTATAACACACACAAACAAGC
Source organism: Bradypodion pumilum (assembly GCA_035047305.1). Taxonomy (NCBI): domain Eukaryota; kingdom Metazoa; phylum Chordata; class Lepidosauria; order Squamata; family Chamaeleonidae; genus Bradypodion; species Bradypodion pumilum. Next base: position 137,838,082 of record JAWDJD010000004.1, read on the forward strand.
ACACACACAGTGATTTTAAGCAAGCAAGCATTCTTGTAAGACAATGATTTAAAGCAGGAGTTCTCAACCTTTTTAAGCCGGGGGCCGGGTCACGCTCCCTCAGATAGCTTCGGGGGCTGGACAGCCATTTTGCCCTTCTTCCACCACATGGCACTTCCTGGCATGATGATGATGGTGGTGGGCCACATGAAATGGAGATGTGGGCCACATCCAGACCATGGGCCAAAGGTTGAGAATCCCTGATTTAAAGCATCAGTGTATAAGCAAACTCTATACCACAAACAAACACAACACATCTACCAATAAATCAGTTAGTCACAGATCAACAGCCAGTGAGTCATATTTTTAGAAAAGCTATATATATATTTGGTAATTTGTAAAAAAAAATCTAGGGGCATATGTTGATTTTCCTGATCTTTGTTAATTATTCATTTTTATTAGTAATATAATTTTAACAACCTACGGCATAATTAGATTTCTGTGTATTAGTTCTCATTATTGTATGTCTAATTTAAAAGCATGGGCACATTCATAAAGTACTTGAATATAGCTGCTATCATTCCAAGATCATTTCAACAGTTTTATGACTTCTGTTTGCACCAGAGGGGAGACAGCTGATGGGGTGGGGGTGGCTGCTGCTCATAGGTCATACCAATCCTTCTTCCTAAAACTGAAATGGGCTGATGTCCTCTTCACATTTTTGGGGAGCCATGTGCATTAGGAGAAATATACATGTACTTCCATGTTTTAGATAGATAGATAGATAGATAGATAGATAGATAGGCTGGCTCCAGAGGGTTTAGCATCCACAAATAGGAGTAGGTTTGCATGTTGCCAAGGGATGTGTGTTGCCCATAGTAGTTTATATGGTGGCAACACATTGTCATAGTGGCAAAATCCCAATTAGGGCAGGTGTTGTTATTGTGGTACAAAAACCTGCTACTGCCGAACTTTAGAACTTTGTCTTTTGCATACTTGACTGGGAGGTCCATTGAACTCCACAGAATCTATTACTGAATAGGCATCTATAGCATTAGCACATTAATCACATGGATGGGCTTTCCAAAAGGATTAGCCAGTATGGATGTGCATGGCAGAAACTTTCATTTTTGGTCTTGTTCCTTTGGGGGGGGGGCACCCATGCATGCCTTTAACGCTGTTGATTCTTCTACACACCAATCCCTCCATTTTTACCAGTTCAGTTTTCACCATTCTGTGGAGCTAGCTGGCAAAGAACACACATGTACAACAGCAATGGGAAGGAGGGAAAAGAAGAGCAATGGGGTTGACTGGTCAGGGAAGTGAGACCCACAACAGCAGCAATGGCTAGGCAAAGATGGAGAGGGGAAACAGCAAGATGGATCAGCTATTGGAATATCAATGTAAGCAGTTTTATTTACGTGGGGTAACCAAAGGTGATGAATGATGCAGAGATGAATGGTGACTGGCAAAATGGATCATTAGTAATTTAGACGCTTTCCTGGAAAACAATGGAATATGACAAAAACAAATGTGATTGTCTCTTCTGTGCTTTAAAAAAAATGCATTGTGACCTGAGGTTCCCATGCCTACTAACCAATGGTGAGCTCCAAAAAAATAAAAAATAAAAAAATTACTACCACACTGTGGGTGTGGTATGGTGGGCATGGCCAGGGGGAAAGCCCTGTGTTGCACCCGAATTAGGACTACTTTATTTCAAAACTTGGATGGGTGGGGCCAGCCAGAATTTCTGCTACCGGTTCTGGCGAACTGGTGTGAACCTGCTGATGCCCACCACTGCTACTAACCGATACAACTTTTAAACAAGACCTCTCTTTAGTTTACTTAAAAAGAAGGATTCACTGCTTGGCCTTCCTCCACCACCCTATCCTTCAGTTTCCCATTTGTTCTTTCTAACCAAAGCTCAACATTCTATGGCAACTGATCCTGCACAATCCGTTTTGAAGGGTTGCTTTGCACTACCTGCACCACCCCACCCAGGGTATATTTTTCTGTAGACTAACTCAATTTGTCAGCATTGAAGGCTGCTGGTGGAGAGAATGATGCCTACAAGTTTACTATTTTTGCTAGATCTACATTTGTCACAATTAGGGCTTTGGCTTGGTTTTGGCTGCTTCTGGATTAAACTGGGATTTCTCTGAAATCCGGATTGAAGTGAAATGGTCAGATTCAATCACAAGGCAAAATGAAATAGTCTGGATCAATTTGGATTTTATTTTGCAATGGGGATGTTAGGTATTTACGTCAACTTTGAGATGATTCTATAATGGGAAGATGAAGAAAGGCAGCTGGGCTTTCTTAATTGACAATGATAAACCGCAATCTGAGTCAAGAATTTCACCACCATGAAACAATGGTGTTGAATGTTTGCCAGAGAATTTATGGCACTAATGTTTGATAGAGAGAAGAAGAGAGTGACAGAATGGCACATCCCTATTTTGTTAAAATTTGTCACTTTCTTGACTTGGGAAGGAAAGAGGAAATAAAGTAGGAATTTTACTTATTAAAGGGCCTGAGAAACCAACCTGATCAGACCTTCAATTTTCTTTATGTTCTAAGAAGCTCCATCATGTAAAAATAAAGGGAGAGAAATATCCTCTTTTGAAGTTTCCTTCTGTTTCTCTTTTCTTAGCCTCTCCTCTCCTCTCCTCTCGCCAGCCATGGTTGCCTTGTGAGAGCTTTGCAGTGTCTCTCTCTGTCTCTCTGTGTGTGTCTGTATATTTCCTTTTGTTTATTTAAACCATCATCCTCTGCCTTTTTGTTTGGTTAGATAATTGGCTAGTTAAAAGCATTGGGCAGGAACAACTGTATGCATCGTCTTTTGAGCTTCAACTGTTAGATGCTGATGAGAAAAAAAAACATTTTATATGATGTGAATTCATAAGTTTCATATGAGTGACAATAATTTCAGGAGCATAAACTGCCTGGAACAATCTTCCTGTGTTGTTGAGTCCTCATGAGTCTGTCTCCCTTCACTTCTCATTGCTTCTTATTTAGTCTAATTGTACGTTGGCCAATTTTTGTGTGTGCATTTTTAAGGAACTGAAATTTATTCTCTCTTCCACTTGTAGCTTGAATTATTGTTAGGCATCTGATTTGCTTCCTCCCTGCAGTTTCTTTAAAAATGTTTCTTCTTTAGTAAGAGAGAAAAGGAACACAAAAGCAACATTTATGGATATGACTGGTCCAACTGAGAGTACGTTTCTGACAATTTTACTTGGTATCATTAAAAAAAGAAGCAATCTATAGTTGGATTATATTTAAAGCTCTCTAACTAAATGTAGATAAATAGGTACCACTTTGGTGGGAAGGTCATACCTGTCAGGTTTTGGATTTGGAAATAAGGGAAATTTCCCAGTAAATACAGGATACTTGACAGCTATGCTTATCCTTTGCTCCCCTCCAATGGTGGCAATAGGGCATTGCAGTCTAATTAATATGGGATGACAGCAGGGAAGAGGGTAAAATAAGGGCTTTTCCTGGTCAATACGGGATACTTGACAGCTATGGAAGGTAAACAGCATTCTTTGAACTTCGGTGTCTAGGCATGCCTGCCACATGTCCATGGAAACGTCTGTAAAAGCAGATAGCTCTGGCTCTTTGGCTATAAACAGAGATGAGCACTGAACCCTGAATACAACTGGCTTTCAAGCAAGTGTGACTTTTACCTTTACTAACTAAATGTGCGATGTTCGGAAGGTTTTCTGCTCTCTGAACAATTATGGGAATCAAAAAAATTGAAGCCATTTTGGTTTTCTAGTGCAAGTCACTGGGAAATTGGCAATTTGAATGTACAATTCATTTCATTTTTGAGGCACAAATCAAATCAGAAAACCCGAACACAACTCTAGTTAGGTCATTGTCTCATATGCCTTGGAGCTGGAGAGAGAATCTAACTTTATCTCCAAACTATCCATGGCCAAAATTCAGGTTGGAATGTGTGTTTTTAAGTGCAATAATGCTGAGTTAGGTGTGATGCTTTCAGAACAAATGGGCTTCACTAAGTCGCTCTTGTTTGAAATCTGTGTGACAGGCAAGAAAGTACAACAGTAGCTTATTCCTACTGGGAATACCTGATCTACTTGTGAGCTTCAGAAAAATTCAAATGCAAGAGAAAGTAAACTGATGTCCCAATTTATCTTTATTCCATGCTGGCAGGGTGGGGCTGGGAATCCATTTTGTTAATATCAGAAGCCCTGATTTGCATCCACTGGAATTGTACTACATAAACTCTTCTTAATAACAAATAAATAAACTCTTCTTGTCAGCAAACTGTTTAGATGAAATTCATGGCTGCAGTTTCAATTTCCTACATTATTATCGTGAAATGATCTTCCTTTTGCCACCACCTTGCCACCCGAAACCTTAGCTGTGCTCAGTTCTCTAAGAAGTGAGGTTCTGTTTGGTTTTCTTGTCTCGCTGCAAATATTTTATCATAGTTGGCCAATGCAGATGTTATAAAGAAAAATTAAACAACCTATTGATCCTATTGGCAGTCCTTGGATTAACCTCTCATTTTCAAAGAAAGGAAGGAAAGAGAAGGAAGAAAAGAGCAAAATGATCACCTTCTAATGGCAACAATACCTAATGAAATCTTGTAACACAGAACAAGTGAAGATGCTTTTTCACCATAAAAGCAGGGTAACTTCTCTGGACAGATGAATGATGAAGGAATTAATTGCCTGTATTCCAGATCCAATTATTGTCATTTTGCTTTCCTGAGTTTTTCTTTATGGAACACAATGTCCTCAACAAGATTTACTTCTGTAATGCATATATTTGAAATATAAACATCTTTCTTCCCCTACAAAAGTGTACCTGTCCACATTGTTCATGTGTACACATACGTTCCCCATGCATATTAGAAATATACTAATGTTGAACATGTGTGAATCATAACTCGAGGCTCAGAAATGTGAGATAGATATTATAGTTTGCCTTCAGGTTCTCCTCTGGTGTCTGCAGGTGTGAATTACAAAGCTTCTGGTAGGGAACAGATTGAAAATAATGTTATCATACATCTCACTGCACCAAGTTTTAGCTTATGTCATGTACATGAAAAATGGCAGCTGAAGCCACCTACATTCCTATGATATTATACATTATTCTCCTTCAGTTAACAATACCCAGCTTGTTGTGTTTTCTATGCTTTCCATGATTAAGGCAGTAGAAAAAGTCTGCTGATGGTAACAACAGTTGGTCTCGACATTTAAGCTCCTGATCTGAAAAGGGAATTCATATATCCTGAGCAACCCTTTCTTCCTATAGTGAGAGTTCCTGTATTCGAGCATGTGTGAACTTGACAAAAGCTTTGTTATGAGTCTCCTTGCTGACACACTTGCAGGTTGCTGACAGTAAAACCCTGCAGATTGCTCGAGGGCCTTTCTGCATCCCTTCATCTGCTGCTATGATCAGGTTTTTAAAGTTCTCCTTGAAGTTTTGCCTAGGAGGGTTTGGAAGGCAAATACGCTTCTGAAAATGTCTTCAGCAAATTTGATCGGAAATCCAGGAAAACTGCACTGATATGCTCAATAGAGAGAATCAACTACAAAGCAGATTTTTGACAGTGTCATCTGGTGCTTTGTTACACCAAAAGTTGGTTAAATTCATTCTTGAAGGATTGATCTGTAGTTTGGTGGAACCTCTTATTCCCTTTGCAATCAGTAGCCTTGATCTGAACCTACGCAAACTAAGCCTTCCTTAAAGATTAATAAACCCCAGCTGTTCAACACACAGAGAGACAGAGAAAGTAGCAGGGAAGGACTAAACATGAACCCCTCCAAAACCTGATCAGCACTACAAAATCTTTAGCTAGAATGAAGACCACTATTTGCAAAATATTAGCTACACATTCCACAAAACTCTTTTGTATGGCTCCTGCCATTTCCCCATCTTGTCTTGGAAGGATGCTGGATTTGGAAAATTATGGAGGATGCAAAATATCCATTTTTATCTGGACTGATTTTAAGATGAATAAAACTTTTGCTACCTTAGTTGTTATTAATGTTACCTGTGACAGGAGTGGAATGTATCTTTTCTCTTGTATCTATTCTTATGCAAATAAGTGGATCGAAAAATGTGCACATTCTGTTAGCCAATGGGCTTGTTGTGTTATTGTTACTGTTACTGTTTATAGGAGCGGAATGTGTCTTTTTTCATGTATCTATTCTTATGCAAATAAGTGGATCGAAAAATGTGCACACTCTGTTAGCCAATGGGCTTGTTGTATTATTGTTACTGTTACTCTTTATAGTGTATATAGGTCCGAGTTTTGCCCCATCCAAACTGTGTTCAAACCCCACTAATAAAGAGATGAATTTCACTACTTCACTAGTCTGCTTCTTCATTCCATGAACAGGAAACTGGCGACGAAGGTGGGATGGCGTCGCGTCCAGAGAAATGGGCAACATACGAACGCCGATTCCGCCATGCAATGGCCTTGCAGAAGATCACCGACTAAGACCAGAAGCACTCCTGTTTCCTTGCTCAGTGCGGTTCTGAGACGCTTGAGCTGGCAACCCACCTCGTTCTCCCAAGGGACATAGATGTGGTGCTACTCGCAGAAATCATGTCCGCACTGAGGAGGCACCTGCAGCCAAAGGTCTCGATCTTCTCGGCCAGGGTGGCTTTCCACAGAAGAGAGCAGCGACCCGGTGAATCCATTGCAGACTATGCCACCACGTTGCGCATTGCTGCCGCCCCATGCAAGTGGGACAACATTGAAGAAGCACTCCGGGACCATCTGCTGGCCGGCATGAGGAATGAAGATGCTCAATGTCACCTCATGATCAGAAAGACACTAACCATCAAGGCTATCCTAGAAGAGGCAGTAGCATCTGAGGACACAGGGTCTGGCATCAAGCTTTTCCAGCATCGCCACTCCACCACCAGTGCCACCAACTCAGCTGTGCAAGCTCAGCAAAGTTCACCTTCATCTTCCTCAGCATCACCTGGTTCCACCTCTTCATCGGAGTCCAGCGACGCAGAGGGAAAAGTCCAAGCAGTCCGACGAAAGCACCGAGAGTACCGTGACAATCAGGAGAAGAAATTCCTTCACAAGTATGATGGCTGCCTGACATGACAGCAAGAAGTGCCCCTTCCACACTGCAGAATGCCACAACTGCTGGCGAAGAGGGCACATTGCTAAAGTATGCCAACAACGAAATCAAAGACCTCCAGCGCCTATGCCCAAGAAGAGTCATCACCACAACATGTCCATCGCCAAAGTGTCACCTGAGCCTGAGCCGTGCCAAGTTGCCATTGTCAGCTAGCATTTCTTCACAGACCTGAGCCTGCAGGACGTCCCCTTCAGGATAGAGGTGGATTCAAGTACTACCTTTTCCATAATCCCACAGCGGGAGTTTTTGAGAATTCCCCCTGCCTCTCGGCCCAAGCTTAAATCCTTTAAAACTTCCCTTCGGGATGTGCAAGTTGCCAGATTCCGGTCCTGGGGTGGGTAATTTCTTGGTTAAATTCAAAAACATTCGCACCTCATTGCCATTGGTTGTAGTTAAGCAGGGCACTAACTGTCTTATTGGGACCCAATGGCTTAGGCCCCTGTGAATCTGGCTTTCTGGCAACCATGCAATAGACTCTGACCCAATCCGGGACATTTGTGCTGCACATCCTGAGGTATTCAATAAGGGTTTAGGTTTATACAAAGGACCCCCTGTTGACTTTGAGCTTGACCCAAAAATCTGGCCCATCCGGATGAAGCCACGGCGGGTACCCTTTGCTTTAAAGGAGAAGATAGAAGCCAAGCTGGACAAACTGGTGGGTCAGGGCATCCTAGTGCCAGTGGTCTCTGTGGAGTGGGAGACACCAATTGTGACTGCTTTGAAAAGTAATGGGGAAGTCAGGATATGCGCTAACTACAAGTGTACCATCAATGAAGCTATTCGCCCAAACGCATAAGCCACCTCCTTGCCTCCTTGCATGGAGGAAATTGCTTCACAAAACTTGAACTTGCCCAGGCTTACCAACAATTTACTGTGTCTCCTAGACCCACTAATTGTAACTAGACTACAATTCGGGGTGAATGTGGCCCCCGGAATATTTCAATCTCTTATAGAATCTCTTGTAGAATGGGCTTGTTGTTTTATTGTTACTGTTACTGTTTATAGTGTATATAAGTCCACGTTTTGCCCCATCCAAACTGTGTTCAATCCCCACTAATAAAGAGCTGAATTTCACTACTTCATTCATCTGCTTCTTCATTCCTTGAACATGAAATTAGTGCAGGGATTTGCAACCTACAGCCCATGGACCAGCCCCAGCCCCCAACCATACCTGTCAAGTATCCTGGATTGGCTGGGATTTCCCGTATTTCAGCGCTCATTCCTCCAATTTCCCGCTGCCATCCTGTAATTTGACTGGTGGGGAAAGTAGTTACTACATATGGATTCTGTACAGAAGGGTTCTGTGCATGTGCAGAAGGGTTCTGCACAGAAGGGTTCTGCGCATGCACAGAAGGGTTCTGCACATGCGCAGAAGGGTTCTGCCCATGCGCAGAAGGGTCCTGCGCTTGTGCAGAAGGAGTTGTTGCCTTGCACGTGCCGCCAGGCCAGAGCAGTTCCCAGATTAATTGGAGCCATGCTTGACAGGTATGCCCCCAACACCATTCCATTCAGCCCATGGCAGCGACCCCCGGAAGTGGAAGAGATGCATTTGTGATAGCCATAAATGCACCCGCACATGTGCAAATCCACCTGCTGTGGTTTACGGCTGCATTTACAGCTGGGGAACCCGTGTGTCTGGCCCACTCAGCTGTCTGAGTGGACATTATCCGGCTCATGGCACGGAAACATTGAGAACCCCTGCCTTAGTCGATAACTTTGGCCAGAAAGTGGATGGGGAGAGTATATCCCTGCTTGTTCTTCTGGATCTCTAAGTGACTTTTGATACCATCAACCATGCTATCCTTTCAGATTGCCTATGTTGGTTGAGTTTGGTGGCACTTCCTGTCCTTCATGGAGGGCTGACGTCAGAAGGCAGTGTTGAAGTACTCCTATTTGACACCTTGTTCCTTCAGGGTTCTGTCTTGTTTCCTATGTTATTTAATATTTGCAGAACCTGTGGGAAGAGGTTTTCTAGAGTTTTTTGAGTTTTGTGCTACTATTATATGGAACATTCAGTTCTATCTCTTCTTTCCATCAATAGCAGTGGTTCCCAAAGATGGGCCATTGCCCCATGAGGAGATTTCGATTCCCAGAAGCCTAAGTCAGCACATTGGCTGATCAGTGCTTTGGGAAATTGACTTAGGCATCTGGGAATTGATGTTCAAAACCAAAAGTCATGAAATACTGATCTAAAGTAAGCTGTTTTAGTGTTAAACCAGTGTCTGTAGTCAATAATGGACTGGACTGGGATGAACTGGATGAGGCTTACTCCAGACAAGGAAGAGATTCTCCTGGTCAGTTAAAAGAGAGGTGAGGAAATAAGGACTCACTGCACTCCATGATATGTTTCTTTTCATTCGTCCTTCCTAATTTTAGTATGCTTTTATATTTGAAATGTTTCTACCAGTAGGCTATGGCTCTCTTGAATCAAAATGCTAGGCAGCTTCCTCCTATTCAAGAAGGATCTACTTCCACAAGCATCCAGCATTAAATCAAGAAAATGAGTCTTCCAGTTGAAAAGGCTAATTTGTCTAGAATAGGGGTGCCCATACAATGGCCTGGGGGCTAGATCCAGCCCCTGATGCCAATTCATCTGGCCAACAAAGCTCTCATCGCTCCTGGAAGCGGAAGTAAAATGTGCCCGTATGGGTGCATTTTACTTCTGCTTTCAGGAGCAATGAGAGCTTTGCGGGCCAGATGAATTAGCATCAGGGGCTGGATCTGGGCCCTGGGCCATAGTGACCAGTTCTGTGCATACATGTCAAGTTTTGGATTTGAAAATAAGGGAAATTTTGGCCACATCCCTCTTTGGGTGTGGCCAAATCTTTGGGCATGGCCAAATATAGCCATGTGACTTGCTGGGCTGTAGTCATGCCTGCTACATGGCCATGAAAATGTCTGCAAACATAGACAGCACTGGCTCTTTGGCTGTAAATGGAGATGAGCACTGCACCCTAGAACTGGATACGACTGGCAGATTTTACTTTCTTAGGACCAAAGATCGCTGCAGATGGTGATTGAAGCCATGAAATAAAAAGGCGACTGATGCTTGGGAAACAAGCTATGAGAAACCTGGGGAACATAGTTAAAAGTAGAGGCATCACCTTGCAAACAAAAAATGGCATAGTCAAAGCATGGTATTCCCGGTGGTAATGTATGGGTGTGAGAGCTGCACCATTAGGAAAGCTGAGCGCAGAAAAATAGATGCCTTTGAAATGTGGTGTTAGAAATAGGTCGAGCCTAGAAGAAATCAACCACGACTGCTCATTAAAGGTCAAATAGTAAAGATGACGCTAAAGTACTTTGGACATCAAATGAGAAGAGAGGATCCACTTGAGAAGGCCTTCATGCTGGGAAAAGTGGAGGACAAAAGAAGGGGGTGGCCAAAAATAAGATGGTTAGATGGTATTGTAGATGCAATGGGCACAAAGCTGTGTGGGCCAAAGAACCCTTTCCCCATCTTCTTGGGGGACTTTTGTTTAGTTTTCTTTCTTGTTTACTCAGTGGCTTAAGTGACTAAGATGCTGACTGGGAGGCAGAAGGTCAGCAGTTTGATTCCCGAGTACTGCAAGATGGAATGAGCTACCATCTTTGTCCCAGCTCCTGCCATCCTAGCAGTTCGAAAGCAATAAATTGCAAGTAGAAAAATAGGGACCACTTTGGTGGGAAGGTAACAGCGTTCCGTGCACTCTGGTGTCTAGTCATGCCTGCCACATGACCATAGAAATATCTGCAGATGCAGACAATGCTGGCTCTTCGGCTTTGAAACAGAGATGAGCACTGAACCCTAGAGTTGGATACGACTGGCTTTCGAGCAAGGGAAACCTTTACCTTACTCATTTTTAATTAATTTTTTTCCTGGGAAGCAAAGAAAGTGCAGAATAGTAAACCAGCCCCCTAGGGTTACCAACTGCTTGTAAATAGCTTGGCTTTAATGAACTAGCCCTGCATATGGCTAGACACTCCACCCCCACCCACCAATTAGGGTGGAGGAGCAAGGGATTAATTGCCCCAAATTAACCAATCTATTTGTTCCTCACTGCAACCAAATGAAGCACCAATACTTGAGAATGTCGGATCAAGCTTAAGGAAGGGAATTAGTAAAGTAAAAAGCAACCTCTGTAGTTTCCAAGCCTCCCAGCAGCTGAAGAGTTAATCTCCCTCCAGATGGTTTGTTAGAAGGTGGGGTGCTCTCTCTCTCTCTCTCATATAGTGATCAAGCAACATCCCCTACACCCCCCTCCCAAGTTAAATCTAGAACAGAAACAGAAGCCTCCAGCCAGGAGGCAGGGCAGAAACAGCTCAATAAACCATGAGAGTGAGAGAGAAGTCTCTCACTGATTTGCCCCTGCATATGTGAAATATCGCTCACCTCTAGAGTAGACTCCTGTCCCAGTATGGTGGCATTGAACAGCAGCAGCAAAAATGAAGACTACATGAGGGAAGTTAAAGAGAAACTACAGAACGCCCCCACCACCTTCTCTCTCTCCTCTTCCACAAGTAAAAAGCCACACAGCGACCTCTGGTGGCCGGAAAAACATACTGCAGCTTTGCCTGTGATGGCTCCGGCAAGGATTTTTTTTTGAAAAAATAAGGGATATTACGGGGGAAATTAATAAAACGGGAGGGGGCGGGAAGAGGGGTAAAACTAAGGGGTTTTCCCTGGAAAAACAGGATACTTGACAGGTATGGTTCTGTGAACCACGTGACCAATCTGCGGCCCAAAAAGTTTGGTCACCCCTGGTCTAGAATGATAACCTTCTTGCTATGCCATAGATTTTTCACTTCTTTATTCGGTAATCCTTTCCCACAGAAAATGATAGCTGAATAACTGATGGCCATTGGCCAATAATGTCCCAGAGAATGCAAGACCCACTTGATTGCTGGATGAATGCACTGGGACAGCACCACACATCACCTTTGCAACTGCCAAGAAAGCATAATTGTACTGGATCTCTTGTGGCATTGACCATATTCCTTCTGATAATGGAAATTATGACATTTGTATTAACGTGACTGAATATTTCTGCAATTCAAGAATACACAAAAAAGCACATGCTCATATGTACAATGTGCAAAGGTAAAAGTAGACAGAAACATGTGCAAAATGCTTTTTTATATGTTCATCTTAATTCTATCCCAACCAATCTTTTCAAAAGAAATAGTTGCCTGCTTCTTCTTCCTACATTCTGCTTAAACTTTAAAAAATCATGACAATAAAATAGCCTATTCTTCTTTTCTTGTAGCATGTGGACTAATTTTTCAGAACAGTCTTCTGTGCTAATAAAGGAGATTGTACTTGTGACAATGCAGGGGCCTACAGCTCTAAGACCATGGTAGAGATGTGTAGTACAGCATGAAGACTAAGCGCCTGTCCAGATTGTCCTTTGTGAGGTGATCTGGGATAGTTAGATATGTGGGGTGGGGCTAAGTCACATTTCGTCTGCTCCCCCATTCCAAACAATACAAGTGATCTTTTCTCACATTGTAAAGTGGCACTTTTCAATAAGAGCAAATTAAACATTTCCCCTGCTCCTCTGTAGAAAGGCTGGGAAAATGTAATTATTATTTTATCTCCTTTCGGATCACTGTACCATTGCAATTTTTCTCTCTAGTACCGATTGAAACTGTGGCTGTGACCAGTTTCTTCATTGGTGCAAGAGAGAAAGAGAGAGAAAAGAATTTTTTATCTCTCTTAGCTAATGCAGTACTACAATGATCAGATATGAGGGTAAAAAAATAATAATTACAATTTCCCTTCCCCTTCAAAAGGAGCAAGGGAAGTGTTTAACTGCAATAGCTGATATGCTGAAGAGGTTCACTAGCCTCTTCAACATATTTGATGCTGACAAGTTAAGCCTTTGACAGCTACAAGGGCTCCATGTATGCTGTTCCAAGCATACAGTGGGAACGGCATATATGGAAGTGCACCTAAAAAGATAAACTCTTCAAAAGGTGCATCTTGGAGGCAACTGGAACTCCTCTGCTGTCCAACATGCCTGGACACGGGGGGGGGGCACCACAATAGGCCAGCCCACCCTAAAATGCCAGACTGTATGCCTGTCTAGACAGGCTCTAAAGCAGGCATTCACAATTTATGGCCCATGGGCTTAATCCAGCCCATGGCACTAATTAATCCAGCCCATGGTGAGGAGTCCAGGGTTGTCGCTGCTGCTGCCGCCGCCGCCACCAGAAACACCAGAAATGCACTGAAAGCACAGAAAATGCAGCAAAAACATGGCAAAAACACTACAAACCTGGCAAAAATGCAATGCCCTTGCTCCTGCCACCACGGGAAGTCGCAGAAGTAGTGAAGAAAACAAAATATAAAAATGCACAATCAATGCCAACTCCACCACTAGAAGAGGTGGAAGCAGCAGGAGGAACAATGCTTCCGGCCCTCCACCTGTGTGAGGGGGGCGTGACTGGCCCATGGCATGAAAACATTGTGAATCCCTGCTCTAAAGAGACTAACTAGAGTTCAGCTTTGCAGTTTGGATGTACTCTTGGACCCAACTCACTCAATGGAGATGCAAATATCAGCTGTGGCCAAGAGTGCTTTCTATTAGCTTTGGGTAATTGCCCAGCTGGGTCTGTACCCAGAGAGGAAATGGCTCACATCAGTGATTCATGCTTTTTTTAATTTCCAAAATGGATTACTGTAACATTATCTATATAGGGCTGCCCTTAAAATCACTATAAAAATTTCAGCATGCCTAAAATGTGGCACCCAGAGTGGTCACAGGTACCCACAAATTTGAACTCGTATGTCCAGCCTTGGCATGTTTCCATTGACTTGCTGTTAGTTTCCATACTCAATTCAAGGTGCTGGTCATCATCTATAAAGTTCTTAATGGAACCCCATATCTGTTGCAACATTTCTCCTTCAAAAACCCACCCTACCTACTCTTCAGAGTCAATTACAGTATGCTAAAAAACAATAAGATGGATTGTTGGCAAGCGATGGGTTGTGTCAGATAATATTTAATGTTAGGACCTAGACAACATATATTAAGGGCTTAGTTGTAGTTTGATAGAAATCATTTGCTTAAAGGATGAGAATCCAGCATTTTCTAACAGGTGGCATAAGCCTATACATTGTACTTGGCACAGTAACCTGAAAGAATTTAATTACTGTAGTTGAACTTTTCACCTCAGACTCACAGTTAGGAGGGGGGAAGAGAGAAGCAATGTATATGTGACCTCATCTACTAGATGGGAAGGGGACTTTAATGTACACTTGCCCTAGGACATCCATACATTGAGATGAACCATAGTTGGCAAAGTTGAGCACACAAATGCCAACTAGTAGGACACATGGATTAGAACAAGAAGCAGTGCAATAATCATCTTCACAAAAATGTAGAAAGAAGAGCAGGCTGCAAATCACACAATTACTGATGTCTATATACAAATACAAGGAAATGGGAAACAAACAAGACAAATTGGAATCTTAGTTCAGGAGAGTTAATATAATAGAAATAACTAAGACTTGGTGGAATGACTCCCAGGACTGGAACACAGCGATTGAAGGATATAAACTGCTCAAAAAAGAACAGAAATGGAGGTAGGGTTACAGTATACTGTATATCAAAAACACCTATCCACTTATACTACCAACCACTAGTGAAGGGGAAAAAAATGTAGATGAAACCTTTGTGGGGAAAACCTGCAGGAATGTCAAAGAGACATGACATAGTAGAAATGAGAGCTGTCTGTTATTCTGATATCTGATGGAAGACTAATTCTGCCAAACATAAAACTTCCAAGAAATTTCTGGAAGCCAGAAAGCCAAGAAATTTCAAAGGAAAGCTTCCTAACTGTTAGAGCTGTATGAAAATGGAACCATTTGCCTTCGGAGGTGGTGAGTACTTCAATGCTAGAAGCATTCAAGAGAACGTTGGACAACCATTGGTCAGATCTATATTAGTGACAAGCTTTTCATCCTCCATATTAGCTTCTGAGGGTCCTTAGAGCTATTTTCTGCCATGAGGAAATTATTGGGAGTCTCAGGATGAAAGAAAGGGTAGTCTTTAAAAGTAAAAAAAAATGCCACCAGAATGCTACCACCAAGATTAGGACTACCCCATGATTTTTGACTTTTAGAAGTTCCCTACTTTCCATCCCACATTTTCAAAGGCTTCCCTATTTGAACCTCCAAACCTAAAATCCAGTTGGGGCGAGCTTTGAACTGGTCTAAAGTAAATGTTTCCAGCATCTGATCTAAGTTGCCCGAGCTGCAAAGTTACACAACAGGGTTTCTCCATTTGTGTCAGTAGGACCTCAGTGGCCAAATGGCAAAATCCTTTGCATCAATTTGTCCTCACAACAACCTTGTGAGATAGATCAGTCTGAGAGGCAAGGGGTGGGCCAAGATTAGCCAATGAAATTTCATGGCTCAAGAGAGCCTTGAACCTGGATATCCCCAGTTCAGTGCACCAATAAACCCTTTTAATTGGACCAACAACAACTTACTGCTCTCCTCTAATGGTGTACTTATCCAGCACTGAGGCAAAGTGTTGTGTTCTGTAAAGCTGTGCCTTTAACAATGTACCTTAGCCATGTGTTAACAATGTAACCTTTCTGTGTGCAACATTATAACCTTCAGCTGTATCAATGTAAACCTGATAAGGGGACGCGAGCTAGTGACCACTAGATGGCAATAGCGAGCGTCCAGCTCTCATGGCTCAGATTCACCTGGTTCAGCAGCGCGGGAAGATTCCCCGCCACCTCTTCACCTGGTCAAGAAGGGCGTGACCTTCTAGAGTCACGCAGGCAGCAACCAATAATCTGTCGACGAGCCACATTCAAATGTATAGCCAGCTGTATATATTGAGCTACCCATCCGCCATTACCACATGTTCCTCCGGATCATCATGCAATAAACCTGTGTTAAGCCAACCCTTCGGCTGTTTCATTGTCTTTGGTCCCTTACACTAAATTGGCGACGAAGGTGGGATATGGCAGCCCACGGGACCAAGACATGCGCCGGTTTCGAAATCAGGAAACCGGGCGACTGGGAGATCTTCGAGATGGACTTCCAGGCAGCACTGATTGAGTCTGAAGTCACAGAAGAGGCAAAGAAAAGGGCCATCTTCACCAGGATGCTCGGACAAGAAACCAAAAGGACCTTGGTGCACCAAGGAGGGTGAGCGAATTCAAGGCCAAGGAACTCATGCGGATGCTGTGTGAGCACGTCCGGCCCACCACGGCAATGTTTCCCGCTCGGAGTGCGTTCTGGAGGCGAGTCCAAGCGCCCGGGGAGACGGTCGCCGCATTCGTGGCGGCCCTGCGGCTGGCGGCCGGCCCGTGCAAATGGGAGAATGCCGAAATCACCCTCCGGGACTGTGTGCTGTGCGGCCTGAACGACGCCGAAACCCAGCGCACATTAATGAACCAAGAGCCGCCTCCCACGTTGCAGGAGGTCGTCAGAGCGGCCCAGGCCGCAGAAGCTACAAAGGCTGGGGTCCAAGAACTCCAGGACTGGCGGCCGAAGTCGAGCAAGGCAGAGACTCTGGTACAGGCGGCCCGGCGAACTTCGAGGTCGTCCACAGAGAGCAGCGACGACGAGGACGTCCGGAGGGTCCGGAAAGAGAGCCGGCGGTGCGACGGCTGTGGAGTGGCCCGGCCCACGACCGCGTAAAGTGCCCGTTCCGGAAGGCCGAGTGCCACAACTGCGGCCGCCGTGGGCACATCGCCAAGGTGTGCAGGAAGAGGCATGAGACCCGGAGGAGCTCAGCCGACCTTTCCGCGGGACAAGACCGCTCAACGAGACCCAAGGACGGCGCTCAGGCCACGCGGAAGCAGGACGGCGTGGGCCGCATCTCCAACGGCAGCGAGGACGACGCCCCAGTGTTCAGCGTGTCTGCAGGACACCCCCGCTACTTTGTTGAGGTACTAGTCCAAGGGGTTCCCATTAGGATGGAAATTGACTTGGGGTCCTCATATTCAATCATTTCCCAGAGGGAGTTTTTGGGAATTGCCCCCCACAAGCGACCCAAGCTCAAAGCATTGAGGTCCACACTACGGGACGTGCAAGGGAACAGCATTCCAGTGTTGGGGGTTGGAGAATTTCAGGTTAAATTCAAGAAGCACGCTGCGTCCCTCCCCCTAGTCGTGCTTAAAGGGGGAGATTGCAGCCTCCTCGGAACTCAATGGTTCCAGCCCCTGGGTTTGTTTATTGGGGGGGTGCACGCCGTTGGGATGCACGCCGTTGGGACTGATCCAATTCAGGAGGTGTGCGAGGCGCACCCCGAAGTTTTCAAAAAAGGACTGGGGAAATTCAAGGGGCCCCCAGTGACATTCGACCTGGACCCGGAGGTCCGCCCAATTCGCCTTAAACCACGCCGGGTGCCGTTCGCACTTAAGGACAAGATAGAGGCGGAACTGGACAAGTTGGTGGGCCAGGGAATCCTTGTGCCTGTTGATTCTGCGGAGTGGGAAACTCCAATTGTAACCGCACTAAAGGCCAATGGGGAGGTCCGCATATGCGCCGACTACAAGTGCACCATCAACAAGGCGATCCGCCCGAATGCATATCCGGTGCCGGTAGTCAGCCATCTGCTGGCCAGGTTACACGGGGGAAAGTGTTTCGCTAAGCTCGACTTAGCACAGGCCTACCAGCAGCTTACGGTGTCCCCTGCCGCAGCTGCTGCGCAGACCATAGTCACCCATAAGGGGGCGTTCCAGGTGACGCGCCTCCAGTTCGGCGTGAATTCGGCACCTGGAATTTTCCAGTCACTTGTGGAACGCCTCCTGAAGGGACTGGAGGGGGTGTTGCCTTATTTTGATGACGTGTTAATAACGGGGGGGAGTCGGGTTGAATTGGCCAAGAGGTTGGGGAAGGTCCTGACAATATTCGAAAAAGCGGGGCTGAGACTGCGAAAGGACAAATGCGTCTTCTTCGCAACCGAGGTTGAGTTCCTAGGGTTTTGTGTGACTCCTGAGGGAATAAAACCATCCAAGTCCAAGGTGGCAGCCATTAAGAAAGCCCCCCGCCCCACCTCCAAGCCCGAGCTGCAGTCGTTCCTAGGGCTGCTCAACTTTTACCACTCCTTCCTCCCCCGGAAGGCAGTGGTGGCTGAACCGCTACACAAACTGCTAAAGAAAGACCAGGCATGGAAGTGGGGCGATGACCAAGAAAGGGCATTTAGTGAGCTAAAAAGCCTCCTAGCGTCCGATGCCATACTGACCCACTTCAACCCCAAACGCCCGGTAGTTCTGACCTGTGATGCATCCCCGGTGGGGGTGGGGGCGGTGCTGTGCCACGTGCTGGAAAACGGGAGGGAGGCCCCGATAGCATTTTACTCCAGGTCCCTGTCCCAAGCGGAGAGAAACTACGCACAGACAGACAGGGAGGCACTAGCAATAGTTGCGGGGACGAAAAAATTTCACGATTTTCTGTATGGCTGCCCCTTCACCATTGTAACGGACCACAAGCCCCTGCTAGGCATCTTTACCGCAGATAAGCCCACCCCACAGATCCTATCCCCGAGGATGCTCAGGTGGGCCATTTTTCTCAACGCGTATCAGCACGCGTTGGTCTACCGGCCCGGGAAAGAGATCAGCCATGCGGACGCTCTATCAAGGTCTCCCCTCCCCCTAACGCCCAGCCAGGTGAGCAAGGGGGAGCGGGACCATCAGGTTCTTATGATAGAGGTGCTGGATTCGCCCCCCGTATTGGCCACCGACATTGCCAAAGTGACAGAGAAGGACAAGACGTTAGCGGCAGAAAGGGTGGCCGGCGTCCTCCCCAGCGGAGGAGTTCGCCCCATTTTTCAGAAAAAAGCTAGAGCTGTCCCTAGAGAGGGGGTGCCTCTTGTGGGGGCAGCGGGTGGTGATTCCCACTTCCCTTCGGCCGCGGGTGCTCAAACTGCTGCACGTCAGCCACGCCGGCATTGTGCGATCCAAGGCGCTGGCCCGGAGTTACTTCTGGTGGCCCCAGCTGGACGCCGACATCGAGCACATGGTCGGCACTTGTGAAAGTTGCCAATGCTCCAGACCAGAGGAGGCCCGCCTTCCCCACAGGGAATGGGACGCGGCTAAGGGGCCGTGGTCCCGGGTGCACGTTGATTTCGCGGGCCCGTTCAGAGGCACCCTGTTCCTTCTCGTAGTGGACGCTTTCTCCAAGTGGTTGGAGGTAATCCCAGTCACGAGCACCTCCTCGGCCCAGACCATTAGGCATTTGCGGAGGCTCTTTTCTACGTTCGGCATACCCGACACATTAATTAGCTACAACGCTAGTTGTTTCACGTCCTCCGAGTTTAGGGCATTCATGGAGATTAACGCCGTTCGGCACATCACCTCCGCCCCGTTTCACCCAGCCACCAATGGCCAAGTAGAGCACCTCGTCCGCACCACGAAGGACGCGTTGCGGCGCATGGGCCCCGGGGATCTGAACCTACAAGTGTGCCAGTTTCTGCTAGGGTACAGGGTGACCCCGTTGGCGTCAGGATACTCCCCCGCAGAGCTCTTAATGCGTAGGAAACTGACCACCATCCTTACTAGGCTAGACCCCACGAGGGTAGAGGACAAAGGAAGGAACATCGGGCTAGAGGCCACAAAGAGTTTCAGTGTAGGCGCCCCCGTGCATTGCAGGAATTACGCCGGCACGGGCCCAGCCTGGGTACCGGGCGTAGTTGTGGAGCAAACCGGCCCCGTGTCGTACCGCGTGGAAACCAGCACAGGGCTCCTGTGGAGGCGGCACGCGGACCAGCTCCGACGCAGGGTCTCCGATGAGCAGGGCACAGACCAAACAGAGGGAAAATCAGCGTTAGGGTTCTCCCCCACCCGTTCAGCCCAAGGGGGAGGGAAAGGGGGCCGCGGGTCCCCACCAAGGGGGGAGGAGGATGTTCTCGTAGATATCCTAGGGGATCTTTCTGAGGAGGAGGAGGAACCCGACCCCATACATATCTCGCGGAATGTCCCCACAAATGCGGATACCCTTACGAAGTTAGATTTTGATTTTCAGAACCGGGGGGGGTTTTCGGAGTGGTCCCCCACCCGTCCAAGCGAGAAGAGGGGTTTTTCGTTAGCCCCGATTGCCCCTGGTCTGCCCACAATGGAGTTCTTCCCTTCCCCTAAGGCCGCCAGACCGCGGCAAGCCACTAACGAGTCTCCCTCTCCCATTTCAGGACAAGGGACCAGGGAACAAAGAAGCAGTAGCGCCCCCGGGGGGGTCAGCCCTCTTCACGGCCCAAACGCACACGCAACAAGCCATCTTGGCTGAGAGACTTCGTCTCATCCTAGGGGGGAGGGATGTTGTGTTCTGTAAAGCTGTGCCTTTAACAATGTACCTTAGCCATGTGTTAACAATGTAACCTTTCTGTGTGCAACATTATAACCTTCAGCTGTATCAATGTAAACCTGATAAGGGGACGCGAGCTAGTGACCACTAGATGGCAATAGCGAGCGTCCAGCTCTCATGGCTCAGATTCACCTGGTTCAGCAGCGCGGGAAGATTCCCCGCCACCTCTTCACCTGGTCAAGAAGGGCGTGACCTTCTAGACGTCACGCAGGCAGCAACCAATAATCTGTCGACGAGCCACATTCAAATGTATAGCCAGCTGTATATATTGAGCTACCCATCGGCCATTACCACATGTTCCTCCGGATCATCATGCAATAAACCTGTGTTAAGCCAACCCTTCGGCTGTTTCATTGTCTTTGGTCCCTTACACTAAACAAAGGTAGTGAGATTTCCTTGTCACATAAAGAGTGTAAATTGTTATTATCAAAGCGTAACAAATCAGATTCATTGCTGGGGCACAGTTACAATCAGGGGAATGATTATTCTTCACTTCTTATTCTTCCCGTGTGTTTTCCCAGTGAAGGATTTTCCTTTCAAAAGACTAAGTTCTCAGTGATGCTTGTTGATATTTGCACTTATTTGCTGAACTAAACATAAATGTCTGTTTTCTTCCACAGTATAGGCAACCCTTTACAACACCATCTGTCTTTCTGAGAAACTGTTCCCATTCTGACTAGTTTTAATATTACCATTAGGGAGGCATTTTCACTAGAAAATACATGGATAGTGTTAATACGGAAGTAATTGTAACTTTCTAAATCTTCCTTATTCTGATGTTCTACTTCACAGACATACTCAACCATATTAAATGCAATGACAGTAACACTGATGCTAAACAAATCTATATCCTTCAGAACAAGGGTATTACTGTAGCATCACACTATTTTTTGGGCTGAAGTAGCTAAGACGCTGACTGGGAAGAGGAAGGTCAGCAGTTCAATTCCCGAGTACTGCAGGACGGAATGAGCTCCTGTCTTATTTGAAGTGTGATAGCAAACTTTTGACATTTTATACTTGATGTGACCTGGTATCTCAAAGGGGAGACCTTTCTCCTGTGCTACTACCACCCTCTCCTCATGTGATGAAAGCTGAATGTGTCACTTCTTCGTGTAGGTCACCAGGTCTGGTGAAAGAAGTATTGTTTTCTGATGCTTTTGGTCCTCTCTGAAGGAACCTTTGGCAGTTTAGCTTTATCCTTTCATCATTTTGTTCCTAGTTTTATGCAGGCAAAGTATCATGTTGGCTCTCTTAAAATGATTGTTTAGCTAAAATAGGGGAACCTAGAGAAGACAAGGGGAAAATGCTGTCTGTGGAAAACAGTTGCTTAGCATTCATTTTAGAGAGGGGAAGATATGTAATGAAATCCACAAGTCTTATTTTTCTGATTCCTCAAATGTTAAGCAAACAGTTTTCTAAAAATAGACAAGGCTCAGGGTCCCTGCAGCCTTCTCTGGTTTTGTCAGAGCCTGGAACCAGCAGAGCTCTATAGTTGCTTAGAACTACAATGGGAGAAGGGGAGCTTCTCCTTCCTTCAGGTTTCAGAAGGAGCAGAGCAGAGTCTTTGTTGCCAGTCCAGAGGTCAGGAGCCAGTGGAGTTATACTAGAGGTGCAGGGGTTGTCCAAGAGAGTGCTCAAGGTCACAGTCCGATGTTCAGATTCTAGGAAATCAGGGTCAGGAAGCCAGTAGCACAGTGTCGGGTTCACCAAACAAACGAACTAGCCCAATAAGGGTCTGCCAGCATGGCTCTCGTTTAAAGGGAGTCAGATCACACAGCTGAGGGTCTGTTCAGGACGTGTGCCCGGGCCCTCCTCCTTCTCAGCTGCATCTGATGCCTCAATAAAACCCTGTAATGAGCAGGCATGCCGACCTGCTCCTGAGTAACCTGACTGCTGGAACCTGGCCTAGCTGTCAAACTCTGATCCTCCAGCCCGGTTTGGCCCTGCTGGGCAGGCACCAGAGTGACAGCTGGCTGCGAGGCTCGTGCCATGTTCATGTCCTCTGACTCGGCTTACTGATCTGAGCTGGCCGTGGCCTGGGGGACTGGCAAGGGGTCCTCCTCAGGCTCAGATTCCAAGTCAGAGCCAGCAGCAGGCAGCTGGGCCGGCTGAAAGTCCTCCTCCTCCTCGCACCCAGGACCCCAGGTCACAACAGATTTGCACACTACTTTCATGCCACTTTAATACTTTCAAATACCTGTGAATTGTAGAGGCCCACCAGTGGGAAGCAAGTATGGGCAAACCACTTGGAAATCGTGCCAAAATCTCAAATGGAAAGTGTTAGTAATCCAATGATGCAACAATCAATGGGAGAGTGTGGCACTCTTCATCTCCCAGTAAAATCAATGGCTCCGATGACAAGGAAGCATTTCTTTACAGAAGGACTTCTTGCCTCCATGGGTGGGACCATGATCCATTGAAAAGATTTTGCTGATGGAAAATAGAAAGACAATCCCACCACCACCCTCTATTTCTGTGTTGTTCCAAAAGACCTCTCAACTCCTTCTAACATTTTTTTAAGGAAGCAGAATGGGCTGCAAGAGGAACTTCTACAAGTGGGAGTATCCATCCAACCAGTGACTCTCCGGTTGAAAAAAATTCTTGTGAATAGAAGCACATTCTGGATCTTATTTCCATTTAACTGGACTGTGCCTATTAATAAAATTGTACCTTTTATAGCACCTATATTTTATACTTCCATAACTACAGTACATAAAAGATAAGGGTGATATCTTCATTGATGTTTAGAAATGGTGTCAATATAAGTAGTATGCATGATTTGAGTACTTGAATACAGCATTGCCATTGCAGGCGCACCCCCCAATAAAGGACTCAGACACTGGTAAAAGTGGATAACGGCATTGGGCCACATTTATTGATTCATGCCCTAGTCCGAATTATAAATTTCTATTGGTAATTGACCAATCATAATTCTTTAAGGCAAGCAGGCCGAAGTAACACTGGTAAGGTACCACCCAAAATTGCCAACGGCAATTGTTACAATGTATCTATTTGTATCAATTTGTTTGTTGACAACAAACAAATTGTTGACCATAGTCAATATCTAACTAATGACCCCACCCTCTGACGTGTATCCGTGAAATCACGGGGTGATGCATGCTGTCTAGCTGTAGCCATCACCCCGTCGCCTGGTTCGTCGTTGACCGGACAACGTTTAACCAACTTATGCCTGTCGAGTGTTGTCCAGTCAATTGCGAACCTGCCGGATACCTGTGGGTCATAAATGTTTACCTTACCAGTGATACCCGCCACACGGGGAGGCTTCCCAAAAGGCTCACCGCCCCCCCCAAGACCGTCAGCTCGGTCGACAGGCCTGCTCGCCATTCCACTAACCAGAGGTCCATACCTCCCTGCGACAGATGGGCCCCATCCCCTGAGTAAAGCTCGTAATTTTGTAGACTGACGCCGGGGAGGCTAATGACGCGTCCCCCGCCCTTGTCGAAAAGGAACCGGGCAATAGCCCCGTTCATGGAGCGTCGGCTCAGTCAAGAGCCTCGAGGCCGAACGCCCCCTATAAGCGTACCGCGGTATCGTGTCCGACCAATTGAGGGATGTGGCAGGCCACACATGATGTGAGTAGGGCAGGTCACTGCAAACCGCAAGCTTCTGCAATAGGCCAGTGACCTGCCCCAAGCCATCGCCCCCAAGGTACATAACCAGGACATCGGGCGAGTCAGCATCCCTGATGTAGAAAAGGAATGGCAACAGTTCCTGCCATAACATGCCGCGCTTACCATACTACCTGAGACGTGCGGCTGCACCCAGTCCCAGTCGGGGTCCCCACTCTGTCGCCGCAGCGTAACGCGCTGCCCTGTGCAGCGTAACGCGCTGCCCTGTGCACGTGGCTACGGCCCACCAGCCATACTGTCACCGGTGTAAAACGACACCCAGGGTCTGTCAAGGAAAAAAGGGGGGTGAGAAACAGTGCAGTGACTAAACTGGTACTCACGGTTGAAGAGGGCAAACACAAAACTGAAAACATTGTGATCCCCACCCTCCCGTGCGGCGTATTTCAGCCCCGGAGTACCCAAAAACAACTGCAGTAGAAGCCGCCCCTATCCTGAACGAATGGGTGCCGCAACGAGCCCCAGAGGGGCCAACACTGTCTAGTGCCTTCCCGGCACCCTCCAAATTGAAATTTAGTAAGAGAAGACCCACCTTGGTGACAGAAAAACGGGCCATGGTGCGTGCCACACAGTGCAAGGAAATCCTGTAGGGCACCAACCGGACAGATGTCTGCCGAGGAACATCGTAGCAGTCTACTCCACTGCCTACGCCGTGCTGATACGTTTTAGAGGAGCGTATTCCCCAACTGAGCCCAATATTGTCCACACAGACATCTCCGAGTTGCAGTGCCCTACGACTTGCATCCGCCTTAGACAGCATCTCAAGCTCGCCGATGCGGAGCACTCCAAAAAAGGCCACCGTTGTAGCCGCATGAAATGGGCTGCCTCATCTTATCAAAACAGAGGCCAGGCCAGCCCCGGGCCAATTGGATAAAAACCCCTGGGGAAATCGGGTGGCGGTCGTCCGGGCAACGCCCACGCGCGCGCACCCACCCCTCAAAACATGTCTCACACGGAAGTGAGTGGTGCTGTCCACGACTTGCATCCGCCTTATACAGCATCTCAAGCTCGCCGATGCGGAGCACTCCAAAAAAGGCCACCGTTGTAGCCGCATGAAATGGGCTGCCTCATCTTATCAAAACAGAGGCCAGGCCAGCCCCGGGCCAATTGGGTAAAAAACCCCTGGGGAAATCGGGTGGCGGTCGTCCGGGCAACGCCCACGCGCGCGCACCCACCCCTCAAAACATGTCTCACACGGAAGTGAGTGGTGCTGTCCACGACTTGCATCCGCCTTATACAGCATCTCAAGCTCGCCGATGCGGAGCACTCCAAAAAAGGCCACCGTTGTAGCCGCATGAAATGGGCTGCCTCATCTTATCAAAACAGAGGCCAGGCCAGCCCCGGGCCAATTGGGTAAAAAACCCCTGGGGAAATCGGGTGGCGGTCGTCCGGGCAACGCCCACGCGCGCGCACCCACCCCTCCAAAACATGTCTCACAGGGAAGTCAGCGGTGCTGTCCACGTGACCTCCCACTTTGGCCATAAAAACCAACGCTGACAGCTTAGATGCTATGGTGCGAGGTGCAAGGCCCTGGGCATGCAGGTAAACCATGAACTGCAGAACATGGGTTACCGGGATCGGCCAGGTTCCTGGCATTTGAAATTGGGTACAGAATGCTCTGAAAGAATTAAATGCGTGGTGATATGCCTTACGCGTGCGTGGCGCTAGTGACAGGCCAATCGCCCGGTTCACCTCTCCTTGCCAATGTTCCATATCTCGTCCGGGAGTGGCGAGGGAAATTCCTCCGCATCCGGGG
The DNA here is from genome assembly GCA_035047305.1 of Bradypodion pumilum. Lineage (NCBI taxonomy): Eukaryota > Metazoa > Chordata > Lepidosauria > Squamata > Chamaeleonidae > Bradypodion > Bradypodion pumilum. Next base: position 137,863,909 of record JAWDJD010000004.1, read on the forward strand.
CCAAGGCACGGAACCGGGAGATCTGCAGGCGGGACAAAGCGTCAGCAATATCATTAGTTACACCCTGGGACATGCCTGGCCCTGAAAAGAACGTTGAGGCGCAGGCTGCGCAACACAAACTGGCGCACTAGGTCCATAACCCTGGGCGATTTAGAGGTCTGTGCATTGACAATGTGGACAACAGCCGCATTGTAACACCAAAATGGACAACCGAGTTGGCCCACTCCTCGCCCCATAGCATCAAAGCACCCAGGATAGGGAAAATTCCAGATACGGACCAGCACGTCTGCCCTGATACCCCGGGTAAGTCTGACCCTATGGTGGGGCCTGGATAATCCTGCCATGGCGTCGCGCAAGCGCCGAGCAATTGCCCTGCCCGGTGCGACGACCCTGCCAGCGAAATTGAGGTGACCATGTAGCACCAGCAGTTCCCTCAGTGATGCCATGCGCTTGGCCAGCAAGTCCGAGATAAGGGCCACTAGCTTTGACACCTTATCCCGCTGCAACCTAGAAGCCTGCGCTACCGTGTCAATCTCCACCCCCAGGAATACTAGCTGTGTAGGAGGGCCCTCGGTCTTTTCGGGCGCTAAAGGGACACCAAGTTCCTCCATTAGCGTCTGAAATGTGTTGAGGAGACGTGTGGACGTGTCCCAGCCCCGTTCAGCCCCGAATAAAATCATCCAGGGAATGGGCTACAGACCGGGACCCTGATCTGCGAACAAAAGCCCACTCTAGGAAGGTGGAGAAACGCTCGAATGCCGAGCCCGAATTGGAAGAGCCAAAAGGCATGGCATCATTGAAATAATATGCTCCCCGGAACAGGGGCGCAGGGACAGGGCCAACGACCCTGCCTGCATAGACCTCCTTATCATTGCTGGCAGCAGCCACCTCCTCCCTCCCCCTGAGGGATAAAGATTGGGGGCATCCTGAGGGGACCTATGACCCATGCAAGGGATACGTAACCCCTGCCTAAAACCCTGAAGGAGATATCCGCATCCTCTCCCTTCGGGTACAATGTGAGCCAGCGCTCCAACATGTCCACATTAATTGGGGAGAGAGCCCTTCGGTGAACTAGATCCATCTGCGGCAGTCTTGCCCGCCCCCTGTCCACCCCTCCCTCTGCCCCGCATCCCTCCAGGCCTGGGACAGGCAGAGGCCGCATGGGGGCCAGCACAGGGGGAACACCAATGTCTGTATTTGCCATTCTTCCTATTGCAGGAACCATTGGACGAGAAAGTCCAGCGCAGCAGGCGGGCTGGAACCCCCTGCCCCGCCCCCTGGCAGTGGACCTGTGCTGGGGCCGCCCGCTGGACCGCATGTCCACCATGGTATCTCTCCCCGGGCGCGGGGCGCGTGGGTGTCATGTACAAAAGCCACAGCCTCTGGCATGGCTCATCCCACCTAATCTCGGGGTGCCGGGGAATCCGCATATGGAATTACACGTCATAAGCCAACCACGATGGGCCCGGAAAGTCAACCATCGCCCGGTAGATGTTGTCCAAATACTGGACCATCGGAATTGCCAAAACCGGCCGGGCCCTAAGGTACACCGCCATGTATATGAGGTAGGCCGGCAACCAGTCGGCCCACGTACGTGGTGGCTCGCGACGACGTGCCTGCTCCTTATCCTTCTCATCCTGCCCCCCCTACTCCTTGGTGGGCCCTCTGTTGAGGAGTGAGAAGATATCCACGTACTCCCCCCGCCAGATCTTCTCTTTGGTGGTCTGTGCCTTACCGCTGGTCACCCAGCGGTAAGGAATACCCCGCCGTCAGCAAGGCCGACACAGGCACAGCAGGAACTGCTGGCATCTGAAAGGGGGCCTGTACTAACCCAGCCACCCCCAAAACATTCCCCACAGGGTAGAAAACACCCCCCACCACGGGGCCCTGGGTGGTAGTTGTCGTCACCAGGTGGGGCGCCAGCGGCTGGACCGCCGCCCCACCCGCGCGAGGCCAAGGCCATTGGAAACCCCCCCAACGTGGCCACGTGTGTAGGTGCACTAGCTTGGACCGCATACTCACATGCTGCACCCCCATAGGCCGCCCCCACCGGGGGTTCCGGCCCACTGGGGGCGTCGGAGCTCACAACCGCCATCGAGCTCGTCGATGGGGCCTGACCCGCACCGGTCTGTTGAATGGGGAGCTGTGAGGCAGTGGCCTAGGTCGTGCCACGCACCTCAAGCAGCTCGACCCGTCCCGTCGCCTGCCGCTGCCCAGCAGACGACGCGTCGAAACGAACCCCAAAGGGAGCCCAAGAGTGGCTAGCCCGGGCCAGGAATGCCTCGAGGGCCGCAACGCGGGCCAATAAGGCTTCCACGCTGACATGGGGCAAAGGGCCAGCCGGCCCGCCTGCTACAGGCATGGGTACAGGTCCCTGCACCCCAGGGCCCGAATAGGGCCACAACCCCACACCCGGGCCCGTTAGGGCCGATGTAGCAACCTGCCAGGGAAGGGGACCGGACCACCCCCCAAGGCTGGAAGGCCTCAGAGCGAGCTGCGCTCCTATAAAGGAAGGCCCAGCAGAATGGGCAACACCAGGAGAGGTGTCCACCGCTTGCGGGCCGAGGGCCACCGCCCCTACTGGCCCCGTGCGTGGGCCCCCATCCTCTGGCCAGGGAATAGACCCCATTCCACCGGTCCCGGTGGGTGCAGGCAAAGGCGGCTGCTGGGGAGGCGCAGCCGTGGTCCTCCGACCCTGATTGTGCCTCCGAACTGCACGAGCCGCGCTCGCAGCCGCCTTCTTCTTCGCGGGCCTCTCAGCCAATTGATGGGAAGCTGAAAACGAGAGAATTCAGCAGCCAAAAGGCTTCCCGGTAAAAGTAAAAGCGATGGAGGTAAGAGGGGAAAAACCTCTCCGCTCCGTCGCTTCGCAAAATGGCAGCTCGGCTGCCTCATGGCCACCCCTTTTATAAGGGAGCTGGCCACGCCCCCTAACTACCCAGATGCCTCCGTCCGATGGGGGGGGGCCGCAAAGAGCGCGGCTGCCATTTTGGTGCCGCGCTTGCATTCTCACACTAGTGCAGAGGAAATCTCTGCCAACTCTTTTATCCTGAAGAAGGGAAGTTATGTAGGAATACCATCTTGTATTTGTTGGAAATAAAAGACAGTTTAAGAAGACCATCAGCAACAAGAAAACAAATGTCATTCTTGTGACATCAATGGATGAAAGGACAATTGATCTACATTACCCAGCAAAGAATCTTCTGGGCCACATCACGGTCAGAGACAACAATAAACTAAAACACACAGAAAAGATGTCCCAGAATGTTAGACCTGAGAAATGTTCCACATTTCAAGGTCATTGTCTGACTTTCGAAATAATTCAGTGAGGAAGCATGATCTAAGGACAGCTTAGGGAAAAGATAGTTTAGTGAAATTGGGAGATGACACAGCCCTTGAAAACCCGTGGTGGGAAAAGAATACATCAGAATCAAAGAAGAAGAAAAATAAAGTCGATGAGCTAACAAGTAGAGGGCTGGGACTTTTATACCAACTCAGCAGAATGGAAATGAAAGATTAATGAGTTAAAAGCAAGGACAGGAGGAAGGAAAATCGTGGGGAAGGACTTCTGTTTTGGCAGAACAGGATGTGCAGTGAAGGGTGTGACAGTTAATTGAAGAGATTAGTAGTTCCATAATGAAGTGGGAAAGGTTCTTTCCAAAATCTAACACTTGAGCACTGCACTGTCTTCCTAGGAAAAGCAAAAGTTACTTTTGTCAGTCTGAAGGGCACCTGTGAACATCACACTGCCAGGATTCCAAGTCTGAGAGAACTCTGTTGCAACCAGGGAAGGTAACCCGCTTCATCAGTGTTAGAGAAATGTAACCGGTGCTGTCCTTTTTAACATCTAATAGAGCAACCATTTTTGGAACTCAACTAAGCAACCCTGTTACACATTTCATGCTTAGTGTAGAGGAGAGCCATTGTGCTTGTAGATGACATCTGATGTAGACACAATAGCCCTGAGAGTATTGACATCTCCTGGATGTATCATACGTTATCTTCCTCCCACCCCAAGGCTTCTGTTGTTTGTGGAAGCCTTATTTTCATCCTTGTGCAGGAGTTGAGTCTAGGGCAGGGATTTGCAACCTACAGGCTGTGAGCCGGCCCAGCCCAGCCTCTGACATCATCCCATCTGGCCCACAGCAAAGACCCTGGAAGCAGAAGCGGAAGCATTTATTACAGCCATAAACACACCCACACATGTGAAATGCACCTGCCACAGTTTATGGCAGTGTTTGCGGCAGGGGAAAACCACGTGTCTGGCCTGCTCAGGTGTCTGAGGGGGAGTTGTCTGGCCCATGGCATGAAATCCTTGAGAACCCCTGGTCTAGGAGCTTATTCCTACTTGTACAGGGCAATGCATCAACTCTTCTACAAGCTGTTCCATAAATTGTAACACCATAGCATTAATTGTAACACTAACACGTTATGACTATATTCAAGTGATACTTGCACAACTTAGTTTGATTGTTTTACTAGAGTAATGGGCTAATGGTAGTGACATGCAATGCTCTTGTACTTTTCGCTTTAATGTTAGCTATAACGATGCATCTTGTCTTCGATTTGAAGATGGTAATTTCTGAAATAGTAACTAGCTGCAACAGATTTCACAGTATCAGAATCTGCTGGAAGAAAACCTCTTGGATTTCATATTGTCTTGTTAATAATAGATTTATCTGCAGATGATTGGGAGGATATCAACTCACAGCAGATGACTGAGAAGAAGCCAACTCACAGCAGTGTCAGTCTTTCAAAACTGGGGTGCCACCTCCTTCAGAGAACCCTTCTGATATACTTTTCCGATCACCTTCTAAATCTCAAATGGTACTTGCAGTTTCTTTTTTTAAACCCACTTTGCAAAGCAAATCTGTTCACTATACCCACCTAAACACAAAGGTGTGACTTCAGATACATTTCAGGTAAGTTTGCTTATGGCAGTGTTTCCCAATGTGGGGATCACACCCCACAGGAGGACTTCAATTCCCAGTAGCCTTAGTCAGTATATTGGCTGATCAGTGATTTGGGGAATTGACATAGGCTTCTAGAAACTGATGTCCCAAAACCAAAGGTTGGGAAACACTAATTTAAGGGATTCAGTTTTAAATTCTAATACAGAACAAGTGGTATAACTCCCAGATTAATGTGAAGTACATTTACAGACTTCACAGATGCTCTGAAACAGTATTCATTTCAAAGAAATATTTTATGTGTTTAAAACCACCTATTTTGAGATGCCTGTTTGATATTGATCATCTGTTATTCAGGTTTTCTGTAAAATTCCAAATGGGAATTTTCCCCAGAAGACAAAATCTGAGAAATGTTGTAGAAAATCTTATGTCTTAAATGAGGGATTCTCAACCTGCGGCCCATGGGGCAAATGTGGCCATTATATCATTTCATGTCCCCCCCCCTGCCTCCACCACACCAGGAAGTGTCATGTGGCTCAGGAAGAGCAAAATGATTGTCCGGCTCACGAAGCTGTCTGAGGGAGCGTGACCCAGCCCTCAGGCTTAAAAAGGTTGAGAACTCCTGTCTTAAACAGTGAGAACTGACTTATTATGTTTATTGCATTTACCTTAATAAGTAATTTTTTTTGTAAAACTCAACAGCACCTAATCATTTCATCTGAGGCATTTGATCAGGGAAGGCAGAAGAAAGCCCTTTTAATTTTCTTTAAATAAGACATTTTAAAAGTTCAATGTTTTTTGTAGAAATATTTTTAATTGAATTTTTGTTTTTACAACAAATTTTAATGTAAGGGAGAATGGCATTGAACATTACTGGCAGATTAAACACGGCACACCCAACCAATTGATATGCTATGACTGGCTTCTCCTGTCTAATTCCAGCAGAGTGTTGACTCTTGCCAAAAAACATCATTTAGGTAATTCCTGTTTTACTGTCACTATTTGTATAATTATTGTATAACTTAGTTCAGGTTCAGATAGGGACAACATGGGATTCATTCCTTGTTATTGATTTATGGGGGGAAAATTGACAGTTCCCCCAGAAAAATAGCATCCCCTCAAAACAACAACAACAACAAACAAACACCTGTTTATCCCACTGTTCATTTGAAAGAATCTTCTATACATGCATTCATATGCTACCTGCAAAAAGATACCCATCGTATGTTCATTTGATGAGTGTGGTAGTGTTGACAGGGCATTGGTGGTGCCAGGGTTAACCTCCCCAAAAACACCAATTACCCAATCCCTGTTTTCACTCTATACTCAACCCCTGTGGGGCTGTATCATTCACAATTTTTTATTTGCATCACCCCTGCTCCTTGGCAAGGAATACATTATACAACATCAAAGAATCAACTCCCATGTCAAATGCAAAACTTTATTAGATCTTATTTTGACAGCAGCTGCTCAAAGTTTTACAGTTGATGTGGGGCTCTATGACAATCCAATCTGATTTTTCTGATCTCACTGATCATGATGACCTGATTCACTCTTATGCAATGCATTCAAATGGCATCTTCCAAATAATACAGCCCAACCCAAACACACAAGTTCAAGTCAATCATGAACTGCTGCTAAGTAAAGCATAATATTTGGCAGGAAGGTAAATCCTTGCTTGTATCATTCTTAGAGGTATGGATAAAGAATCAACAGATTTTTGTCCTAGCCTACAAGGACCTGATGAGTTCTACTGCTGTTCTTGAATTGTCCTTGCAAGGAAAAGTTGATTGTTGCACAAAACAGCAATTTATACAAATTAATTACACAAAACTAGGATGGCTTCTCCTTAGTTTTAGGGACATGAAATCTAAAATTGCATTGTTTCCACCTGTCTTGCAATCTGTCAATCCTTCTGTGCTTGTTATGTACATATGCCTTGCTCTTCTGCAAAATATACAAAGACTTTACATGGTAAGTGAAAAAGGCTGATCCCTAAATCCATGTTTTCATTGATTAGGCTGTCTTCACAAGATGAGATGCCTCAGTGAGGCATTTTAAAGTCCTGTAAGATTCTTTGCCTCCACCTGGCAGTAAGGCAGAAGTCGTTTCGCTCTCTTCAGAGAATCTAAAATGTGCATAAAATATTTCTTATGTGTTTTTTCTTTGAGACACAAAGCACATACACACACAGAACACAGAATGACTGCCAATAAAAAATACAAACAACACATGCAGCATTCCAAATTCTTAAATAAAGCTGCACTGTTGTGAAAAGAAGCAGCTACACAAAAACCTGTCTGGCCAGATGATCCTGCTATGGTAATAAAATAGACCATAATACCAGTGTCAGGCAATGGTTAACTAACATGACCACCCTGAGGACTAACAAATTTGGGTGCCAAAATCCACAGGGAAGGGTGATGGTACCCAAGTGTGTCGTGATCCCATGACAAAGATGACATTATTTTATGTTATTAATCATATTGTTATATAGGTTATCATGTTGCAATGCTATGTAGTTAATTTCATTTCATTCTAAGTTAATACACTTAGCCTAAGCGATGCCATTTTAGGAGACTATTCCACCATTTTCTGGAAGTCTTAACTTCCCTGCCTACAGTCCAGTTTGTCAAGGTTGTCCCTAGGGAACCAACCTTGAACATGTTCTCTCTGATGCAGTTAGATGAAGAGCACTGATAAGAAGCCACCTGGATCTTTGAAGTAGGGACTGGACCTGTCACTTTGACAAGTCAATTAGCCCTGCTTATTTATCTTTTCCCATCAAGAAAGATACAGAAGTTTAACTCATTTAGATATGCAGATCCATATCTCTCTACTTAGAGAGAAACACATACTTCCACACATTTGGTATGCTTGCCTAGCCATTGAAGAAGCTGCCGAACCCCATCTCATATAGGGCGCCATTGAGTGCCATAGCTAGATTAGCTTAGAGTCCTGCTATGCTCTATTTCTTAACTTTTATTTCTTTTATTTCTGTATTATGTGCATTTATCTTATGTTTCTATAATAAACTTGTTAAATTGGCTTTTTGAGTCAATCTGCATTCCTCTCTCAATTAAGCCGGCGAGGGATAGAGAGGGGAGGCTCCTGCATTATTGCAGGAAGGTTAGCAACTTTCTCCTGTGAGGTTTTGCGAGGGGGGAATTCTTCAGCTGTTTGAGGGAGGACCTGCCATCACGCCTTTTCCCAGCCAAAAAGCGGCAAACCATCTTTGAAGAAGAAGGTAATGGCCAAACCCCTATGCACCCACAGACCTTTCAAGGCCAGCTAAGCTTTCCCCAGAGTTTAGAGATAAGGGTTCCATGAGAATTGGCATTAACAATCCCAGAGGTCTTTGCAGCTTAATTAGATTTGCAACATTAATTTGCTGTTTGCCATTTTCTCCAGAACCCATGAGCCAGACTATCTGGACCAGCCTTTTTCTGCTCAACTAAGCCTGAGTGGAGAGAGCGCCCTGCAACCCAACTAACAGACAGCCCCCCTGTTCGTGTTGCTGCTCTGGGTCCAGCAAAGCCAGTGCATCCCAAGGCCTACAGGCAGAATGGGTTGTCAGGTCCCCCACAAAGTGTATTAAAACCCACTTGAATCCATCTTGATGGAGGGCAGCACCTTCATCAATACTGGCCTGGGGCTGATGAGGATTTTGGGTGCCAAAAGGGATCAGGACGAGAAAGTGACTCATGGAACTGGATCAGTGGTATGGGTGTCATGCTGCGATGTGCAAGGAGGATGAAAGGCCACTGTTTTATATTCTTAGGATAGTCTTAATGGCTGATCGCCATGATTTGATTTGATTTTGATTTGATTTGATTTTTAATTTGTACCCCGCCCTACTCAGCTTGTAGGCCGACTCAGGGCGGCTTCCAACATAATTAAAGATACAATATGACAAAACCAAAATATAATAAACAATACAAAATATCAATAAAAAGTCAATAACACAGAAAATTACAATACATATCATACAATTAATATAAAAATGCAATTAACATAGTTCCTATGAAAAACAGTATAACAGAGTATCAGCAAAACCTATGAAACAATAACAGAAATAGAGCAATCAAGCAAAAATACATCATAAATACAATGATCAAGGCATAAATACATAATCAAGGCTCTTCCGGGGTAACCCTTCCTCCGTACGGGCGCGTTTTACTTCCCCTTCCAGGAGCGATGAGGGCAGCGCGGGCCGGATGAATCGCAGCAAACCCATTCGTGCGGATTCATGGGGGCTTGGGCCTCTGGGAATCGAAGTCCAAGAACATCTGGAGTGCCAAGGTTCACCATCATGGGTCTTGTCTTTCCACTGACACTCTATTTCTGATCCCTTCTGAATCTATACCTCCTAAATGAGATTAGTTCTGAGAAGACAATAATATTTTGAGGACTCCTCAAATAGATTCTCTAGCACAAGACAATAAGAGAGGCATTCATTTTGTAGGGGTTCTTTAAAAAAAGCTATACAAACGAAAATACAGAACAAATCTGGGGTCTCTTAGGTCTCCCTCTGTCACAATGCCCTGGACTTAATAAGCTCAAAGGAACACTTCAGTATCCATACTACCATCATAAGACCGGATATATGGCATTAGAAAGGAACAAAATAGATAGCTGGGGGGAGTTGCTTCCACTCTTTATTCACAAATACCCCAAGAAAGTCTGTCCACTACCACTTCCTCATTTGCAAAGCTCAGCAAAAACCACAACCAAATAACGAGTGTGTGCCATTTATTGTAGGTGTGGCTTCTGTTCAGCTAGCTGCCGAGAATGCAGGGTGGGGGAAAGTAAGTGCTCCATCATCGGTACAAATAGTCCGCTTGTATGTTAGCAGCAATCTCTGCTTCCCACTTGTCGCCATTATTTAGCAGCTTCTCTTTGTTGTACCAATATTCATATATGGAAGAAGAAGAAGAAGAAAAGAAGAAGACGCTGCCGACGCCGATGACAAAAAAGTCATTTTTCTAGCAGTGGATAAGAAAAAGAAAAACAAACTCCAGATTTCAACCCCCAAGGCAAATACCTCTACCATTTTTGACAAATTTCACCTCACTTTTATGTCATGTTTAATACATGCCTGTAGCTTTGCCCTGAGACATGGAACCATTTAATGGGATGAGTCCACCAAGAAATTAAACAGTTTTCAGTTTTATTGATTTCAGCCGCAGAATTAAGTGCATATTTAAAACTCTCCCATTGAAATCAATGCAAATAATGGTGCTTAACCTTGGCTGAATCATGTCTGAATATATTTGCTAGAAACTGCTCTGCAATGTTCTTTTAAAATGTGTAGTAAATCTTCATGCACTATACTCTCCCGGTAAAATTAACTCCTCTAATGAAAAAAGAGAGAGATAAATTATGCATATAACTACATTTTTATCTGGCAAACATAATTTGGCCAATAAGACTTGAAAATATCATCATGAGAAGAATACAAGTCAAAGTTCAAAAGCCATTACCATTTCCCATTCCTCAATTGTAATTCACATTTGCTTTTCACAGATAACTCCCTACATTTTAGGTTGTCAATTCTCCTCAAGAAACAGATACTTTTGTTGACACCTGAGAGACTACAAAGGTGAAGAGAAGAAGACGAAGACAAAAAAAAAAAAAAAGAGGACAAGTATCTTTATTTGAAAGTATCCTTTTTGTGCTTCTGTTGTTAGGAAGTCCCCAATGTCAATATATGTTTCTGCTGATAAAATGGGATTTTGTTTACTATATACTTTTACAGCCAAGTAATAAAAACCTAACTATCAGGAGATGCAGGCTCAGATACATTAAATAGTTGTATGTTATAATGTTGATTCTTGAATTCAACAGCACATTTTATTGCAAGCCAACAAAATGTCAGTCATTGCAAGTGGAAGAGGGAGTGTATATTAAAAGATAACACAAGAAGTGATCATTCTTTGTTACACAATGTCTCTGCTCTGCCCATTCTGACAATAGTGTACTGGTAAATTTGAAAGAGAAGAGACTCTTTATGATTATCCCTGTAATCGTCTCATAGTGTGGAGGTTCCAAAAGAGCAGCCTGATGGATCCATTATTCTGCCACTAAAGTCCTCTGAGGGACGTATCTTAACCTATAAAACCAAGTGTTCACCGTTGGAATTGGCTATACGTTGCTATGCGTCGCCCTACTGACCCGCACCCTTCCTTCGTGCGCACGGCCGAATTGCCTACGCAGGTCAATGAAGGATTTAAAAATCCGGCATGGGGGCCTCAGCCCCACAAACGGCAAGAAAGGGAAAGAACTTCACGACCCAACAGTCACTGCGCCGCGGCGCGCCAGAGCCAATCAGGCTGAGAGGCTCTGGCACGGCGCAGCGTTCGGACACGCGCCGCAGCCAATCAAAAGAAAAGCATTTTAAAAAAATGCATCACAAACACAAAGCACCAACCTATTACTACAAGCCCCAGCGTCCTGCGCGCCATGAGCGCGCAGAACGAGGAGGCAGCCGGCGCGCGAAAACAAAACTTAAAGAAAGCCGGCTCCGCCGCCATTCATCCCCACGGGCGAGCCAGCATGGCCCGTGGGGGAAGAAAATGAAACAAACCCGCCGCCCATGCTCTTCCGTTCAAAGAGCCAGCGGCGCGTGAAAAAAAATACAAACAAAAAAACCCCACAACTCCCCTTCTTCACCACGGGCCAGCAAGTATGGCCCATGGAGGAAAAATAAACCTCGGCCGCCGCTGCCCTTCCATTCGAAGGGCCAGCCACCGCGCCAAAAATAAAAACAAACCACCCACCACCCCTCCCCCGCAACTGCCCTTCTTCCCAACGGACAAACAAGCATGGCCCGTGGGAACGAAAGGCACCCTCCCCGCAACAACGCACCCTTCCCAAGGGCCATCCAGCATGGCCCATGGGATCAAAAGGCACCCCCGGCCGCAAGTTCCCTTCCTAACCACGGGCAACCAAGCATGGCCCATGGGAAGAAAAGGCACCCCCGCTGCAAGTACCCTACTTTCCCACGGGCCACCAAGCATGGCCCGTGAGAACAAAAGGCACCCCCCCTAAAAAAAGGACGCACCAAAAAACAAATCAAAACCATTCAAAAACAGAAATCTAACCTTTAAAAAATAAACACAAACAAAGACAGGAAAACATACAACAAAAAACAACAGGCCCCCCCCCCAACAAAAACTCAACTCCCCCCAAATAAATAAATAAATCAGAGTGCTTACCATGAAGACGTCTTCACTTCATGGCGACAGGAACTCGAATGACCAAAATAAAGGAAGTAACACTTACCGGAACTGAAACCCAGAGGACAAGAGGAGAATGGAAGAGAGGAAACAAAGTTCACCACCGCCACCCAGAGGCCAAAAGAAAAACGAGTAGAGGATGCATTCATGATGTGCTAAATGAGGAGTTCTCAACCTTTTCAAGTTGAGAGCCAGGACACACTCCCTCAGACAGCTTTCGGGGCCGGATGGCCATTTTGCCCTTCCTCCACCACATGGCCCTTCCAGGTGTGGTGCAGGAGTGTGGAGCACATGATAGATAAAGATAAATTCATAATTCCAAAATGCAGAAAATAAGTTTGCAAAACATTCCAAAATATACACACTACTCTCAAAAAATAAAAAATTACATAAATCACTTTAACACCAAATTAAATATAAAATTTAAAAAAAATTTAAAAATTAAATTTGTATGAACAAAAATAAAATAAAAACTCCGCCACAGCTGGACCCAGCGCAAATAAGCCACAAATTCAAAAAAACTTTAAAAACCATTAAACACAGCCCAGCACCATTTGTACAGGAAAACAAAAAAAAACACCTTACCTGTCCAAAACATTTAAAAAATGCACGGCATTTTTTTATTAAAAAAACCCCAAAAAAAGCCCGGCAACGCCGGGCAACCCATGCTAGTATTATATAAAAGAATGCCTGCTCTACCACCAAAATTATTTGAAGATCCCCCACCCCCACCCCAATGCCATATGAGTCTCTTTGTAGTCCCTATTCATTGGGCTACCACTGAAATGATTAAGATGGGCAAGAATTAGAAAGAGGGACTTCCCAATTGTGTTTCTTAACCAACAGATTGGGGTACACAGAAAGAGCCCCCTTCAAAGATCGTGGTATTTTTTGAACCACAATCAGGCATACTCTGGTAACAGCAACCTTGTGTTGCCAGCTAATCTTTCTCACACATTGTGATCATTAAGAGATGCCATGCAGATCTCAAGCCAGTTTCTTGAGATACAGTCTACAGGGCCGGGATTGCATCTCTCTGCAACAAAGTACAAGCTGCACCCAATGCCACTGTGTATATCAGAATTGGGAAACCTGTGCAGCTTGCCTATGACTACACAGGCTGGGTCTTCTCCCTGCAGGCACAGGGGGGAAATAAGCTTCACAGCCAAATGCCTAAATTACTGAGTTAGCTAGCTAGTAAAGGTAAAGGTCACCCTTGCTCGAAAGCCAGTCATATCTGACTCTAGGGTTCATTGCTCATCTGTTTCAAAGCCGAAGAGCCAGCACTGTCTGCATCTGCAGATGTTTCTGTGGTCACGTGGCAGTCATGACTAGACACTGGAGTGCACGGAATGCTGTTTACTTCTGCACCAAAGGGGTCCCTACTTGCAATTTCTTGCTTTCGAACTGCTAGGTTGGCAGGAACTGGGACAAAGACGGGCACTCATTCCAATCTGCAGTATTTGGATATCGAACTGCTGACCTGCCTCCTTCCAGTCAGTGTCTTAGGCTGGGTCTTCTCCCTGCAGGCACAGGGGAAAAATAAACTTCAGAGCCAAATGCCTAAATCACTGAGTTAGCCAGCTAGTTCTGAATTAAATAACCAAAAATCAGGTGCACAAGGCAGCCATGTCATTGTTTAAAGGTAGAACTAAGCCTGAGTAATCATTCATGGGTGAGCTTTTCCCTTATTTATGTCTGCTCCAAAGAGCTTTTGCTCTCACATGGGACCTATAAGATAAAAATTGATTTTTACTTCCCGTGCAAAATTTAAATCTGCTCTACAGTTTACTCCAAAAGTGCTGCTTATTTCTCCCACCTCCACTCCAATACTAATATCCTTTACAATAATTGAATTTACTCAGCATCATACAATTCTGGTTAAATTTGAGGGGAGGCCATATCATAGTGTTGTGACCACAAAATATATATATATATGTACAGGCAATTCCAATGGAAATCAGTAGCAGTTCTGTATATTTCATCTAAATCAGTTTGCCTTAGAGACACACTTTTCTGACATCCTGACAACTGGAGTGCTGTGTTCAGGATTGTACAGATTGAACTGGGGTATGCTAATAATAACAGAATCAATGTTTCTGGTCAGTGCAATATATCATGAACAGCCCCCAGAAGCCTGTCCACTTCCTCAGGGACAACTGGATCAAACCGATCCCAGATAATGCGGCTAGAATGTGATCCAGTCATCTCCAGACTCTTTGTCTCCACATCGGGGTTAAACTTCAAGTGAATCCAAGCAATTTTCTCTGTCAGATAATCTGCAAAATTGTCAGCTGAACCCTGCCAACTAGGCTCTGCCCCCACATCTTACCAAGAAGGTACCTGGTTATCCGGAACAGGGTCGCTGAACGATTATCCACAGAGTGGTGAAGTATTGATGCTTCACCACCTTCATCACCACGAGATAGGCTCTAACACGTATTCGGTCGTGATTGCTTTGGGTCTTCACCCAAAGGCACTATACATGTCTCCTTGACCACTTCAGCTCCCTCAGCTCTTCCATAAACCATGGGGACAAGCGGGTCCGGCAGGCTCGGAGAGGCGGCAGTGGCACAATTACATCCAAGGCCGATGTCGCCTCTTCCTTCCAGAGGGTGACTAAGGACTCAGTCAAATCACACAGCCAGTCTGGAGGAAACAGCCCCAGTTCCCTATGGAATCCCTAAGAATCCATCAGTCACCGGGGCCGGACCAATTTAACTGGTCCTGCCTCCCTGCGGTGAGGCATCGCTCCAGAAAGTCCAGAGTCACCAGACAGTGATCCGGTCATGGCACCGGTGTTTTCTGTATATGCTGCAGTTTCAGATCACTCAGCCACCGCTCTGACAGGAAAACTAAGTCAAGTGAGTGGCCACTGCTCCTGGTAGTGCCCAGGATTACTTGAGTCAGGCCCGCAGCTGCCATGCTGGCCATGAACTCTCGAGCTGCCTCCGATGCTGGCCCCAGTGAAGGCAAATTGAAATCCCCCAGGACCATAAGTCCTGGGAGCCTCAGTGCCAATGCAGTGACCGCCTCGAGGAGGTTGGACAGGGAATGTGCTACATTGCAAGGGACAGGTATAGGAGCAAGATTCCCAACTGACCCTTAAGGCCCAGTCGAAGGAGGAGAGCCCCACAACCATGCACATGTGGTGAGGTGACCCTGGTGACTCCTAATGACTCTCTAGCTACAATGGTAACATCCCCTCTTCCTTTACCCCTAAGCTGGTGCCAAACCCCGAACCTGGCTGTACACATTTTCAACAGAGGAACACCATCCTCAGGTGTCAGCCAGGTCTCAATAATGCAAGCCAGGTCAGCCCGCTCCCTCAAGATCGAATCACAGTGAAAGATTTTGTATACCTTGGTTCAGTCAACAATCCAAATGAGGACTATAGCTAAGAAATCAGAAGACAGAGATTCAGAAGGACAACGATTGGGTCACCCTTGCTCGAAAGCCAGTTGTATCTGACTCTAGGATTCAGTGCTCATCTCTGTTCATAGCCAAAGAGCTAGTGTTGTCTGCGTCTGCAGATATTTTTGTGGACCTGTGGCAGGCATGCCTAGACACCAGAGGGCATGGATTGCAGTTTACCTTCCCACTGAAGTGGTACTTATTGATCTACTTGCAATTTCTTGCTTTCAAACTGCTAGGTTGGCAGGAGCTAGGACAAAGATGGGAGATCATTCTGTTTTGCAGTACTCAGGTCTCGAATTGCTGACCTCCCGATCTTCCAGTCAGTGTCTTAACCACTGGAGCCACTGCAGTCCCATTGGACAAAGATTAACAAACTTTAAAAGATCATCAAGTTTAAGGATGATCTAATTGTGCCATCAGCCAGGGTGGGTCACCTCTCTGGCACAAGGAAAAGGGCCTTTTCCATGTTTGCTCCGGCCCTTTGGAACCTTCTACCAGTAGAGCTATGGTTGCAGATGAAGCTGCTGCCCTTCAGGAAAGGACTAAAAACCTGGCTGGTGGGACAGATATGGAGCCCTGAGGGCAATGTGGCTCCTGCTCTCTGGCTTTTACCTTGAGATGTACCCTCTCTCTGCCTCTCAGGGTGGGTGGGTGAGATTTTAATGTGGGTGGGGTTTTTTAAACTGTTTTTATTGTATGGGGTTTTAGATTATGTAAGCCGCCCTGAGCCGGGCCCTTCTGAGTGGGTGGCAAACAAGTCAAAATATTAAATTAAATTAAATTATTAAATTAAATTATTAAAGGATGTTTCACTGAAAACCAAGACAAAGATAATCCATACTATTGTATTCTCAGTCACTATATATATATATATATTGCAAGCCCGGCACCAAAATGGCCGCCGCGCTCTTTGCGGCCCCCCCCACCGGACGAAGAGTATCCGGGTAGTTAGGGGGCGTGGCCAGAACCCTTATAAAAGGGGCGGCCTCGAGGCAGCCGAGCTGCCATTTTGCGAAGGGACGGAGAAGAGAAGTTTTTCCTCCCATTGCTCCGTCGCTCTTACCTTAGCCGGGAAGCTACTTTGGGCAGCGGTCCTTTTCGTTCCTTTTCTTCGGCTTCCCAGCACTTTCAAGAATGCCTTCCAAAAAGAAGGCATTGGCGAACGCGGTTCGCACCTCGAGGAGGCGCTAGCCGGGTCGGAGGACCGCGACTGCGCCCTCCCAACAGCCCCCTTTGCCGGCGCCCACCGGGACCGGTGGGATGGGGTCGGTTGCCCCATGGCCCGGGACTGGGCGCCCTCAGACCGGCCCAGCTGGGGCCGCGGCCTCCGGCTCTCAATCGGTGGCTCCCGGCTCTGGCCCGGTTTATGCCTCGGGGCCTTCTGCCTTTGCCCCGCAGCTACCTGCGGTGGGCTTTAACCACGGGGGGTGGTTGGGTTCCCTTCCCTGGCAGGGCATGCCTCCGGCCCCCCAAGGGTCGGTACTGGGTTCATGGCCATATTCGGGACCCGGGGTCCAGAGACCTGACCAGGGGCCTCTTATCAGTGGGCCAGCCGGCTCTATGTCCCCCATCAATGTTGGGGGCTATGTTAATGTTGACGCCCTTCTGGCCCGCGTAGTGGCCCTTGAGGCTTCTTTGGGGGTGGTTAACCCACCCGGGGCGTTTTTGGGACCACAGGTTGACCCATCAGCTGCCGGTCATCGGCAGGCGGCCGGACGGGTAGAGCTGCTTGAGGCCCGTGGGTCGGCGTCAGCCGCGGCCTCGCAGCTCCCCGTGCAACAGTTGCTGCCGTCCGGTATGGACCAGGCCTCGTCCACGAGCTTGGTTGCGGTCGCGAGCTCCGATGCCCACAGTGGGCCGGAACCCCTGGTAGGGGCGGCCCGTGGGGGTGCAGCGGGTGAGTATGTGGTTCAAACTAGTGCACCCACACCACTACCTACATTGGTGGGGGCCGTCCAGTGGCCGTGGCCCCGTATGGCTGGCGTGGTGGTTCAGCTGCCGCCGGGCCATACGGGTGCGGCACCATGAAATCAGGGCCCCACTGGGGGTGGCGCCCCTTGTCCCGCTGGGAACTTCCTCGGGGTGGCGGGCTTGGTTCAGGCTCCTTTCACTGTGCCCAATGCGGCCTCTGTGCCATCGTCGGCATTGCCTACGCCGGGGTATTCTCTGCCCCTTGGGTATCATCTTGCCCAGGCCACCAAAGAGAAAATTTGGGGGGGGAGTATGTGGACATTTTCTCCCTTTTGAATAGAGAACCCACCAAGGAGGAGAGGGAGGGGCAGGATGAGAAAGATAAGGAACAAGCACGTCGTCGTAAGCCGCCATGCACGTGGGCCAACTGGCTGCCAGCGTACCTCATATACATGGCTGTGTACCTCAGGGCCCGGCCGGATCTGGCAATTCCAATGGTCCAGTACTTGGACAACATATACCGGGCAATGGTTGACTTCCCGGGCCCATCGTGGTTGGCTTACGACGAAGAATTTCGCATGAGAGTGCCCCTACTCCCGGAGATGAGGTGGGATGAGCCCTGCCAGAAGCTGTGGCTTCTGTATATGACCCCCATGCGCCCGGCACCTGGGGAGAGGTACCATTGTGGACATGCGGTCCAGCGAGCTGCTCCGGCACAGACACCCCGCCAGGTGGCGGGGCAGGGGTTTCCAGCCCGCCTGCTGTGCTGGACCTTCTCGGCCAATGGTACCTGCAGCAGGAGAAATTGCCGATATAGGCATGAGTGTCCCTCTTGTGCTGGCCCCCACGCTGCCTCCGCCTGTCCCAGGCTGGGAGGAGTGTGGGGCAGGGGTAGAGGTGGACAGGGGGCGGGCAAGACTGCCGCAGAGGGAGCTGGTCAGGCAAAAGGCCCCCTCACCAATTGATGTGGACATGTTGGAGCGTTGGCTCACGATGTACCCGAGGAGGGCAGACGCAGCTTACCTGCTTGAGGGTTTCCAGCAGGGGTTTCGCATTCCTTTCACGGGGGTCAGGGCTCCTCAAGATGCACCCAACCTTTTGTCACTTAGGGGAAGGGAGGAGGTGGCTGCCTTGAGCATTATTAAGGAGGTGGATGCTGGCAGGGTTGCTGGCCCTTTCCCTGCCCCCCCGTTTCCTAATTTGAAAGTTTCCCCCTTGGGGCTAGTGCCCAAAAAGTTGCCGGGTGAATTCCGCTTAATACATCACTTGTCTTACCCAGCCGGCCGATCGGTCAATGATGCTATCCCGGATGACCTTTGTTCGGGCCGGTATACATCTTTTGACCAGGCTCTGCGCATGGTGCGCTCATGTGGCCCGGGTGCACTGTTGGCTAAGTGCGACATCAAGTCGGCCTTCCGTCTTCTGCCGGTGCACCCGGGCGATTTTGAGTTGCTGGGTTTCAAGTTCCGGGGTGAATATTACTTCGATAAGGCCATGCCTTTTGGTTGTTCCATCTCCTGCTCGGCTTTCGAGCGTTTCAGCACCTTCCTGCAGTGGGCGTTCGTCCACAGGTCGGGATCTCGGTCTGTAGCCCATTACCTGGATGATTTCTTATTCGGGGGTGAACGGGGCTGGGACACATGTGCGCGTCTCCTCAATACATTTCAGACGCTAATGATGGAACTTGGTGTCCCTTTAGCGCCCGAAAAGACCAAGGGCCCATCTACCAAGCTCACATTCCTGGGGGTGGAGATTGACACGGTAGTGCAAGCATCCAGGTTACCGGCTGATAAGGTTTCACGGATCGTTGCACTCATAGTCGGCTTGCTGGCTAAACGCAAGGCGTCTCTTCGTGAGCTACAGGTGCTGCATGGTCACCTCAATTTTGCTTGCAGGGTGATCGCACCTGGCAGAGCCTTTGCTCGACGCTTGTGCGACGCCATGATAGGATTAACCAAGCCCCACCATAGGGTGCGTCTTAGCAGGGGCCTTAAGGTGGATATGCTCATCTGGCTCCAGTTCCTGAGGGAGTTCAACGGGGTGTCCTTCTGGAGGTCCGACCTTCTGGCTTACCCTCTTTTCCAGGTCCAGTCCGATGCATCGGGGTCCCTGGGTTATGGGATGTACTTCAATGGGAGGTGGGCCTACGGCAGATGGCCGCCAGCCTGGTCTGGCACGGGTCGCTTACGCGACGTCACGTATCTGGAATTTTTTCCCATTCTGGGAGCCTTGATGCTATGGGGTGAGGAGTGGGCCAATTCGGTAGTACACTTCTGGTGTGACAATGCGGCAGTTGTCCACATTGTCAACTCACAGACGTCTAAATCTCCCAGGGTCATGGAGCTGGTGCGACAGTTTGTGTTGCGTAGCCTGCGCCTCAATGTGCTATTCAGGGCTAGGCATGTGCCTGGTGTTAACAACGATATTGCTGATGCTTTGTCCCGCCTGCAGATCTCCCGGTTCCGTGCCTTGGCCCCGGACGCAGAGGAATTTCCCTCGCCGCTCCCGGACGAGATATGGACACTTGGCAAGGAGAGGTGAACCGGGCGATCGGCATGTCGCTGGCGCCCCGCACACGTAAGGCGTATCACCACGCGTTCATCACTTTCCAGGCCTTTTGTGCCCAGTTTCGACTACCTGAGGCTTGGCCTATCCCAGTCGCCCACATTCTACAATTCATGGTTTACCTACATGCCCAGGGCCTAGCTCCCCGTACCATAGCATCCAGGCTGTCAGCGTTGGCATTCATGGCCAAAGTAGGGGGTTATGCTGACAGTACCACTGATTTCCGCATACGACATGTTTTGGAGGGGTGGGTGCGGGATCGTGGGCGTAGCCCGGATGACCGCCACCCAATTTCCCCAGGGGTACTTACCCACCTAGCACGGGGCTGGCATGACCTCTGTTTTGACAGGTATGAGGCGGCCCTGTTTCATGCGGCTACTACAGTGGCCTTTTTTGGAGCGCTCCGCGTCAGCGAGCTGGTGATGCTGTCTAAGGCGGATGCAAGTCGTAGGGCACTGGAACTCGACGATGTCTATGTTTGTAATGATTGGGCTCAGTTGAGGATACGCTCCTCTAAAGTTGATCAGCACGGCGTAGGCAGTGGTGTGCAACTGCTACGATGTTCATTGGCAGACATCTGTCCGGTTGGTGCCCTGCAGGAGTTTCTTGCACTGTGTGGCATGCACCATGGCCCATTTTTCTGTCACCAAGATGGGTCTCCCCTTACTAAATTTCAATTTTGGAAGGTGACCGGCAAGGCGCTAGCCAGTGTTGGCCTCCCTGGGGCTCGTTACGGCACCCATTCATTTAGGATAGGGGCGGCTTCTACTGCAGCTGCTTTTGGGTACTCCGGGGTGGAAATACGCCCCATGGGGAGGTGGGGATCATGTTGTTTTCAGTTTTATGTTCGCCCTCTTCAACCTTGAGTACCAGTTTAGTCACTGTATTGTTCTCCCCCCCCCTCTTTTTCCTTGACAGACCCTGGGTGTCGTATTACACTGGTGGCAGTATGGCTGGTGGGCCACAGCTACGTGCATAGGGCAGCGTCGTACGCTGCGGCGACAGAGTGGGGACCCCGACTGGGACTGGGTCCATCCGCAAGTCTCAGATGGTATGGTCAGCGCGGCATGTTATGGCGGGAACTGTTGCCATTCCTGTTATCCAGCAGGAATGCTGACCCGCCGGATATTCTGATCATACACCTTGGGGGCAATGATTTGGGGCAGGTCACTGGACTATCGCTGAAGCATGCGATTTGCAGTGACCTGGCTTACTTACATTATGTGTGGCCTGCCACAACCCTCATTTGGTCAGACATGGTACCGCGGCATGCTTACAGGGGAGGGTTTGACCTCCAGGCCCTTGATCGAGCTCGTCGCTCGTTGAACAGGGCTATTGCCCGGTTCCTTATCGACAAGGGTTGGGGGCGCGTCATTAGGCACCCTGCAATCAGCCTACAAAATTATGAGCTTTATTCAGGGGATGGGGTCCATCTGTCGCAGGGAGGTATGGACCTCCTGTTAGGAGATTGGCGAGCAGGCCTGTTGACCGAGCTGACGGTCTGGGGGGGGCGTCGAGCCTTTATTGAGCCTCTCCGTGTGGTGGGTAGCACTGGTAAGGTAAACATTTATGACCCACAGGTATCCGGCAGGTTCGCAATTGACTGGACAACACTAGACAGGCACAAGTTGATTAAACGTTGTCCGGTCAACGACGAACCAGGCGATGGGGTGATGGCAAGAGCTATGCAGCATGCATCACCCCGTTATTTTACGGATACCCGTCAGAGGGTGGGGTCAATAGTTAGGTATTGACTACGGTCAACAATTTGTTTGTTGTCAACAAACAAATGGATACAAATGGATACATTGTAACCAATTGCTGTTTGCAATTTTGGGTGGTACCTTACCAGTGTTACTTCGGCCTGCTTGCCTTAAGAATTATAATTGGTTGAATACCAATAGAAATTTATAATTCGGACTAGGGCATGAATCAATAAATGTGGCCCAATGCCGTTATCCACTTTCATCAGTGTCTGAGTCCGTTATTGGGGGGTGCGCCTGCAATGCAAGCGCGGCGCCAAAATGGCCGCCGCGCTCCTTGCGGCCCCCCCCACCGGACGAAGAGTATCCGGGTAGTTAGGGGGCGTGGCCAGCACCCTTATAAAAGGGGCGGCCATGAGGCAGCCGAGCTGCCATTTTGCGAAGCGACGGAGAGAAGTTTTTCCCCTCCACCCCCTCCCTAGTTAACAGTGTGATATTTTGGTCGCTTCGGGGCCGGGTGGGAATTTTTGGCTGGAACCTACAATTGGCTCTTGGGTCCTGGCTTTTTTGCCCATCCCACACTGTTGCTATGGTTTGATATAGGGGTTTTCTGTCTGCCGCTGTTGACTTGGTCACATGGGCGGGTAGCACTGGTAAGGTAAACATTTATGACCCACAGGTATCCGGCAGGTTCGCAATTGACTGGACAACACTAGACAGGCACAAGTTGATTAAACGTTGTCCGGTCAACGACGAACCAGGCGATGGGGTGACGGCAAGAGCTATGCAGCATGCATTACCCCGTTATTTTACGGATACGCGTCAGAGGGTGGGGTCAATAGTTAGGTATTGACTACGGTCAACAATTTGTTTGTTGTCAACAAACAAATTGATACAAATGGATACATTGTAACCAATTGCCGTTTGCAATTTTGGGTGGTACCTTACCAGTGTTACTTCGGCCTGCTTGCCTTAAGAATTATAATTGGTTGAATACCAATAGAAATTTATAATTCGGACTAGGGCATGAATCAATAAATGTGGCCCAATGCCGTTATCCACTTTCATCAGTGTCTGAGTCCGTTATTGGGGGGTGCGCCTGCAAAGATATGAATGTGAAAGCTAATACTGTATAGTAAAGAAAGCTGACATGAAATATTGATTGCTTTGAAATATGGTGTTGGAGGAGAGCTTTGCAGAGACTCTGGATTTCTTGAAACACAAACAAATGAGTCCTAGAGTAAGTCAAGTCTGAAGTGCCTGCGGAAGCAAAAATGCTAAGGTTGAGGCTGCCCTAATTTGGGCACATCATGAAGAAAAAAGACTCCCTGAAAAAGACAATAATGCTGGGAAGTATAGAAAGCAGCAGGAAGAGAGAAAGACCAACCATGAGATGGACTGATTCCCTAAGTGATGTCAAAGGTTGTAAACCTGCGAGTGTTGAGCAAAGTAGTTGAGGGCAGGACATTTTGTAGATCTCTCATTCCTAAGGTAGCCATTAGCCAGAAGCAACTTGATGGCATGTAACAACAATAACAACATGATGTTAGAAAGTAGGAAAAACATGCAAATCAGGTTCACAAATTAAAAATGCTTTGGTAAGCAGAAAGGTTTTTCCAAATCATAGATTACCTTGACCAGCTTCTTGCGGTTCCATGATCATGCAGTTCAGACACAACATCCAAGAATGCATGAAGTTGTTTCTCAAAGGTAAAGGCCAGACATTGTTTCTGAAATCTAGATAATAATAGAGGTTTTAAAAATAAATATATATATATATAGTCCACCTAAATATGATCTATTAAAAATCCTTTATGCTGAAAAATGATTTAACTAGCCTAAAATTATGAAAGATTAAAATGAACATCCCTAAGAATATTTCTACCTTGATTTATACCTGAAGCAGTAACAAAGTCAGAGTTTGCATTATTTAACTGAAAGCTGAGTTTCTTTGAATAGTACAAATAATGGGATTAGATGATGGAATTAGATAGAGGTAAACCTTTACTGTCTCCATTTTAAGACTTAAAGTTGCAGGTTTTATACTTTGAAATAGTCTTTAAAAAGACAAAGCGAAAGTCTGCTTAGTTTAAGTAGGTTCTTTCTGGTATCAGGTTCTTGCCTTGAGATGTATATATCCCATTATCTGTACCATTCAAAGAAACTTGGTTTTAATTCAGTAATGCAAACTCTGACTTTCTTAACACTTCAGGTATAGATCAATGCAGAAATACTCTTAATGACATTCATTGTAATCTTTCATATTTTTAGGTTAGTTAAATCACTTTGGATCATAAAAGATTTTAACAGAACCTTTATAGACAGCTGGACTATATATTTTATTATAAGCAAAAACTATCATTGCCTCCTTGCTACCAAATGTGACTCATTTGGGTTTGTTAGTTTCAAACAGACACATATAGAGTACTTCTCTTACATATTACAGTATTCATTGTTGACAGTTCCTTTGAAACGATTAGGTATAAGAATAGCACAGCCAAAAAAGGAGAATCTTTGATCTGTAAGACGAAACTTATGGGGAAGTATGAAGGGGGAGAGGAAAAGACAAAATGAGCAATGGAAAAAGACTAAGGATGAGTCTCTTTCACTGACTTAAGTCTAATTTTGAACCATGTTGTCTGCCACAGTACCAAGGATATTGCCTGAACTTTCTAGAAGATTGTTGAGGAAGGCACCATTCCGAAAAGTCCCACGTACACTTGTTTTGCAGTGGCTCAAGTGGTTAAGATGCTGAACTCACTGACTAGAAGGTCAGAGTTTGATTCCCAGGTACTGCATGATGGAGTGAGCTCCTGCCTCTGTCCCAGCTCCTGCCAACCTAGCAGTTGGAAAGCAAGAAATGCAAGTAGACAAATAGATACCACTTGGGTGGGAAAGTAAACAATGTTCTGTGCACTCTGATGTCTAGTAATGCCTGCCACATGCCAACATAGATGTCTAGCCCTAGCCCCTGCCCATAAACCTAACTATGAAGATCATTGACTCTTTTTAAGTGTTGTCTCACTTTGGTGTATGCAAACCAAGACACAGGACACAGCCTCGGGCTGGGTTAACTCAGGTTTATTGCATCGTGGACAGAGGGAACATGAGGTAATGGCGGATCGATAGCTCTTTATATACAGTAGTAGTACCTTTGAACGTGGTGCCATGGTAGCCCATTGGCTACTGTCTGCGTGACGTCATTGCGGGTCACGCCCTTCTTGTCCAGGTGTAGGTGGTGGCGGGAAAACTTCCCGCGCTGTTGCCTTTGATGAGTTCGGACCAAGAGAGCTTGGACGCTCGCTGCTGCCAGCTGGTGGTCATTAGCTCGCGTCCTATTACAGGGTTTATATGATACAGCTGAAGGTTACATAGTTGCTATAGGCAAGGTTACATTGGCTCATATACATTGTAATCCATGTGGAAGGTAAAACCATCAGAACACAACACCCCTCCCCCCTAGGACGAGACAAAGTCTCGAGCCCACACTTAAACACACTCCCCCCCCCCTCAGGAGACAAAGTCTCTCAGCCAAGATGGCTTATTTCGAACACGCTGGGGTCTCGATGCGGGCTGCCTCTCCCCGGGTTTGCTACCTTCTCTTTGTCCCCTGGTTTCCTGTCCTGTAATTGGAGAGGGAGACTCGTTAGTGGCTTGCCGCGGCTCCGCGGCGTTGTTGGGAGGTGTGCTCTTTCTTAGGGAGGAACCGGGGGCACTGGGGGCTAACGAAAAACCCCTCTTCTCGCTTGGATGGGTGGGGGAACACTCCTGAAAACCCCCCCGGCTCGCAAAATCAAAATCAAAATTACAATCGGGGGCAGCGGTCGCGAACTCCTCTCCCCCTTCCCCGGCCCCTGATAGGACTGGCGTATCAAAAGGGTATGAGTCGGGGCCGCTGCTTCTGCCTTCCCCCCTTGCTTGGGACTGTTGTCCACTGCTGTCTCCCCCTTGGGTTAAGCGGGTGGGGGAGAACCCTAACGCCGAATCCTGTTGCTGAGCCCCACAGACTGGCCCACTCACTCGGTGCCTCAGTTGGTCTGCGTGCCTCCTCCAGAGGAGGCCGGTGTTAGTCTCGACCCGGTACGACACTGGCCCCGTCTGTTCTACAACCGTCCCTGGTACCCAGGCTGGCCCTGCGCTGGAATAGTTCCTGCAGTGAACAGGGTCACCGGCGGCGAAACCTTTCGAGACTGCCAACCCTATGTTTCTCCCTTTATCCTCGACTCTCGTCGGGTCGAGCCTGGACAGGATCGTGGTCAGTTTTCGCCGCATCAAGAGCTCCGCCGGCGAGTAGCCTGACGCCAAGGGGGTTACCCTATACGCTAAGAGGAACTGGCATACTTGGTGATTCAGGTCCCCCGGGCCCATGCGCCGCAGCGCCTCCTTTGTTGTACGCACCAGCCGTTCCACTTGGCCATTCGTGGCCGGGTGAAACGGTGCGGATGTGACATGCCGAATGGCGTTTGCCTCCATGAATGCTCCGAACTCTGTACTCGGGGACGATGCCGGCCACCCCTTCTGTACCCATGAACTAACTTTCTCCAGCGTTCTGTCCTTGCCTGTCGCCCTAGCAATGTCGGCTGGTACTATTGGGGGTGCGTCTAAAACCTCAATTAGCAACACCTGGCGGTCTCTTTCTACTCTCGCCTTTTGGTCGTCCGACAAGGGCAAAGGGGATCTCGAAAGTGCATCAGCGTGGCTGATCTCCTTTCCGGGCCGGTACTCCAACTCATGCTGGTATGCGTTGAGGAAAATAGCCCATCGCAGCATCCTCGGGGACAGGATCTGCGGCGTGGGCTTGCTTGCCGTGAAAATCCCTAACAGTGGCTTGTGATCGGTCACGATTTTGAACGGGCGGCCATACAAAAAATCGTGAAATTTTTTGGTTCCCGCTACTATTGCTAACGCCTCCCTGTCGGTTTGTGCGTAATTTCGCTCCGCTTGGGACAGGGACCTTGAGTAAAACGCTACCGGGGCCTCCCTTCCGTCCTCCAACACGTGGCAAAGCACCGCCCCCACCCCCACCGGGGATGCATCACAGACTAGGACCACTGGCCGTTTGGGGTCGAAGTGCGTCAGGATTGCCTCAGATGTTAGGAGTTGCTTTAGCTCTTTGAACGCCCTCTCGTGCTCGTCACCCCACATCCATGTCTCCTCCTTTTTAAGTAACCGATGGAGCGGTTCGGCCACGGACGCCTTCCGCGGGAGGAATGTATGGTAAAAATTGAGGAGCCCCAGGAAGGACTGTAGCTCGGTTTTGGATGTGGGGCGAGGGGCCTTTTTAATGGCTGCTACTTTGGATTTAGACGGCTTAATCCCCTCGGGTGTGATCCGGAACCCTAAAAACTCGACCTCGGTTTCGAAAAAGACACATTTGTCCTTCCTCAATCTCAGCCCCGCTTTCTCGAACACGGTCAGTACTTTGTCCAACCTCTTTGCCAGTTCAGCCTCACTCCCCCCTGTTATCAACACGTCATCAAAATAAGGCAACACCCCCTCCAGTCCCTTCAGGAGGCGTTCCACAAGCGACTGAAAAAGGCCGGGTGCCGAGTTCACGCCAAACTGTAACCGCGACACCTGGAACGCTCCTTTATGTGTAACTATCGTTTGTGCCGCGGCCGTGGCGGGGGTCACAGGAAGTTGCTGATAGGCTTGTGCCAAATCGAGTTTAGCGAAACACTTTCCCCCATTCAGCCTGGCCAAAAGGTGGCTGATCACTGGCACCGGGTATGCATTAGGGTGGATCGCCTTGTTAATTGTACACTTATAATCAGCGCAAATGCGCACCTCCCCGTTAGCCTTTAGAGCCGTTACAATTGGAGTTTCCCACTCCGCGGAATCAACAGGAATAAGAATCCCCTGGCCCACCAGTTTGTCCAGTTCCGCCTCTATCTTGTCCTTGAGTGCGAACGGCACCCTGCGCGGTTTGAGTCTTATCGGGCGGACCTCCGTGTCTATGTCGAAAGCTACAGGGGGTCCCTTGAACTTTCCGAGTCCTTTCTTAAAAACGGCGGGATGCGCATCGCAAACCGCTTGTATTGGGTCCCCCCCCCCACGGTATGCACTCCCCCTATGAACAAACCTAAGGGCTGAAACCACTGTGTCCCTAGGAGGCTACAGCTTCCCCCCTTGAGGACAACTAGGGGCAGTTCCGCAGAATGTCTCTTAAAATTGACCCGAAATTTCCCGACCCCCAACACCGGAATGCTGTTCCCCTGTACGTCTCGTAGCGTGGACCTCAACGCTTTAAGTTTGGGCCGCACGTGGGGGTCGATTTTCAAGAACTCTTTCTGGGGAATTATAGAATAGGAGGACCCCGAGTCAATTTCCATCTTAATAGGGGCCCCTTGTACTAATACCTCAACGAAGTAATGGGACTGTCCCGCGGACACGCTGAACACTGGGGCGTCGTCCTCGCTGTCGTCCGAGACGCGGCCCACGCCATCCTGCTTCCTCGTGGTCTGGGCGCCATCTTTGGGCCTCGCTGGACGGTCCGGTCTGGCCGCACGGTCTTGTGACTGCCTCCGGCCCTCCTTCCGTTTTCTGCATGCCTTGGCGATGTGCCCCCGACGGCCGCAGGTGTAACACTCGGCCTTCCTGAACGGGCATCTCGCGCGCTCATGGGCCGCTCCGCAACCCTCGCAGCGTCGACCACCCTTTCGGACCTTCTGGACCTCCTCGCCATCGCTGCCTTCCGTAGACGACTTTGAGGCCCGTCGAGTTGCGTGCACCGACTGTCCGGACTTCCCGTGCACCGAATTTTCCGCCTTGCCGGCTCTAGGACGCCACTCACGCCACTGGTGCATCTCGTCCACTCCAGCATTCGTGGACTCTGCGGCTTCCGCGGCCTCTACGACCTCTGCCAGCGTGGGTGGCGGCTCCTTGTTCATCAAGCTGCGCTGTACCTCCTTGTCTTTCAGGCCACACAACACGCCGTCCCTGAGGGCCATCTCTAGGATGTCGCCCCATTTACAGGGGGCGGCGGCTATCCTCATGGCGGCCACGAATGCCTCAACCGACTCATCCGGCGCTTGGACTCGCCTCCAAAACGCGCTCCGAGCGGGAAACATTGCCCTCGAGGGACAGAAGCGCTCTCGCAGCAGCTTCATGATGTCGTCCGCCTTAAATTCGCTCACCTTCTTCGGAGCGATGATGCCCACCAGCGTCCGCTTGGTTTCCATCCCGAGCATTCTGGTGAGGATGGCCCTCTTCCTCTCCTCGTCGTCTCCTTTGACTTTGAGTTCCACCAGTGCCGCCTGGAAGTCCATCTCAAGCAGCTCCCAGTCTTGCGGTTTGGTGATGTTGAACCCGCTCTGTGCCCTGGCTGTTCCGTGGGGATCCATCATCCCACCTTCGTCGCCAATTTGGTGTATGCAAACCAAGACACAGGACACAGCCTCGGGCTGGGTTAACTCAGGTTTATTGCATCGTGGACAGAGGGAACATGAGGTAATGGCGGATCGATAGCTCTTTATATACAGTAGTAGTACCTTTGAACGTGGTGCCATGGTAGCCCATTGGCTACTGTCTGCGTGACGTCATTGCGGGTCACGCCCTTCTTGTCCAGGTGTAGGTGGTGGCGGGAAAACTTCCCGCGCTGTTGCCTTTGATGAGTTCGGACCAAGAGAGCTTGGACGCTCGCTGCTGCCAGCTGGTGGTCATTAGCTCGCGTCCTATTACAGGGTTTATATGATACAGCTGAAGGTTACATAGTTGCTATAGGCAAGGTTACATTGGCTCATATACATTGTAATCCATGTGGAAGGTAAAACCATCAGAACACAACACTCACAGAGAGCACATTGCAGTAGCCGGTGCATAATGTAATTAAGGCATGGAGAACTGATGAGGAGTCAAACCAATGCAGGCAAGCTTAGACCTTGTGTTCTAAGTGAGGCTGTACAAAGGCAGTCCTCTTCATGGCTCCCACCTGGGAGTCCTGTGACAGTGAAGAGCTTTTCCAGATTATGATCTAACCTGATAAGGATGTGCAACCCCTTCTACCATAGATTGAATCCCAATTCCCAAAGCTAAATTTCTATTCTATCTTGTCAGAATTCAGTTTTAGTTTGTTTGCCCTCATTTATCAAGTGCAGGCAATGTTCAAGGGTCTTGATTGATTGATGTGGCACCTCCAAACCTCCAAATGATCCCTGCCAGAAATTTCATATAGATGCTGAATAATGGAGAATTTAAATTGAAGTCTCAATGAACACCAAAGGCTGTAGAACAATGCTCCTCCAATAGTACATCTCCCTCTTTTGTATGGCACTGGGCTGAGCTAAGGAATTTTGCTATGTGAAGCACAGGCCTTGACTAAATAATGGCTGCCTAGAGCAAAGGATGCTGTATTGATAGCTTAGTGGGTTTGGAGTTCAATTCCGCATTGTGCCTTCAAGAAGAGCCAGTGTGTGTAGTCTTGAGTGAGCTTCACAGTCCCAGGTCCTCCCCTGAGAAAGAAGTGGTAAACCAGTTCTGAGTATTCTCTACCTGGAAAATCTGGGAAAGGCTCATCATAATTCAGAATTGACTTGAAGACACATTATTATTTATTAGAACAAGAAATAATATCTATAGTAGCTAACATTATTTATTAGAACAAGAGAGCTGCAAAAGTTGGGAGATTAACTTTAATTTCGAAAGGAGTAATACAGAAATAACTCATCATAGGTTTTGGGTTTCATCAGAGAAAGCTCTCTGTGATGATAGCACGTTTCTCTTATTCCCACTTCTGCATTATTTTATGAATCAGCCATCTCTCTAATGTCTAAATTAAGTGCCTTTCAAACTTTACTTTCTGGATACAGAGTAGAATACCAAATGTCCTCCTAAATTATGTATCCCAGAATAATGTGCCATTAAGCCTGCAGAAAATGCTCCTTGCCCCTGTGAAATAGGTTTAAAAATGATCTGACAAGAGGCAGCTTGATTCTAAACTGCAACTCCCGTAATGATCTCTCACTATTCCTTTTTTAAGTCACAAAGCAAAGCCCCTTTTGTAAAGTGGATGACAGGCTTGTGTAATCAGTTATGCTCCCCCCACCTCCGCACACATGTGAGGGGAAATGTTCAAATAAAAGGAGCTGATTGACCGCATTAGAAAAAACCAGGCTATTAAAATAAAGATGGTAGGCTAAGAAATGTGACAGTTAGGACACGGCTTGCATTCTCAGCAGCTGTTTTCCATTTTATCAACACCATAGTAAACCCCAAGGTGTTTGTCTAACAATGTTTTCTTTCCTCCTGCAACAAACAGGGCTACTTCAAACAACAGGGCTTTCATTGTACTTTGCAAAACTACCCCTGGGAGGGAAAAAACAGATCTGTTCTTTAGAGTAATTCTCTCATTAAGCTGTGACAGGTTTCTTTTCATTCTTCTCTTATGACAACTTGGTGAATGGGTGTTTTTCCCAACGGGAATACTGAACAAGTTTGTGTAAGTGAGTGTGGTAAGGTAAGGTTAAAGGTTTCCCTTGCTTGAAAGCCAGTCATATCTGACTCTAGGGTTCAGTGCTCATCTCTGTTTCAAAGCCAAAGAGCCAGCGCTGTCTGCTTCTGCAGACGTTTCTGTGGCCATGTGGCAGGCATGACTAGACACCAGAGCACACAGAATGCTGTTACCTTCCCACCAAAGTGGTCCCTATTTATCTACTTGCAATTTCTTGCTTTCGAACTGCTAGGTTGGCAGGAGCTGGGACAAAGACGTGAGCTCATTCCGTCCTGCAGTAGTCGGGAATCGAACTGCTGACCTTCCGCTTCCCAGTCAGCATCTTAACCACTTGAGCCACTGCTTTAAAATTAAACTCCCCCAGTTTAGAAATCTTCTAAAGAGGAGCATTATTTCCTTCTATGTTTCACCTTGGTTCACAGGATGTTCAGTACTAGCACCTAATCTATTCATGTCTCCCTCCATCCCCCCTACCTTTTCACCAATTTACCAAAGTTGCAGATAGGTAAGGAACAGGGATTAGGAAGGGAGAGACAGCAGAGTCTGAAATGAAAAGATCCTGTGACCTTTCCCCACATAATACAGATGTGAAAAATTCTTGTGAAATTCTTGATGAGAATGGCTTTGTTGACACAAAAATTACAGAGAGGTCTCATTTCAAGCATAAGAATGAGACAAGGAGTGATCCATTTTTCTTTTCCCTTCCTTCCTTCCTTCCTTTGCACTGAAGTGGCATCTGCATTGTCCTTAAAATGTCTCTGTGCAAAACCATTATCTTTTCCATTCTGAACCAAAGCACAGAAAAACAGCAAGCCAAAAAAGAAAGAAAGAAAGACTAGCTGATGGATCAAAACAACCCACCTGGTGTTTCAATTTTAAAAAGTCCAGGCAGTGGGTGCCATAATTTTTTGCAACTGATGAAAGAAATCATGCAATGGAGAGAGTACTTTGTTGTCTCACAGACCATATGAAAGAAAATGTAGTGTCTCCTTCTTGCTCACGAGAAAGAGACCATTGGGAATTTAGCTCCTTATGGTATGCTAAGCTGTTCTGATGAACACGAATTCCAGTTTCCCCATGCTAAATTCTGCATATTGAATCGTTTCTATAATCACGAACCTTTCAAAATTTCAGTTTACTCATTAGGAAAATGTGGACAACACATGACGTGAGATGCCTCCAGTGAGATGTCCCATCAGATGTGTTGATGGCACATCAGAAGTAGAAACAATGAGGTAGAAAGGGGGAGGAATGCATTGTTTGGATAGGTTTTGGAACATTTTATTTGATTATTTGATTTTGACACAGATGCACAGGAAAGAGTTGTGAGACTCTTTCCACAAGTGGGGACTGGACTGTTGTGCTAAATGGACATGACAGCTCCCACTTGTGTTTCCCCCACCCCACTGTATACAGTAACTGAATTGTCTATGCTAGGGGTGGTCAGCCTTAGCGTTCCTGCTGTTCTTGAAGTGGTAGCTGTGTTAGTCTGGGCAAGCATATCAGAGAGTAAACAACACAAAACAAAAAAGACAAAAAATGCTGTGGGTTTGTCTTTTTATACCAGTGAATCTCTGATGGAAGTCAGTTTGAGGAAACCTAACTCATCAAACTGACTTCCATCAGAGATTCACCACTGTAAAAATGATTGTAAATACAGTAACTCATTGA
Organism: Bradypodion pumilum; assembly: GCA_035047305.1. NCBI lineage: Eukaryota > Metazoa > Chordata > Lepidosauria > Squamata > Chamaeleonidae > Bradypodion > Bradypodion pumilum. The sequence goes on from JAWDJD010000004.1 coordinate 137,896,772, forward strand.
TTTGCATAAACATCTCTTGAACCAACCAACATTGCCCAGCTACTCTAGGCAGTCATGCACTGTGAAAGTTTTTACTATCCACTCGGTGGGCATGGCTATCAGTGGGCATGGCTATATGTGGGTGTAGTCTCAACCCCCCCTGCCCCACCCCCCAGGAAAAAAAAGAAACCTACCTTGCACTCTTCTGTCGTGTAGATGAGGAGGAGGACGGAGGAGTCCCAGAGCAGCAGCTCTGCTGGGAGATGAGCAGGGCGAGTTGGTGGGTTGGCGCTGGCTGGGCTCCTCTTCCCAGTGCTGCCGGAAATGCATCCCTGCCGGTGGTGCTGCTGGGAGGTGAGTGGGTGGGTTGGTGGGCTGGCACTGGCCGGCCTCCCCTTCCCAGCGCAGCTGGAAATGTATCCCTGCTGGTGGCGCTGCTGGGAGGTGAGCTGGTGGGTTGGTGGGCTGGCACTGGCTGGCCTCCCCCTCTCAGCGCTGCTGGAAAAACATCCCATTTGCCATGCTCAGGGCCGAAGGCGCAAGGGAAGTGCGGAGATGAAAGCATGCCTTCAGCCCTGGCAAATAGGATACATTTCGGGTGGTGCTGTGAGGGGGAGACCGAGTGGTGGGCCTGGCCTGGAGTTTCTACTACCGGTTTGCCAGAACTGGTCAGAACCAGCCACAATACTACACTGACTCTGGGCCTCTATATCAGATGTATAAATGAATACCATGAAAATGCACTCTTATGTTTGATGAAGTGGACTTGATCCACAAAAGCTAACATTAAAATACAGGAGTTAGTCTTTACAGTGCCACAACATTTTTTTTTGCTGTTCTTGGACTTCAATTTCCAGAAGCCCAAGTCAGCACACCTACTAAACAGGGCTTCTGGGAATTGAAGTCCAAGAACAGCAGAAGCACCAAGGTTTGCCATCCCTGGATTCTACACCAACTCATTAATCTTTGAACAGCTTAATGGCTGATGAAGAAGAGGCTCTTAATGGGGGATAGTTCCGAATGTTTTCTTAATGGCATTTTAACTGCAGCTTTTCAGAACCTCATCCACATTCTCATCCCATTCTTATGAAATGAAATGGATATGTTTCTCAAGGATTACACACCCAATTAAATTATTTTCTATCTCTCATTAGTGTGAATCAGCCATAATTCCAACTTGGTGTGTTTGCCAGCCTTGCTGCTTGTGCTTAACTTGCCTTTATCCTGCAGGAATCTGCTTTGACCATGTTATAACGATGTAATGAATACAAATATTATTGTCCTTAACAGAAAAGAGACAAATAAAATGCTAACTCCTCTGTGCTGTGTGTGTTGGTTGGTCAGTTGTGTTTTTCCCCCTTTGGTAATGCATCATATAAAAAAACTAGGGATTCTTTTTTTTGCCAACATTAGCATTAGAAAAAAAACATGAATCTTATGTGCAAAAAAACTTGTATTCCATGCAATGTTGTAAAAATGTTCTAAAAAGCAAAAAGTTGACAAAGTTTTGCATAGTTTTTGTGTAGAATTTTCTCACCAGGAAGAATGAAATATATGATTACTTAAATCTCTCTACTCTGTAAAGCAATTATGAAGTCCATATTTGGCTTTTGCTCCTGCAGCTGAAGGCAGCCTTCTAACTAAACTTGTTCTATAACATTAATTATGTTTACATAACTAAGTATATTAAAAGACATTGGTTGGTTTGACATTCTCAGAGTATGATCTACATTTTCTGTGGCTGACTCTTAAGATTATTAAAATCATCTATGAAAGATTAATGCAGGTTTTAGTATGTGATGCATCTCTTTGATTTTTAAAGAGAGAAAAAAGGAACTGCATATGTTTAATAATGTCAACATTGCACTAGTTCCAATTTACATTCTGAAGTTGACAGTTATACACTGAATGAACTACAGAGTGAGGTCCCTCTAATTAGGCAGCGTGTTCTAGGTTCACACGCTTGTCTTTTATGTCATTCCCTGGGGGATGGCCCTGAATTTGTTGAATTAATAAGGAAAGAGATTCAATAACTGTATTGCTGTAAATTTTCTGCCATATACTGACATAGTGGTGGTATATCTTGTCATTTACCAATATAAAATTGTGGAATACAGATTTTATAGTGCTCTAGGTGTAGTATTCAGATGTCTGGTTGCATACTATCTTATTTTAAAAAAAAATGAAAACCGTCTTTCTCTGTGGGTTGTCTACTGGCATGTTGATGTATTACAGTGTTGGACCAAACCAATAAATAATGTGTATGAAGAAAATGTTGACTTCTCATGACAGTTATGACAGGGATGAAGGCAGTGGAAATCTGGTTTCACCACTGCAGATAAAAGTAATGAATGTTCTAAATATCTATGATGAAAAATAACTCCAAACAAACAAAAAACAAAAATAGAAAACCAAACTGAGCCTATATGTTGCCTCTCTTGCCAATGAAAGTCAAACACCAAGTGCCACATGAAAAGAAAGGTTATAAATGACCGCAGTTCCCCTCTGTCCAACATTTAAACTTTAAGACCTGGTTGATGCAGTACTACAATTTCTAAGAAGAATGAACAGACACTCTCTGACACAATTTGTGCTCAGGTAAGGGCACAGAAATAGATGTGCCCTTTTGAATATATTCTGACCTGATCTCTGCTGAGGTCTGTGATAGTATTTGTGCAGTTCCACATCTCTGTGAGAGGAGAAAAACATTCCCACAAATGAAAAAATATCAGGATATGAGGCAGCACTAGTATTTGCAGGATGAGTTCCCCAGAGGTAGCTTGATGCTTGCAGGATTAGACTCTCTCTCTCTCTCTCTCTCACACACACACACACACACACACACACTAGGAGAGCACCCTGGCATGCCCAGGATGATGTCACCGCAGTGCACCAGGTTTATTCTTCCAGCGCTGCGGATTTTGAAACAGAGAAGGCTCCGAAGATTTTCTTAACACGGTGATCAGCTTTGACAAAGGCTGCAGTGGGGATAGGACCAGGCAGGAGGCTGCTTGGAGCAGCCAGGACAAAGCACGATCACCACCACCACTGCTGATGTCAAAACTGTCAGCAGTGGGAGCAGCCTGCCTCCAGCCCCTGCAGCTGTGTGTCGGGGGTGGGACTGGCCTGCAAAAAAGTTTGGGCACTTTGATGTTCTGGTAGAAATGTGAAGTAGCCAGCATAACAGGGCCAAACAACTTTATTAGGCAGTAAGAACGTGGGGAGCAATGGCGCAGCACTGCTAAATATATACAATCGGGAATGGATACATTTGGGTGGGAAACAACAGGATTGGGTGGGAGAGAAGTGGGGTGACTGGAAGGTCATCGGACCAGAGTGAAGACTGTACATGACTACATAGTTTAGGCGGGAACGCAGTCCCATGATATTTTAAGGCCAAGAAGAAGGAGACAAAATGGAGGATCGTACTGATCCCAATTATATTGCAAATCGTTACAGCAATAAATGTATTCAAACACAACAGGCACCACTGCTTTAAAACTTCTTAATCAGATTTTTACATTAAGTGTATTGTATGTCACCTTGAATCCCAGTTCTTTGAGAAAGGTGGCATATTAATTACAAAATAAAATGAGGAAGAGATCATCTTATTCTGCTTCATGGTTGAGTCAGCACTGGCCGGAATGCTGTTTACCTTCTCCCCAATTTATCTACTTACAATTTTTGCTTTCAAACTGCTAGGTTTGCAGGAGCTGGAACAGAGATGGGAGCTCATTCTGTCATGTAGTACTCAGGTCTTGAATTGCTAACCTTCCAGACAGCATCTTAACCACTTGAGCCACTGCAGTGAAGACAAATATAAAGAGTTTTCTGAATTCTTTGTGTCTCTAAACAACAATGGCTCTATTTGTTCCTAGCTATATTATGGAGGGCAACCACTGTGCTTACACATTGTTTTTTGAGACATTTTGCATTATCTGTCTGCTTAATGTGCAGAGCAATATAGAATTAGGAATAGCAGGCATATTTGTATTGATACTGTTCCAGTGGTTAAGCATTTTAATATCAAAAGTAAGCACCCAATTCAGATTATCCCAGAATACAATTATTTGTTCAAATTCTAAAACATATTCATACTTGCATTTACTTAGTTTTCCCAAACTAGTTGTGGAATCTGATGGGTACATTTCTAATGAATTCCTTTAGCAAAATAAACTAAAAATAAACTAAAACAGGTAAGTGAGAAACATGAAGAAATAAAGTAAAGGCTGCCTTTCTAAGCAGCTCATTCTGACAGACAAGGAACAAGGCTATAATCTCATCCTTATGTGCATGTCCTAGAATAATGCACGTGCATGGGAGGACACCTGACTCTTGTGCATTCTTTGCATGCCTCCCCTAGGAGACGGCACAAGACACGCTCATGTGACAAGGGGTGGAGCTGAGCATATTTAAGGGGTGGGCTCGGGTACACTACAGCCATTGTCTTTTTCCACAGATCGATGACTGTTTGTCTCCCTTGCCTTGAGCGGGTTGTGCTTTGCAAGGGAATTTTTGGCCATCAATCGAGCCAAGCAGAGAGGCTTTTCCCTGCCTGTAGTGTGACCAAACATATCTATCTCTTGCTTTGGACAGCTTAGCTGTCTCCTGTATTCAGGGGAGGGCTCAGTTGAGTCTCCTCTCCTCCTGGGTAATGGCCCCTAAGAGGAAGGAGGCCCAGGCAGCGTCAAAGCCCCGGGTGGTCTGGCGGAGGCCTGCCGCAACCACCTCTCGAACCCTGCAGACTCCAAGGGAGGCGGGCCGGGTCCCGGATGGGCCTCAGCCAGTGCCAATAGCCTGGGTGTCCAGGCACATGCCTGCGGTTGTCCCCTTACTCCTGCAGGCCCCAGCAGAGGTGGGATGGGCATCTGCCAGGGCCCCGTCTCCCCCTCTCCTTCAGGGGCCGGTACAGGGCATGGCCTGTGGCCCACAGGTGTATGGTGGTAATACATGGGACAAAGTCATTGGTGCTTTGCACCAGAGGATAATGGAGCTAGAGACTGTGCAGGCCCCTATACCTCTCCGGCCCAAATTGGATCACCTGCCAGCTGGCAGTGACCTCTCAGCTGCAGCCCCTTCTCCGAAGAAGGCGATGGGCCCCCAAGCATCTGGGGACGAGTGTGGGGCTCCACTTGCACCTGTGGCAGTAACTGCACTGTCATGGCCCCTGCAGTTGGACCCGTTAGTTGAACATCATTTTGGTGAGCATGTGGTACAAACAAGCACACCCGCACCTTCCACACTGGTTGTCTCAGTGGTGTTTCTGGCCGCGCCCTCCCAGTGGCTGTGGCCGCAACATTTCCCTGCCCTGTTGCCCCAGAATGGGCCTTTGGGAGGTGAGATGGCTCCCCAGGGTTGGCAGGCTCCTTTCCTGTCCCTGGCACCACTCACCTTGGGCGTTATGGCTCCTCTGCCCCCACAGGCTAGCCATGTCTGCGGCTGGGCAACATGGGGTACACCTCAGTTCCCCATTCGGCTTTGCTGTTTGGGGATCAGTCTGTCCCCTTAGGTGATCATTTGCTACCAGCCACAAGGGATAAAATCTGGCGGGTGTAATATGTTGACCTGTTTTCTTTGCTCAATCGTGATTCGGACAAGGCAGAAAGGGAAAAAGAGGATGAACAGGAAAAGGAGTTGGCCTGTAGGAAAAAGTCCACCCCCCACCCCCCCACCTGGACCAATTGGCTACCGGCTTATCTGATATTTGTGAGGGTCTCTATTAAGGCCCGCCCTGAGAGGGTGCTGCCCTTAATTCAGTATTTGCACATCATTTACAGGGCCTAGGTTGATTTCTCTGGGCAAGCATGGTTATTATATGACAAAAATATCAGGATGTGGGCCGCAATATGGCCTGATATGCGTTGGGATGTACAACACCCTCAATTTTGGTTGCAGTTCATTATTCCGGTCAGGCCAGTTTTGGGGGGATTGCTTTGATTGTGGCCATCTAATCTAGCGCCCTCCACAGTCCCATCTTCCCCATCAGCTTGTGGGGTAGGCAGTTCAACAACACCTGTTGTGCTGGCAATTTACCTCATCTGGCCGATGTGGTAGGCAGGCTTGCAGATTCCGGCATGAGTGCTCTATCTGTGCTGGAACCCACCCTCCATCTGCCTGCCCCAGGGCTGTGCCAAACAAACCCCGAGGTAAAGAACAGGGACCTTTCTGGCGCACCAACCCTGATCCAGCCCAGTCTTCAAAAGGGCCCCAGTTCTAGTGGAATGGCTTCAGTATTTGAGTGAGGGTTTCGAGTTTGGTTTCTGCATCCCAACTGTGGGGGTTCGGACACCATTCTAAGCACCCTACCTTCGTTCCCTTAGGGGCCTCAAAGTCAAGCGTCCATTTGTGGCAAAACAAAAAGTTCAATATGTTGTCACAAAAATGTCTTTTTGATTTATAAGTCAAAATAAAAAATCTTCATGCAGTATGTTAATAAACTTCAAAAACTCAAAAGTCTTCATGCAGTATTTTATTAAACTTCATAACTTCAAAATCAAATTTCTTCCCTATAAACAATTACACCGACACTGTTCTGGTAAAATTGGTATTTTTGGTACTTCTTCAGGGTGTAAATGATCTAGATGACAAGAGCAAATAAATACATAGTGTTACAAAGAGCAATATAGAACATGGAGTATTTTCAAACAGCTTATCTGGTTGATTACGAACACAGGACTGCCTTTAAGTCCACTAAAATTTTAGACAATGCAATACAATACTCTCTAATATTCGAAAGACTGTCAACAACAAGATGTTACCTTTTGTGAATGCATGTGGTAAGTCTCTTCAGTGAATTATTTTAGTGCTATAGACATTAAAGGTTACAAATCCAAAGCTCTATTTAACTCGTTAAGCAGAAAAACCAGGTGGTCACAATCATATAATGCTTACAGGTTACCCAAAATTTTAAAGAGGCAAGAGCAAAGTTCTTTGTTCATTCGTATAACAGTATTGAAACAGTATTGCAAAAATAATTTATAGAAAACAAGACATATCAAGGTCCAAGTTTAATCCATGCGATTCTAGGGTGTCGAACCTGTGTATAAAATACCACAGTAGCCTTTCTCTGATGTCAAATTTCTCAAATAAATTTGGTTTAATGACTTCTAATACAACCAAATGTATTTGATCCTCAGTGTGGTTGCGTTGTAAAAAATGAGACACTAGAGGGACATTCGGTGTCTGTAAGCGAATTCGAGACCTATGCTCACATATGCACGTCTTTAGAGGTCCAGAAGATTGGCAAATATAATTCTTGCCACAAGGGCAAGAAATCATATACACTGTGTTAGATGTGTTACAATTACTAAATGATTTAAGTTAATGGGGAAAACTATTGTCTGGATATTTTACCATTTTTGGCTCGATCAAGAAATGACAAATGGAACAGCTGCCACATCTGAAATGTCCTGAGATGACCTTATCTCTCACACATGGAAGAGGTTCAAAATCTGTATGGGTCAGAATGTTCCTTAAAGTCCTTTATGGAAACCTACCACTGGTTTGGTGCTGCACCTTGGAATATCCTCTAACAAATTCCAGTACTTGTAGATAATCTTTTTAATTTCAAAAGCATGGGGGGGGATATTCAATAGACCAGTGTAAAAGTGAGCCTTCAGTAGAGCGCGTTTTTTGTGAAAGTAATTGGGACCTCGAGTTAGAGGTGACTTTCTCTAAAGATCATTGTAAGTTTCTCTCTGGGTACCCCCTCTGTTTAAGGTCATGTTTAATTAATGAGGCAGATCTGTGGAAATCCCATTCAAAGGTTGAATTCCTCCTCACTCGAGCCAGTAAACTAAAAGGTATATTACGTTTTAAATGGTGAAGATGGAAGGAGAAAAAGTGGAGGTAAGTGTTTCAGTCTGTGGGCTTTTTGTACAACTTCATATTTAATTTCTCCTGATTAATAAAAACCGAAATGTCCAGAAAAGGAATCATATATGAATCAAAGCTATGAGAAAACTTAAGGTTGGTGTTTAAGTTATTGAGCCAATTAAGAGAATGTGGGATAAACTCTATGTTATCAAACAGAAAAAACAGGTCATCAATGAATCTTTTATAGACTAGTATATGATTGAAAAAAGGGTTCGAAGTTGAATCAAGAATAGTCTTATTTTCAAACTGAATCATATACAGATTGGCAATTGAGGGAGCTAAAGGGCTCCCCATTGCTATTCCCCTGGTCTGTAAATAAAATTAGTCACCGAATCTGAAAAAATTATGCTCAAAAACAATATCTAATAGATCTAACAAAAAGTGAGTGGGGAAAAATAAAAACTCTCTGGAGGAAAGTGTATCTGCCACATATTTAAGGAGGTTCATTTGGGCCAGGTTGCTGGCCCTTTTGACCTCCCACCCTATGCTAATTTGAGGGTCTTCCCCCCCTTTGGTCTTGTCCCCAAGAAACCCCCTGGTGAGTTCTGCCTCATTCATCACTTGTCATTCCTAGAGGGTGCTTCGGTTAATGATGGCATATCACATGACCTATGTACGGTGAGGTATGCATCCTTTGATGAAGCTGTGGCCATGGTCAAGACCTGCGGCCATTCAGCAGTGATGGCGAAGTGCGACATTAAGTCCAAATTTTGCCTTCTCCCCGTCTACCCAGATGACTTTGAATTGCTGGGTTTCTCCTTCAAGGGCCAGTATTTTGTGGATAGGGCTATGCCATTCGGCTGCTCCATTTCCCATGTGGCCTTAGATTGTTTCAGTTCTTTCTTGCACTGGGTATTGGTAAAGCAGTCTGGTCTTAAAGGGGTGGTCCATTATTTGGACAACTTCCTGTTCTGCAGCTCCACCACCTCGGGTGACTGCCAGAAGGGTCTTTAGGAACCTCATGGCCGAGCTGGGAGTGCCCCTGAGAAGACCGAGGGTGCTGACTGACATTTTAAGGCATTGAGCTTGACACCATTTCACAGGCTTCCCGACTGCCGCCAGACAAAATTTCCTGCATTACAGAAAAGATTGAGCTGGTTTTGGCCAAATGCAATGTCTCCCCCGAGATCTGCAGGAACTGCATGGCTTTCTTAATTTTGCATGCAGGGTTGTGGCCCGAGGCCTGTCTTTTGCCCGCCAATTGTGTGATGCCATGCGGGAAAAGGTTCCCATTATATAGGGGGAAAATAAATCTTGAAACTGCACTGAAATTACAGCAATCAAGTAGTCCAGCTAGAAGACAAGACATGAGGAATTTTTACATCAAATATAAACAGACCATATATTGAAAATAGTATATAGATTAGATTAGATTAGATTTTTAATTTGTACCCCGCCCTTCTCAGCTTGTAGGCTGACTCAGGGCGGCTTCCAACATAATTAAATCTTAACTTGCTATAGGTTCCTAAGCCTCACCCCAATGACCCACACCCACCGTGCACATGGCCGAACTGGGTCCGCAGGTCAACGAAGGATTGAGAAAACTGGCAGTGGGGCAACAGCCCCACAAATGCAAAAAAGGGAAACAACTTCATTTCCCAAGGTTCTTTGCACCACACCGCTCCACAGCCAATCAGGCTGAGAGGCGCGACCACAAAGAACATTGAGAAACACGCCGCGGCCAATCAAAATCAAGCCACAGAAAAACAAATGCACCACAACCACAAATCACAAACCCATAACTACAAGCCCCAAAGTCCTGCGTGACATGAGCGTGCAGAACGCTGAGGAAGCCGGCGCCTGAAAAACAAACAAACAACTCACTGCCTCACAGCCACGCAAACACCAACCACCCTTCTTTCCCTCACCCACAGTGCCTGAAGGTCTCGACTGGAGTTTCCCCTTTAATATCAGTAGGGGGGGTTGCGATCACCCTCTCTGCTGGCTCCCCTAGGGTTGGGAGGATTGTGGGGACAAAAGGGGTATGTCCCCCCAAACCTTCTGGACCCAGGAGACCAGGGAAAGGGGTTCGATTCCCCTCCCCCCAAAAAACTCAGTCTTTAAAGAGAAGAAACCAAGCAGTTTCTTCTCTTTAAAAACGGAGTTTTTTTAAGGAGGGCGGGAATGGATCCACTCTCCCTGGTCTCCTGGGTGCAGAAGGGTTGGGGGGGGACATACCCCTTTTGCCCCCCAACCGTCACAGACCCACGGGACCCGAGAGAGGAGACCGATTGCAACCCAACCCCCTGATATTAAAAGGGAAAATCTGATTGGAGTTTCCCCTTTAATATCAGTAAGTGGGAGGTGGCCATCCACCTCTCCACTGGCTCACCTGGGGTTGGGAGGTTCTGTCCCCCAACCCTTCTGGACCCAGTAGACTAGGGAGAAGGGATCGAATACACCACCACCACCCAAAAAAACCCTCCGTCTTTAAAGAGAAGAAACCAAGTGGTTTCTTCTTTTTAAAAACGGAGTTTTTTTATTTGGAGGGGGTGGAATCGATCCCCTCTCCCTGGTTTCCTGGGTCCAGAAGGGTTGGGGGGGATATACCCCTTTTGTCCCCCCAAACCTCCCAACCCCAGGGGAGCCAGCGGAGAGGGGGGTCGCAACCCCCACCCACTGATATTAAAGGGGAAACCCCAATCTACTTTCACGACTCCACCCAATCAAAGCACCATAACACAATAAAGCCCCCTCCCCACCACCTAGCCCACCCTTCCTAACCCCCACCGACCACACACCCCTCCCCACCACCTAGCCCACCTTCCTAATCCCCACTGACCATGCCCCCTCCCCACCACCTAGCCCACCCTTCCTAACCCCCACTGACCATGCCCCCTCCCCACCACTTAGCCCACCCTTCCTAACCCCCACCAACCACGCCCCCCTCCCCACCACCTAGCCCACCCTTCCTAACCCCCCACCGACCACTCCCCCTTCCCCACCACCTAGCCCACCCTTCCTAACCCCCAAAGACCATGCCCCCTCCCCACCACCTAGCCCACCATTCCTAACCCCCAACAACCACACCCCCTCCCCACCACCAAATAAATAAATAATTTTTAAAAAATTACTAAAAACAGTCAAAAACATCCAAAAATACACAAAAACAAACAAAAACAACACCAAAAAATGAAGTAAACAAAAACACAATCAAAAACAAAACAAACAGACAAAAATACAAATTCCAACCCCACCCCCATCAACCCACCCCACCCACACCCACACAAAAGAAAGAAATCAAGCAAACTTACCAAAAGATGTCCTACCTCCACGAGGACTGGAAAAGAAATGAATAAAGAAAGAGACTACTTACCAGAAGAAGCTCCACCCAGAGGCCAGGAGAGAAAAAACAGTCAAAATACAATAACCCCTACCAGCACCACCTGCTGGCCACAATAGTAAAAACAATTCAAAAACACACAACAGCCCCAAACAAAAGGCCACAAGAGTAAAAACAAATCAAAAACATAACACAAATTCACAATTTTACACAAAAGGTCACACCAATAAAAACAAGTCAAAAAAATTACACTAAAACACACTTTAACACAAATCACAAACATATGTCAATAAAATACAATAGAAACTTTTAAAAATCCTGTGCTAAGTTTTAACTCAAATTAAAACCAAAAAATCTAAACACATTTTAAAAACATTGAATGTAAAAAACATTTACTTTTACATTATTAAAATTATTACCTACGGTACAACTAATTAAAAAAATCAAAAAACTAAAACATTATTCGCTTACAAAAAACAATTTGAAAAAATTATATCATACTTTGTTCTTTTATTAATCCTCAAAAAAAACCAAAAAAGCAGATCACAGTTAATAACAGCCAAGTCAAAAAAAAATTTACATAAACATTTTAAAAATTAAAATTACAGACTAAGCAATTTTTTAAAAACATTAACACAATTTAACCTTCCAACACAATTTAAAACAGCCCGGCAACGCCGGGCAACCTCTGCTAGTATACAATATAACAAAACCAAAGTATAACATACATATCATATAGTTAAATGCAAATAAATACAATTCAAATAGAAAGCAGCATAATAACACAATCACGATTAATATAAATGCAATATTCCACAATAGCATTGTCAAAATATCCCACCCAACAAAATTCAAATAACATAAACAAGTACAGTTAAAGTAACAAATGAGCATACAAATAATATACCAAAATACTATAATAGCACTATAACACCCCCCCCCCCCCCCGCACCACAACAAGTCCAATAGGAGTAAGGAGAGGGGAAAACCACAACCCTCCAACCTTACACCTCATCACCAAACTTAGAACCAGGAAAGGAGGGAAAGACAATGGATAAAATTGAAGGAAAGGTTTCTTGTTGTTGTTCTGCCATATCTGAATCTGAATATTGGTGATCCTCATGGTGATCAGCCATGAAGACTTTCCTGGGAATATAATACAGTGGCCTTTCATCTGCCTTCCACATTGCAGCATGACCCCAGTATCACTGATCCATTTCTACAAGTAATTTTCTGTCCTGAGCCCTTTTGGCACACAAAGCCCTCATCAGCCTCAGGCCAATATTGATGAAGCTGCTGCCCTCCATAAAGATGGATTCATCCCTCCCTGTGGATTTCAGCACCCAAGGCCATTAGTCCTCAGGGGTGTCAAGTTTGTTAACCGCTGCCTGACACTTGATGCTGAGTCGGCAGTAAGGTCTACTCTATTATTATAGCAGGATAACCTACCTGGCCAGACAAAGGTTTCTGCACATCTCTTAAGCTCTAAATATTAAACTAGAAGAGGCTTAGTTGAACCTACAGAGAACAGAAACAAGACATCTTTTTCAAAGGACTAATCCCAAAGAATATTTGCCATTAGAACAAATTTCTGGCTAGATCAACTTGAAGTCACTTGATAGTCTTTAAAGCAAAGTAGGAAGATTAAAGAATAATCAAGTCAAATGGGGCTACTTTAGTTACAGGATAAATTTTATGCAAATGTCGAGAAATTCAATTAATGCAGCATTTATGGTTTTTCAATTTACACTCTACCATGTGTAAAAAAGATCTAGTAAAAAGCAAAGAAAACACTATTGAATTAGTTCACTGGTCAAAAATAGTCTAATCATTTTAACATTTTATTGTTTGAATTTTATCTATTTTTGTATACATCCATAATTCTAAATATTGCAACACTCACTATGAATCAAGAAACGTATATTGAAGATATAAGATAATATGTTTATGGTTTTGCATTGATAGAATATTGAACTTATTTTCAACCAGAAGAGAAAATGTTAAGAGCCAGTCATTATTTTGTGCCTATGTTCTCTTCTATGTTTCTATAGAGCTATCAGAAGAGTGATTTATAGTTAGATAGCAGAAGTTTCATGACTGAAAATGACCACTTGCAAATCTTACTACAACTCTCCCATCCCAAGTTGCCAGTGGATTCTGAGGAAAAAAATAGTCCAAAACATAACATTTCCCAGCTTTGCTAAAAATATAAGGGAAACTGTTTTCAAAGGGAGTTTTTAAGTCAAATGAAGAATAACTTCACTTTAACATGTTTCTCTGACACAGAAGAGAAATGAGATTGCTTGCCTTAATAACTCATCACAGAAAGTAAGTCAAGTTAAAAAATGAACATGTGTTAAAGCAATGTAAATGAGCCTGTTGAGAAACCTTGCCTTTAAAAATATTAATATTAAAATTAAACTTGCAATATTGCTGGTATGCCAAATGAGCATAATGTCATCATTCAACAGCAATATTTTAGTACAAATCTTCAAAGAAAACAAGGAAACACTTGAATATAGATGAAGTCCTAAAAGCTTCACACAGTGGTTATAACATTGTGTTCGGAAATGTGTTCAACTCTGCTTGCAGTAGTTCTAACAATGAGCTCAAATTCTTGCTGTGAGATGTCAGAAGAATGACATGAACAAGAAGCCAAAGGATACTTCCAAGTTGTATGGCAGGGAAAATCATGGATTTATTATCCATATAAAGTTGACTCAAGCCGTTTTACTGTAATTCCAAATTCTTATCTAATCTTTCAGATTTGAGTTTACTTAGGAGCCATTTCTTTCAGATTCCTGACTGAAATACTCCTCCACCATCGGTGGGGACATGGCGACTGGAGCTTTGCCTCAAGGTACCCAGTCTCACCCAGAGCAAAAACAAATTCCTAATTAGGTTGGTATGGTGGCCTGGTTTACTGCCATAGACCAGGGTTCCTCAAACTTGGCTCTCCAGCTCTTTTTGGACTTCAGTTACCACAAGCCCAAGTCAGCACACCTGCTGATCAGGATTTCTGGGTTTGAGGAACCCTACTATAGAAGGTAAACCAGACTTCCAGGACAAAGTTGCAGAATATCAGACAGCTATTGGTGACAGATAGTGTTAGTATACTAGACCTTGCTGAGACAGCAGAGGGCAGGACAATGCAGAGTTTGTCAGATCAGGCCTTCTCTATTAGAGGAAACACCTACCTGAGGTTTAGTAGGTCAGGCTTGTGGTCTACACATGGAAGAACAAGAAGAGGTGGTGCTGGGACCCAGAAGGCATTTAATTCAGTTGTGATGCCAGCCGAGATGCTGGCAGGAGTTCAGTAGTGTAATTATTTATATTATTCTCACATCACAAATTACAAAGTTCATTTTGTGCTGCTTTCCCCAGGTGCTAAAATTGCTAGTTGTGGTTGAGATTTTGGAACTGTCTTTATTTTTATGTACAGTGGACTCTGCCAGCCCTTGCTGAGTTAGCAGGTGCTTCTTCTTCCATCTTTTGCTCCATACCTGAGGATGAAGGTTCTTGTAACAAAACAGGCTTTATTAAAACAAGGACAAAGACAAGGGCCAAATGGATTATATAAATGAGAAAACAGGAAAACTCCATTAGAGGTACAGGAATGGTAATGTGTTGTTAATTGTTGATTTTAATATCACAATATAAAATAGTAGACAGTCATCCAGTAATGCTATGTTGTGAAAGTTGACCGGTAAACAACTCTTTCGGGGGAACTTCCTTCTTCAGACAACTTAATAGCTTTACTTTCCAACTTCTGTAAAAACAATTAATACATACTAAATTGAATGACATTGAATTTGAAATATAATATTCTTATTAACAATTATAAATATAATAACAACTCACCTGGTTACATCATATACATATGCATAGTAGCATCATTCTTATATTGGGTCCTAACCTCACATTGTGTTTTCTTTCTGGGCTACGAACTTACTGTATCTAAATGCTATATCCTTTTATATGGTGATGAACCAGGTGAGTATAATGAAAAGCGTGTCCCTCCCGGTCCTCCCAATCCAGCTCCATGTGTATACAGCATACTAATCACAGTTTAAGGGCTAAAAATTCTAACACTAGCCATATATGCCAGGATATATCTATATGAGTACATATCACCACAATGTAATTAGTTACAAGACTTCAAAAAGATTAAGCCAGAAAACAATGGCAATAAATGTACAAAACAACAGTGGGAAGAGGTCTCTTTATCTCTAAGTCCTGGATGAATAAGTGTATATGATTTAGGAAAGCCTTACTTATTCTTATAGAGCGAGTCAAAACAGAGCTGCATGCTTAGTATAGTTTAAGGGCTAAAAATTCTAACACTAGTGATGTGTCACAGGATATATTTATGTAGGTACATCTCACCACAATATAATTAGCTACAAAACTTCAAAAAGATTAAGCCAGGAAACACTGGCAGTTAATGTTCAAAACAACAGTGGGAAGAGGTCTCTTTATCTCTGAGTCCTGGTTGCATAAGTGTAAGTGAATTAAAGAAGCCCTGCATCTTCTTGTGGAGTAAGTCAAAACGGAGGTACAAACGTGGAGGTTCCGCAAAAATTCCAGCCATAAAGCCAAAAGTTTCAAGGACAAAGACAAGGGCTAAATGGATTATATAAATGAGAAAACAGGAAAACTCCATTAGAGGCACAGGCTTAATCTTTTTGAAGTTTTGTAGTTAATTATATGTAATCATATAGATATATCCTGGCATATATGGCTAGTGTTAGAATTTTTAGCCCTTAAACTGTGATTAGTTTGCTGTATACACATGGAGCTGCATTGGGAGGACCGGGAGGGACACACTCTTCATTATACTCACCTGGTTCATCACCATATAAAAGGATATAGCATTTAGATACAGTGAGTCCGTAGCCCAGAAAGAAAACACAATGTGAGGTTAGGACCCAATATAAGAATGATGCTACTATGCATATGTATATGATGTAACCAGGTGAGTTGTTATTATATTTATAATTGTTAATAAGAATATTATATTTCAAATTCAATGTCATTCAATTTAGTATGTATTAATTGTTTTTACAGAAGTTGGAAAGTAAAGCTATTAAGTTGTCTGAAGAAGGGAAGTTCCCCCGAAAGAGTTGTTTACCGGTCAACTTTCACAACATAGCATTACTGGATGACTGTCTACTATTTTATATTGTGATATTAAAATCAACAATTAACAACACATTACCATTCCTGTGCCTCTAATGGAGTTTTTCTGTTTTCTCATTTAGTAAAACAAGGCAAGGATCAATAACACTCACTTCTTGAAATTGTCCTGGTCTGGTTTCTGGCACTGCCTGGGTATCATGTCCCAAGGTTTGTGGATTTTATTAATATGTATTTTTTAAAAATATATTTACCCAACTTTTTCCTATACTGTATAAGAATCCAAGGCAGCCAACATAATTTTTAAAAGGCAATATAAAAGTAAAAAATATATTTATAACACATTTATAAGTGAATTAAATATATTAAAAATACATAAATAGATTCTTAGCCTGTTACTCTATTAATTAATGCTACCTGAGGGAATTTCTGTCCAGTTCTCTATAATGTTGCTTCCCCTGCCATGCTGCTGGATGGGGGTCTGCAACAAAGAGAGCTTATATGGCCACACTGAGGGTAATGTTACCAGTCTGTGGTTACCACTCCCTGTTTGGTTGACAGTTGTTTACCCTTATAAGGTTTGCAGCTGCTTTCTCTGTCAGCATCACAGCTGTGTTATCATGGGTACACCTTGGCATGGTGACAATGTTCCTTTCTCTCACATTAGCCCAATAAAAAGGATATGGAGGAGGACATGGAGTAAAGTGCCTCTACACCTGGTTTACCCTTAGCCACCTGAAACGGAACGAACACCTTGGGCCAAATATCTTCCTTATAGATGTACTCCTAGTTTTTGGGTGGCTCCAGTTCCTCAGAGAGCTCTAAATCTAGATCAAGGTTCCTCAAACGTGGCTCTCCAAGTGTTTTTGGACATCAATTACCAGAAGCCCAGCTCAACACACCTGCTGATCAGGGCTTCTGGGAATTGAAGTCTAAGAACATCTGGAGAGCCGTGTTTGAGGAACTCTGATCTAGAGCAAGAGTTCCCAACCCTTTTCACCGCAGACCTGACCATGCCCCCCCGGTCAGCTAAGCAGGCTGGACCACCACCCCTGGAAGTGGAAGTGGGCACATTTACAACTGTTGTAAATGTGCACACTTCTTCATTTACAACAGCCGTGGGTGCATTTATGCATGCACAGGAATGTTTTATAGCTGATGTAAACACATTCACTTCCACTTCTGGTTGTGGCGGGGGTGGCGGACCAGATGGAAAGGTGCAATGAGCCAGGTCTGCCCCAAAGGCTATAGGTTGGGAACCCCTGATCTAGAGGGTAGCCTTCTCCTCCTCCACATTTTCTTTGGCATCTACTGAAGTAATCTCTTCCTCCCATTCCTCCTCCACAAGGAATCTTCCCAGACCCCAAGGTTCCTTTCCCACCTCTAAGGGTTGCTCCTTGAGGCCTGGTCATTCAGTCTGCCCTGCCCCTTTCTGGTGTTCTTGTCTGAATACTTTGCTCCTAGCTGGGTTCTTCCTCCCTTTTGTGTTCAGGGAATGAAGAAGCAGACAAGTGAAGTAGTGAAATTCAGCTCTTTATTAGTGGGGTTTGAACATACTTTGGATGGGGCAAAACTCGGACTTATATACACTATAAACAGTAACAGTAACAATAATACAACAAGCCCATTGGCTAAGAGAGAGTGTACATTTTTGATCCACTTATTTGCATAGGAATAGATACAAGAGAAAAGATACATTCTGCTCCAACAACAAGCCAATTGGCTGAGTGTGCACATTTTCGATCCACTTATTTGCATAAGAATAGATACATGAGAAAAGATACATTCTGCTCCTGTCAGAAAACCCAGTTAACATACATAACATTCTTCACCCTAGGTAAAAACAAAATCCTTTAACCAGGATGGTGGTCTAGTGTCCCTTCTGGGTCAGACGCTTGGCTGAGCCAGCTCAGGGGCTCATAGGATGGGCGACCCAACTGGAGTGAGGGATTGACTAGAGGGGGAGGATTCTAAACCCAAATTTAAGCCCCGTTTGTCAGATGGAGGAGCAAGGGATCGCTCAAAACCAAAATCTAATTCTGTGGATGAATAAGACAACTCAGGGTCCCTCCTGTGTGTATTAAGAGTGGAGGGCGACTCCAAGCAAAATTGGTTATCATCAATAAAGGAATCCAGAGTGCTAGGCTGGGACAGTGTAAGGGTATACCTGGCCGGAATAGGGGAGCATTCCACAAATTCCCCTTGAAATCGGTTCCTAGAAGACACTTCTGCTCCCTGGGTTTAAGCGGGCGGGGGCCAACCCTAGCATTGAGTGTCTGTATTCGTCTTGTGGGTCCAGTACTCTGGGTCTCAATTGATCTGCATGCTCCTCCAGATCAAACCAGTGGCTGTTTCGATTCTGTAAGAAACAGGACCAGTCTGATCGATCAAATCCCAGGCACCCATGAAGGACCACCAGCTGCATAATTGCGGCAATGTACAGGGTCTCCGGATGAGAAACCCTTCTGGTGTTGGATTGCTATATTTGTGCCTTTGTCCTCCACCCTAGAGGGACCCAATCTGTCCAGCAAGGATGACAGTTTCCTTCGCTGGAGCAATTCAGCAGGGTCCAGCCCTGAGGCAAGGGGGGTGAGCCTACACGTGAAAAGAAACTGGCATAACTGGAGCTCCAAATCCCATTCACCTATACGCTGAAGCACGTCTTTAGTTGTGTGCACCTGCCGCTCTACCTGGCCATTGGTGGCTGGGTGGAATGGGGCGGCAGTGATGTGCCTAATTGCATTCCTTTCCATGAAGGATTGGAATTCTGCAGATGTGAATGTGGACATGTTGTCAGACACCAGCACATCTGGAAGTCCAAATGCTGCAAACAGCCTTCTCAGGTGCATTATCGTGGTGGCTAAAGTGGTATTAGGCACGCTAATCACTTCCAGCCACTTAGAGAATGAGTCTACAACCAACAAAAATAGGGCACCCCTAAATGGACCTGCAAAATCTATGTGCAACCTGGACCACGGGCCCCTAGCAGAAACCCATTTCTGAGAGGGAAGGTGGGATTGCTCTGGGTGAGAGGATTGACAGCTGGCACAAGTGCCGACCATCTGCTCTATGTCTTGGTCCAGTTGAGGCCACCAAAAGTAGCTATGGGCAAGGGCTTTGGAATGGACAATTCCCGGGTGACTTGTATGAAGTAGATATAAAACCTTTTTCCTGAGAGTGACAGGAATGACCACCCGCTGGCCCCATAGAAGGCAACCTCGTTCCACTGACAGTTCCAAATGCTTGCGGTGGAATGTTCTGAATTCCTCGGCTAGAGGAGAGACAGACCAGCCTTTGTGTACCCAAGACATTAGCTTTGGCTATATCTGAGGGGACGACTGGGGGCGAATTGAAAGTCTCAATCATAAGGACCTGGTGGTCACTTTCGATCTCACAATTGGCTTCCCTGACCCCTGGCAGTGGAGAACATGACAGGGCATCAGTGTGGCTGATGTCCTTGCCGGGCCTGTGCACCAAAGTAAAATTGTATGCATTTAGGAAAAAGGATGCAACATCCTTGGGGCCAGAATTTGAGGTATGGGCTTCCCGTCCACAAATATTCCGAGGGGCTTGTGGTCAGTTACAATGGTAAAAGGTCTTCCATAAAGGTAATCGTGGAATTTCTTAGTGCCTGCCACGATTGCCAATGCCTCCCTGTCTGTCTGAGCATAATTTTTCTCAGGCTTTGAGAGTGAACGGGAATAGAATGCTACGGGGGCTTCCCTCCCGTCATTTAGTACATGGCATAACACAGCTCCCACCCCCACAGGGGATGCATCACACACAAGTACAACTTCCTTGTTAGGATCAAAATGAGTTAATACAGCATCCAAAGATAGCAGCCTTTTAAGTTCTAGGAACGCTTTTTCCTGGCAATGGCCCCAGTGCCAAACAGTATCTTTCTTAAGAAGCCGATGTAATGGTTCAGCAACTGAGGCTTTGCGATGGAGAAAAGCATGATAGAAGTTTAACAATCCTAGAAATGATTGCAATTCAGCTTTACATTTTGGCCTGGGTGCATTTCGCATGGCCACCACCTTGGAGTCGGAGGGCATGATACCTCGGTACACCAGGAACTCCACTTCCTGTGCCAAAAACACACATTTGTCTCTGCTGAGACCTAGACCAGCCCTCTTGAAATGTGAGAGGACTCAATTGAGCCTGGCTGCTAGTTTGACGGTGTCCTTACCAGTGATCAGGACATTGTCAAAATATGGCAGGACACCAGGCAAACCTTTTAAAATACATTCTACAAGAGATTGAAATATTCCGGGGGCTGCATTCACCCCGAATTGTAGTCGAGTTACCTTAAATGCCCCCCCTATGCGTTACTATGGTCTGGGCTATGGCAGCAGCAGGAGACACAGTCAATTGTTGGTAAGCCTGGGCAAGGTCAAGTTTTGCGAAGCAATTTCCTCCATGCAAGGAGGCAAGAAGGTGGCTTACCACGGGCACAGGATATGCATTCAGGCGAATAGCTTTATTGATGGTATATTTGTAGTCAGCGCATATCCTGACCTCCCCGTTACTTTTCAAAGCAGTCACTATTGGTGTCTCCCACTCTGCAGAGTCCACTGGCACTAGGATGCCCTGCCTCACCAGTTTGTCCAGCTTGGCTTCCATCTTCTCCTTTAAAGCAAAGGGTACCCGGCGTGGCTTCATCCAGATGGGCCGGATAGTTGGGTCAAGCTCAAAGTCCACAGAGGGTCCTTTGTATAACCCTAAACCCTTTTTGAACACCTCAGGATGTGCAGCACAAACGTCCCGGATTGGGTCAGCGTCTATTGCGTGAATGCCAGAAAGCCGGATTCCCACGGGCCTAAAACATTGGGTCCCAATAAGACAGTTAGTGCCCTGCTTAACTACAACCAATGGCAATGAGGTGTGAATGTTTTTGAATTTGACCAAGAAATTTCCCACCCCCAGGACCGGAATCTGGCAACCTTGCACATCCCGGAGGGAAGTTTTAAAAGATTTGAGCATGGGCCAAGAGGCAGGGGGAATTCTCAAAAACTCCTGCTGTGGGATTATGGAAAAGGTAGTACCTGAATCCACCTCCATCTTGAAGGGGACGTCCTACCGGCTCAGGTCTGGGAAGAAATACTTGTGTCTAAAAAGTACTTGTGCAGCCTTTGCAGCCAAAATTTCTTCTAAATGAAAAAAGAGTGGGTGGTACCAATCATTCTCCTTCAAGATAAGCAAGATTTACTTTTTCAATGTATATGAGCTATTTTGAATCTGGGGAAATAAAAAGTTGCTTGTTTCTGCATGAGGAGAGGAACCATTTTACTTTCTAAAATTCATAATTTGGCATTGGGTAAGCGTAGACTGCATGCTACATCTGAGTCTGGTTTTAAATGTACTAAATTCTACTAGATGTTAAGCCTGATTTGAAAATTGTGAGGCAATCCTTATAGGAGACATGGGCTAGTTGTGGGAGTTACTGTATATGGTAAATAAGGACTGGTAAGTTGCCTGTAACTCTTTTGAGTGTCTTCTAGTGCCTTCAATGCTGCCAGAAATATTTCTTTCAAAAAACAGATTGCTTTTGAAATGTCAAGATGGCTCCACAAGGCTAAATTTATTTTAATTTAATTTAATTTTAAATTAAATTTAATTTTCAGATTTCTATGCCGCTCACTCAGGCGAACCCGACTCAGTGCGGTTTACAACAGATTAAAACATATAAAACAGATTAAAACCCCAAGTCACCAACCACCCGACCCACCCTCCTACCCCTATCCTATTCATAAAAGAAATAAAAGGAATGCGAGAAATACAGAGGGAGGAACACTCTAGATTAATGCTTAGCTTGAAATGAGCCAACATGCAGGGGCCATATTTCCATTAAGGCCCCACACCTTGCCTCACCAGCCAGGTTTTCAAACCTTTTCTGAAGGGCAGTAATTCTGTCTCTAATTTTAACTCTGTTGGCAGGAGGTTCCAGAGGGCTGGTGCGGACATGGAGAAGGCTCTCCTTCGAGTGCTAGAGAGATGGGTCCCTCTAGCTGATGGTATAACTAGAAAGCCCCTCTGGTCCACTCTGGTTGGATGGGCAGACACTCTTGGGGTGATGCAGTCTCTCAGGTATCCTGACCCACTGCCATATAGGGCTTTAAAGGTCAAAACCAGCACCTTGAATTGCAAGTCTTTTGTCAGTGTCAACTTGAAAAAGAAATCTTGAATTACCTAACTTTCCCCAAATGTTCCCTGAAAATTTATCTTCCGTAAACTTTGCCTATTGTACAGGATTAAACCTTTTGTTATTGCTCATTTTTATTTAAGAGGCTTATGTCTGGGGGGCTTTAACTAACTATCAAAGAACCACAAAGTCATGATTCTCTGGTACAGTTGCTGGCTTAGTAAAATAAACCTGAATAACTGCTTAAATAAAGTAAATGAATTTGGTTAAAGAAATTAGTCAGTGGATTCTATCTAATGGGTTATTACTAAATGAATAAGGCCAAAAGAATAAATCTGGTCTTCACAGAGTGAATAATATTTTGTAAAAGGAAAGAAATAAAATACATTTCCATATTTTAATTTTTTAATCTATCATATATTAGTTAATATTTTTCTTTGTATATTTAGCAGCCTTTGCATATTTTTTTAATTCTGTTAATGTGCTGAAATACTGTAATTCCCTGATTTGATGGCCAATCTGAAAAATGGCTCTTATCACCACTGAAGTTGCTAGTCTCTGAGTTACATCAACAGATAAGATCAAAGGATGAATTCCTGTCATTTTCAACACTGATTTCCACCATTCACATTTAGGTGTTGTGTCTTGACAATACCTTTTAGACATGGGTCACTAGCTTTCAGTGCTTCACGTGTTATGCTGTATTGGTAATATTAGTTGTATTCTCAGAGAAACTGTCATTTATAATTTGGAAAATACAAAATCTGATACTAATGGAACTAAATGGAACAAATAATGAGTTTTTCCTCTATAAATTACTAGATGGTAAATAGCCCTTATTTGTCATCTTTAACTGAAATAAATATTTTTGATTTAGCATAAAGCAAAAACAAAACAAACATTGTGTTTCAGATGGGGTTGGATAGAAATTTTGCCACTGGTGAGATTTTGTGTGAGAATTGTCATCTCAACGCACTGAAATTACATTTTCAGTATTCTCCAGCTCCTTGGCATGAGATCAGAACATTGCCCTTGCAAAATTTTTAGTCTAGGTTTTCCCAGTTCATGCCAAATAATACTCTGCACACTGTATAATTTGTCCCCTTTGTTAAGCTAAGTAAAAATAGCAAGACCAAAGGGACATGCTAGTTGTGTCAAGTATAGATCATAAGGCAGAAGCAACAATTTGTCTATTGTAAAAAATGCTCTAAAAACACTAATAATGTGCAAAACAATTGAGATTGGCAAATTAAATCCCACCACTCTGGGCTGAGATTTATTTTATTTTATTTTTGCCATTGTCTCCTTTACAGAGCTAGGATGAAGCAAGCCAGGATTTAAATTCTTAGTTTCAGGTATACTGGATGCCACTGCGACTTTCTAGAAATAAATTAGTTTATTCATATAAAGGTGATCTAACACAGGTAACATTTGGGTGACATATGTTCTCTGTATATCAAATGGTAGCTCAGTTTTGGTTGAATATATAACAGCATACTAATCTTGTGTTAGGAGAAATATTGCTAGTTGTAAACATATGTTTAAATTATATTGCTATGATTGGGAATTTAACTAATGGAGTGATTATGGTTGGCTCCTGCATGTTTTTTCCTTTGTGAAGAGAAGCAGAAGGATTTAGCACTCCAGTAACACATTTTATGGTTAGAAGAGCCTTCTATACATAAACAACCATCATACACACATCATGGCTGATCAGATTTTTCAAGATACATGGTCTGAAATACAGTAATATAAATTCTAATGTTTGTAAATCATCTCTGATGGTCCCATCTTCTCTTTTCATGTTTGTTCTTGCAGTATTTGAGAGATTGGCCATACATCTGGCTTTATGACACACAATGGGGGTCATTTGAGTACTGTCAAGGAATACTTAGGTAGTTGCCATCATGCATCAAATAGTACACTACCAGTCTTTTTCACATCTTGTATATGAAAAATGGTTAAACTCTTGTCAAAAATGGACTAGAATGAAATTCTCATTGATCCCTAGAGGCAGAGATGCACTGCAGCAGGTTCTGTCAGGTTCTGCAGAACCGGTAGCGGAAATTCCCCCAGGCCACACCCACTTGGTTGGCCATGCCCACCTCCATAGCCCATAATGCAGGATGTTTGGCCATGCCCACAGATTTGGCCCTGCCCACAGATTTGACCAGCCCACAGAGTAGGTAGTATTTTTTTTTTGCAGTGCATCACTGCCTAGATGCATGTGAATGGTACATCCTGAGTTGTGAATAGCTTTTAAATTGCAGCCACATATATTTTTATTTGCTCTTAAAAACTAGCTTTTGTACAAAGTTGACTACCTTATACTTGAGGAATTACATGAGGGGAAAGCAACTCTCCAGCAATACTGTATTATTCTGAGACGGTCCTTCCATACATCCATACTGCCATTTGATGTTAACATTAATCAAGTGTTGTAGGTACCTAGGTAAATAAACCATAAAACCATGGGTGGGAAATTCATTGCTCTTCAAATGCAGTGGGACTTTAACACCCATCAGATACAGATAGCATGGTCATTGCTCCATGCTGACAGGATTTGTACTTTAGTAACATCCAGTAGTTTATAGATCCTTTTTAGTGCTTTGCTAGAGACCATATTGCTCTGAGTTGTCTTCTGTGTGCTAACTTTTAACAGATATTTTGGAATGGGCCAATACTTGGAACACCTGATTTCACCACGTGTCCAAAATGCCTTATCTGGAAGAGCTTGGGTTCATATCTTGTCCCTTACAGTCCCAGCAAACATATCACTACATTTGCTTTTACCCACCATGCCAAGTCCCCATCAGCTGTTTGGAAATTGTCCTACTACTAAAATGCAAACAACAACAACAACAAAAGTATGATTTTATACCTATCAGGTGGAAAGAATGAAGATTGTGGGCTAGTTTTTGATCTGCTGCATAAAAACAGTGAAGAGGTTCTACTTTTCTAGTGGGAATAAGAGATATTGCTTCACCTCAGAATTAGTGATGCTCCAGCTACTCTGAGGCCATTAAGATCTGCCTGACTGACTCAACAGTGAGTATTTTTTTAAGGTGCAGGGAATATATTTTTATTTGCATTTCAGGAGACATAAGGTCTGTGAGGCTTTATACCTCTGTGAACCACACCTGTCAGGTTAACAGGTGTTGTTTTTGCAATATATTTTCCCCTGAAGCTGGACTATTTTCTTCACTTGATACTAGCTTTCAATGAGGCAATCTGTTCTTTTTGTCCTGCTGTTCTTTAGATGTAGCACATATGGCTATGGAGGTGAGAACCACGTTGTTGTTCAGTCGCACAGTCGATTCCGACCCTTTGTGACCCCATGGACCACCACCCTCCAGGCATCTCTGTCCTCCACCATCCTTCTCAATCCACCCAGCTCTGTGCCCATTGCATCTGCAATACCACCTAGCCATCTCATTTTTGGCCACCCCCTTCTTCTTTTGCCCTCCACCTCTCCCAGCATCAAGGTTTTCACAAGTGAATCCTCTCTTCTCATTTGATGTCCAAAGTAATTCATCTTCATCTTTACTATTTGACCTTCTAAGGAGCAGTCAGGGTTGATTTCTTCTAAGATCGACCCCACGTTGAGGTTCATCTTTTGATGGAAGTTTATGAAATCCAAAGACCCTGAGTTAAAGAATTAATCAGTATGCAGCTTAGACCCAACAAAATTCTGTTAACAGGTTTTTTAAAAAATGTATACACAAAAGAGGATATTTTGGGGGAAATATTGGTGAGGTTCCTATTGCGTAAATTGCACATTATACTGCAGTTACGATTCACTGTACAGTCAGTCAAACAACTCAATGTGTTGTCAAGTGTTGAAACAGTGAGTAATGACTTTAGGAAAGACAGATCCAGGATGGGGATGGTAGACCAATGCATTACTGGTTGCATTTCCCCAATATTATATTACTTTAAAATGCATGGTTGAGTGAAAAAATACAAAAATACATGAAGTTGGTATAGTTCTTTTTAAATAATTCACATAATTTCTGTGGAAATGGAACACTGCTAATGAAAGTGGTGAAAAAACCTAACATACTCTTTGGATACATATATGACAAAATCAAATATTTTTACATAGAAACCACCTAGTGACAGCAGAGCCCTTGGCATTAGGATTGATGCAATACCAACGAAGAAAAAGAAGTTACGTTACTGCTCCGTACGTACATTAAGCCTGGAAAGTACACAGGTACTACTACTTTCACCACCACCACTATGACCTATTTCTATCTGTAGTTTTTTTTTTTCAAAACCAGCATGATAAATGTATAATACATGTATATTGTAATCCTGTGATTCCTGGAGGATGAAATGAATCAGAAATCCTTGTCCAAAGTCATTTGTGATGTTCAAGGGTAATTTGATCTGACACTTCTCCCTCCAAGAGTTCTATGATATCTAACATTGAAAATAGTTTTTAAAGGAATATGTACTGGTTGCTGCACTGGTTGCCGGTGTGCCTCTGGGTGCTATTCAAGGTGCTGGTTTTGACCTTGAAAGCCCTACATGGCAGTGGACCTGGGCAGTTAAGGGACTGCATCACCCCAAGGTATTCTACCTATCCTATGAGGGCAGACCGGAGAGGCTCATTGCTGGTCCCTTCTACAAGAGAAGCTCACCTGATTGTGACCAGAAGAAGAGCCTTTTCGGTGGCTGCCCTGGCCCTGTGGAACCTCCTTCCACCTGAAGTGCACCTCTAGTCAGAGCTGCTCCCCTTTAGGAAGACTGTGAAGACCTGGTTATGCCAGCGGGTGTGGGGGCCAGCATGTGTGATGGCCCAGTCCCACTGGCTTATATAGTACCTTGAATTGACCTGTCTGATTTTATTCTCCCCCTCCCCCCACCTTTTAAAAAACATTTTAATTCCTGTTTTAATTCCTTTTTTGTCTTCTTAAGAGGCTAGGGTGGGTATTGTAGGGTTTAGTTGTTTTATGATACTTCTTTAAATAGGGGTTTTAATATTGTTTTTAGCTTTAGATGTCTTTTAGGGTTTTATTATGATATGGGACTTTCTTTTTGTAAGCCGCCCTGAGTGGTGTTTACACCAATAGGGCGGGGTATAAATAAACTAAATAAATAAATAAAAATAGAGATATAACAATTCTGGAGCTGCAGAGTAGATCAAAATCACCTGGGGGGGTCTCAAAAAAGGTAACTATTGGGGGGAGGGAATTGAAATGTATGCAGAGTTTATTCTTGTTTCAAACCTAAGCTTGTGTCACTTTTTTGTTGTTGATATGTGCTGTTGGGCCACTTCCAGCTTGTAGATGAGATGTTCAAGAAGGAGATTTCCTTTGCCACATGAAAGTAAGAGCCCATTATAGAGAAGGTATTTAGCATGAGATCTCCTGAGTTCTAGTAGAACTCTACCCACTATTCCACAGTGGCGCTCAATTACTTCATCCATAAATCATTTAGTATACAAATCTGTCATGAAATTTTAAAAATATGAAATCCATTGTTCTGTACAAACAAATTTTGTGATTAATAGACTTATAGTAAAGGGAGAACTGCAAACAGCTACACTCCATGCTTCCTAAATACGTGTCTTAGCTTTTGTCATCTAAGAAGGATGGAAAGAACACAAACCACAGGTTTTGTAAAAAGCTCTCTCTCACACACACACCAAATATATTATTCAAACAGAACCAGCCCTGCGTCTTCTGTCTCCGCAGAACAGCAGTCAACAAAAGAAGGCAGGCAACAATTTGCAAGCCATGAAATGGAAGCATCCCCATCTGCTGTCTATTTTGTTCAGATGGCAGCACTACAAAGTGGAAATTCCTCCTGGATTCGAGTGTTGTTTATGTCTAGACTTTGCATAGGAATTACTACTGTCTAACTCTGTGGACTGTCTTTAGATATAAGTCTTCATACCATGCAGTTCCCTTGTATAAGGAAAACTTTGTCTTAAAAAACCCCAAATAATAATAATAATAATAATAATAATAATAATAATAATAATAATAATAATAATAATAATAATAATAATAATAATAATAATAATAATAATAATAATAATAATAATAATAATAATAATAATAATTTAATTTATATCCCACACTTTCTCAGCTGAAGCTGACTCAAGGCGGCCATTACAACAAATGTATCTTAACCTATAAAACCAAGGGTTAACCGTTGGAACTTGCTATAGGTTGCTATGCCTCGCCCTACTTGCCTGCACTCACCCTTCGTGCACACGGCCGATCTGGGTCTGCAGGTCAACAAAGGATTGAAAAAACAGGCAGTGGGGCAACAGCCCCACAAACATGAAAAAAGGGAAACAACTTCCTTTCCCAACATTCCTTGCGTTGTGCCACGCCAGAGCCAATCAGGCTGAGAGGCTCTCGCACGGCGCGGCGCAAGGAACTTTCGGAAACGCGCCACAGCCAATCAAAAGAAAACCATTTTTAAAAAACGCAGCACAAACACAAAGCACAAACCCATAACTACAAGCCCCAGCATCCTGCATGCCATGAGCGCGCAGAACACTGAGGAAGCCAGTGTCCAAAAAATAAAACAAAAACACAGGGAGGTCAAGTCCGACAAGCCATGGGAACCAAAGCCCCCCCTCCCCATCGGCGCCTGAAGCTCCTAATCGGAGTTTCCCCTTTAATATCACTGGGTGGGGCGAGGGTGTTGTGCTCCCCCTCTCTACTGGCTCCCCTGGGGTTGAGAGGGTTGGGGGGACCAAAGGAGCCTGTCTCCCCAACCCTCCTGACCCCAGGGGACCTGGCAGAGAGGGGATTCCCCTCCCCACACACACAGACGCCCCATATTAAAGAGAAGAAACCAAGTGGTTATTTCTCTTTAAAAATGGAGTTGGGGGGGGAATCCCCCTCTCCAATGGCTCTCCTGGGTACGGAAGGGTGGGGGAGATGGACCCCTTTTGTCCACCCAACCCTCCCAAACCCAAGGAAGCCAGCGGAGAGGGGGATCACAACCCCCCCCACTGATATTAAAGGGGAATCCCCAATTGAGATTTCCCTTTTAATATCAGAGGGTAGCCTGGATTCGATCCCCTCTCCTGGGTCCCATGAGTCTGGAAGGTTTGGGGGGACAAAAGGAGAGGGGGATCACAAAACACACACACACCCCTGATATTTTCTAGAGGAGTGAGTTCCAAAGGATTGTGATGTCACTGAGAAAGCTTTATCCAGTTAACTGCCAGCTTGATCTTTCAGATCAAAGACTATTAGAGTAAAAATAGGTGATCAGTAGGCTATGAATTCTTATGATTTACCTGTTTTGTTCTACACAATGAGATTTTCTCACAGTAACAGTTAGATACCAAATTAAGCCCACATTTTCCTTCCAGCTACTGCTCACAAAAGCACACAAAATGCAAGATACAGTGGAACCTCATACAACAATTGCCCCGTATAGCAATGAAATTGCATAACAATTAGGTGTTGTTGGGGTTGTTGTTGTTTTTTTGGGGGGGATGGTGTCCCACGTAACAATTTTCCCTATGAAAAAAAAATTGTACAACAATTTTTCAATGGGAAAAACCACTTAGCAAAAAAAGTATGATGCATCCCATAGGGAAAATCGCTATACATTGCATGTATCATATAGTAATTGTTTCGTACAACAACGAGCCCCGTGAAACAGATTTAAATCATTGTATGAGGTACCACTGTACATAGCAAAGAAAAATCCCAATCTGTGGCAGTCATCTTTTATCACTAATTTGATGCTGAATCATTTTCACCATGTTGATTGCCAGTGTCATTGCCCCCCAGCCTCCTTTTTGAAGAGGTACTATATTTCATTTTCTATAGCAGGAGTTCCCAACCTATGGTCCACGGTACCCTTTCATGCAGCCCATTGCCACCACACCCACACCCAGAAGCAGACACGTTTACATCAGCTGTAAAATGTGCCCATACACGTGTGAACGTGCCCATGGCTGTCGTAAATGTGGAAGTGGGCACATTTGCGGCTGTCGTAAATGCATCCGCTTCCTCTTCTGGGGTGGTGGTCAGGCCCGCTCAGCTGTTTGGGGGGCGTGGTCAGGCCCACGGCATCAAAAATTTGGGAACCCCTGTTCTATAGCATACTCACTTCAGTTTTCTGTAGCTCTTTCTCTTTTTTCTCTCCATGTTTTCCACTCCCCTTTTAATTTTCTGGTATGTGTTTTACTACTTGCAGGTTTATTTGAATATTTTTCTCCAAGGATTTACTCAATCTATTGTGTGACCCTTGTGGCAAACACAAAGTTAGATAAAACTATATTGGATAATAAGAAACTCACATTCATCATGTAGACCGATTTTTCAAAACACTGAGCTATAACAAAAGCAGGCACTATCCATCTTTCCCTGCTATATTAATCTTCCAAACATAGACTCTCTTGGAGTGATTTTAATGGAATCTAGCTAATTTCACTTTCCCATCATGGTTCTGTTCTTATTTCCATGACAACTAATAACTGCTCAAACTTCAGGTCAAGGTTGATTGCTAAGGATGCTGTTTTGCATCCTGCTGAGTTGCTTCCCAATAGACTTCAAGTACAGTTTTTCCATTCTTTTAATGATGCCTGCATTCATTACCCAACATTTGGCAATATTAGTTAATCAAGAAACACATTACCAGTGATTAAAAGAGTACTTAAATGCATAATTATTGATGTAGAGTCCAGTTCAGATATTTAAATTTTATGGGAAATCCTGAGCTACATGTACTTCATCCATGGAATTAAGGAGAGTTGGATTGAAATGAATGTCATTAGGTCCTTTATCTAGATAAATTCTTGTGTATAATGGCTTTCAAAGAAGTTTGATATGAGATTGGCACTTGAGGGATGTATAAAACACTCTGCTGCCCCACCCCAAAAGTACATCTATGTCATCATGGCTGGATAGAGTCACCCGGTTTCTCTGGCATCTTTCCTTCATTCTCACTGCATTTTGTTGTTGTTCAGCTGCACAGTCAATTCCGACCCTTTGCGACCCTATGGACAATTGTTCTCCAGGCGCCTCTGTCCTCCACCATCCCCCTCAGCCCTCCCAGTTCTGTGCCCATTGTGTCTACAATACCATCTAGCCATCTCATCTTTGGCCTCCCCCTTCTTCTTTTGCCCTCCAACTTTCCCAACATCAAGGCCTTCTCAAGTGAATCCTCCCTTCTCATTTGATGACCAAAGTACTTTAGCTTCATCTTTACTATTTGGCCTTCCAATGAGCAGTCAGGGTTGATTTCTTCTAAGATTGACCTATTTGTTCTCCTCGCTGTCCAGGGTACTCTCAAAACTCTCCTCCAACACCACATTTCAAAGGCATTTATTCTGGTTCCAGTTAATCAGGGATCATAACAACCTGTATTATGATTTATGAACATACTTGATGGAGAGCATCTAGCTCTATACCATGTCATTATGCTTTATTTTGACTGCTGAGTCTAAAAGGGAGAAACTCTTGTTCTCATGTAGGCTCTATGTTCAAGCAATAAGTGGTATTTTTCAAGGTTTCTTGTAGGATTTCTGCATTGTGTGAAAAAATTGATCCATTTTCATAGAACCTCAACCCCCTCAAAAACAACAAAAAATATTTTTTGCTATTTTCACTGTGTTTGAAAAGTCTGGAAAAACATATGCCCTAATGTGGAAACCATTAAAACAGTTTATTTCAAAATCTGTTCATGAACTTTCAGGTAAGGACATTCACCTTTGCAAGCATCTCTACTGAGATGTTTGCAACTTCCTTACAATCTTCTTGCAAAACATGGACCTGACTGCTGCAGAAGAATAGAAATGATTTCATATGTGTGATTTCTTGCACATTCACAGATGTGACTAAACACTATTCACTAGAAAGGAATGAACTCTAGCATGTTGTAAGGTACTGTCAAATTGTTTCTGAGTTACAGTCACCCTGCTAGGTTTTGCAAATCATATGACATTTTCAAGGAGAAGTGTACTATTGATACCACCACCAGCACTCTGTGAATTTCTATGGAGATTTAATCCTGGGTTTCCCAAGCCCTAGTCGAACACTCTCTCCACTACACCACACACTGTAACACTGAACAGAGAGCAGACAATGGTACATGGGTACATATTGCAGATGGCTTCAGGGAAGTGCCACAAAAAAATGGAATCTGTGTGAATTATACAAACTCTTTGAGACCTAGATGCAAAACTCCTATGCATCTATTTCGCTTCTTATTCAATTTGCTTAAGATAGTCAGAAAAAGAAAACCCGGAGGAGCTTTATCATAAAAAAGAAAAAATAACCAGGTTGAAGCTATGTTTAGAAATCTCTTTCACAAAGAAAAAGATTAAGGATGACTGGCAGTGATAGCCAGGCGACTGATTAACAAGCAAATGACATTGGTCCATAGCAAAAGGTGGAGCAAATAAAAAGAGGGGACAAACTGACTGAAATCTCTAGAGATAAAAGAGAGACTGAAGAATTATGATCTAACACAAAGTACAGAAATCTTATTAGCCCAGCAAAAGGAATGGAGAAATGGAACAGATAATGTCAGGAAGAGATCTGCAAGTTACTCTCTAGAAAGTTAATGATTAGAAGGAGGCAGATAAGTAGATAAAATAAGCACACAATAGCCAGTATCTCTTAGTACTTGGGAAATGACAATAACAAATACATATGATGTTAACTCTGTATGGCAGAAGGAGAAGGATAAAGGGAAATGCCAAAGAATATAAAATGACGGCAAAGGAAAGAAAATGTTCATTAGATCTAGAAGTAAGATAAAACTTGATGAATAAGAGAAAAAGGGTAATAATTAGTATTCTTTCAATGCTGCAAGGGTAAAATTGAGAGCTTCCAATTATAAATTAGACTAGCAGATTTTGCCCGGCGGTGCCGGGCATTTTAAAAATGTGTTGGATAGTTAAGGGTTTTGTTTGTTTTCCTGAACAAATGGTTCTGGGCTGTGTTTATTGGTTTTTAAAGGTTTTGTGATTTTTTTACTTCGAGGCACTGCGTCCGCCTGTGGCGGACTTGCGCTCTCAGTGTGTGTTTAATTTTTATTTTTTGTGCGCCTGCTTCCTCAGTGCCGGGCTCTTTAAATTTGGTTTTGGATAGTCAAGGGTTTCATTTGTTTTCTTGAACAAATGGTGCTGGGCTGTGTTAAATGGTTTTGAAAGGTTTTGTGATTTTGTGGCTTCGAGGTGCTGCGTCCGCCTGTGGCGGACTTGTGCTCCCAGTGTTTGTTTGATTTTTATTTTTTATTTTTATTTTATTTTTGTTAATGCAAATTTTATTTTGATTTAGTTAATTTAAAATTTTTTAAGTTAAAATTTAATTTTGTTTTATTTTTTGGTTTGGTGTTTTGTTTTTTGGAGTGAAAAGTGATTTATGTTTTTTTTGTTTTTTTTTTAGAGTAGTGTGTATATTTTTGAATGTTGTGCTAACTTATTTTATGAATTTTTGAATTTTGAATTCATCTTTGCAGTGGCAATGTTTTTGGATGTCTTTTCTCTTGTGGCCTCTGGGTGGGGGTGGTGAGCTTTGCTTCCTCTCTACCATTCTCCTCTTCTGTCCTCTGGGTGTCGCTTCCGGAAAGTGTTGCTTCCTTTCTTAGCTCATTCGAGTTCCTGTCGCCATGAAGTCAAGACGTCTTCATGGTAAGCTCTCTGATTTATTGATTTATTTATTGGGGGGGATTTGATTGGGGGGGGGGTTTGAGTTTTTGTTGGGGGGGGGTGTCTGTTGTTTTTTGTTGCGTGTGTTTTGTTGATGTGTTGTTGTTTATTTTTTTTAATGTTTGATTTTTGTTTTTGACTGGTTTTGATTGTTTATGTTTTGTGTTTTTGTGCGTCCGTTTTTTTGGGGGGGGCTTTTGTTCCCACGGCTCATGCTGGGTGGCCCGTGGGAAGGAAGGGCACTGGCGGCAGGGGTGCCTTTCGTTCCCACGGGCCATGCTGGGTGGCCTGTGGGAAGGAAGGGCACTTGCGGCGGGGGTGCCTTTCGTTCCCACGGTCCATGCTGGGAGGCCTGTGGGAAGGAAGGGCACTGGTGGCGGGGGTGCCTTTCGTTCCCACAGGCCATGCTGGGTGGCCCGTGGGAAGGAAGGGCACTTGTGGCGGGGATGCCTTTTGTTCCCACGGGCCATGCTGGATGGCCCGTGGGAAGGAAGCGGAGTAGTGGCGAGTTTTTTTATTTTTCATTTTTAGCGCACTGGCTGCCTCAGCGTTCTGCGCGCTAATGGCGCGCAGGATGCTGGGGCTTGTAGTTTTGCCTGCGCGTGTTTGGGTACAGCAGCGGTTTTTTCCTTCGGCTTCCTTTTGATTGGCTGCGGCCGGTTTTCGAACGTTCCTTTTGCCTGCGCCGTGCAGCCTGATTGGCTTTGGTGCAGCGCGGCGCAAGGAAAGTTGGGGCTTGAAGTTCTTTTTTTTTGTTCGCGACTGGGGGGCCCCTGCCCCCGGGTCAAAAATTTCAATCCGACAGTTACCTGCGAACCCAGTTCGGGCAAGTGCAGGAAGGCTCGGGCGGGGCTCGTGGGGACCGGTGCAACATCCTTTGTTACATTCCAACGGTTAACGCACCATTTTATAGGTATAGATTTGGCTAGAGAGTCTTTTACTACTAAGATTCTCCTATCTGAAACTCCACTTATTGAGACAAGGGGACTGTTAAGCTTTTCTTAATGAATAATAATGATGAGATGCCAGGAGGCCAAACAGAGGTAACTAAGGGCCATGATTGCTATACTCTTATTGCCAAATTCATACTTGCTTGAAGAAAACTGGGGAGTCAAAAATAAACATTAAAGGGAATGTGTATTTCTTATTATTAACATTATTAACCTTATTATTAGTATTAGTATTAGTATCCTCCCCCCTTAAATTCCTACATTGACATTTCCTCTGGAATATATGTTTGCCCTCTTTCTTTCCTTGCAACTCTCAGAATGGCCCAGTCCTTGTCACCAGTGAAACAGACTGTGAAGAGATAATGAATGCACAAGGAAAGCATGCAATCAGGCCATGCAGCAGCTTGCCATCACCATCATCATCATCATCATCATCATCATCATCATCATCATCATCATCATCATCATCATCATCATCATCATCATCATCATCATCATCATCATCATCTCTAGATAATTGACATTGCAGTTCCAGGGGATGTCAGAGTTGAAGATAATTGGAAAAAGTAACAAAATATACAGACTTAGCAATAGAAATAATTTGATTTTGGAAGGAATGCACTTGAACAGTCCCTATAGTCATTTGGAATGATGCCAAGGAATTCTAGAAAATATTATAAACAAATGCAAAACTCTGAAATAGCACTACCAGAGCTGCAGAAGACTGCAATATTGGGAACAGCATACAGTAAAATCCCATATAACGATTTTAATTTGTTCTATGGGTCTGTTCGCTATGTGATTTTTTCATTGTATGATTTTCCCTATGGAAAAATCATAGAACAATTTTTTGCTAAGCAGATATTCCCATTGAATATTTGTTGTATGATTTTTTTCCATAGGAAAAATCGTTATGTGGGGTGCCTTTTTTTAAAAAAAACACAACCCCTATTCATTATGTGATTTTTTTCACTATATGGGGCTTTCATTATATGAGGTTTCACTGTACCTGTATATATTATACCAATACAGTAATACCTCATACAAAGTCTGCTTCATACAACATCACCTAATTCCTTGAAAAAGGTTGCCTCATACAAAGTCGTGCAACTTTGTATGAAGCATTGGGTTTTTCCCAGGTTGCATTGTGCCTGGGCAGTATAAAAGGCAGGACACATGCGTGCATTGCTCTTGTGGGTTTTGCATGAGGCAAAGAGTGTTTAGGAATGGTTTTGAACACGATTTTGGATTTTTTTGGATTTTTTTCGTCAGAATTTTTAGAAGCATTCCTGGGATTTTTGCAGCATTCTTCAGGATTGTTTGACATGTTTTTGTAATGTTTTTAGCCTTTAGACAATGATTTCTTAAAGTTCGGTCAGTTTCCTGTCTGTCTCCTTGACTTTGCCCTGAAGTATGTGCTGTTACAGTACAATGTATCTCTATCGCAATGACGTTGTATGAGGCATCACGGCAAGGATTTGGACGTTGTATGAGGCATCTCAGCTAGGATTTTGCATGCCTCATAAAAAGTCCAAATCCGTATAAAGTCCAAACTTGTGGAACCAAGTTTGGACGTTGTATGAGGTATCACTTGTACTGTATATATTATACCAATATCTCTTTAATACCTAGGGTTTTGGGGGTTAAAATTGTTTCCCTTTTAGGTATGTCAATGTTTTCATGATGTTTGTTTGTACGCTGTGTTTTGTATGTTCAAATAAATGATCATCATAGTCATCTTAGAACTGAAGAGATGGACGGGACCCTATGGATCATTACGTTCAGCCTCTGCCAAGAAGGAACGCGCGGCAGCAAGAATCGGCTGCCGCACGCTTTGCCACCCCCGCCCACAGGAGAGCCAGCACAGAGCCGGCAGAGGGGCAGGGGCTGGGCCCTCCTTTAAAAGGAGAGGCCCGGACCGCCTCGACGGCAGTTGAGTCAACTGGGCCTGGAAACGTTTGGTGTCCCGACCCAGCCGACCAAGCATCCATGTGGCCTACTGGGGCTTACCCGCAGCCACGTGGCTCCTTTTTTTGTGGCGTTTAGCTGCGACGTTGATTGTTTGGGGGAGAAGCCAGCCGGCTGTAAAGCCTCACAGGTCTCCCGCTTGATTACCCGGGCTTCATTGCGCCGGGTAGAAGGGCAGCCAAAGCCTCCGGGGCACGCGGAGCTCAGCCACTGGGCGCAGCATCCCCCTGGGTGGTACTCCATGTGGGGGTCCCCACCCCAGGCCCGGGACCTCAACCCCCCACCGGGCCCGCCTCTGAGCCACAGGACTCGCATGAGGGCCATGGCTGCAGCCCACTGTGGGGCTGCTGCGGTGGCACAGGCACAGGCACAGTTTGGGCCAACTTTGCCTGTGGCCCGGCATGCAGCCCTCGAGGGCCAGGCTCACAATGCAGCATTGCTAGCCAGGATTGAGGCCCTGGAAGGGGCCGCAGACCTGGGGCCAGCATTGCCTGTGTCTGGGCTGAGCAGGGGGCCTTCAACCAGAGGCGTGCGCCGGACGGAGGCTGAGGGGCCTCGGTCTTCAGCCCTGCTGGACAGCATGGTCAAGCAGCTCGAGGCAGCCCTCGCTTCGGGCACTGAGCGGGTGGATGATCGGGAGGCAGATGGGTCTTTGACAGCTGGCGTGGCGGGCTCCGATTCAGTCAAGAGCCCCGACGCTCGACGGCAGCTGGAACGCCCGGGTGGGGGTGGCAGCCACGGGCACACCTCATGAGTATTCAAGTCAAGTTAACACACTTTTTAAAAATTTATTTATATTCAAATTTATATGCCGCCCAATCAGGTAAACCCGACTCTGGGCGGCTCACAAAAGTTAAAACACACATAAAACAATACAACCAATTAAAACCCAACATACCCACCCACCTACCCCATTCCTCTTAAAAACCCACATTAAAAAACTGCCTTCATTGACAATTAAAAGAAATGGGGGTTAACTTATAAGCCAACAGGCGGGGGCCACTCTTCCATCTGGGCCCCACACCTGCCCCACCAACCAGGTTTTTAGATTGTTTCTGAAAGGTAGCAGCTCCATCTGCTCCTGCAACTCTACAGGCAGTCGGTTCCATAAGGCCGGTGCGGACACAGAAAAGGCCCTCCTTCGTGTACCAGAGAGATGGGCCCCTCTGGCAGCTGGAACAATTAGGGAGCCCCTCTGATCTGCTCTGGTTGGACAGGCGGACACTCTTGGGACAATGCGGTCTCTAAGGTATCCTGGCCCACTACCATGAAGGGCTTTAAAGGTCAAAACCAGCACCTTGAAATGCACCCGGAGGCAAACTGGTAGCCAGTGCAGCTCCCAAAGTAATGGTGAGGCACGAGCATAATGCCCACGCCCCATCATCACCCGGGCTGCCGCATTCTGGACCAACTTGGTTGGTTGACAAGGGCAGCCCCATGTAGAGCATATTGCAATAATCTAGCCTGGAGGTGACCAGAGCATGTGTGACCCTGAGCAGGGAGTCCCGGTCCAGGAGCGAATGCAACTGATGGATGACGCGAAGCTGTGAGAAAGCCCTCCTGGCCACAGCCGCCACCTGACTTGCTAGTAGCAGCCCTGAATCCAGGAGGACCCATAAATTGCGTACCGGGTCTGTCTGGGGCAAAACAGCCCCATCCAAGACCAAAGTTGGCAGCTCCCTGGATAATGCGAGACCCCCTATCCAAAGCCACTCAGTCTTGGAGGGATTCAATTGTAGCCCGTTGTCCCCCATCCAGACCCCAACCACTTGCAGACATCCGGATAGGACATTGACTGCATCACTGGGGTCCCCATGGGCCGAGATATATAACTGGGTATCATCAGCATACTGATGGTACCTTACCCCATGGGAACGGATAACCTCACCCAATGGCTTCATGTATATGTTAAATAGGAGAGGAGAGAGCACCGAGCCCTGAGGCACCCCATACTGTAGGGGCCTAGCGCTGGACCTCTCACTCTCCAACCACACCGACTAGGTACGACCCTCCAGAAATGAGGAAAACCAGGACAGCACAATGCCCTGGATCCCCAAACCTTTGAGCCGTTCCAGAAGGATACCGTGGTCAATGGTATCGAAGGCCGCTGAGAGATCCAGAAGAGCCAGGACGGATGGATGACCCCCATCCCGCTCCCGCAAGAGGTCGTCAACCAGTGTGACCAATGCAGTCTCAGTACCATATCCAGGCCTGAAACCCGATTGATAGGGGTCCAGATAATCCGCTTCATCTAGGACCCCCTGCATCTGCCGCATCACCACCTTCTCCAGGAGCTTCCCTAAAAAAGGGAGGTTGGAGACCGGCCTATAATTAGCTGGAACCGCTGGGTCGAGATATTTTTTCTTCATGAGGGGGGCACACCAGAGCATGTTTTAAAGGTACAGGAAACACCCCTCCTGGAGTGAAGCATTTATTATAGCCCCGACCCAGCCTCCCGTCACCCCCTTGGAGGCTTTCACCAACCAAGTGGGACAGGGATCCAAAGGGCAGGAGGTGGTGCGAACAGCTGCAAGAAGCCTGTCCACTTCCTCAGGGACAACTGGATCAAACCGATCCCAGATAACACTGCCAGACTGAGCTCTGATCCCCTCCGGACCCTCCCCATCCATGCTGGGATTAAACCCCAAGTGAATCCGAGTGATTTTCTCCACCAGATAGTCTGCAAAAACCTCAGCCAAACCCTGCCAACTGGGCACCGGCTCCTCCCGGCCAAGGGGAGACCTGGTAACCCGGAACAGAGCGGCTGGGTGATTATCCAGAGAGGCAATGAGGGCGGTGAAGTATTGTTGCTTCACCACCCCCCATCGCCACGAGGTAGGTCTTAATAGCAGCCCTAGCCAGTGTCCAGTCAGAATCACTTTGGGTCTTCACCCAGCGGCGCTCTCGGCATCTCTTTGCCCGTTTAAGCTCCCGCAGTTCTTCTGTGAACCACGGGGAAGATCTATCTTTGTGGGCTCAGAGAGGCCGTAGTGGTGCGATTTCATCCAAGGCAGCGGTAGTCATCCTGTACCACAGGTCAACGAGTGCCTCAGATGAATCGTGTAGCCGATCCAGAGGAAAATCCCCCAGTTCCCTTTGTAATTCGTCAGAATCCATCAGTCGCCAGGGGCAGGCCAATTTAATAGGCCCTGCGTCCCTGTGGTGAACCGCCGCCCCCAGGAAGTCCAGAGTCACCAGATAGTGATTTGACCATGGCACAGGTATAGTGTCTAATTTCTGTGGTCTCAGATCACTCTGCCAACGCTCCGACAAAAAAAACTAGGTCCGGTGTGTGACCACTGCCCCTGGCCATGAATTACCTGAGTCAGGCCCATGGCTGCCATGGAAGCTATGAACTCCTGAGCAACCTCTGAACCAGTCCCCAGCGAAGGCAAATTGAAGTCCCTCAGAACCATCAGCCTAGGAACTCCAACGCCAATGCGGAGATGGCCTCAAGGAGCTCAGGCAGGGAGTCTCTTACCCTGCAAGGAGGCAGGTACAGGAGTAAGACTCCCGGGCAATGGCCCTGGCCTCATCAGTTCTATATGGGTGGCCAAGTCCAACAGCCGCCTGCAGTGGGTTCGGGAATTGCGCAAGTACCTATTGCCTCTCAGG
The DNA here is from genome assembly GCA_035047305.1 of Bradypodion pumilum. NCBI lineage: Eukaryota > Metazoa > Chordata > Lepidosauria > Squamata > Chamaeleonidae > Bradypodion > Bradypodion pumilum. The sequence goes on from JAWDJD010000004.1 coordinate 137,937,361, forward strand.
ACACTCCATGGCGTGCGCCTTACCCTCCTATACCACCCGGTGTTCCACAGGCGGGACCCAATGTGCCATACCCGATATGGCCATATGGTTCGCCTGCAAACACAGCATACCATACTGTCCCGCTGTCGGCCATTCTGACTGTTGGTAGGTCCCTTCCATTAGGTGATCACTTGTTGCTGGCTACTAGAGACAAAATCTGGCAGAGGGAATATGTCGATATCTTTAGCCTCCTGAATAGGGAAGCCACCAAGGACGAAAAAGAGAGGGAAGATGAATGGGTCAAGGAGTTGGCCTGGCATCACAAACTTCCCAAGACCTGGGCCAATTGGTTACCGTCTTACTTGATTTATGTGGCAGTAACCATTAGGGCCCATCCAGATCTTGCAATCCCTTTGATACAATATCTGGACCTGATTGACAGGGCGTATGTGGATTTCCCAGGCCAATCTTGGTTGGTTTACGATGAGGAATTCCGTATGCATGCCGCTTTACACCCTGAGAGGCCATGGGACCAGTCTGACCAGTTATTGTGGCTGCTCCACATGACGCTCTCTCGCCCGGCTTCTGGCGATTGCTATCACTGCGGTCAGGTAGTGCAATGTCCTGGCACAATGCAGTCTTCCCGCCAACCGGCAGGGCAGGGCCTGCTGTGTTGGAGTTTCTCATCGCCGGGAGGCTGCACTCGAAAATCGTGCAAGTATTGGCATGAGTGCTCCATCTGCGGTGGACCTCATTCTGGATCTACCTGTACCCGGCCAGGTGGGTCATTGAGGAGCAGGGAGGATTTGGCTAGGGAGAAGATATTTAAGGAGGTCTGCGAGGGGCGGGTAGCTGGCCCCTTTGATGAGCCTCCCTATACAAACTTGAAGGTATCCCCCCTCGGCCTGATGCCAAAGAAGGCCTCAGGCGAGTTCTGCCTGATACACCATTTGTCGTATCCGGCGGGCTCATCGGTCAATGATGCGATACCGGATAAACTCTATTCTGTCCGATACACATCCTTCAACCAGGCAGTGCAGATGGTACGTTCATGCAGTCCTGGAGCGTTAATTGCCAAATGCGATATTAAATCAGCGTTTCGGCTGCTCCCGGTGCACCCAGATGATTTTGAGCTGTTGGGTTTTAGATTTGGAGGTTAATACTTTGTAGATAAGGCTATGCCCTTTGGCTGCTTGATATCATGTTTGGCCTTTGAACGCTTCAGTTCCTTTTTGCATTGGGCATTTGTTCGCAGGTCTGGCTTTAACATGGTGGCCCATTACCTGGATGATTTTTTGTTTGGGGGAGCTGGCCAGTCTGGGATTTGTGAACAAATGCTATCCAATTTTAAGGATCTTATGGCTGAGCTAGGAGTACCTTTAGCCCCAGAGAAGACAGAGGGCCCAGCCACAGCCCTGACTTTCCTGGGCATCGAAATTGACACGGTTGAACAAACTTCCAAACTTCCCATTGATAAGGTCACCCACATAGCGGAGGCGATTTTGGCCATGTTAACTAGGCGCAAAGTGTCCCTGCATGACCTGCAGGTGCTTCATGGATACCTCAACTTCGCATGCAGGGTGGTAGCACCCAGCAGGGCCTTTGCAGGTGCCTGTGCAATGCCATGATTGGCTTATCCAGGAAGCACCATAGGGTATGGATCACGGGCGGATTGCGGGCCAACCTTCAGGTGTGGCTCGCATTTTTGGCCGATTTTAATGGGGTTTCCTTCTGGTGCCGAAAGCTCACTGTTGTCCCTGGATTTCAGGTTCATTCTGATGCCTCGGGGGCCATGGGTTATGGCATCTACTTTGATGGGCATTGGTGCTGGGGCCGCTGGCCTGAGGCTTGGCAAGATACTGAGATTCTACGGGACTTGACTTTCTTGGAGTTCTTTCCCATTCTCGGGGATCTCATCCTATGGGGGCATATGTGGAGGGATTCTGTAGTCCACTTTTGGTATGACAACGCAGCCGTCGTGCACATTGTGAATGTGCAGAATTCCCGCTCGCACATGGTAATGTCACTCGTGTGCCACTTTGTGTTGCGCTCGTATGCAATAACATTCTCTTCAGGGCCAGGCATATCCTGGGTATTGACAATAGTATCGCTGATGCTTTGTCCCACCTACAGATACTCCGGTTTCAGACACTGGCACCAGGGGCCGACGAACTTTCCTCTCCGCTGCCCAGCGAGGTGTAGATGTTTGGTGCCGCGAAGTGTGCCGGGTGATAGGCATGTCCCTTGCCGGCCGTACACGCAGGGCTTACCTTGGTGCTTATCAGTCCTTCCTGGCCTTTCTCCTGACCGTGTCACTTCCTGACCAGTGGCCTGTGCCAGTGGATCATCTCTTACAATATATGGTTCATCTACACAATAGTGGGTTGGCGCCTCGTACTATAGCCGGGCACCTGTCTACCTTGGCATTCGTGGCCAAGGCGGGGGGGCTACAAGGACAACACGAGTGATTTCAGGGTGCGTAGTGTACTCGAGGGTTGGACCAGGGAGCGCAGCTCTCATCCAGATACTCATCAGCCAGTTTCACCGGCCCTCCTTTCCAGTTTGGCACTGGCTTGGTCATCTCTTTGTCACGACCGGTATGAAGCACTCCTCTTCCATGCAGCCACCACTGTGGCCTTCTTTGGGGCATTGCGGGTCAGCGAGTTAGTTCCCCTTTCCTGGAATGACAGGTCCCGCAGGTGTCTTGAATTGGCTGACATCACCCTGACACAAAGCTCTGTGCAGTTGCACATTCGTTGTTCGAAGTCAGACCAGCAGGGCAGGGGTTGCGTTGTGTCCCTCCTTAGCTGCAGTTTCCCTGCAATTTGCCCAGTTGCCACCTTAACGGCATTCATGGCTATCCGGGGCATGGCCCATGGCCCTCTCTTTTGCCACCAGGATGGGCGGCCACTTACAAAGTACCAATTCTGGAAGGTGACAGGGGCGGCCCTTGCGGACCTCGGTCTCCCCGGGGCCAGGTATGGCACGCACTCTTTCTGGATTGGCGCCACATCAACTGCTGCCCTTTTTGGATATTCGGATGATGATATTCAGCGGATGGGTCAGTGGGGTTCTGCCCATTTTAGACTGTATGTTTGCCCCATGTTGCATTGAACACTCCGCTGGCGCTATTTTTCTCTTTCTTTTCTTTCAGCTCCAGTACCGTTTCATACTGTGGTGCGTGTTTGGCTTGTGGGCTACAGCTATGTGTTTTGGGCGGCCCAACACGTGGCGGTGTCCCACTGGGGTACTCATCTTGGGCTGCAGGACGTGGTGCACCTTGGATGGCATGGCATTCATGGGATGTGTTGGCGCCAGTTCCTACCTTTTCTATTTTCCATAGGGGACGTTTCCCCTCCTGATGTTATATTGGTGCATTTGGGCGGAAATGATTTGGGCCAGATTACTGGTTTGGGCCTAATCATTCACGCTACAGAAGGGGGGAACCAAACGTTGACAATGGCGCAGAAACAGAGAAACCGTTTGGTGAGCACAAGTAAAAGTTTCTTTAATCCAGAAGTAAATCAAAATAATCTCAGATCCAAATTCCTTCCAATATTGGAATTTTCAAAAGTTTTTCTTCAGGGATCTGTATATATAAACAACAAAGTATCAGAGCTATAACCATATACATACTATATACGACATCTACAATATTTACATTCATCTTGGATTTGTCACAATTGTGTTGTTCTTTTCCATTTTCCCCTTTATCGGAAAGAATAAGATCTATTAATAAAAAAACACTGGCACATCGTCCAGCACTTACCGGAGTGTTCGGAATTTCCCTTCATAGGGCTTAGAAAATCCAGGTCAATCAGGCAGATAGTCACCAGTTCGGATCATGAGTCTCATCTCCCAGCCGTCAGCCCCACTGTTTTAGGGCATTTTCGATGTGGCGATTGTGTGCAATGCCCATTATCATGGCACACCACTGAGGTTTCTATCTCTAGCAGTAATTTTTCTCTAAAATGAACACACTTTTCTAATTGCAAAAGCACCAACTGCGTATATTTATTGATCTGCAAATGTGGCTTAGGATATGTGGGGGTGACCACCAGGCTTATGAAAATTAGGGCGGGAGAACACCGCTCCAAGATACGTGCAGTAAATACCTCTGCCCCTCTGGTGAGTCACTTCATTGAGGCAAAACACAGTGATAGGGATTTCAGATTTGTGGTGCTTGAATGTCATAAAAAGGATCCTTACTCTCATAAAAACATGAGTCAAATTATTAGACAAAGAGAATGCTATTTTATTTATCGCATTAACACTCTCCACCCACATGGCTTGAACATGGAAATTGATTACATGTGTTTTCTGTGAATAATCTGACCGCAATTCACCTGTTTGAGTTCTAATAGCCTTTATATATGAATCTTGGTTAGTTATTCTCTAACATCCAACAACACTAAAGAATTCACTGATAGAGGTCTGGGACGCATGTTAAAAACTATTATCAATATCATTAAAATCTTACATCGAATCATTCAGGACTATACAGGTAATTTACAAATGTTCATTTATTGTATTGTATTATTGTAAATTGTAACAGGATTTGGATCTTGTAAGGCACCGATGGCCACGGGTGCGATTGGTGTGGTCCTGCATTATCGCACGATCTTTTTCCAGGGGGGGGCGGTGACCCGCGCTGCATTGACCGGTCCCGGCGGTCTGTCAATTGGGCCGCAGCTTGATTTTTTGGTGAACACGGCTTGGGCAACGTGGTAGAACACCCTGCAATACAGGTACAGGATCCCAGTTTATATCGCAGGGATGGAGTCCTTCTCTCTGTGAGAGGGATGGACAGGTTTTTGGCATCCTTGCAGGCAGGCCTGGTGACCGAGTTGGCGGTCAGGGGGGGGCAGTGAGTCGTGGTAGACTCCACCCCATGTGGCGGCTAGCACTGGTAAGGAGGTACTGGATGACCCCTACGAGTCCAGCAGGTACGCACTTGGTTGGCCACATGAAGGATAAGATAGAGGGAAACTCGGGGTGGCCAATCAAGTGCCGAGCAGGAACAAGGTGATGCAATGCTATACACAGCTTGCAAAACCTTACAGTTCACCGGACATGCATCAGAAGCAGAGGTTAACCATTTGCGCTTCTGTTTGGGGTCAATCATAATTTGTTGACTAAATAAACAAATTAGATACATTGTATCTGATTAATATTCAAAGGAACCATTAATCCTTACCAGTGCTATTTCGGCTTGCTTGCATTATTAAGTTATGATTCAATAAAGTGGCCCAGTTTAAAATCCAGCACACTTGTCCGTCTCTTTATTGGGGATTGGGTACGGCAAGGTACAGAGGAGCCCCCTCAGATCTACACCCATTGCATCGACAATGCCATCTGTCCACCTTCTCCTTTTTCCTTCTATCTTTCCCAGCATCAAGGCCTTCTCCAGTGAGTCTTCTCATTTGGAGGCCAAAATACTTGACCTTCATCTTCAGTATTTGTCCCTCCAACTTTCACAGCCATACATTATTACTGGAAATACCATTGCTTTGACTATACAGACTTTTGTAGACAGGATTATGTTGCTACTCTTTATTATGTTACCTAGGCTTTCCATTGCTTGCCTCCCAAGAAGTAAGCATCTCTTTATTTCATGGCTGCAATCACCATCTGCAGTGATCTTGGATCCCAGGAAAATAAAGTCTGTTACACCTTCTATTTCTTCCCCTTCTATTTGCCAGGGTGTGTTGGGGCCAGTTGCCATGATCTTGGTTTTTTTTGATGTTGAGTTTTCAGACCAGTTTTTTCACTCTCCTCTTTCACTCTCATCAAGAGGCTCTTTAGGTCTTCTTCACTTTCTGCCATTATGGTAGTATCATCTGCATATCTCAGGTTGTTGCTGTTTCTCCAAGCAATCTTAATTCCATCTTGTGCTTCGTCCAGCCCTGCATTACACATGATATATTCTGCATACAAGTTAAATAAACAGGGTGACAATATGCGGCCTTGTCATACTCCTTTTCCTATTGTAAACCAATCAATATTTCCATATCCTGTCCTAACTGGTGCTTCTTGGCTCACATACAGATTTCTCAGAAGACAGATGAGGTGGTCTGGTGTTCCCATCTCTTTAAGTATTTGCCACAGTTTATTGTGGCCAACACAGTCAAATGCTTTGTTGTAGTCAATGAAACAGAAGTAGACTTTTTTTCTGGTACTGCCCTGCTCTTTCCATGATCCTGTGAGTGTTTGCAATTTGGTCTCTAGTTCCCCTGCCTTTACTTCTGGAAGTTCTCATTCCTACTGCTGAAGCCTAGCTTGTAAGATCTTGAGTATGACTTTGCTAGCATGTAAAATGAGCATACTTGTTCGATAAATTTTGAGCATTCTTTAGCATTGCCCTTCCTTGGAATTGGAACGTACACTGACCTTTTCCAATCCTGTGGCCACTGCTGCATTTTCCACATCTGTTGGCATATTGAGTGCAGCATTTTAATAACATCTTCCTTTACGGCCTTGAGTAATTCAACTGAAATACCATCATCTCCACTAGCTTTCTTGCTAGTAATGCTATCTAGGGCCTTCTTGACTTCACATTCCAGAAGCTTTAACTAGTGACAAATTCATCTGCTCCAACATTAAGATGTATGGGCAAATAGGAGGGCAAATAGGAGTCCCATAATAAGAACTATACAGGTTTCCAATTTCAGGTCCAAAGTGGCTGATACCTACCCTGCTGACACCCTTGACCCTGCCCTTTTTCTGTCAAGCCACATCCCCTTGAACACAGGGGAACACAGGAGAACCCCTTGAACACAGCCCCATGGTGTTTGGCCATATTTCTTACATATCTACCTGCCTGCATTCCTGCTTTCATCTGTGAACTCTGGAAAGCCCTGTGTGGCATCAAATGTTGTGAGAACCCACCGCCCTCTAGATTTAGCTCAGTTGCTGTGACCCTTTGGAATGCAGTAAGTTCACCATTAGTAATATGGATGATCTTTACCATTGACTTGCTCTGTGAATTTTGATTTTGCTCACTACGTGTTTCTGTTAAGTTTTATTGCGTGTGTGCATGTTTAGCAGAGTAGTGTGTAAGCATAATGCAAGTGGAAGTGGTGTGCCTTGGACTGCCCACACACAAAAGAAGAGCAGCAGCATAGTTCAACAGAAAACAAATAGCATTTACTTTTCTGGTGCTAATTATCTTTCAGTGTAAAACGTAAATATAGATAGTGTCTCTCACAAATTGTATTTACACAAAGTTAAAGTCTCACTGCCTTGGCAGGAATCTCTCAAGGTCCTTCTGAGTCTGATTAGAGGCTTGTGGATTTGCTTATAGTCTTTGGTAAATTCAGAACAGCAGTTTAATTCATTCACAGCAGTACAACAGGAACAAAAAACAAGACACATTCCAGTTTTAAGTTCTCAAGTTCAATGGCATAAGCAGTTCAGTTCTTTCAAGCACAAACATATACACACTCTGGCAAAAGTGATTAGTTAGTGCTTACTGAATGCTTCCAGGTTCCAGTGCAGGTTTAGTTGTAGAAGAGCTTCTGCCTGAGCTCCTCCTCAGCAACTTCGGCAAGAGTTGCAGAAACAGTCCTTCTGTATTCTCTCTTCTTGCTCTAGTAACTCCAGTGTGAGTTCCAGCATGAACTCCTGGATTACTCTCCAGTACTTCTCAATGACTCCTTCATTACTCCTCCAAATAAGTGCTCTGGAAGCACTTCATTTATAGAGCATAACACTGTAGCTACGCATATCCGTGATATCAGCTGTGCAATACAGATACAGGCTCTTAAAGCTATAGGTGCATACATTCATCCTATGAAATACCCAGTACCACTATTTCTATACCTGACAGTTTCATTGTAATGCTGAATTAATTTTACATTTATTAAATGAAAAATATGCTTTTCACATGTACCTGCTTTGTAACTAACCTTTAGTTTGCTTCAAGTCTTGTTGATTTATTATTATATTGAACTACTGGGGGGGGGGGATTTCCTGTAGAAAAACAGTGTAGAGATATATTAAAATAAATATTCACAGGCCAGCATCCAGCTGGCCATTTCCACTTCAGTAACTGGAATGGTTTAAATCCTGGTGGAAAATTGCCACTAATCAATGAGCTGCAGTTTGCATTCCTCAGGGAGTCTCAAGGACTCAGCACCTCATTAATTAGGTACAATTGGTCATTGTGACTTAAAGCCATCTCTGTTGTTGTACCCTATTTGAGCACATCAACTCAGAAATATTTTTTATCATGTTATGCTATTCTATTTCTCCAGAAATTGGCTAATCTAACTGCTTGCACAATCTTTCCCTTTTCATGCTAGTTCATGATTGTACTTTATTGTGTTTATTGATTTTTGTGGTTATATGGCCCTCTTTGGTTATATTTGATTTTTTTTGAAGATTTCTTCATCAATATCCAAATGAATTGTAGAAAATAGAACTTGTGAGGAGATTCCAAGGACCTTTAAATAATTCTCCCACTGATGTGCATGTAATTTAAGCCTATTTAAAATTTATTTAATTTTTCTGGTCAGAATCCAGCAGGAAGTTAGACATGATCGAATCCATTGTTTTCAAGTGGGCTTAAGCATGGTGTTATGATGTTGTGGTCTTCATGTTTTTACATCAGCAGGCCAGGCATATAAAGCGAGCAGCAATATTCAAAATGGAAATAAGAATGGAAATTCCCTATACAGCTAAAAGTTGGCATTGTTTTCTTGAAATCTCTTTCCTCCAATTGCTTTTTCTGAGAATGATGGGAGATTTTTAGTGCATGCCCTTTTATTGACTCCCTTCCATGAAACTTCTTTTCAATAAATAAGACAGACCTTCACAAACAGTTGCAGTTATATGTGCTGATGCATATTTTATAGATCTGTAAAGCGAGATAGGCGCAGAGGCATGCCCTCTTGTACTCTGGAAAATATTTCAGGTTAATGCTTCTGAAGCAGAAATTGATCTCTTTTTCTTGATATTAAAAATGAGATGCAAATTCAGACCAGTGACAAATATTTTTTTCCATAAACAGGATCTGCTTCTCCCAAAAATCTAAGACTTGAACAATGTCTCCTGACAATTAAACACACAAATTGCCATTTTAGCTGGAGCATGAGGAAGAAAAGGTTCAAAGGAACTGACTGAACAGAAAATTAGGCTCCGAAAGCAAATAAACAATGAGAAAACTAACAGACAAACAGAGTGAGGAAGGTTCCTTGTGCTTGCAAAGAGCTAAACAGAAGTTAGTGAGCCAAGCACAAATACAGCATGAGTTAAAATAATGCAAGGTCTTCATAAATATTCCAGCATATAGAAATGGCACTATCATTGAGATGAGGTTCTGGACTAACACTAGAGTCAACACATGAAAGACAGCATGAGCCCTACTATTAAGCAGGATGAAATGTTTTTGAAGTGGGGAAAGAAGAAGCAAGGAGCACGTATCTAATTATAATAATAATTTTGTGTCAGAAATTATTCTAAGTTGAAATGATTTTTGCTGGAGAAACTCCACTCAAGGGATGCCCAAATGAGGCTCCTTTCATGTCCCCACAGCTGGGACAGAGACTGGTGCTCAATCCGTCATGCAGTACCCAGGTCTCGAACTGCTGACTTGCCAGCCTTCCATCTAATAAGGTGAGGCTCTTAACCACTGAGCCATTGCAGTCCCTAGGTATCTGCTTGGTGCAGTGGAACTATCCAAAGTGTTTATGTATTAAAAGAAGCAGGGCCAGATAGTTCATAAATTATGGTACATCATGGTGCTGAGGCAGAAAGTCCAAGGTAGAACTGAAGAGCTCTTCTCTTAACCACTTTCTACAAGAGAAGACTGCTCACCTAGTTGGTTAGCTTATATGCCACATTTCCATAGGCCACAGTGGCGGGATGAACTCTGTGCTGGGGGGGAGGGAGTAAGTGTTCCCATTGGGCTGCTGAGCAGATGGGTGGGGCAAACTGTGCTTGGGTGATGGCACACATACCAACAGAGAGCGGTGGGCATACCATAGGTTTGCCACCACTGCCATAGGCTGCCTAAAATAGTCAGGATCTTCAAATATGTTTGCCAGTAACGTGTTCAATTTTTCACACATGTCACTGCAAAAGTTGAAAGGATTGCTAGAGAGAGAGAGAGAGGTCTAGTTGTATGAGTGGTTGTGTGACCCATCCACTTGAGGAGCCATACGACCAGGTGACGAAACCTATGCACATTACTGCAGGCCTATCCCTGTTTCCTGTTTTGTACACAGAAAATAAAATGGGTTATTGGCAGTTGAATTTCTAAAAGGTATAAGGAGAAGGCAGCCATTGTAAAAAACTACAAGTTCAATAATTCAAAAATACTGTTAATAATAACAAGATAAATTTTGTGTTAGAATTCAGCATGTAAGCTGTAAAATATATGCGCAGGAAGCAAAGCCAAATGCAGTAAAATGAGAATAACATTGACTGAAGAATATGTTATGATCAGGGCTGCCATCAGAAATTTCCGGGCCCAGTATGCACCCCCCACATTTGGCCATGCCCCTGTGGTTTCCTGCGCATGCGTGGTTTGTTTGTGCATATTTATTTATTTAAAATATTTATATCCCACTTCCCTCACTCAAGAGTGACCCAAAGTGGCTAAACAACATATTTTTTTAAAAAAAAGATTTTTTATTCGAATTAAATATTCTACAAGATAGATACAAACATAAACAGAGAACAAGAAGAAAAAAAGAACAAAAAAAGGAAACATAATCAAACATTAAAAAAATAAACATAACAAACTCTAACTTCATAAAAAAATACAGAAATAATGGTAGAGATGCATACACCACCTTTAAATTATTCATACAATTAGATAATCTGAAATCATCTGTAATCAATTTAACATTTTAAAGTGTGTGAATATTTTTGACACTTCTACTTTATTACTACTATCTTATCCAGCTACAACTAACCGTCCCAAGCTCTACCAGTATTATTTTGCTTATTACCATTTTATATAGACACATAATACCTTTGTGCTATTTGCATTTGTCCATGAGGCTGAAAACACCAATATTTATACATTTAATTTCCAAAAAACTAATTGATCAGTTCATGGCGCACATCCATTCCTTTTCTCAATTGCATATGTTATAAAGTCCTTCCAAATTGCAAAAAATATTCTCTTTAATTAATCCTTTTTTAACATTCATTTCCCAAGTTAATTTGTCATTTAGGGCCATTGTCCAAATCTCTTTATACCATTCATTGATTTCAGGAGCATTTTCATCTTTCCATTTTTGAGCAATACACTGCCTAGCAGTTGATATCATGATTGAAACAAGATCTTTCCTATGCACATCAATATTTAAATCTTCAATATCAGTTAACAATGCCATACAAGCTCCTAAATTAAAATTACCATTAATTACACACTTGATTTCATTTTCTACTGCTATCCAAAAATTTTTTTATCACAATGTAGTTCCACCACATATGTGTGTAGGTACCCAGCTCTTTTTTTACATCTCCAACACTTTAATGAATTTGATTTATCTATTTGATGAAGGTGAATAGGGGTTAAGTACCATTTCCATAGTATTTTAAAATTATGTTCCTTAACCCTCACAGATAATGACTTCATAATTCTTTTACTCCATAATCTTTTCAAATTATCTTTATTTATTTCCATTTTTAGATCCTGTTCCCAAATTGTGCGTAGTACTTCTTGTGATTTATCATCTGAATTTAGCAGTTTATACAGTTTACCTACTAATCCCTTGAAATTTATTGCTCCAGATCTTAAATTACTCAATAAATCCTCAAATTTTGCAATTTTTCTGTTCAGATCATCATCTGCTATATACCTATTATTCCAATTATCTACAGAAATAATTTGGAGCCAATTTAGTTTTAATTGCTTATATAAGTCTAATTTTTTCTTTCTATCCTTGCAAACCCTGATGCAGTCCTTCAGTTTTGACACACCATTATTATTAATAACTTCTTCTAAACCTCTACTAATTCTTATTGGGAAATGTTTAAAGTCCTTTAGTTCTATAATAGCCAAATGCTAGGGCCTAACTTCCCTTTCACATCATGCCATGTTTTCATTGTTGCCTTTAACAACTTATTTTCAGAGCTGATAACTATTCTATTTTTATCTTTAAAAAGCTGCTTACCTATTTCTTTTAATTCATCCACTTCTAAACCTTCCCATAGTACTTCTTTTTTTGCTATCAATTTACACATATTTCTTACCTGAAATGCTTTATAATAATTTTGGATGTTAGGGAGTCCCAATCCACCCTCCTTCTGATTCAGATACCATAAACCTTTTGTAATTCTAGACTTCTTACTTCCATTACAATAATTATTAATCAAATTTTGAAATATCTTCATATCCTTTACTTTCAATTGAATCGGTAGGTTATCAAAAAAAATTAATTTTATGTAGTAATTTCATTTTTAGCCAAGACTACTCTTCCAAACCACGACAAGTTTATTTTATTATATTTTTGTATCAATACTTTAAATTCTTTAACCAATTTATCATAGTTTAATTTTTTAAAATTTTCAAATTTACCCAAAATATTTATTCCTAAGTATCTAACATGCTCTTTTATTTGAATTTTATACTTATTTAATCTTTATTGCATCTTCATTACTAATATTTAGCATAATCGCTTCCGATTTTTCCCAATTTATTTCTAACCCAGTAACTTCCTGAAAATCCTTCAAATGGGTTTTAATTTTTGGTACTGCTAATATTAGGTTTTTTACTATTATTAAAGTATCATCAGCGTACAAGTTGATTTTAACTCCTTCCACTCCAACTAAATCCAAATCATCCCTTATCGCATTTGCCAATGTTTCCATTGCCATTACGAATAATATCACAGATAGAGGATCTCCTTGACAAGTACCGGCTTCCAATTTGATTTCTGGGGTATATTTATCATTAATCCTAACCCTTGCCAAGCTTTGATAGTATAAATTATCTATAACCATTTTAAACTTTACTCCAAATCCATAATGTTCAATCATTTTCTTAATTGATACCCATTGCAAGGAGTCAAAAGCTTTATATATGTCCAGTGCCAATAAACCTACCTTTTCTTTTTTTGCTTCTGAATTGTTCATCACATCAATAACTCTCCTTGTCAAATCTGATAAATGTTGACCTTTGATAAATCCTGCTTGATCACTATTGATATATTCGCCGATAAATTTATTTACTCTGTTAGTTAAAATGGATGTAACATTTTTGGCATCCTGGTTAATTAATGATATCGGCCGATATGAATCTATCATTTCTAAAAAAAAAATCTTGGTTTGGGAATTAGAATAACGTTTATCTTATTCCATGAATTTGGAATTACTCCCACATCAAGTATATTATTAAAAAGTCTGCAAATTTTATATGTTATCATATCTTTAAATTGTTTATAGAATTCAATGCTTAACCCATCCTCACCCGAAGCTTTACCAATTTTCAATTTATCAATTATATCATTAATTTCCTTAACCGTGATTTTACTTTCCATACATTCCATGTGTTCCCGATTTATTGTCTTTTTAGCCGTTTTCTTAGGTAATTATCTAATTTTGTTCTATCTATTTTCTTTTATGAGTATAATTTTTGAAATAATTCTTTTACAATTTCAATTTTTTGGTTCAGATTTATTATACCTTATTCCATCTTTACCTATCAATACTCCTATCTTCCTTTTATCCTTTTTTCTTTCGGCAGCTTTTGCTAACAGTTTTGAGTTCTTATTACCAAATTCAAAGTATTCCCTTTTTAGATAAATTAGATTTCTTTTTATCCGCTCAATTTCTTTGCCTTCTACTTCTGCTCTCAATTTTTGCAATTTTTCAAAAATAATCTTATCCTTTGTTCTAGCATGCTCGGCCTGTAAATAATTTATTTCATCTTCTAATTTCTTTTGGTGTTCTTTTTGTAATTTATTCTTGATTGCTGAAAGTCTAATACATTCACCCCTAAATATTGCTTTCATCGTATCCCATAGTATACCATCAGGAACATCAGTTGTGTCATTTAACTCCCATAGTTGCTCCCAATTCTTAATTGTCTCTTTTTTATCTTTTTGGCTGTTAAATAATTTTGTGTCAAATTTCCAATTTCCGTAGTCTTTTTTCTTAATACTCCCTATATTGATACCTAGTATTATTTTGGCATGGTCCAATTCCTTAATCACATCAATTTCTATATTTTCCAAGGCATTACATAAGTTCTCAGTTATGAATATATAATCCATTCTGGAGTAAGTGTCATGGACACCGGAGTAAAATGTATATTTTCTTTCTTGTCCTCTTAATGCTCTCCAGACATCACATAAGCTTAAACTTTTCATCCATTTGTCTAAAATTCCTTGGTAATTACCTTTGCATCTAGTAATATTAATAGTGTCAAACATAAATTAAAACAGCAGTAAAAACAACTTAACAACCCACATTAAAACCCATTTAAAACCAACTAAATACCCTCCCCTCCCAGTCTTGTTAAAAAAGAATCAGGACAAAACCCAAGATGGGCTAAATGAGCCAGCAGGACTGGGATGTTGATGCATCCATACCCCATACCCGCTGGCATAGCCATGTTTTCAGTTGTTTTCTGAAGGGGATAGGATAGGAACACGTATCTCTACTTCAATTCTTTTCACCCAAGGTTCCTCAAGGAAAACATCACATACAGAGTTTTAGCTAGAGCTAAGAGAAACAGCACTTGACACAAAGATTTTAAGAAATCTGCCACAACCATCAAAGGAAATGTATTAGACAGGGGTTATCCAGAAAAGATCATTAATCAGGCGTTCAATAGAGTAACAAATTTGGAGAAGTGTAAGTTAATTGAGAAAGACTGCACACAAAAGATTGGGCAAATTCAATGGTCAATAGAGTTCTCTCCTTTAGCATTCAACATTAGGAGGATTATACAGAAATATTGGCATATTTTGGATGTCCCAGGCAGTGAGGTGAGACCTGAGTTAGGTTTTAGAAATACCCGCAGTATTAGCAACATAGTTTCAAAGACGGACTTGTCAATTGAGAGACCCATTAGAAGTATTGGTTACAGACATTTCAGATGCCACGGGTATAGCACATGCCATTTGGTTTGGGAAACAAAAACTGTCGTATTACCAAGTTTTAAGAAACCATTTGTTCTTCAACATTTGAGTAATTGCAATACTTCGGCATGTGTCTACTTATGTGTATGTCCATGCAAATTAGGTTATATCGGGAAAACTGAATGAAAAATAAAAGTGCGCATAAACGAACATAAATCCAGGATAAAGAATAGTGTTCTACAGTCACCCCTAGCTGAACATTTTTTTGGAAAAGGGCCACAAGGCTGAGGATTTGAGATTTGTAGTTTTGGAATTAGTGAAAACTAAAGGAAGATTACTTTATTCATTGTTTTAATATGTTGCATCCCAATGGTTTGAATGTAGAGCAAGACTTGTCATGTTTCCTTTAAATAATGATTATATAATGTTACATCCTGATGTCAGTATTTTTGTAAGTTTGTCAGGTGCATGGACTAATGTAATTATAGAGAACTTAAAGGTTAGTGAGGGTGAGTAGAGGATTTAACGTCCTGGACCAGAAAGAAAAACACATGAGAGGCTAAAACACGGTGGGGAAATGAGAACTGCATAGGTAAGTTAAAGATTGACCAATGTATATTGTATTGTGTATTGTGTAAGATGGGAAAATGTACAGGAAGTGTTGATATGGATATTCATAATTGTTATTGTATCTTCTATAGAACATTTTCCTTTTCCTGATGATAGTGTATGAAAAGAGATTTATCAAAATCTCTTCGGAAAGGAAATTTATACTTTTTTGGAATTATACTTTATTGGAATTACTTACTTGAAACAAACCTCTTGTGATAGTACATGAACTTTATTGGAATTATTGGAATCATTATTTACTTGAAATATTGAAGAATTTATACATATATTTTTACTGAAGAAAAGTACCATTTGTTTTTTGGACATTTTTTAATTGAAAAAGTGATTAAAGAAACTTAAGCCAGTAAAGAATTTTTTTGTGAATCAAACAATTTTCAGTGGCTTATTTGAGTATAATAAGTTTTTCCCCCTGCTATAGTGAAGGATTTATTTTGCAACTATTATTATACCATTCTTCCCTTATTGAGCAAACGTTTTCTGAAGGAGAGCAGCTCCGTCTGGTGGCATAGTTCGAGTGGCAAGAGATTCCAAAGGGCCGGGGGCTGACACGGAGAAGGCCCTCCTCCTGGTCCCTGCAAGGTGGGCTTCTTTTGCTGAAGGAACCATAACCGAGCCCCTCCTGTCTGCATTCACACATCAGTGGTTTCCCGGCCCTGCCACACCCCTGTGGTTTCCTGTGCATGTGTGGTTTGTTTGTGCATGCGCACGTCAGTGGTTTCCTGGCACTGTCGGGCCCCAGTCATCTCCAGGCCCGGAATGGGAGTCCTGATGGTCTCCCCTGATGGCGGCCCTGGTTATGATATCAAGGATAAAAACAGTAATGATTGTGACTTAAAGCCATCTCTGTTGCTGTACCCAATTTGAGCACATCAACTCAGAAATAAGTTTTTGTATCATGTTATGCTATCCTATTTCTGCAGAAATTGACTATTCACAATCTGGCTAAATCTCACATTAATTACATGAATCTTCACTGCTACTTTCTATTTGCTATTACCCCACTATTAGCATTTTACTTGCTATGGGACCTGCCTGCTCTGTCTCACACCTGGTTTAATTTGCTCCCTGAAGCCCCAGACCCTGGTGGATGGGTCTGATCTAGCAGCTCGATGTCCTCTCTCACTAGTCTACCTTGTCAGCACCAAAAAGAACTCGTGATTTTTCTCCAGTTTCACAGTAGGCATTGTAATAATAAATAAGGAACATGGTTGGAAGAGAATGTGAATTTGTAAGAAGTTATCTCAGTTCTCATTATTATTTTAAATCTATCTGGAACCGCAAAATGATTAGCCAAAACACAAAAGGAGGAGAGAGGAAAAACACAATTGTCAGCTGCAGTATGCCCGCGTGCCGAGATTGGCCATCACTCTTCCCAAGGTGTTCGCTCACTAACGCACATGGCTTGAGAACCAACATGGGCGCTGATGGAAGAGAAATTGGGTGCGGGCTTAGATTAATTGGCATGAATCATAATGAGCCTTGGCTGAGTAATTGCGGAGGAAATAGGACAAAAGGTAAAAAGTTGCTGACTCTAAGGTTGAACTCACTCTTCCCCTTCTGACCCAAGATAAGGTTGAGTAAGTGCACTGAGTCAGCGGCTAAGGAAGTTAGTCCCGAGGACAGTTTACATGGTCTCCCGAGATAGGGTGAGAACAATGGGGTTTCGCCAACCCAGATCTTAGATAACTGCAGGTTGTCCATTAATCACAAGACAATGTCCGGAAACAGGTGTTTTCTTGACGCACCAGAAATGCCACGTATTAGCATGGAACTATCGAGGCAGGACAATAAATATGTCATCCGACTTAGGTCGGGGCTGGACTTTCACCACATATTCGTCTCACTCCGAACCTCAGCAGGCCATTCCCGGACTGGGCGGCCCGCTTCGTTGCCCCAGCAACACCGTTGCAACAGTCAGCATTGTCTTTTTAGGACCAATGTAACATAATTGAATTGATGTGTCTAGCCAGTCCATTTACCTTTCTGATGGGCTATGCAGTATTGAAAAGAAGAGGGGAAACAACAACCAATCCATTCCAAAGGCTAATGTTCAATCTTATTAGTTCCACAGTTCTGAGAACATCACTGAGATAAATTAATGGATAATAAGATTTTCTTACCAGGGATTTAACTAAAGCTAGGATCCAAGGATGTATTATTGTTCTCTGAGGCTAAAACAAGCCCTCCCCCACCTTTTTGGGTTTGCTTCATATGCTAAAAAGCACATCTTTGGGCAATATCCTTTGATGTTAAAATTAAAAAGAAAAGGCACTTCAGTCAGAGGGAAGGCTTGTATTTCTTCAGCATCATCAAAATGCTCCAGGCAAACTCTGGAAGAGAAACTATTGATCTTGAGGGAATCAGGTCCTAATGACCTGTAAGCCCAGTGTCCAATGGGGCCTCATTAAAAAGTGTTCTTCCTATTCTATCAATGTGACTCTGCGTTGGCAGCAGATCACAGAAAGAAGGCTTTCTCTAGTAAGTATGGAAGAAGCAGGTTTTAGTCAGTCG
This sequence comes from Bradypodion pumilum, assembly GCA_035047305.1. Lineage (NCBI taxonomy): Eukaryota > Metazoa > Chordata > Lepidosauria > Squamata > Chamaeleonidae > Bradypodion > Bradypodion pumilum. The sequence goes on from JAWDJD010000004.1 coordinate 137,955,519, forward strand.
GTGAGTTGGCATTCAGTAAATAGCCTGATGGTAATTAAAAATTCTTAATTGTCAATTCTTTGTTTGCTCTCAGGAGTTGTTGATTCTTTTTAAGGAAGACTGAAGAGCCTTCTGTAGCATGAAATAATTCTCCACAACATAGCATAGTTAAAGTTTACAAACAACTGTGAAATACAGGGAAGGAGGAAATCATTACTCAAGACCAGATGGTGCTGATAAGTTATTTTGCACATTTTTGCTGGTGCTAGAATACTTCTGGATAGCCAACTGATTTAGATATGTTATCTGGCTGTGGAGCCATAGGTTGGGAGTTTGATTCCCCACTGTGCCTCCCAGGAAAAGAACTAAACTGTGTAGTCATTGGCAAGCTGCAAACATGGAGAGTGCCCCCAGAAAAAGGAAACGATAAATCACTTCTATGTATTTTCTACCTAGAAAACAACACAAATCAGAATTGACTTGGTAGCATGCAATTATTATTAGAATATTTCATTAGTTTGCAAATAACCAAAATGCTGCTTTGCCGTGTTCAAACACATTCCAGCCCAGTTACCAAATGTCTTGTTTCAAGAATTATTTAGCATATTGCTTTTGTAGATTGTAGTCCATATTATCAGAAATAACATTTGCACAGTTTTGTATTTCTGATAAAGTCCCCTTTAGCTGTGCAGTAGAAGTGCAAAAACCCACGGAAAAGAATAGCTACAAGTCTTCCAGAGTCCACCCTTATCTCATTAACCAGCATTCAGTAAATACTGTACATTTGTAAAGCATGCTGCTTTCTTTACTGCATGTAGTTGTTCAGTTGCATAGTTAAGTCTGACACTTTGTGACCCCATGGACCACCGCACGCCAGGGTCCTCTGTTATTCACCATCCTCTGGAGTCTGCCCAGGTCCACGCTCACCACATCAATGATGTTGTCTAACCATCTCCTCCTCTGCCACCCCCTTCACCTTTTACCTTTGATCTTTCCTAACATCAGGGCCATCTCCAGTGACTCCTCTCTTCTCATTTGGTAACCAAAGTATTTGAGCTTCAGCTTCAGTATCTGCCCTTCCAAAGAGCAGTCAAGGTTGATTTTCTTCAGGATTGACTGATTTGATCTCCTTGCAGTCCAGGGGACTGTCAAAAACCTGCTCCAGCACCACCATTCAAAGACATCTATTATTCTGTGTTCAGCCTTTTTTATGGTCCAGCTCTCACAGCCATACATTGCTACTGGGAAGACCATCACTTTAACTATGTGGACTTGTGCTGCCAAGGTTTGCCATAGCCTCCCTCCCTCCCAAGGAGTAAGCGACTTTCTATTTCATGGCTGCAGTCACCATCTGCAGTGATCTTAGATCCCAAGGAAATGAAGTCTGTCACTGCTTTCATTTCTTTCCCTTATATTTGCCAGGGAGTGATGGAGCCAGATGCCATGAGAGTGAAAGCCAACCTTTGCACTCTCCTCTTCACTTTCTGCCATTAGGGTGGCATCATCTACATATCTGAGGTTGTTAATATTTTCCCCAGCAATCTTAATTCCAGTTTGTATTCATCCAGCCCTGCATTATGCATGATGTACCCTGTATATATGTAAAACTAGCAGGGGGTACCCGCTTTGCTGGGTAGTGGATACTTACTTGCACTCTGGGTGGTGGCCGCCTGTGGCAGCCTTGCCTCAAACAGTGGTGCTGTGGCAGGCACTGTGGCTGCCTGTGGCAGCCTTGCCGCTGAGGCTCTCCACACCTGTGGTGGCCTCGGCTCAGGCGCTGGTGTGTATTGCCGACTGGAGCACCCTGTTTGGAGTGCTCCGTTCAGCAGGTATCCTCTGTATTATCCTCCACTGGCTGCCCGGCATTTCAGCCGGAGGACAGAGGGTGGCTCTTCTTTGGCAGGCATGGGCCGAATGGAGCGCTCCAGTTGGCCCATGCCTGCCGGAGAAAGAGAGGTGGCCCAGCCTTCTTCAGGGAGGTGGTAATATGCATGCACCAGAAGCCACTCATGCTCAGAAGCCTGCCCTGCTTTCTCTTCCAGAGTTTGCCTGGGCAGGCTATGGCGCATGCGCAGATTCAGGTGCATGCGTATTACCACCTCCCTGGCCATTGCATGCTGTCGGGAGGCACTTTGCCGCCGGTTTTTTGGGTGAAAGACCCCAAAATGGTCTGCCAGTCCCCCGCACCAGACACACCTGGGGTTCGTGGTAGGCGGGGCTGGCGTTGTCAGGGCTGGCCGTGTAGAGAGACAATATATAGCTAAAAGGTCCTATTAACATGTACAAAAAATTCACAAGTTGAAAGCTAAATGTCCCATGAGTCAGGTATACAACAAATAATAGAAGAAACAATATCTCTCAGAAGAGGAGGTCAGGAGCCAAAATAAAGGTATATAGGATATATGCTCAAAATATGCAGAAAAATAATAATATTAATAAAAGTCAAGGACCGTAGGTGAATATTGGGGTCCTCAGATGAGGGAAGGTAGATAGTAGCTGAGGTCCTCGAAATATAACTTGTAGTTAAGTGTGTAGAAATGAGGATATTTCTGAAGCTATCTGGTTTATTAGCTTTTCAGACTTGCTATCTTTTATCAAGGAATCTACAACAATTAATAAAAAATAATTATAATATATGTACACAATACAGAAAATAATATAGCTTACAATAATGCTAACCAAACATAATCTGCACTGTACAGGATAATCTAGTAACTGAACTTCGTTTGGAAGCATATGGGGAGAAAATTACCTGAAGGAGGTCCTTCTCCGTGTCCGCACCAACTCTCTGGAACCTCCTGCCAACAGATCTAAGACTTCAAAGAGAATTGCTGCCCTTCAGAAAAGGATTTTGAAGACCTCAGCTATTATCTACAGTCCCTCATCTGAGGACCCCAATATTCACCTACGGTCCTTGACTGTTTTTAATATTATTATTTTTTCTGCATATTTTGACCATGTATCCTATGTTACCTTTATTTTTGCTCCTGACCTCCTCTTCTGAGAGATATTGTTTCTTCTATTATTTGTTGTATACCTGACTCATGGGACATTTAGCTTTCAACTTGTGAATTTTTTGTACATGTTAATAGGACCTTTTAGTCCTCTTTGCATTCATTGACTGTACTTTCATTACTTTTTGAGTAAAAGCTACGATTTTTTACAAATGGTTTTTTCTTGTTCCTCTTGTTGCTACACCGTTTGGCCCCCCCTACCTTTTCCAAGAGACAATATATAGCCTTGTCATACTCCTTTTCCTATTATAAGACAATCAGTTGTTCCATATCTGGTCCTAATTGTTGCTTCTTGGTGCATGCATGCTATCCACCAATAGAACAGACCAACAGCAACATACAGCTGACACCAACCAACAAAAGAGAGAGAAAACACAGAACAGGGAGAGGCAGAACTCTCTTTGAATTCAGAGATGGAAAGGAATGATTAATTAGAGTTGGATAAATACACAATCACCCCGTCCGAAAAAGTCCTTCCCATTCCCTTCACTAGAGGCATCATGCAAGGTTATTATAAAAATCTAACAATAACTACAATCCATGAAATCTTATGCTAAATAAAACTTAGTGACACAAGTTCTTATTGTATTCACTTCAAATTGCATGCAAAGAGACTTCAATCAATGAAGGCATGCATCTGTTAACACATCTGGGGGATATCTCTACAATAGTTACTGACTTTTCCCATTAAATAAATAACACAGAAGTAGCATAAAATAAGGAAGTTAAGGAAATGGACTTGACAGATCTAACCAGCCATGCCCTCGTTGAAGCACAATGTTCCTGTGAGTCCTTATTTTCCCTATATAAGAAATTCTACAGAACCAATATCAAAACAGGAACACACACTGTGCTAAAACTCTCATACAAGATTCTTCATTGAAACTAATTTTACTCCTGCTTTTTTACTATTTGTGTGTGCCAAAAACCTCCCACACACCTCAAAATCCTGTGCAAAATCAGGTATTCCCTTTGCACATGCCATATAACTGTTGAGCAAATGAAACAGATTTTTGCAGGAACACACAAAAATAATATCAATGGATCTTTCGAAGATACCTGTGCAAGGTAGGAACATATCCTATATAGGGCAGAGCTCTCTTTCTTTGTGGAAATACAGCAATTTATCTATTACGTCTACCACTGAAAGGCCACTGAATGACACTTTGGGAGAAACTTCTTGAAAGTATATCTAAAGAAAACCTATTTTGACGAAATCTCTAGAAATAATTTTTTCTAGCCGGCACCAGGCAGAAAGGTATCCTTCTTGGGATAGAATTCTTCTGCAGAGAAAACAGTAGACATTTTTTCCAGCCTGAACAAAAGATAGCAATGTATCCTGCACAAAAAACATGTCATGCATAGGATATAGTAGCTCCTTTTCACTCAGAAAAATGGCAGATATTTTTCTAGCATGCACACACGCATGCATGCACACCAAAATCAGGGAAATACTGTTATTAGAATAGAGAAAGACAATCATGTAAACTGAATTCTCGAGTGTCTCTCTCTGTGTGAGAAATAGATAAAGAGATAAGGATGATATGTAGTGAAAAGTCATACAGCTACTGTAAGTCACTATCACTACAAACTGAAATGTGTTTTCACAAATAGCATTGTGAAACATATTTTATTTCAGATGAAAACAAGTGACAGGTATCATAAGCAGTAATACAGATTTAAGTTTGCAAATGGGAAAGGAGACAACTAGTAATAAGAACTAGAAGGATTAAGATTGTAATCTTTTCTAGCATTGCATGCCAATAAATCATTCTGCTGTGTGTTGTCAAGGAATTGAGGACTGGAGAGATATGAAATATGGGACGTTGTTTTCTGGACACTTCCATGACCCCATGAACATATGGAACCTGAACAAACAAACAGAAAGCTTTGCAGGCGCACCCCCCAAAGAAAGACTCAGACACCGGTATATGGATAAAGGCATTGGGCCACTTTTATTGAATAATGCCCTAGTCCGAATTATAACTTTCAATTGGTGTATTCATCCAATTGTAATTCTTAAGGCAAGCAGGCCGCAGTAACACTGGTAAGGTTCCTCCCAAAATTGCCAATGGCAATTGGCTACAATGTATCCATTTGTATCAATTTGTTTGTTGACACAAACAAATTGTTGACCGGAGTCAATAAACTATCTACTGACCCCCACCCTATGACGTGTATCCGTCAAATCACGGGGTGATGCATGCTGACAAGCTCCTGCCATCACCCCTTGCCTGGTTCGTCATTGACCGGTCAAAGCTATTACACCTGTACCTGTCTAAGTGTTGGCCAGTCAATTGCAAACCTGCCGGATACCTATGGGTCATAAATCTTTACCTTACCAGTGCTACCCGCCACACGGGGAGGCGTCTATGAAGACTCACCGCCCCCCCCCCAGACCGTCAGCTCGGTCAACAGGCCTGCTTGCAAATCTTCCAAAAAGAGGTTCATACCTCTAGCCGACAGGTGGACCCCATCCCCTGCATAAAGATCATAATTTTGTAAACTAATCGTGGGGTGTCAGATGACCATCCCCAAACCCTTGTCTGCCAAGAACCGGGCAACAGCCCTGTTCACCGAGCAGCGAGCGCGGTCAAGGGCACGGAGGTCAATACCTCCCCTGTATGAATGACACGGTACGATGTCCGACCATAGCAGCCTTGTGTACGGCCACACATAATGCAAATAAGCTAGGTCACTGCAAATTGTGAATTTTAAGGAGAGGCCAGTGACCTGGGCGAGGTCATTGCCCCCGAGGTATAGTACAAAGACATCAGGCAGTTCAGCATCCCTGATGGAAAACAGGAATGGCAACAGTTCCCGCCATCTCATTCCGCGCTTACCGTACCAACGTATACATGCTGTTGCACGCAGTCCAAGCTGGGGTCCCCACTCTGTCACCGCAGCATACTGCGCTGCCCAGTGCACATCACTGTGGCCCACCAGCCATACTGCCACCGGTGTGCGGGGACACACAGGGTCTGTAAAAGAAGAAAAGAGAACAATGACTTAACTGGTACTCATACCTGAAGTGGGCGAACATACAATGCAAAACGCATGGATCCCCATCTTCCCATCCAGCATATATCAGCCTCAGGGTACCCAAATGCAGCCGCAGTGGATGCAGCACCTATCCTAAATGAATGGGTGCCGTAACGAGCCCCGGGGAGGCCAACACTGGATAGTGCCATACCGGTCACCCATCCTGGTGGCAGAAAAACGGGCCAGGGTGCACGCCACGCACTGCCAAGAACTCCTGTAGGGCACCAACCGGACAGATGTCTGCAATGGAACATCGTAGCAGTCTAACTCCACTGCCTACGCCATGCTGATCAACCTTTGAGGACCGTATCATCAACTGAGCCCACTCATTAGTGACATAGACATTGTCGAGTTCCAGTGCCCTATGAGTCGCATCCGCCTTAGACAGTAGTACCAACTCACTGATGCGGAGCGCTCCAAAGAATGCCACCATGGTAGCCGCGTGAAAAAGAGCCACCTCATACTTATCATAACACAGATTATGCCAGCCTCAGGCAAGGTGGGTCAGTACCTCTGGTGAAATTGGGTGGCGAGTGTCCGGGCGGCGGCCACGTTCCCGTGTCCACCCCTCCAAAACATGTCGTATGCGGAAATCATTCACGCAGTCAGCAAAACCCCTCACTTTGGCCATAAATGCCAGTGCCGACAGCCTGGATGCTATAGTGCGGGGAGCTAGGCCCTGACTGTGTAAATAAACCATAAATTGTAAAACTTGTTCCACTGGAATGGGCCACACTTCGGGCAACTGAAGTTGCACACAAAAGGTTCTAAATTGAACGAAAGCATGTTGATACGCCTTACGCGTGCGAGGTGCCAAAGACATGCCGATCGCCCGGTTCACCTCTCCTCGCCAAATGTCCAAATCTCAGCCGGGAGTGGCGAGGGGAATTCCTCTGCTTCCGGAGCCAAGGCATGGAACCGGGGGATCTGCAGGCAGGATAAAGCATCAGCAATATCATTGTTAATGCCTGGTACATGTCTGTCCTTAAAAAGCACATTCAGGCGTAGGCTTCGTAACACAAACTGGCGAACCAACGCCATCACCTTGGGTGATTTAGACCTCTGAGCGTTGACAATGTGCACTACTGCCGCATTGTCACACCAAAAATGGACCACTGAGTCGGCCCACTCCTCGCCCCATAGCATCAAAGCTCCCAGGATTGGAAGGAACTCAAGGAATGTAAGATCGCGGAGGCGATCCATGCCCCGCCATGCTGGAGGCCATTGGCCATAAGCCCACCTCCCCTCAAAATAAATCCCATATCCCAGGGAGCCGGAGGCATCCGACTGTACTTGAAACCTAGAGGAAACCAAAAGGTCAGATCTCCAGAAAGAGACCCCATTAAATTCCCGCAGGAATGTAAGCCAAACCAAAAGGTCAGCCTGCATGCCCCTGGTCAGTCGGACCCTGTGGTGGCGCTTTAACAGGTCAGACATGGCGTCACATAGGCGCCGTGCAAATGCTCTGCCGGGTGTCACTACCCTGCAGGCAAAGTTAAGATGACCATGAAGTACCTGAAGCTCACGAAGTGACACTTTACGTTTGGCCAGCAAGGCCAAAATCATCGCGGAGATCCGGGTGACCTTCTCAATGGGTAACCGGGATGCCTGTGCGACCGTGTCAATTTCAATACCCAGAAATGTGAGCGTAGTAGATGGGCCCTCGGTCTTTTCGGGCGCTAAAGGGGACAACCAGTTCCCGCATTAGCGTCTGAAATGTAGTGAGGAGACGCATGCACGTGTCTGAGCCCCGTTCACCCCCGAACAAAAAATCATCGAGGTAATGGGCTACAGACCGAGACCCGGACCTGCGAACAAAGGCCCACTGAAGGAAAGTGCTAAAACGTTCGAATGCCGAACACGAAATAGAGCAGCCAAAAGGCATGTCCTTGTCTACATAGAACTTCCCTTGGAATCTAAAACCCAATAGCTCAAAGTCCCCTGGGTGCACTGGCAGTAATCGGAATGCCGATTTAATGTCACATTTTGCCAGGAGGGCACCAGGACCACAAGAGCGCACCATCTGTAGGGCTTGGTCAAACGACGTATACCTGACTGAACAAAGGTCATCAGGAATAGCATCATTGACAGAGTAACCCGCCAGGTACGATAGATGGTGGATTAAATGGAATTCACCCGGGGTCTTTTTAGGTACTAGCCCCAGAGGGGAGACCTTCAGGTTAGGAAAAGGTGGTTCGGAAAAGGGGCCCACTACCCTCCTAGCCTCTACTTCTTTGGCAATACTCAGGGCAGCTACCTCCTCCTTACCCTTCAGGGAAATTAAATTGGGGGCATCTTGGGGTCCCCGCACCCCTTTGAATGGGATACGAAAGCCCCACTGGAAACCCTCCAGGAGGTACCTCACTTCCTCCCTCCTTGGATAAGTTGAGAGCCATTGCTCCAACATATACACATTAATTGGGGAGGGGGCCTTTTGACTGGCTAGCTCCATCAGCCGAAGCTCTGCCCGCTCCCGGTCCACCTCTACCTCTGCCCCGTGAGCCACCAGCCCGTGGGCATGTGGAGGCGGCGTGGGGGCCAGCGCAAGAGGGACACTCATGTTTATATCGACACTGTCGCTTATTGCACACACCATTAGCTGAGAAGCTCCAACACAGCAAGTGGGCTGGAACCCCCTGCCCCACTGGCTGGCGGGGAGCCTGTGTTGGAGCAGCTCGCTGCACAGCACGGCCACAATGGTACCTATCCCCAGGCGCCGGACACGTGGGGGTCATGTACAAGAGCCACATTTTTTTGGCAGGGCTCATCCCATCTCATCTCCGGGTGTAGGGCCACCCTCATTCTAAATTCCTCATCGTAAGCCAACCACGATGGGCCAGGGAAATCAACCATCGCCTTGTAAATATTGTCCAAGTATTGGACCATAGGAATGGCCAGATCAGGCCAGGCCCTAAGGTATACCGCCATATAAATAAGATATGCCGGCAACCAGTTGGCCCAGGTGCGCGGTGGCTTACGACGACGAGACAGTTCCTTGTCTCTGTCATCCTGTCCCTCTCTCTCCTCCTTAGTGGGCTCACGGTTCAATAGGGAGAATATATCCACGTACTCCCCCCGCCAAATCTTCTCCCTCGTGACCTGGGACAAATGATCACCAAGGGGCAAGGAATAACCAGCCGTCGGCAAAGCCGTCACCGGCACATTATGGGACCTGGATAGCCCCTGCGATGCTCGGCACTGCCCCAGGGACAGAAACACCCGCCATCAATGAGGTGCCATTTTGATACCATGGGACACTGGGATAGGCTGGTAACTGATGCCCACTCACCTCAACTCGACGAGGCCAGGGCCACTGAACCCCACCACTGGAAGTGGTCTGTGATGTAGGTGCACTAAATTGAACTTGATACTCACTAGGTGCACCCCCATGAGCCGCCCCCACTGGGGGTTCTGGCCCATGGTGGGCGTCGTAGCTCATGACCGGAATCGAGCTCTGGGGCCACACCTGATTACTCCCAGTCTGCAGATCTGGACAGGCAGGGAGCTGCGAGACACCGGCAGGCACTGGCTGGAGCATCTCAATCAGCTCAACCCGGCTGGCCGCCCGTTGCAGCGTGGCGGCCGTCGAGGTAGCCGGTGCCAATGAAGGGGCCCCGGCAGAAAGAGAAGCACCCCCCTCTCCACAGGAGGCTGTGCAATACCCAAGGATGCTTCCAGCACTGCTAAATGTGCTAGTAGTGCATCCACTGCCACAGAGCCCCCAGCATAAGGTGGGCCGGGTTGGCCGGACGGCCCACTAGGCAGTTGGAACGGTACCCCGAAAGGAGAGCCAGGGCCAGAATAAGGCCATGCCCAAAACGCCGGCCCATGAGGGGCCGGATGAGGAACAGGTTGAATGCCCACACCAGGCCCTCCCCCGCTGCCCTGACCCATGGCTGGTAATGGTGGGCCGAGGGCCGAAGCCCCTGAGGGGCCGGCCTGTGGCTGGCCAGCCAAGCCCGGCTGCCAAGTGCCAGCCTGAGTAGCCCCACCGGTATAGGTGGGCAAGGCTGGCACAGCGCCCTGCCGCGGGGGCACAGCCCTGGTCCTCCGACCCAATGGCTGTCCCCCGTCCTGGGCGGGGCCAGTAAAAGTCCTCCCCCTTGGCCACGGCTTCATCGCCGGGGCCTTCCGTTTGGGAGGCATGTCGAGAAAGAAGAAGTAGGATCCCTTTCCAGGGATCGAAAACCTAGCGCCAAAGCACGCAGTAGCCAAGCGAACTAAGGCTCTGCATGCGCTAATCCCCCTTTCCCAGCCGGGAAAGGATCAAGGGCTAAACAGCCGAAGACTACAGGACAAACAGTGACGGAGAAAACTTCTCCTCTCCGTCGCTATTTCTAAAATGGTAGCTCGTCTGCCTCGTGGCCACCCCTTTTATAGAGGGGTGGCCACGCCCCCTAACTCACCCGGATGTCTGAGTCCGGGTGGGGGGGCGCAAAGAGCCCAGCGGCCATTTTGGCGCCACGCTTTCATAGTGTTTGAAGGGGCAGTTTTCACCTTGCTTTCCATTTATGAACACTTCAAAGAAAGGACTGTAAAATGGATCTGACACTCCCATGTCCGTCTTTGATAAGAATGAATATCAAAGCAGCCCAAAAGAAGAACATCAGAGCATTTTCTGTAACATGTGATTTGGAAAGATTCAGTCTTCTTCCTCTCACTGAGTGCTGCACAAATTGGACTGGCTGCCAGGAAGCAGGCATGGCAAATACTTTTGTTCTGTAAAAGGATAAAACAGGACTAAGGGAAAGAGTGGCAGCAGGTCCAAAACTAGTCCTTCTACTTGTATAAAGGGAATGAGATATAACTAGTATTTAGTAGCATCCTCACAAGAGAAGAGGAAACTTTGTCTTCCATGCTTGGCCTTCTTATGAAACAACTGAGTTCATATCTGTTCATTCTGATAGGGTGTGAGTCTAGTCACCTTTGCATGTTTGAGACACTTGCCTTGTAACCATTTGGAGCATATGTGCTTTTAAATTGCTTTTTATTTCTTTGTTTTTATCTTTTTAACAAACTTCAAAAATCCTTTCAAGTCAATGTCTGGATTTTTGAGAGAACATAGTTTTTGTCCTACATCCAGTCTAGCTTTGTCCAGCTATCAAGATTTTTATTTAAAGATTTTCAGTAGGGTGATGGCAGTGTACATTTTGAGAAAATCTTATTTTCTGTCAAACTCCCTGGAGCTTTTTCTTCTGATATGGGAGAACCATTGCAGATGCAGTCTGGTGTTTTCTCTTAAAGGTGGATGGAATTAAGGAACATTCCTGTGAAGTATCCCAGATTGGCTAGAGATCCCCTCTTCAACGATTGTTCCCACGGCCATCCCGTATTTTGGCAGGCCAGGGGGTTCTGCGCATACGCAAATAAGTTTTTTGCTGTACACGTGATCTCGGGCCAGAACAGTTCTCGTATTTTCTGGAGCCACGCTTGATGGGGATGTTAAGGAAATGTAGAAAAAAGAAATGTACTGTACAGTATCTTGAAACCAAATGAACAGGTTACATAACTATAGATCCTCTGGCCCATATCATATCCGAGCCAAATTCAAGCTGTATAGTGGTTGGTAAAATGTAATCCTATGTATTGTATATCTAATGGAAGTAAGTTTCACTGAACATAGTAAGGCACAAACTGAACCAAGCTTGCATGCAATTGTGTTGTTAGTCTACTTTGATTTACCTGGTCATATTTTCCAGCACACTTTCTAAGCTCGGTTTTTTAATTACACATCTTATACCTGCACAAATTCCTTCAGAGTACCAAATACACATTGAGGCTCTAGGTGACAAGAGCAGGTCATTTGTGTAAATCTGATGTAATTTAAAATAGAAACATACATATTCCAGAAGTGACAAAATGAAACAATGCATCCCATTTTCGCTTTATTTGAAAAAGAAGATATGCAAGATTATGGGAGCAAAAAGATCATTATAAAGCTATAACACTAAAAATAAAGCACAAAAATTGTACAAAAAGAAGAGATGGCAAATAAAAGGAAATTAAAATTCACAAGTTTCATTCTTCTAATAGTAACCTCAAGGTGATGATGGCAGGGGAGCAAGAAAACTGAGGAACAAGAGGGAGATATTCATATAATGGGAAAATAACAAAACCTTTTTCTTAGGAAAAAAACAGGCAACACCAACAACAGTAAACTGTAGCAGCCACCATCACACTGAGCATGGCTGAGGCAAACGTGTATTCCAACTCACTTTCATAATTAAATCTCTAATAATGAATTTATTATGCTAAATTAAAGGTGACATGCTCATTGGTGGTTTGAAATTTCAGGGAAATATAAAGAATGCTATGAGAATAATTACAGTGTATATTATTTTTTAAAATTAACAGGTCAATTTTATTTCCTGAATGTTTTAAGCTTGATCATGTTCTGTATTTTATGGGTTGTGTCCTTATACTTATAACATGCAAAATGCACGCTATACTTAAATATCATACTGCCAAAGATATGCATGCCAATGCTAGAAGCGCACACCCCTGAGTCCAACAGGATATATAGTGTAATGCGTATGCATGGATTCAACTGAAACCTCGGGAATATCACAGAATTTCAATTACAATATAGTTCATAGCAAGACTGTGTCTTATCTCACAACAGGAGAATGTAACTATCCATCATGGACATATTTATATTTATGGGCATTTTAATAGCCTCTGCATTTACTACTTTATGTCCACCCCATTATATATTTTGTCTGGCTCTCAAAACAAATCCAAGATTAAGATACAGTACAAAATATATTTTTTAAAAGTGTTATTTTCTAAATAATAATTAAAATGCAAATTTTAAGTTTAGGGGCCATAACAATATCCCCTGAGAAGGCTGTTTAAAAATTATCTTCTCTAGTTCTAGAAAGAGAGATGTGAGAGGCAACATTTCCAGGGGAAGGACACATTCCCCTTCAGTTCCCCAGGGATAGAGTTCAACGGGAGCAGTGATTGAAGCACAGCTTTGGTTTCCCCCCATTATATTTTTGTTTTTGTTCTTTGCATTGTCAATGTAAGTGGCAACAACAGTAACTGTACTGGCAGCCTATCCACCATTTTGATTTCTCCACAACTCCTTTACTCAGTATCATTCTGATGGGGAAAATCTGGAGTAGGAAATAGCCAAAGTTGAGGGGATGGAACGAGCCACACCAGTGGATGCCGGTCCCTCTCCCCTGGCCCCACCTGGCCAGAGGATAAAGAGGGACGCCCACAGTGCCAGATGACACCTGTCACGAGCAGGACCTTTGCCGCATTTCCCCACCATCCCCAACATCGGTGCAGGGATGGAATGAACCGCACCTGTGGTCACCAGTCCCTCTCCCCTGGCCCCACCTGGCCAGAGGATAAAGAGGGATGCCCACAGTGCTGGAGGATGCCTGCCATGAACAGGACCTTTGCTGCGTTTCCCCGTCGCCCCTAACACCAACGCGGGGATGGAAGCAGTTGTCTCCTAAGCTCCTTCCCCGGTGTGGCATTGGCCGCAGGGAAGTTGGAGCACTGCTGGAAGGGGTCGCTGCCTGGGGCTTGTATTTTGCATTTTGTATTTAACTTTGTAGTTTCTGAAATGAATTTTAACTTGTATTTTGCAACTGTATTGATATGTGTATTCCATATGGTGATATTGTATTTTGAATTGCATTTTTGTATGTTTTTCTATTCCCCCCGTACTTATGATTTGCATTTATTTAATTGTGTTGTAAACTGCTTTGAGTTGTCAGTAGATAAGAAAAGTGGTATATAAGCACACTAAATAAATAAATAAAATAAATGAGACAAACGAAATTCTTAAAATGTCTCACACTGTTTCTCAGGAACAAAGGTTTTCTTTAAAATATTGGTGTTATGTATGATAACTGTGTTTTCTGACAGGAGTGGAATGTATCTTTTCTCATGTATCTATTCTTATATTCTCATCTGCTTGTTCATTCCCTGAACATGAAACTGGCGACAAAGGTGGGATGGCATCCCCACAGTCATGGCAGCAACATTGGCCCATTTGACCCAGCACATCCAGAGAAATGGGCATCATACGAACGCCGATTCCGCCACGCAATGGCCTCGCAGAAGATCACTGACGGAAACCAGAAGCACTCTTGTTTCCTCGCTCAGTGCAGTTCTGAGATGCTTGAGCTGGCAAACCACCTTGTTCTCCCAAGGGACGTGGATATGGTGCCGCTTGCAGAAATCATGTCTGCACTGAGGAAACACCTGCAGCCAGAAGTCTCGATCTTCCCGGCCAGGGTGGCCTTCCACAGAAGGGAGCAGCGAACTGGGGAGGCCATTACAGAACACACCACCACTCTGCGCATTGCTTTTGCCCCATGCAAGTGGGACAACATTGAAGAAGCATGCCGGGACTGTCTGCTGGACGGCATGAGAGACAAAGATGCTCAATGTCGCCTCATGATGAGGAAGACGCTAACTTTCAAGGCTGTCATAGAAGAGGCGGTAGCGTCTGAGGCTGCACGGTCCGGATCAAGCTTTTCCAACATCGCCACTCCACCACCAGTGCCACCGACTCAGCTGTGCAAGCTCAGCAAAATTCATCTTCATCTTCCTCAGCTTCGCCTGGTTCCACCTCTTCATCGGAGTCCAGCGACACAGAGGGAGAAGTCCGAACGGTCCAATGAAAGCACCGAGAGCACCGTGATGATCGGGAGAAGAAATTCCTTTGCAAGTGTGATGGCTGCGAAGCCCGGCATGACCGCAGGAAGTGCCCCTTCCACACCGCAAAATGCCACAACTGCGGGTGACAAGGGCACATTGCTAAAGTATGCCAACAGTGAAAGCAAAGAACTCCAGCATCTGAGTCCAAGAAGAGTCATCACCACAAAAGGTCCACCGCCAAAGTGTAACTAGAGCCAGAGCTGTGCCAAGTAGGCATCATCAGCGAGCATTTCTTCACAGACCTGAGCCTGCAGGATGTCCCCTTCAAGATGGAGGTGGATTCAGGTACTACCTTTTCCATAATCCCACAGCGGGAGTTTTGAGAATTCCCCCTGCCTCTCGGCCCAAGCTCAAATCTTTTAAAATTTCCCTCCGGGATGTACAAGGTTGCCAGATTCCGGTCCAGGGGGTCGGAAATTTCTTGGTCAAATTCAAAAACATTCACACCTCCTTGCCATTGGTTGTATTTAAGCAGGGCACTAACTGTCTTATTGGGACCCAATGGTTTAGGCCCCTGGGAATCCGGCTTTCTGGCATTCATGCAATAGACGCTGACCCAATCCGGGACGTTTGTGCTGCACATCCTGAAGTGTTCAAAAAGGGTTTAGGGTTATACAAAGGATGCCCTGTGGACTTTGAGCTTGACCCAACATCCAGCCCATTCGGATGAAGCCACGCCGGGTACCCTTTGCTTTAAAGAAGAAGATAGAAAATGAGCTAGACAAACTGGTGGGGCAGGGCATCCTAGTACCAGTGGACTCTGCAGAGTGGGAGACACCAATAGTGACTGCTTCGAAAAGTAACAGGGAGGTCAGGATATGCGCTGACTACAAGTGTACCATCAATAAAGCTATTCACCCAAACACATATCCTGTGCCCATGGTAAGCCAACTTCTTGCCCCCTTGCATGGAGGAAATTGCTTCACAAAACTTGACCATACCCAGGCATACCAAAAATTGACTGTGTCTCCTGCTGCTGCCATAGCCCAGACCATAGTAATGCATAGGGGGGCATTTAAGGTAACTCGACTACAATTTGGGGTGAATGCACCCCCCGGAATATTTCAATCTCTTGTAGAATGTATTTTAAAAGGTTTGCCCGGTGTCCTGCCATATTTTGACGATGTCCTGATCACTGCTAAGGACACCATCAAACTAGCGGTCAGGCTCGATCGAGTCCTCTCACATTTCGAGAGGGCCAGTCTATGTCTCAGAAGAGACAAATGTGTGTTTTTGGCACAAGAAGTGGAGTTCCTGGGGTACCGAATTACACCCCAAGGTATCGTGCCCTCTGACTCCAAGGTGGCAGCAATGCGAAATGCACCCAGGCTAAAATGTAAAGCCGAATTGCAATCATTTCTAGGATTGTTAAACTTCTATCATGCTTTTCTCCATCACAAAGCCTCAGTTGCTGAACCATTACATTGGCCTTCTTAAGAAAGATACTGTTTGGCACTGGGGCCATTGCCAGGAAAAAGCGTTCTTAGAACTTAAAAGGCTGCTATCTTTGGATGCTGTATTAACTCATTTTGATCCTAACAAGGAAGTTGTACTTGTGTGTGATGCATCCCCTGTGGGGGTGGGAGCTGTGTTATGCCATGTACTAAATGATGGGAGGGAAGCCCCCGTAGCATTCTATTCCCGTTCACTCTCAAAGCCTGATAAAAAGTATGCTCAGACAGACAGGGATGCATTGGCAATTGTGGCAGGCACTAAGAAATTCCACGATTATCTTTACGGAAGACCTTTTACCATCGTAACTGACCACAAGCCCCTCCTTGGAATCTTTGTGAATGGGAAGCCCACACCTCAAATTCTGTTGTTGCATTGGGCAATTTTCCTAAATGCATACGATTTTAGTTTGGTGCACAGGCCCAGCAAGAACATCAGTCATGTTGATGCCCTGTCACATTCTCCACTGCCAGGGGTCGTGGAAGCCGATTGTAAGATCGAAAGTGACCACCAGATCCTTATGATTGAGGCTTTCGACTCGCCCCCAGTCATCCCCTCAGATATAGCCGAGGCTACGGCCAAGAATGTAACATTGTCTAAAGTAATGTCTTGGGTACAAAAAGGCGGGCCTGTCTCTCCATTGGCCAAGGAATTCAGAACATTCCACCGCAAGCGTTTACAACTGTCAGTGGAACAAGGTTGACTTCTATGGGGCCAGCAGGTGGTCATTCCTGTCACTCTCAGGAAAAAAGTTTTACGTCTACTTCACACAAGTCACCTAGGAATTGTCCATTCCAAAGCCCTTGCCCGTAGCTACATTTGGTGGCCTCAACTGGACCAAGACATAGACCAAATGGTCGGCACTTGTGCCAGTTGTCAATCCTCTCACCTAGAGCAATCCCACCTTCTCTCTCGGGAATGAGATTCTGCTTGGGGCCTGTGGTCCAGGTTACACATAGATTTTGCAGGTCCATTTGGGGTGCCCTATTTTTGTTGGTTGTGGATTCATTCTCTAAGTGGCTGGAAGTGATTAGGGCGCCTAATACCACTTCAGCCACCACGATAATGCACCTAAGAAGGCTGTTTGCAGCATTTGGACTTCCAGATGTGCTGGTGTCCAACAATGCATCCATGTTCACATCTGCAGAATTCCAATCCTTCATGGAAAGGAATGCAATTAGGCACATCACTGCTGCCCCATCCCACCCAGCCACCAATGGCCAGGTAGAGCGGCAGGTGCACACAACTTTAGATGCGCTTCGGCATATGGGTGAAGGGGATTTGGAGCTCCAGTTATGCCAGTTTCTTTTCACGTATAGGCTCTCGCCCCTTGCCTCAGGGCTGTCCCCTGCTCCAGCGAAGGAAACTGTCATCCTTGCTGGACAGATTGGATCCCTCTAGGGTATAGGACAAAGGCACAAATATAGCAATCCAACACCAGAAGGGTTTCCCGTCCGGAGACCCTGTACATTGCCGCAATTATGCAGCTGGTGGTCCTACGTGGGTGTCTGGGTTTGTGATCGATCAGACTGTTCCTGTTTCTTACAGAATCGAAACAGCCACTGGTCTGATCTGGAGGAGGCACGCGGATCAATTGAGACCCAGAGTACTGGACCCACAAGACGAATACAGACACTCAACGCTAGGGTTGGCCCCCACCCATTTAAACCCAGGGACAGAGGTAATAGTCAGCAGCCAGCCAACATTGACCCAGAAGTGTCTTCTAGGAACTGATTTCAAGGGGAATTTGTGGAATGCTCCCTATTCCAGCTAGTTGTACCCCTACACTGTCCCAATCTAGCACTCTGGATTCCTTTATTGATGATGACCAATTTTGCTTGGAGTCACCCTCCACTCTTAATACACACAGGAGGGACCCTGAGTTGTCTTATTCATCCACAGAATTAGATTTTGTTTTTGAGCGATCCCCTGCTCCTCCATCTGTCAAACAGGGCTTTAATTTGGGTTTGCAATCCTCCACCTCTAGTCAATCCCTCACTTCAGTCAGGTCGCCCATCCTATGAGCCCCTGAGCCAGCTCAGCCAAGCATCCAACCCAGAAGGGAAATTAGACCGCCATCCTGGTTAAAGGATTTTGTTTTTACCTAGGGGGGAAGAATGTTATTTATGTTAACTGTGTTTTCAGACAGGAGTGGAATGTATCTTTTCTCATGTATCTATTCTTATGCAAATAAGTGGATTGAAAATGTGCACACTCTATTAGCCAATGGGCTTGTTGGAGCGGAACGTATTTTTTCTCTGGGCTTGTTGTATTATTGTTACTGTTACTGTTTATAGTGTATATAAGTCTGAGTTTCGCCCCATCCAAACTGTGTTCAAACCCCACTATTAAAGATCTGAATTTCACTACTTCACTCATCTGCTTCTTCATTCCCTGAACACAAAAATTGGCTACATGCTAACTATCATTATGATGGTCTCCAAAATGTGAAATTTGAAGGCTCATTGTACATATGCTTTGTCGTTATTGCAGATGCTCATAATAGAGCTTCTTCCCTGTAAGTCAGGTGTTCTCACCCCTTTTAAGCCGGAGGCAATGTCACACTCCCTCAGACAGCTTCAAGGGCCAGACAGCCATTTTGTCCTTCCTCCACCACATGGCACTTCCTGGTGTGGTGGAGGCCAGGGGGCACATGAAATGGCACTGCAGGCTGCATCCGGCCCATGGGCCGCAGTTTGAAAATCCCTGCTGTAAGCCCTGTGCTAGTCATGAGAAAAAGAAGTGTTGTTTTGAGCTGTAAACAAAAAGAAATAGCTAGCACGTGGCATAATTTGTCCTCCAATTTCTCAGAGGTTTGGTTTTCCTCTGTAAGAGATTTTGATGTTGCTGCCTCATGGTCAAGGCCCTTTAAAATACAGTCTTCTGGTTGAACTTACTGAAACAGTGCAGGCTGGCTAAGCATACTGCATTTGTTTCCTCTTTTTATTCTAGTTTTTAATCACTCTGTAGCGTCCTTTGTGCCCATATTACCTAATGTGAAAAGGCGGAGAAGAAGGTATTACTTTATGACATCTTTTTTGAGGTTTTTTTAAAAATGGAGTGAAGGGAATCTAGCTGCTACAGAAATAATTGCACAATGAAAGCCAAGAACTGAACAAAACATTAACAAAAAAATCATGAACTTCACCAAAAAGGATTTCTCTGAAGCTTCTTCTCCTCTGATATTCTTTTTGAAGATGGTTTCTCTCCTACCAAATTGAATGTGAATAGATGTAATTACTGGTTGTATTTGGAATGCTTTTTATAATTTCTGTTCTGCATGGCACCAATAAAATGTCTACTTACTGCCAGAAAGACCAAAATGTTGATGGTAAATCTTTCAACTGAGGATTTATGCATCCTTCCCAGGCCATTACAGATATTTATTGCTTAAATTTGATGGGTTCAAAAAAGGGAGAATTGCTGCCTCTAAAAGATTTCATGTTGCTGGTCCTTGGTACTCATTTTGCTCCTCAAAAACATTGTTCCAGAACTGGACTTTTGACCTGTTTTAGATTCAGAAGGGAGCAGCCCACTGTGGGTCTCCAGAGGTTGGAAAATCAGTCTCTGGATACCGCCACCGCTCCCACCGCTGCCACCGCCGCCGCCGCCGCCGCCGCCGCCGCCGCCGCCGCCGCCGCCGCCGCCGCCAACTACTACTACTACTGTGATTTATGACATTATTCTCCTGTGTTTTATATGTACACAGAAAGAGCCTTATTGAAGATTGTGGTATTTTTGAACCACAATTGGGGGTACCCTGGGCAACAGCAACCTTGTGTTTCCAGCTAATCTTTCTCACACTGGGTCAGGCAGTTTCACATCTGCCCTAGACATGGAAGAAGAAGAAATAGGCACAGAGTAATCAGAAGTGCTTTGCTATTCCCTTATTCCCAGGGGTGTTTTGGGAATGAAAATATTGCCAGGACTTCACAAGCCACAGTGGGGAAACAAAATCCGAACTTCTGGCTCAGCAACCAGATACCTAATTCACTGAGTTATCCAGCCAGCACTATCAGGTTATAGCATCACTGTAAACCATGTCTGAAAATTGGGTGGGAGCAAGAGCAGCTGACAAATCACAATTATAACATGAATGCACAGTTTCAATAAATGGGAAGTTACTGGGGCATAAGTAATTATGGTCAAGATGCCTTCATTGAGGAAAGTTTACAAGTGCTACATAAGCTTCAAATGTGTTGTTGAAATAGTGAGAGAAAAGGGCAAGCCTGGTAATTTTTTTTATAATCACTGCTACTGGTTTTTTAAGGGAGGAAATACCTCTTGATCATATTTCAGGTCCAGAGCTGTTACTTCTGGAGCTTTCAGCCCTTACCATCTGCCACAGATATTTGAGACAGAGTGTGAGATTTCCTCTTCTAAAGACAATTAAATGACAAAACGTCATTCAAAAGGGTGGGCAAAATGGAAAGACATTTCAACAAGAACGTGGTTCTGATAAATGTTTCTACACTCAATAAAGTGAATGGCTTTGCCCAAATGGTCCCTAATGCAATCTAAATTCATGCATAGGAACACCAAATTGTTGATCTCATTCCAGCCTTCTTACAGTAATTAAGAAATGGCTCTTCCTTTCTAATGTTTGAATTTGCTTTGTGCAGCCTTTTACCTTTTTCCCCTTTAAGCAGGACTGTTTTTTTAGACATGACTATCTTGGTATGGGGGAGGAAAAAAATACTTATTCTTGCCACATTATTCTCAAGGTCATTGAAAGTTGCATTTCAAAGAGATATGACAAAGATATACTGTCAAAATGTTCCTCCTTTTGTCTCCAGGCAGAGAGATTACATCATTACCATGAAGGCCCAAAAAGAAAAATTCTCTTTCAGTGATTATCCCCACTTTCCTTCAAAATGATTGATTAACTGATTAATACAAGAAACATTGGTCTTTTTACCTCTAGCAGTGTTTAAAAGCTAGCTACTTCCACAGTAAACAAAATCACATTAGCCCTAAATGTTAAATTATTTGTAGCAACAGAACATCAAAACGGGGTAGGTTTTAGGCAATTTTATGTTCAGATGCAAGCCTCCCAGTTCACCCCTTTTTAGCCCAGCTAATAAACACACTTGAACTAGATACTTGAGAGAAAGAAAAATATCATTTACTCAGAAAATATTATTTACTCTGAAAATGAAGTCAGAAGATAAATGTGCTCAGGAATCTTGGCAAAGGTTTAGAAATAAGTAAAGTCTTTCTTTCAGCCATGTGGCCTGGAAGATGGAGGAACTCAAAAGGGCATATTTCCACTTCCAAAGCGGAAAGGCAAGCGAGAAGGCCAGAGCAACAAAGGCCTTAACACATGCAAATAGGGTCAGGTGATCCCTGAGGTAGGAAATAACCTTTCTAATTGTAATTACAGGCAAATAATGCAAAACAACTTCGTTTAGGTAGGGCTATTCTTTACTGTCTCTCTGGTCACTGTGTGCTGGATCACAGCATGCTCCACTAGAATAGTCAACACTAAAGGACTTGCTGGAGGGGCCATCAGAGAGTTATGGCCTGGCACTGCTCAAGGTGTCATAGCCTTAACATTTGGAAATTCCTGCCCCAATTGCCTCTATTGACTGTGTGAAAGTTGGCTGTATTTAATGAGATCTCAAAAAAGAATGACATGTGTTGTGTGGCACTTGTGGCATTTTTTACAAACCAGCTGGACCTCTTGCTTATTTTTTAAGTTAGCACATTTTATGGTCACTGCCACAATGTAACTTTCTCTTCATTACCTATTATCATTGAGGTTTGCCCTGCAAATAAATACATAACCCTATTCCTCTTATCTTCATTTGCACTGTGCTATTAAAGTATACATATTCATTCATTGATGGTCTTTTTGCTTGATAAGCTGTCAGAGTGATATAGGTAGGAGTCTAGTCACAGTCTGTTTTAGTTTAGACATTAGTCTGTTGCATTCCATTTTCTACACTCAATTTGTTAGAAAAAGAAACCAATGAGCTTGGAAATAATGTCATAAATTTAAAGTGATAATGTTAAGAGAGCTACTTCTGTGTTAATAGGAAGACAAGCCAGCAATCCATCTAAAAGAATCATGTTCTGAAGGTGATGTTTTTACCATTTTAGTGATACTTTCAAAACATTGCTTTTAGATGTGTTCCTGTTGTAATGATTTTAATGTCAATTTGAATTGCTCCAGAGCTCTGGTTGTAGCAGGGGAGGGGGACAAATCGACAAAATATATGGTTAAATTCTAGGGGGAAAAGAGTTTGGAACGGAGAGAGAATGTCTATTGCACCTGCCTTGATGTACACCCAACATAGGTTACAAAATAAACTCTTCAGAGATATTTGTACTTTACTAGTTTCATTTTAATGTCAGGGGCCATGTAGCAAATAGAATTTTCACTTTGTTAAGTTAAGTAGTATAGTCCAGTTTTGTGTGAGGTTTCTGCCTCAAAAAACATGGAATTGGAGTGTGAATGGTGGACCACAAACTCCAAGTCTTTTTGGCTGAAATTCACACTTTGTTCAGAAACCAGTTTTTATTTTAGGTAATCTGCTTTATGATCTGTTGTTTATACTGAAGGGTATGCTCTATGTATATGTTCTTGCTTTTCTACTTCACAGTGTTTTTGTATCAGCTGGAGAATTCAGGATTAGGAACAGCCACCACTTCTTAGTGTACTCCTCTTAGTCATTTGTATGCATACTTATAAACAACAGCAGTGCTCCACTGTCAATAAACTGAAGACAGAAAATGGTTTCATAAAATAACTATATCTTTAAGAAAGGCTCTGTCATCTAGTTAGTGACTTTCATATGGCAACACAAAACTGCAGTGAGAACATGACTTCTTTAAGTCAAGTTCTTTGCAAAAGTAAAGTAAAATTTAAGAAGCTGTGATTGTAAAAGACACTTATAAATTCTGGAATATAACAATGTTTCTGATTTGAACTTTTGGAGTATAATGATTCTGATTTGAACTTGTAGAAATCAGGTGTTTGTGGATTGTAACTCTCAATCATACATGCTGACTGAGAGTATTCAAGAAAAAAAGTAATGTTTTTGAGTTGTGAGGAAAAGAGATAATAAAGTAGGAGGAAAAGTGATGGATGTATTCCCATTATGTTTGTGTGCCTGGGGCAATAAAACCAATCCACAATATGTTGACACAAGCTTGTTGAATGTGCTCTGCATCCACTAATAGGCATTGTAAGGTACTTTACTGAAGACAATAAAGCAACCATTAGCTGAATGGAGTTTTGAGGTGGTGTCATACAGAATTAGTGTTCAGCCCATCCTGTGCCATTTTGGAAATATTACAACCCAATCTTTGTCTATGTTCTACCCTGGATTTGCATGTTCCAGATCTCATTTCCCCCACCCATTCCTGAAAACGAGGAAACACTGCATGAAAAAAGAAGATATGTGGATTGCCCACTCACACAATTGGCCTAAACTGTTCCTACAGGGTTTACTCGGCAGAGAAAACTGCCTCGAGAACCACCCTGACTCTTAGGGAACAGAAATGGGGTTCAGGCGATTATTTGATAGCATTATTAATTCACTCATAAACCATGGCTGAATAACCTGGTCAGACGCAGGCTGCTCTCACAAGGTGGCAAACCCTGATAAGCACACACAATAGCATGACTCATGCCCACAGGTTGTGGGTAAGGTCAAACTGTAGTAAACATGATGACCTTAAGTTAGACCCGGAAGATCCCCAGATAATGGGAGAACAATAGTCCTCACCAGTCCCAGTTGTCAGTGGCAACTGAACTTCCTGATGACGTACAAGCATCAGCATCTCAAGGCAGCCTCTGTGAATGTGGCTGGTCAGTAAATTTCCACAGGGAAAAAGCCCTCTGAATGAGGTCATGGAGAACCCATGTGTACAAACTCCAGAATAATAAATATCACGATCCAGACCTCAGTTGAGGCTGGACTTTTCACCATCTTCTGCCTCATGTGCCTTCCTTGTCCAGCCACTCCGACCTCAGTGGGCCATTTCTGTGACCCAGTGGGCCATATCTGGCCCACTCCAACAAAAATAGAAACTGAAGAACAGGAGGAGGCCAACAGTACCATGCTAAAGTGAACCACAAGAAAGCAGTTCTATCTTTAAAAACTTACTGTCAAGCCTACTAATGTGGGTGGGGGAGGGGCACAAGTAATATGCTAACTGAAGAGTAGTCTTTCCTATTATATTATAGCTAAAAATGTATTGTATATTATATTGTAGCTAAAAAAATGACCTTAGAAGGTCAAATAGTAAAGATTAAACAAAGTACTTTGGACATCAAATGAGAAGGGAGGATTCACTTGAGAAAGCCTTGATGCTGGGAAAGGTGGAGGGCAAAAGAAGAAGGGTACAGCCAAGAATGAGATGGTTGGATGATATTGTAGATGCAATGGGCACAGAGCTGGGCGTGCTGAGGAGGATGGTGAAGGACAGAGGTGCCTAGAGGACAATGCTCCATAGGGTCACAAAGGGTCAGAATCAGTGTCGAGCTGCTCCAGGTGCACACAGGAAATTCCCCCAGGCCACGGCCACTTAGCCAGCCACGCCCACCTCCCTACCCCAGGCCATGGCGTAGGGAGGCCAAGCGGGCATGGCCCACAGAGTTAGCCATGCCCACAGAGTTAGCCACACCCACAGAGTTAGCCACACCCATGCTGGGGGTAGTAAAAAATTTTTGCGGCACATCACTGGTCAGTATCGACTGTGCGACTGAACAACAACAACAAAATGTAGAGATTGCCAATGACAGCCCAATATTAGAGACCCTCTTCCATGTCTTGAAAAGCATTGGTCTTGACTCAGCAGTGAAGCTATTAGTCTTCTCCTTTGGTGCTGGTTCAGTATCTTCGTTACTGACACTTTTGTTTTCCTTTTCTCCCAATTTTGTGGTATCATTGTTTAAAAAATTAACCCCCAAAATGTCTGGTTTAATACAAAGAGTCTGTGCAGAGTGCTACTCCACTTACAAGTGCCTCAAGGTTCTTTGCTCTACCTTCTGGTCACCATAAAAATGTACAAATAGCTCCAATTCAATTAGTGTGTCACCATTTGTCCAATTATGGGGCACATCCATATCTCAAAGTATTATGAATTTTCCCTCTCACTATAATGCCTAGGATCACAAGAATAATTAGGGAAACCATTCATGTGTCTTGGTTAACCTTAAATACACTTTTTTATTTGTAATGGTTACTTTAACTACACATCTCCTCAGAAAACTGCCTGTTTCAAATGTTCTGTGGATGCATGGTAGATAGCAACCCAAATGTTTACACCTCTTGATCGAGCATAGGCTTATAGGTATATAGACTGTATTCTGATCTCTTTGTAGATACACAGAATCAGAAGGATATGACATATTCACTTCCATTTACTCACTTTCATATTTTCAGTGAAGCCATATATAGAGACACCAATGGATTTTCTTTGACCTCTAGTGGAGTAAGGTTTTTTTTCCATCCTGTACACAGTATATGGAGAGCCAATGTACATTGTGATTCTAACAGGCTCTCATCACCTATTCAATCTGGAAAAACAAGACAAAAAAGACACTCCACATTTTCTTTGTCCATACAATATATGTGTATTTTCCCCTAATGAGATGATGCCAGTGACAAAGAGAGAGTACAGTCCTGAAGGCACATGAGGCATATCACCTGTCCGTTAGTCCCTATTTTGCATCCTATGTTCTCTGTAAGATTTTTTTTTATGTGGGCCATAGTTTCCAAAATTATTACTCCTGTTTTTGCTTTACAAGACAAGTATTCAGTGTGGCACCTCTATGTTAATTAATTCAACCTGGTTATTAGGAATCTTTTGTCAAAATTTTATTAATAAATTGCAGTTTGACAGCTTTAGAAAGTGCTAACTTCATCACTACTAGGAAAAATACAAATATAGTGGAAGACCGCCGCCCAGAGCGCCGCGCAGCTGCGAGGGGTCCCGCCTTCCCTCCCTGCTCCACCGGGAGGGATAAAGGGCCGGGGGCCGCCGGGGCCAGGCCGAAGACCGCCGCCCAGAGCGCCGCGCAGCTGCGAGGGGTCCCGCCTTCCCTCCCTGCTCCACCGGGAGGGATAAAGGGCCGGGGGCCGCCGGGGCCAGGCCGAAGACCGCCGCCCAGAGCGCCGCGCAGCTGCGAGGGGTCCCGCCTTCCCTCCCTGCTCCACCGGGAGGGATAAAGGGCCGGGGGCCGCCGGGGCCAGGCCGAAGACCGCCGCCCAGAGCGCCGCGCAGCTGCGAGGGGTCCCGCCTTCCCTCCCTGCTCCACCGGGAGGGATAAAGGGCCGGGGGCCGCCGGGGCCAGGCCGAAGACCGCCGCCCAGAGCGCCGCGCAGCTGCGAGGGGTCCCGCCTTCCCTCCCTGCTCCACCGGGAGGGATAAAGGGCTGGGGGCCGCCGGGGCCAGGCCGAAGACCGCCGCCCAGAGCGCCGCGCAGCTGCGAGGGGTCCCGCCTTCCCTCCCTGCTCCACCGGGAGGGATAAAGGGCCGGGGGCCGCCGGGGCCAGGCCGAAGACCGCCGCCCAGAGCGCCGCGCAGCTGCGAGGGGTCCCGCCTTCCCTCCCTGCTCCACCGGGAGGGATAAAGGGCCGGGGGCCGCCGGGGCCAGGCCGAAGACCGCCGCCCAGAGCGCCGCGCAGCTGCGAGGGGTCCCGCCTTCCCTCCCTGCTCCACCGGGAGGGATAAAGGGCCGGGGGCCGCCAGGGTCATTTAGTGGAACTGTTGAGCTGATGGCTCCATTACCTGTGGAATTTTGTCCTTTGTAATTTTGGTATTTTTGATAGTGTATGCTTTGATTATTGATTATATTGTTGTTTAATGAATATATTGTAATGTATTGTGATATATTGTATTTTTTTTTGTGGGATTGTTATGCTGTATTACTGTGTTTTATTCCTATCTTGTAAACCGCATTGAGTCGGTCCTTGGGCTGAGAATTGCGGTATATAAATTTAATAAATAAATAATAAATAAATAAATAAATACCTCATACAATGATTTTAATCCGTTCCACGGGGCTCGTTTTTGTACAAAACAATTGCTATATGATGCATGCATTGTATAGCAATTTCCCCTATGGGATGCATTGTACAACGATTTTTTCCCACTAAGTGGTTTTTCCCATTGAAAGATTGTTGAACAATTTTTTCCATAGGGAAAATTGTTATGCGGGACGCCATTTTCCCCCAAACCTAATTGTTATGCGATTTTGTTGCTATACGGGGCATTTGTTGTATGAGGTTCCACTATAGCTGGATGGTCTCCATACTTGAAGGAGCTAGATCGTACATACAGAAGATGGAGGAAAGAACCCACATTAAACAGGCTTGAAACAACTTCCATTTATTTCCCAACAAGCTAAAAGTAAAGAGATTCTCATATGGACAATTCATTTATCTCAAAGTCTTCTCTGTTGATGAGAATATAGAAGTATTGATTTTACTGAGATGATTCTTATGGTGAATTGTTTTTCCTCATTATATCAAAGTTAATGTTTGAAAAGCTGGCCTGTTAAGAACATTTGCCCTCAATAAGTATGTCTTAATCAACATTCCTTCTGTAGTCTTCAATTCATCATAGTTCTCTAAAGATTTCTTTAGTGAGAAGTGGTTGTTGTTATACAAACATAATGGTAGCAAATAGTTATGATAAATCTATCTGCATGAATTATTCCAGTACTGATAGAGTGAATTGCTACACTCTTTTGAGTATCTTGCATTGTTTTTCAGCATATGTCTGCTAAGAGGGTATATATTTACAAGGCAATAACTATAAAGGGGATAATTTCTCCAACAGCTGGTAGACTGCTACTAGACTTACATCTGTCAGACAAGAAAAATACAAATGTGCCTGCAAAAATAATGTTGTGGTGGTGGTGGTGGCAGTGGCTCTTCTTCTTCTTCAAATGTATCTATCCTGCTTTGTGAGTGGGGTGAACCACAGACTTCAGCACAATTTTTTTTACAAAAAATGTCAGATCAAATGTATTTGGAAGCTTCCAAAAGAAGAGATAGCCTGTATAGACTTGGCCAAGCTGCACAGTCTCAAAACACAAAGAACAAGAGAATGATGAACCAATTCTGAATACTCTTTACCTAGAAAATTCTGAAAAGGGTTGCCATAAACCAGGATTATTCCTTAGCTTTGTTTCTTCAGTATATTTTAATTTAGTTGTAATATCAAAACTATCTTAAAATAGATTAGAATAAATGTTATAGCTGAAGAGGAGTCATATAGTCTAAACTACTCTATACTGAAGCTGTGATCATATATAGCTATATACGGAGCAAGAGAAAATTAGAATTTTTGTTGATTAATATGTGGTCAGGAGGGAAGTGAAGATGGGAGAAAGTTGCATGGAAAGTCATTGAAGTATTCCCATTATTTTTGTGTCATGGTTTTGTACCTTCCAATCTGCAGGAGCATCTCATCTACCCACATTACCCGTTCAACTGAATCAGTGTTACTCCAGGATGGGAAGGAAGGCAACAAAAAGGAATAGAGCCTTCTCATTAGCAGCATCTATGGAAAACTGTACTCTTTAAAGAGGCTTTTAAGAAATAAAAGTATATATTTGGACTATGCCACCCTTGGATACAATCATGTGTGCATATATTTCTGGTTTTAACTATTGTACCCAGCCCCCCCCCCCCCGAGTGGGAAAATATCCAAGATGGGCATTATATAAATTTAATAAACAAAGAAATACTGTTTGGTGAGGCAAGAAACAGAAAAACAGCAAGAAAAAGGACAAGTAAGAAGTCTCCTTGTATACTGCCCAGTTGACCTCTAGCTATGCTGCAAAAAGCACTACTTGGACTATTTTCATTTAAAGAGAAAATACATTTTAAACCTTTGTAGAAACTGAGGATCTTTGCCTATAAGAAGGACCTTGGGCCGTTAGTGTCCGGCATGCAAGTCCACACCCAGCCCAACCATCCTGTACCGAGCCAGCCACACTTTCTTTAAGACCCTGAGAGCATTGCCACAAGGGTCTGCCAGCTGAGAGTGGGGCAACTGCCCCACAAACCAGAACAAAAAAAATTACAATTCCCAACGTCCTCTGTGCCACGCCACCTGTCAGCCAATCAGGCTGAAGGACACGAGCGCAGAGGAGACAGGGAAAGCCGGCACGTGAAAAAAAATGCCTCATGCAGTGGGAGCACAAGGCTGCCAAAGGCAGACGCAGCACTTCACCACCATCACTTCCCAAGCCCTGCCAAAGCCATGGTGAGGCCACCTCTAGCCTTCTTCCTCAGAGCAATGGGGAGAATAGGGATTCTCCCTCCTCCCTGCTACCCCCCACTTCAACTTACCTTGAGGCCGCTGCTGGCCTCAAGGTAAGTTGAAGCTGGGGGGAAATCAGCAGACAATGCTTCATCAGGAGAGGTGCTCTCCCTGGCGAATCACTGGCTGTCGCTTTTGTATTACCCCCACCGCAGTTTCGAGAACTAACACGAAACAGCGGTGGGGGTAATAGAAAGGCGGCAGCCAGCCATACGCTAGGGAGAGCACCTCCCCTAGCGGGTCACTGTCTGCTGTCTTTCTTTTTTCGCCATTAACTGTTTCAAAGGCTGCTTCGTGTCAGCCTTCAAAACAGTTAATGGAAAAATCAAAGGCAGCAGACAGCAATCCTTAAGGAGAGGCACTCTCCCTGGTGGATGGATGGCTGCCACATTTTTATTACCCCCACCACTGATTCTTGTTAGTTCTCAAAACAGTGGTGGGGTAATACAAAAAAGGCAGCCAGCAAATCGCCAGGGAGAGCGTCTCCCCTGACAAAGTGATGCCTGCTGCCTTTGTTTTTTCCCAATTAACTATTTCAAAGGTTCTTCAAGACAGTTAATTGGGGAGAACCACCCACCCACCCATGGCAGGGAAAGGGAAAAAAATCCTTCTGTATCCCCCCTTCCCTCCCTACTCACCCAGACACAGCCTCCTCACTGGCAGCCTCCCCCCCCTCTCTCTCACACACACACCCCTGCTGGACTGCCTCTCTCTCTCTCTCTCTCTCTCTCTCTCACACACACACACACACACACACACAGTGGTACCTCATACAATGATTTTATCCATTCCTTGGGGCTCATTGTTGTACGAAACAATTGCTATATGATACATGCGTCGTATAGCATTTCCCCCTATGGAATGCGTTGGACAACATTTTTTTTTTGCTGTGTTGTTTTTTTCCATTGAAAAATTGTTGTATGGGTTTTTTCCATATGGAAAATTGTTATGTGAGACACCATTCCCCCAAAAACCAACAACAACACACACTCTAATTGTTATGCAATTTCATTGTTATACAGGGCGATTGTTGTATGAGGTTCCACTGTATTTGGAATGTGAAACTGAGATGGTGTTGGGATATGCTTGTGTGCTCCAATGCTGGAGGCCTTCAAGAAAATTGGACAGCCATCTGTCAGATTTGCTTTCGCTTGGATTCCTGCAGTGAGCAGGGAGTTTGGACTTGATGGCTTCATAGGCCTCTTCCAACTCTATTCTATGGCAATTCAGCATGCAAAGGTACCCCATAGTCCTTGGGAGGAAGACTCTTTCCTTACTGGTGATAACTTGCTTGCATGTTTTGTTTGCTAACCAATCAGTAAAAGCCCTTGCCTTAAATTTAATTGCCTAAACCTAATTCCTTGTCTCCTGTTTGTTGGGAGCAGTTGACTGTTTGTTCTTGAGGAAGATGCAGCCATTTTGTACGTTGTCTATATATATTTTCTAGCCACATGGCTGTAATGGAGGAAAACTCTCTTCATTTTCCCCTTGTAACTAATCTAAATTTTCATTCTCTTGCTGCCTCAGATTTCCAATGGTCAGAAGCCACAATTAAAGCAGCCAGCAGCCCCATCTCTGCTAACATTATGTTGGTCCCTATCCTGAATTGACACTGAATGTCCTTAGCTGCATCCTTGCTGCATAATCCCAGGGTGAATAAATTGTGAAATTAGAATCTAACAAAGAGTAAATTAAAGAAATGAACTAATCCATTTGTTGTGTCCTAATAGTGTAACCTTCTACATGTGATATCAATGTATCTGAACCAATGTAACCTTGCCAATGAGTAACAATGTAACCTTCAGCTGTATCACATAAACCCTGTAATAGGACGCGAGCTAATGACCACCAGCTGGCAGCAGCGAGTGTCCAAGCTCTCTTGGTTCAAACCCATCAAAGACCGCAGCGCGGGAAGTTTCCCGCCGCTACCTACACCTGGACAAGAAGGGCGTGACCAGCCATGACGTCACGCGGACCAGTAGCCAACGGGCTACCGTGGAGCCACATTCAAATACGTTACTGCCTTATATATAGAGCTGTTCGTCCGCCATTACCTCATGTTCCCTCTGCCCACCATGCAATAAACCTGAGTTAACCCAGCTTTTGGCTGTGCCTTGTGTCTTGACTCTCATACACTAAATTGGCGACGAAGGTGGGATAATGGATCCCCACGGAGCCAGGACACAGAGCGGGTTCAACATCACCAAACCGCAAGACTGGGAGCTCTTTGAGATGGACTTCCAGGCGGCACTGGTGGAGCTCAAAGTCAAAGAAGACGACGAGGAAAGGAAGAGGGCCATCCTCACTCGCATGCTTGGGATGGAAACCAAGCGGACGCTGGTGGGCATCCTTGCACCGAAGAAGATGAGCGACTTCAAAGCCGGTGACATCATGAAAATGCTGCGTGAGCGTTTCCGACCCTCGAGGGCAATGTTTCCCGCTCGGAGTGCGTTTTGGAGGCGAGTTCAAGCGCCGGACGAGTCGGTAGAAGCCTTCGTAACGGCTATGAGGGTAGCCGCCGCCCCCTGCAAATGGGACCACATCCTAGAGATGGCCCTCAGGGACGGAGTGCTGTGTGGCCTGAAGGACAAGGAAGTACAGCGCAGCTTGATGAACAGGGAGCCACCACCCACACTGGAAGAGGTTGTAGAGGCCGCGGAAGCCGCGGAGTCCACGAATGCTGGAGTAGACGAGATGCACAAGTGGCGTGAGTGGCGTCCGAGGGCCGGCAAGGCGGAAAACTCGTCGCACGGGAAGTCCGGTCAGTCGGTGCATGCAACCCGACCGACCTCGAAATCGTCGTCAGAAAGTAGCGATGGCGAGGAGGTCCAGAAGGTCCGGAGAGGCGGGCGCCGCTGCGATGGTTGCGGAGCGGCCCATGAGCGCGTGAAGTGCCCATTCAGGAAAGCCGAGTGCTTCAACTGCGGTCGTCGGGGGCACATCGCCAAGGCGTGCAGGAAATGGAAAGAGGGCCGGAGACATTCGCAAGACCGTTCAGCCAGACCGGACCGTCCAGCGAGGCCCAAAGATGGCGCCCGGGCCACGAGGAAGCAGGACGGCGTGGGCCGCATCTCGGACGACAGCGAGGGCGACGCTCCTGTGTTCAACGTATCTGCGGGACAGCCCCATTACTTTGTTGAGGTACTAGTACAAGGGACCCCTATTAGGATGGAAGTTGACTCGGGGTCCTCCTATTCTATAATTCCCCAGAGAGAGTTCTTGAAAATCGACCCCCACGTGCGGCCCAAACTTAAAGCGTTGAGGGCCACACTACGGGACGTTCAGGGGAACAGCATTCCAGTGTTGGGGGTCGGAACGTTCCGGGTTCGCTTTAAGAGACATTCTGCGGAACTTCCCCTAGTGGTGCTAAAAGGGGGGAGTTGTAGCCTCCTCGGAACACAGTGGTTTCAGCCCTTAGGCCTGTTCATAGGGGGGGTGCATGCCGTAGGCGAGGACCCAATACAAGCAGTGTGTGACGCACACCCCGCCGTTTTTAAAAGTGGACTGGGAAAGTTCAAGGGACCCCCTGTAGCCTTCGACTTAGACCCGGAGGTCCGCCCGATAAGACTCAAACCGCGCAGGGTACCGTTCGCGCTTAAGGACAAAATAGAGGCGGACAAACTGGTGGGTCAAGGAATTCTCGTTCCTGTGGATTCCGCGGAGTGGAAGACTCCAATTGTAACAGCACTGAAGGCTAACGGGGAGGTGCGCATTTGCGCTGATTATAAGTGTACCATTAATAAGGCAATCCGCCCTAATGCATACCCGGTGCCAGTGGTCAGCCACCTTCTGGCCAGGCTGAATGGGGGAAAGTGTTTCGCTAAACTCGATTTAGCACAGGCCTACCAGCAACTCCCAGTAACCCCCGCCACAGCGGCGGCACAAACAATAGTCACACATAAGGGGGCGTTCCAGGTGTCGAGGTTACAGTTCGGCGTGAACTCGGCACCTGGCATTTTTCAGTCGCTAGTGGAACGCCTCCTGAAGGGGCTGGAGGGGGTGTTGCCATATTTTGATGACGTGTTGATAACGGGGGGGAGCAAGGCCGAGCTGGCCCACAGATTGGATAAGGTCCTGGCCGTGTTCGAGAAAGCGGGGCTGCGACTGAGAAAAGACAAATGTGTATTTTTCGAAACAGAGGTTGAGTTTTTAGGGTTCCGTGTCACACCCGAGGGAATTAGGCCGTCCAAATCTAAGGTGGCCGCCATTAAGAAAGCCCCTCGCCCCACTTCCAAAACCGAGCTTCAGTCATTTCTGGGGCTTCTCAATTTCTACCATACCTTCCTTCCACGGAAGGCGTCTGTTGCCGAGCCGCTTCATCGGCTGCTTAAAAAAGAGGAAAAATGGCTGTGGGGTGACGAGCAAGAAAGAGTGTTCTCAGAGTTAAAGCAACTCCTCACATCCGAGGCAAACCTGACTCATTTCGACCCCAAACGGCCCATAGTTTTGGTCTGCGATGCATCCCCGGTGGGGGTGGGGGCGGTGCTTTGCCACGTGTTAGACGACGGAAGGGAGGCCCCGATAGCGTTTTATTCAAGGTCCCTGTCCCAAGCAGAGCGGAATTACGCACAGACCGATAGGGAGGCACTAGCGATAGTAGCGGGAACCAAGAAATTTCACGATTTTCTGTATGGTCGGCCGTTCAAGATCGTTACTGATCACAAGCCCCTGTTAGGGATCTTCACTGCAAATAAGCCCACGCCACAGATCCTGTCCCCGAGGATGCTGCGGTGGGCTATTTTTCTTAACGCATATCAACATGAGTTAGAATACCGGCCAGGGAAGGAAATCAGCCATGCAGACGCGCTCTCACGGTCGCCGTTACCATTGTCGGACGACCAGAAGGCAGGGGTAAGAAGAGACCGCCAGGTATTGCTAATAGAGGTTTTAGAGTCACCCCCGATAGTACCGGCCGACATTGCCAGGGCGACCGGAAAGGATAGAACACTAGAGAAGGTATGCTCGTGGGTGCAGAAGGGGTGGCCGGCGTCATCCCCAGGCACGGAATTCGACCCATTCTTCCGAAAGCGAGTGGAGTTGTCTTTAGAGAGGGGGTGCCTGTTGTGGGGCCAACGGGTGGTGGTTCCTACGTCCCTGCGGCCGAAGGTGCTCAAGCTGTTGCACGTCAGCCACCCGGGGATCGTCCGTTCCAAGGCGTTGGCCCGGAGTTACTTCTGGTGGCCCCAGCTGGACGCCGACATAGAGCAGATGGTTGGCACTTGTGAGGCATGTCAATGCTCTCGACCGGAGGTGGCCCGCCTACCGCATAGGGAATGGGACGCAGCAAGGGGACCGTGGTCCAGGGTGCACGTAGATTTTGCTGGCCCATTCCGGGGAACCATGTTTCTCCTGGTGGTGGATGCATACTCAAAGTGGCTGGAGGTCATTCCGGTAAAGAGCACATCCTCCGCCACTACCATTCGCCAGCTAAGGAGGGTCTTTTCCACGTTCGGTTTACCCGACACTTTGGTCAGCGATAATGCCAGCTGTTTCACGTCCACTGAGTTCGCAGCATTCATGGAGGCAAATGCAATTCGGCATGTCACATCCGCGCCGTTTCACCCGGCCACGAATGGCCAAGTGGAACGGTTGGTGCGCACCACAAAAGATGCGCTGCGGCGCATGGGCTCGGGAGATCTAAATCACCAAGTTTGTCAATTTCTATTAGCGTACAGAGTGACCCCCTTAGCGTCTGGTTACTCGCCGGCCGAGCTGCTGATGCGGAGGAAACTGACCACGCTTTTGTCCAGGCTAGACCCGTCGAGGGTCGAGGACAAAGGGAAGAACATAGGGTTAGCGGTCTCGAAAGGTTTCGGCATAGGCGATCCTGTACATTGCAGGAACTATGCCAACGCAGGCCCAGCCTGGGTGCCAGGGACGATAATAGAACAGACGGGGCCAGTGTCCTATCGGGTGGAAACTAGCACCGGCCTCCTCTGGAGGAGGCACGCTGATCAACTGAGGCACCGAGTGAGCGAGGGGCCGACCAGTGGAGCACAGCGACATGATTCAGCGATAGGGTTCTCCCCCACCCGTTTAGCCCAAGGGGGAGACAGGGGGGAAAGCAGCGAGCCCGACTCATATCCTTTTGATACCCCAGTTCTATCCGAGCCCGGGGGGAGGGAAAAGGAGTGTGCGGCCGCCGCTGCCGCTTCCCCCGAATCCGATTTTGATTTTGATTTTGTGAGCCGGGGGGGGGGGTTTTCGGAGTGTTCCCCCACCCATCCAAGCGAGAAGAGGGGTTTTTCGTTAGTCCCCAGTGCCCCCGGTTCTTCCCAAACAAAGCACACACCTCCCAACAAAGCCGCAGAGCCGCGGCAAACCACTAACAAGTCATCCTCTCCGATTGCAGGGCAGGAAGCCAGGGAGCAAGGAGGAGGGAGCGAAGCCGGGGCAGGGCAGCCCGCGCCGAGACCCCAGCGTGTTCGAAATAAGCCATCTTGGCTGAGAGACTTCGTCTCATCCTAGGGGGGAGGAGTGTTGTGTCCTAATAGTGTAACCTTCTACATGTGATATTTTGGTGTATGCAAACCAAGACACGGGACACAGCCTCGGGCTGGGTTAACTCAGGTTTATTGCATCGTGGACAGAGGGAACATGAGGTAATGGCGGATCGATAGCTCTTTATATACAGCAGTAATACATTTGAACGTGGTGCCATGGTAGCCCATTGGCTACTGTCTGCGTGACGTCATTGCAGGTCACGCCCTTCTTGTCCAGGTGTAGGTGGTGGCGGGAAAACTTCCCGCGCTGTTGCCTTTGATGAGTTTGGACCAAGAGAGCTTGGACGCTCGCTGCTGCCAGCTGGTGGTCATTAGCTCGCGTCCTATTACAGGGTTTATATGATACAGCTGAAGGTTACATTGTTGCTATAGGCAAGGTTACATTGGCTCAGATACATTGTAATCCGTGTGTACAATAAAACCATCAGAACACAACACCCCTCCCCCCTAGGACGAGACAAAGTCTCGAGCCCACACTTAAACACACTCCCCCCCCTTAGGAGACAAAGTCTCTCAGCCAAGATGGCTTATTTCGAACACGCTGGGGTCTCGATGCGGGCTGCCTCTCCCCGGGTTTGCTACCTTCTCTTTGTCCCCTGGTTTCCTGTCCTGTAATATGAGAGGGAGACTCGTTAGTGACTTGCCGCGGCTCCGCGGCGTTGTTGGGAGGTGTGCTCTTTCTCAGGGAGGAACCGGGGGCACTGGGGGCTAACGGAAAACCCATCTTCTCGCTTGGACGGGTGGGGGAACACTCCTGAAAACCCCCCCGGCTCGCAAAATCAAAATCAAAATCACAATCGGGGGCAGCGGTCGCGAACTCCTCTCCCCCTTCCCCGGCCCCTGATAAGACTGGCGTATCAAAAGGATATGAGTCGGGGCCGCTGCTACTGCTTCCTTCCCCCCTTGCTTGGGACTGTTGTCCATTGCTGTCTCCCCCTTGGGTTAAGCGGGTGGGGGAGAACCCTAACGCTGAATCCTGTTGCTGAGCTCCACTGACTGGCCCACTCACTCGGTGCCTCAGTTGGTCTGCGTGCCTCCTCCAGAGGAGGCCGGTGTTAGTCTCGACCCGGTACGATACTGGCCCCGTCTGTTCTACAACCTTCCCTGGTACCCAGGCCGGCCCTGCGCTGGAATAGTTCCTGCAGTGAACAGGGTCCCCGGCGGCGAAACCTTTCGAGACAGCCAACCCTATGTTTTTCCCTTTATCCTCGACCCTCGTCGGGTCTAGCCTGGACAGGATCGTGGTCAGTTTTCGCCGCATCAAGAGCTCCGCCGGCGAGTAGCCTGACGCTAAGGGGGTTACCCTATACGCTAAGAGGAACTGGCATACCTGGTGATTCAGGTCCCCCGGGCCCATGCGCCGCAGCGCGTCCTTTGTTGTACGCACTAGTCGTTCCACTTGGCCATTCGTGGCCGGGTGAAACGGTGCGGATGTGACATGCCGAATGGCGTTTGCCTCCATGAATGCTCCGAACTCAGCGGAGGTGAAACAACTAGCGTTATCGCTGACTAAAGTGTCGGGTAAACCGAATGTGGAAAAGACTCTCCTTAGCCGGCTAATTGTCGTGGCGGAGGACGTGCTCTTTACTGGGATAACCTCCAGCCACTTGGAGAACGCATCTACCACCAGGAGAAACATGGTTCCTCGGAATGGGCCAGCGAAATCCACGTGCACTCTAGACCACAGCCCCCTTGCTGTGTCCCACTCCCTATGTGGGAGACGGGCCGCCTCAGGTCGGGATCCCTGGCAAGCCTCGCAAGTGCCGACCATGTGCTCAATGTCCGCGTCCAGCTGTGGCCACCAGAAGTAACTCCGGGCCAGCGCCTTTGAACGAACTATGCCCGGGTGGCTGACGTGCAGCAGTTCGAGCACCCTCGTCCGCAGGGGCGCAGGGACCACCACCCGTTGGCCCCACAGAAGGCACCCCCTCTCTAGGGACAACTCTAGCTTTTCCCTAAAAAGATGGGTCGAACTCTGTACTCGGGGACGAAGCCGGCCACCCCTTCTGCACCCATGAACTAACTTTTTCCAGCGTCCTGTCCTTGCCTGTCGCCCTAGCAATGTCGGCTGGTACTATTGGGGGTGCGTCTAAAACCTCAATCAGCAACACCTGGCGGTCTCTTTCTGCTCTCGCCTTTTGGTCGTCCGACAATGGCAGAGGGGATCGCGAAAGCGCATCAGCATGGCTGATCTCCTTTCCGGGCCTGTACTCCAACTCATGTTGGTACGCGTTGAGGAAAATAGCCCATCGCAGCATTCTCGGGGACAGGATCTGCGGCGTGGGCTTGTTTGCCGTGAAAATCCCTAACAGCGGTTTGTGATCGGTCACGATTTTGAACGGGCGGCCATACAAAAAATCGTGAAATTTTTTGGTCCCCGCTACTATTGCTAACGCTTCCCTGTCGGTTTGCGCGTAATTTCGCTCCGCTTGGGACAGGGACCTTGAGTAAAACGCTACCGGGGCCTCCCTTCCGTCCTCCAACACGTGGCAAAGCACCGCCCCCACCCCCACCGGGGATGCATCACAAACTAGGACCACAGGCCGTTTGGGGTCGAAGTGCGTCAGGATTGCCTCAGATGTTAGGAGTTGCTTTAGCTCTTTGAACGCCCTCTCGTGCTCGTCACCCCACATCCATGGCTCCTCCTTTTTAAGTAACCGATGGAGCGGTTCGGCCACGGACGCCTTCCGCGGGAGGAATGTATGGTAAAAGTTGAGGAGCCCCAGGAAAGACTGCAGCTCGGTTTTGGATGTGGGGCGAGGGGCCTTTTTAATGGCTGCTACCTTGGATTTAGACGGCTTAATCCCCTCGGGTGTGATCCGGAACCCTAAAAACTCGACCTCGGTTTCGAAAAAGACACATTTATCCTTCCTCAATCTCAGCCCCGCTTTCTCGAACACGGTCAGTACCTTGTCCAACCTTTTTGCCAGTTCAGCCTCACTCCCCCCGGTTATCAACACGTCATCAAAATAAGGCAACACCCCCTCCAGGCCCTTTAGGAGGCGTTCCACGAGCGATTGAAAAAGGCCGGGTGCCGAGTTCACGCCGAACTGTAACCGCGACACCTGGAACGCTCCCTTATGTGTAACTATTGTTTGTGCCGCGGCCGTGGCGGGGGTCACAGGAAGTTGCTGATAGGCTTGTGCCAAATCGAGTTTAGCGAAACACTTTCCCCCATTTAGCCTGGCCAAAAGGTGGCTGATCACTGGCACCGGGTATGCATTAGGGCGGATCGCCTTGTTAATTGTACACTTATAATCAGCGCAAATGCGCACCTCCCCGTTAGCCTTTAGAGCCGTTACAATTGGAGTTTCCCACTCCGCGGAATCAACAGGAATAAGAATCCCCTGGCCCACCAGTTTGTCCAGTTCCGCCTCTATCTTGTCCTTGAGTGCGAACGGCACCCTGCGTGGTTTGAGTCTTATCGGGCGGACCTCCGGGTCTATGTCGAAGGCTACAGGGGGTCCCTTGAACTTTCCGAGTCCTTTCTTAAAAACGGCGGGATGCGCATCGCAAACCGCTTGTATTGGGTCCCCCCCACGGTATGCACCCCCCCTATGAACAAACCTAAGGGCTGAAACCACTGTGTCCCTAGGAGGCTACAGCTTCCCCCTTTGAGGACAACTAGGGGCAGTTCCGCAGAATGTCTCTTAAAATTGACCCGAAATTTCCCGACCCCCAACACCGGAATGCTGTTTCCCTGTACGTCCCGTAGTGTGGACCTCAACGCTTTAAGCTTGGGCCGCACGTGGGGGTCGATTTTCAGGAACTCTTTCTGGGGAATTATGGAATAGGAGGACCCCGAGTCAATTTCCATCTTAATAGGGGCCCCTTGTACTAATACCTCAACGAAGTAATGGGACTGTCCCGCGGACACGCTGAACACTGAGGCGTCGTCCTCGCTGCCGTCCGAGACGCGGCCCACGCCGTCCTGCTTCCTCGTGGTCTGGGCGCCATCTTTGGCCCTCGCTGGACGGTCCGGTCTGGCCGCGCGGTCTTGTGACTGCCTCCGGCCCTCTTTCCGCTTTCTGCACGCCTTGGCGATGTGCCCCCGACGGCTGCAGGTGTAACACTCGGCCTTCCTGAACGGGCATCTCGCGCGCTCGTGGGCCGCTCCGCAACCCTCGCAGCGTCGACCGCCCTTCCGGACCTTCTGGACCTCCTCGCCGTCGCTGCCTTCCGTAGACGACTTTGAGGCCCGTCGAGTCGCGTGCACCGACTGTCCGGTCTTCCCGTGCACCGAATTTTCCGCCTTGCCGGCTCTAGGACGCCACTCACGCCACTGGTGCATCTCGTCCACTCCGGCATTCGTGGACTCTGCGGCTTCCGCGGCCTCAATGACCTCTGCCAGCGTGGGTGGCGGCTCCTTATTCATCAAGCTGCGCTGTACCTCCTTGTCTTTCAGGCCACACAACACGCCGTCCCTGAGGACCAACTCCAGGATGTCGCCCCATTTACAGGGGGCGGCGGCTATCCTCATGGCGGCCACGAATGCCTCAACCGACTCATCCGGCGCTTGGACTCGCCTCCAAAACGCGCTCCGAGCGGGAAACATTGCCCTCGAGGGGCAGAACCGCTCTCGCAGCAGTTTCATGATGTCGCTCGCCTTAAAGTCGCTCACCTTCTTTGGAGTGATTATGCCCACCAGCGTCCGCTTGGTTTCCATCCCGAGCATTCTGGTGAGGATGGCCCTCTTCCTCTCCTCGTCTTCTCCTTTGACTCTGAGTTCCACCAGGGCCGCCTGGAAATCCATCTCAAGCAGCTCCCAGTCTTGCGGTTTGGTGATGTTGAAACCGCTCTGTGCCCTGGCTGTTCCGTGGGGATCCATAATCCCACCTTCGTCGCCAATTTGGTGTATGCAAACCAAGACACGGGACACAGCCTCGGGCTGGGTTAACTCAGGTTTATTGCATCGTGGACAGAGGGAACATGAGGTAATGGCGGATCGATAGCTCTTTATATACAGCAGTAATACATTTGAACGTGGTGCCATGGTAGCCCATTGGCTACTGTCTGCGTGACGTCATTGCAGGTCACGCCCTTCTTGTCCAGGTGTAGGTGGTGGCGGGAAAACTTCCCGCGCTGTTGCCTTTGATGAGTTTGGACCAAGAGAGCTTGGACGCTCGCTGCTGCCAGCTGGTGGTCATTAGCTCGCGTCCTATTACAGGGTTTATATGATACAGCTGAAGGTTACATTGTTGCTATAGGCAAGGTTACATTGGCTCAGATACATTGTAATCCGTGTGTACAATAAAACCATCAGAACACAACAGATATCAATGTATCTGAACCAATGTAACCTTGCCAATGAGTAACAATGTAACCTTCAGCTGTATCACATAAACCCTGTAATAGGACGCGAGCTAATGACCACCAGCTGGCAGCAGCGAGCGTCCAAGCTCTCTTGGTTCAAACCCATCAAAGACCGCAGCGCGGGAAGTTTCCCGCCGCTACCTACACCTGGACAAGAAGGGCGTGACCAGCCATGACGTCACGCGGACCAGTAGCCAACGGGCTACCGTGGAGCCACATTCAAATACGTTACTGCCTTATATATAGAGCTGTTCGTCCGCCATTACCTCATGTTCCCTCTGCCCACCATGCAATAAACCTGAGTTAACCCAGCTTTTGGCTGTGCCTTGTGTCTTGACTCTCATACACTAAACCATTCCTTCAGGGAGCGTGGGAAGCAGCACGCCTAGAAAAGTAAACAGGAAAAACTTCTGATTCACAGTTAGCAAGCTTCAAAGAGTTCCTACATCAAAGATCAGTTTGTTAGGTTTTTTTAAAAAAAATAAATAAAATAAACTGGGGTTACAGCCAAGCATCCTGCTTCAGGAAGAAGACAAAAGACTAAATGGGCAGTGGGAGATAAAATGATTAGATCTAATTAAGCCATATGGATGATGTGATAATTGTTTTTATACAAAGGAGACAGAGATTCTTTGATCATGGAGCCTTTCAGGACCATGTGATTGAGATGGTCTGACTCATGAGTAGACCAGAAATGCTCGTATATATGTAATTCTGCCATGGAACGTTTTTGGGAGGATTTAGTTTAGATCTTGTGCAGGGGTGGCAGTGGTGGTGGCACTACTTCAATATGTGAAAGCAAGTGTCACTGACTCCATTTTCTTTACCCAGTCTCCTTCTCTGTCCTGGTTTTCCCCTGCACCAGAGATGAGAAACCTGGGGAACATAGTGAAAAGTAGAGACATCTCACTGCAAACAAAGGTCCGCATAGTCAAAGTAATGGTATTCCCGGTGGTAATGTATGGTTGTGAGAGCTGGACCATTAGAAAGTCTGAGTGCAGAAAAATAGATGCCTTTGAGATGTGGTGTTGGAGGAGAGTTTTGAGAGTCCCCTGGACAGCGAGGAGAACAAATAGGTTAATATTATAAAGAGATTAGCCCTGACTGCTCCTTAGAAGGACAAATAACAAAGATGAAGATGAAGTATTTTGGACATCAAATGAGAAGAGAAGATTCACTTGAGAAGGCCTTGATGCTGGGGAAGGTGTAGGGCAAAAGAAGAAGGGGATGGCCAAAGATGAGATGGCTGGATGGTATTGTAGACACAATGGGCACGGGGCTGTGTGGACTGAGGAGGATGGTGCCTGGAGGACAAGGGTGCCTGGAGGACAATGGTCCACGGGGTTGCAAAGAGTCGGAGTCGACTGTGCGACTGAACAACAAAAAAGAGAAAGAAAGGAGTGAAGGTGGTATTGTAACCAAAACTAAGGGGTTAAAAGCTCCCCCTTGACTCCTCCCCATGGACCTCACCCCATGCCATGTTTCTGTACATGTGCTAAGAGTCACTTCTACCACCACTTTACCTGAAGCCATTTGTAAGTTGAAATTTCCATTGATCTCTGTTTCAAAGGAGATGGCCCTGCCATTTGGCTGGCTACAAAGAGCAGAGCTTGGGATGAGTTGACAATAGAGCATATGGTTTCTAGACCTGCCTTTCCTTTTAAATTATAAAAGTGCTTGGGCCCTTGGGGTCTTTGTCTCTTTCTTTTCCCTACCCACTCTTGAGGGAAGATGGAGGGTACCCTTTTGCAAAAAGTATTTTTAATAAATGCCTTTCTTTCTCCCCTAATTTTGGTGCATTGAATTCCTTTCGGTACCCACAGCCACATGAACTGTGATTTGCCCACATTTGAAACAGTATGAAACCCTTGGGTGGTGGGGGAGATCAGGACCTCAATATCCAGTGAGTTGGTCTATGGTGATCCAGGATTTGCTTGCATAAATAATCAGAAGGCTATGA
Organism: Bradypodion pumilum; assembly: GCA_035047305.1. Taxonomy (NCBI): domain Eukaryota; kingdom Metazoa; phylum Chordata; class Lepidosauria; order Squamata; family Chamaeleonidae; genus Bradypodion; species Bradypodion pumilum. The sequence continues at coordinate 137,998,751 of JAWDJD010000004.1, forward strand.
TGTATCAAACAAAAAATCCAAGCAAGGTCTCCATAGCCTATACTCCCCACTGGAGCCTGGATAAGTTGCCCTCACCAAATGTTTCATGGATTTACAACTCAGCAGTTCCACATTATAACTTTGCAATATGATAATCAGTATGTCCAGGGATTTCTCAAAATGGTCCATGTATGAAGCTGGAATCAGGTTACTGATATGAATGGTCAAATGAAGGTCTACATAAATGCAGCCTCAAATGTAGGATCAAAGACCAACCAAAAATCTTCCGAAGATACCTTATTAAGTAGAAAGACTAATGGGCTTCCTAGTGTCTGGCAAAAGAGTATAAATTCTTTCCTAGCCTTCTGAGTTCTGACATATAATGAAGTCGATGGAAGGATCAGGAAATGATTATTCTTGTATATTGTTTGGATATCCTTAATGATTTCATGAGGATTAGTGTTGGGTTAAATATTTCATTTGCCCAACAAACAAAAAAACAAATAAACCAGGAGTTCCTAACCCCTAGCCCACAGGCATAATCTGGCCCATGTATATAATTAATCCAGCCTGCGGTGACCACTCTGGCAGCTCTACCCCCCCCCCCCCCGGGAAGTCATGATATGTCACTTATTGCAGTGGCAGCGGTGCCGGAAATCATGACTTTTTGTGGTTTTATGGACAGGCTCCGCTGCTTCCCAGGGGGGCGGGAAGCTTTTTGGAGTATGTTTGCTCTGGTTTGGGATTTTTCTGTTGCTTTTTGGCTGCACTTTGGCAGTTGTAGCACAGCAGTGGATGGCTTCCAGTGCCGGGCAGAGCTTACGTGAGCGGCAGGGGTCCCAGTGCAGAACCAGGATGTCGGCCACAGTCATGCTCTAGTTGCCGAAGTGCAGCCGAGAAGGGCCGGGAAAATCCCAAACTGGAGTGAACATGCTCCAAAAAGCCTCCTGGCACCCTGCGAAGAGGTGAAGCCTGTTCAAGAATCCACTAAAATGGCGCAAATCCTGCCATCACAACCAATTATGATGATGACAACAAAAACGCAAGTAGTGGGCACAGCCATGCCTCTGGCCCCCACAGTTGAGCATGGTGGCGGGAACTGACCCCTAGAGGGAAAATGTTGGGAAGCCCTGAAATAAACATTTGCCAGCTAAAGAATTGTAGTGTTGGGGGGGGAAGAGAAAAATGGAGACCCATAAAGACTACATTTCCTGGATTTTTTATTATTCTGATGAAAGAGTAAGTGACATTTAACTGTTAAAAACAATCGGTGGACAGGAGGATGGATAGATAAACAGATAGACAGATCATACAGATAAAGGAATACATAAATATAGATGTGGGTAAAGATAAAGATAATAGTACAACATTCTGTTCCATCAGGCGGATGGTTGTCATATTTGAGGTGAAGGTCAAATCTCTTTCTCTCTGATGCAGCCTGTAATGCAGACGATAATAAGATAAAAAATTCTACCTGTCATGTGCGGTGAAAATCTGACTTGAAAGTATTTGGCAGAAGCAAATCTTCACTTTTCCTAGACTGAACAGTTTCTTAAAACCTTTTTAAATAATATTTTAAAAAGACAGACATCTCTGAAAACTTCCTTTATTCATCCACGGACAGGAATAGGGGGAATTATGAAAGCTTTATTTAGACAGTAATTGATTGGGCAGGCTTTACCCATATGTCTCACAGTATCCTCAGAGAACAAATTTTAGCACATTTCACCAAAAATTACCTCTTCTTTTTTTGCCCTAAGGTTAAGAGGTGGGCCACAAGTTTACCAAGGCATCGGTTATAATGGATGGAAGATTTTACCATGTGATATGGAGTATTAATTGAGAAAGTCTGAATCCCTGAACCACATTTGTGGTATCCCATGGCAGAAGCATATTGTAACAAATGCTGAGTAGGTTCAGCCTTCTGAGGTTGGCAGGGGGATCCACCCTCTGAAACCACTGCTTCCACTTGTTACCTTTTCTGTTAACTTCCATGGGTGGCTACCGCTGAGTTTCCTGCCAAAATTATGCAACAACTTCAATGGTTATTTGTTTGTTTGCTTGTTTCTACACCACCATAAAACAAAAAGATCACCACATATTAAATCTACATTCAGAAACCACAGATGGCAGCAGAAAACTAGTGGACCAAAATCCAAAAGGTAAAGGTAAAGGTTTCCCTTGCTCAAAAGCCAGACATATCTGACTCTAGGGTTCAGTGCGCATCTCTGTTTCAAAGCCGAAGAGTCAGCGCTGTCTGCTTCTGCAGATGTTGCCGTGGTCATGTGGCAGGCATGACTAGACACCGGAGTGCACAGAATGCTGTTACCTTCTCACCAAAATGGTCCCTATTTATCTACTTGCAATTTCTTGCTTTCGAACTGCTAGGTTGGCAGGAGCTGGGACAAAGACGTGAGCTCATTCCGTCCTGCAGTACTCGGGAATCAAACTGCTAACCTTCCGCCTCCCAGTCAGCGTCTTAGCCACTTGAGCCACTGCAGTGTGACATAATCCAATAACCCCCTCCACTAATACTACTACAACACACCTTTAAGCCTTAAGCTTTAGCCTTGCCCCTCCTTAAATAGATGATATTTTAACAATTTCTTAAAGAAGGGCTGAAGTGAAGACACCTGACAGATTTCAACTAGAAATTCATTCCAAAAATAGAGTGTACACCCCCCCCCCCCAAAAAAAAGGCCTGTCTACTAATATCCATTCTTCTGGCATGTCTCAGGACGGCCACCCTCAAGAGCATAGTTTGTGAGGATCCCAGCATATGGGAGGTGCTTCTGTGGAGGAATCACTTTACCTAGTAGCAAGGCTCCAAGCTGTGAAGGGCTTTGAATCTCTAGTGCACAAAATCATTGGGCCAGAAGAAAGGGAGGGAAATATGCACCAAGAGTACAGACAGAAAAGAGGATGTGTATGAAGCTGAAGAAGTTCGGAAGACTTCCATTAAGTCCATATAGCCCAGGGACCAAAAAGCAATCTGGGAGGACTCCTTGCTATATTTTGCCCACTCATGATCCACACTATGTGGTAAAAGCACATGGTGCTTATACTGTTTTTCTTCTTTTGTGTACCGATCAAACTCTGGACTGCCAAAATGAAGCCTGTTGATGTTAGTCCTACCATGCTTTATACAAGACACACAAGAGATTGGCCATGAGACAGGGAGATAGCTGTTTACTATGAAATTTGTTTCTAGCCAGACTAATCAGTTTTCTGAGCTGTCCAGACAAAATGTAGTAAAGGGGGTGGAGGGTGGGATGTGTCTTAGGTGAGATGCAAAATGAAATTTTTGTCCCTGTGTCAGGGCTACATGACAAAAAGATACTCTTTATACCTTGCAGTGCAAACAGACCTATTCTGAATTTCACATTTCTTGGAATCTTACAATTAACTTCAAAAAGTAGAAATTCCTAGTTTTAAACTACTTATTTGGTAAAAGAGTATAAGCTATTCAAGTGCCATTTTGGCAGTTTCACCTCTGGTCTAGACACAGAAGAAGAAGAAGTATTATGATGGAGTAGGTGGACTAAAGGGATGTGCTGTACAAAGACAGTGAGGAGACCATCTGAGGAAGCAGACTTGGTCCATGAAATATTAAAATATAGTCATTAGTCCTCAAGGTGCCACAATATTTGTTTTAATTTCTGTTTTGTTTTGCTTTGTTTCTTCTCTGATATGCCTGCACTGACTAACATGGCTACCACTTAGAAAACTACAACTATGGGAGGCCCATTGTCACCTTCCGTTGTTTCACCCCTTTTGACTGCCATTGGTTATAATCCTTTGTACCCAGCTATTTATTTTGCTTTAACACTCTGTGCTCAGATCCAGGAAGAGCTTTATCGCAAGAGCAAACATTCTTGAGGGTACTTTAGTGTAAGGGACCAAAGACAATGAAACAGCCGAAGGGTTGGCTTAACACAGGTTTATTGCATGATGATCCGGAGGAACATGAGGTAATGGCGGATGGGTGGCTCAATATATACAGCTGGCTATACATTTGAATGTGGCTCGTCGACAGACTATTGATTGCTGCCTGCGTGACGTTGTAGGAGGTCACGCCCTTCTTGACCAGGTGAGGAGGTCGCGGGGAATCTTCCCGCGCTGCTGAACCAGGTGACTATGATCCATCAGAGCTGGACGCTCGCTACTGCCCTCTGGTGGTCACTAGCTCGCGTCCCCTTATTAGGTTACATTGATACAGCTGATGGTTATAATGTTGCACACAGAAAGGTTACATTGGTAACACATGGCAAAGGTACATTGTTAAAGGCACAGCTTTACAGAACACAACAGGTACACAAGAGCAAAACCAAATTAGAAGATGGAGGAAGGAGCTCACTGGAGAAGGAACATCATTAAAAAGGGCTATAGCTGAGGAACTCAGCCTCCCCTATATCACTTGGAGGACCCTGAATAGGCTGAGGGTTGGAGTCCCTAAATGCCGATTTCGTCCAGAAACATACAACGATGAGGACTTAAGTTTGGCCAATGACAAAGCCAAAGAAGTGGCTTTATTTTGGCAGTCCAGGGTTTGATCAGGACATGAAAGAAAAAGAAGAAATACTCTGTGTAACATCCCCCCCCCCACATGTGCGCTTTTTAATATATAGTAGTTATATATATACTATATATATATATATATGCCACCATTATTGCTGCTGCTATTATTGTTGCTATTGTTAAATTTCCCCACTTTTCCACTAAAAGATAGTACTGAAGGAGGCTTACAGATTTCTTAGAAGAATAAAATTGGATAAAGCCACAATTTCCTATAAATCATAGAACCATAGGATTTTATGATGAGCAAAGACAGCACAAGTTATTTTTCTGCTTGAGGCAGAACAGCTAACAGCTCCCTCTTTTGGTCTCACCAAAGCCCAAGTGCAAAATACACAAGAAAGTCAATTAGTTTTGACACACGAGGCAGAAAGCACCCCAAGCCCTTATCTTTGGTAGAAAATAAGATGAGAAATTAAAAAGCTAACCATTTAATGCCCAAATCTGCTGCCTGAAGGAGGTCTATCAGTCTGCCTAATGGCAGAGCTGGCCCTGGAGAGTTGGAGTACTATTTCTGAGAGTGATGATGATGAACTGAGAAATGGATTTTTAAATAACTGCCTACTTTTCAAAGTAGACCTGTAGATTGATGCTAGCTTATGCTGCAGCCTTTTGACATTAAGCCAAATGAAAATCAGCAGCTTGCTTCTATGGTACATGGCATAATATCCCATTAAAAAAAGAAGGAGCAGGATGCAACTTCCATGAGCATAATCAGTTTCTACTGCAATCACTGAGTGGTGAAGGGCCTTGTCAGGCATTAATGAGAGAGACAGAAGGTGGTAAAATTGAACACGAAGGTTTCTCAGCTTATTAGTATCCCCGCCAAGTGAACAACTTTACTGCCCAAGCTTTTAAGAGGCTCATGTAGTTAAATGGGTCTGTCACATAATCTGTGTCTTGAAAACCACAGCAGAGAAATCTTTGCCTGGGAACATTCTAAAGTCTGACCTCCTTGTTGTAAATGAAGCAGTTCTGTAGTCCAGTTATAGGTAACCTGTAAACCAATTTTGCTTGTTTTGTATAGGCTTAGAATGATTCACATACACACATTTAGATCACAATTTCTCTCTGTCAGCAAGATGCATAGGTTGGCAACTGGGTGGATACAGGTGGTGTTCCACATATGCACAGACAAGGCACAAAAATGCAACCATAACAGTTACACCTGTTCCCCAATAAAGTAATGCATAGCAACCAAGTTATAGCCTCCACCCTTTGCTATCACAGCATTTTGCCAAATATCATAAATTAGGATTGTTTCTGAACAAAGATCTACTAGAAATTTGAATAATCTACCTGTCAAAATTTAAAAGAGATACAAAACCTCAACACCTTGGGGATATGAAATTGATAAGCCCCAGAAGAATGGATCACTTTTGGACAAGGATATCCATTCAGATAGTTTATGTGCATGAGTCTCTTTTTCCATCATTTCAGCTCTTCATAGCTGCATCTTCGTTGTCCTTCCCATGTGGACACAGACTGCTGCATGCATGGCTTTCCCTCCCCATACACACACATAAACATACTTTGGCATTTGCACAAGAGGGTATTCATTACCAGCTCACAAGAACAGGAGCCTTACTGCTTTCAATGTGATCTCCAACTCATTGCATTCCATGTCTCCTAAAGGGATTTCACCCTTTATTCCTCACATGCACACCATCAAGTAGCAATGCCATTGATGGTGTAGAAATATCCTCTCCATTTTGGTCTGAATTACTTTGTCTTACAAAATCAAAGCTGATTCATTTAGAGTCAGTTCCACAAACTGTTCAATTCAATTTGCATCCAAATGCTCTCTGTACATGTTGGTGTACCTCTGAATATTTCTATTTATTTGCATTCAAATTGGTACCTATTTGTATATATTTGCATTAGTCTGACTAGGGAAAAACATGACAATGGGGGAAAAGGGTTCTATTTGAGTGTGGATGGGTTACTGGGTGCAATAACAGATGGGTTATTGGGTGCAACACATTATATTTCACTGAGTGGCCATGTTATCCTGCTATGGTAACAGAGTAGACCATACTGCTAGTGACTCAATGCTGATTGTCAGTGGTTAACTAATCTGACAACCCTGACAACTAATGGCATTTGGGGGGTGAAGTCCACAGGGAAGGCTGATGTCCCCAAGTGGATAATAACAATAATTTCGTGTCAGAAATTATTCTGGGTTGAAATGTTTTTTGCTGGAGAAACTCCGCTGAGGAATTAAGTACTGCATGATGGTTTGAGCGCTCATCTATGTCCCAGGTCCTGCCAACCTAGCAGTTCCAAAACAAGAAATTGCAAGTAGATAAATAGGGACCACTTCAGGGGGAGGGGGAAAGATCTTGGGGACATGGAAAGAGCCTCATTTGGGCATCCTCAAGTGGATCAAATCCCATTTGAAACCATCTTTCTGGAAGGCACCAGCTTCATCCATACTGGCCTGGGGATGAGGAGGACTTTGTATGCCAAAAGGGCTCAGGACCAGAAAGTGACTCACAGAACTGGTACAGGTGTCACTTTTGTGATGCAGAAGGCAAATGGAAGACCACTGCATTATATTGTTCCCAGAACAATCTTCATGGCTAATTGCCATGATGATATCCAATATTTGGAATTGGATATGACATTTGACTTGAAGAAGAAGAGGAATGAGCCAGAATGCCCACTCTGTTTCAGACTGGTCCCTGGTTTCAACAGTCAGTCTGGCTGGGCCCTGCTTGCAGCCATTGACTCAAGTCACTTTCAATCGAATCCTGGGGTGGCCTTCAGGTCCCTAGATAGCCAACCAGAGGGCTTGCGGACAGGGCCAACAGCCCACTGGAAACAGTGAAAGCATTCTTCTTATGCTGGGATGTGGAGTGAAATTCAATACATTATCGTTTGATTTTCCATGTGCAGACAAAGTTTCCATTCTATTTTCCCCCCTCTCTCCCCCTCTCCTGACAGAATTCATGCAATACATTTCTTGTCCACCTCCTGCTTTTCTATAAATCCAATGTGTGTTAACAGTTGTTAGTTACCCTGGAATCTTGTCAAATTAAAGCTGTGTTCTGGATTTTTTATTTAATTTTTGATTAAACACTTTAAAGAGACTTGATTTGGGGTTTCCTTGCTTTTCTTTGAAACAGGTCACAAACAGAGAAGTGTCTGCACCTAGTTTCATTTTTTGAATAAATAATAGATCTGAACAAGATCCTTACAGAACTTTTAGAACTCTCCGAAATGGCAAATCTTCTCTGTGATAATTGGTTTGATTTGTTGTTGATGATGGTGGTGGCGATGTGGTACTGAGTGTCTTACATTGCATCCGTTTTTCACTTGTATTTCTCATTTTTGAGCAACAACTGATGAAATGGTGGGACACAAAAAAATATTTTTTAAAAAAAAAATCTTGTTCTTGTGCTGTTTTAGTTACAAATAAACTATATTAGACACAAATAAAACAATTTGGGATGGTGAGGTCTGTGAGATGCTCTAGCATAGTGTCTACTTGTCTCTGGGAAGCCTACTGCCCACTGATACTAAAAGGAGCTTTTTAAAAGGAGCTTTTAAGAAAAATCTGGGATGCAGCCCCATAGGTTGAAAATATGGATGGGATTTTCAGATTGTCTGGACCACAGAGACCATAATTATCCTTTCTGGTCTCCTTTCTGGGAGTTTCACCTACCTTCAGGTACTTGATCCCTCCCCCCCCCCACACACACACACCCCTGAAAGAAAGGCTTATATTAAAAGGGTATGACGTTTAGCTGAACAGGAATTTTTCCATTGGCTCATATAGGGGATCTAGAAAAAAAATCCAGATAATCAAGAGAGAGGTGATAAAGGAAATAGAGTTGGATTATGAAGCCTAAGGGATTGGCCCAAAAAGTTTTGATTAGGGAAGAAAGAGAATCAATATTTGAACAACTTAATCTGTCTTGGTTTAATAGATTACAATTGGAGAAATGGATAAAATATTGGATAAAATAGTATTGATTATGTTAAAAATCAGAAGATTTATCAATCAGAGATTAATCAAATATTGTCTTTAAAATTAGAGACATGTCCTAGAATAGTATTATTAATGGAGTTTGGAAATAAAAAAAGATAGAAAGCTTTCCATCCTTCCGAGGTCAGAAAAATGAGTAGTCATCATGTTGGGGGTGGGAAATGCTAATTACCTTGTGAACTCCCAGAGAGTGCACTAAGAACTATGGGTGAGGTATTTGTTTAATTGCTATTGCTAGCTGCAAATTTGAACATTCTGGTTTTCTATGCATACATTCACATTTCCAAATAATGGCTAGAATTTTACATTTTGCAAAAAGCAAGGCAATTAGTTTCCTAATCCTATTTAAGTCATCAACAATAAAATGTCTAATTAATTTTCAGTATACCCCAGATCACCCAAATCAATTTAATTAATTTAGCCAGTGCCCCCAGTTACCCCAATGATTCGTGTCCTGCTTCAAAATCAAATGTTCTTCAATTAACCCCGTTCAATAACCAGCACATCATTACCCCCATTCAAGTGCTTTCCATTCTTTTTCATTGCAAAGAAATAAGAGGATATTATAAAAATCTCTGGAGGGGTGGTGGGATTTGTACCATTAGATGAAGTTTCCAGCAGGGGGTGGAGTTCCTCCTTTTAAAAATTTAAACCTACTAAAGTAGGGATCCTCAAACTATGACACACAGAATCAAATCATCTGCCCCATGCCCTTGCTTCAGCTGCTGCTTCTGCCATTGCTGCCACCACTGCCTCAATCCTTGCCCCCTCCACTTGGCTTGGCATGTCCCTAATGGTGTTCTGTAACAGGGGCCACTCTGGTCAAGTGTGCCTTTCCCAGCAGCTGCCTGCAACTGCCTGTGTCTATCCCAGGGGCTGCTCTGGCTGAGCACAGGGAAAAAGAACAACCTTGACCTCTCCTTCATGCACACCATGCAGCTCTCTACAGGCTGGTAAGCAGGGAAACAGGGGGGGTGGAGTGGTGGTGGGGCTTGATGTGGTCATCGGCAGTGGTGGGGGCAGGGGGAGTGGGCAGTGACTCATAGTGGTCCCAGTGGTAGCAGTGGTGGTGGGAGGGAGTGGTGGGGTTGGGGTGGTTGCTTGTGGTGGTGGTGGGGGTGTAGAGTGGTGGGTGGCTGTTGCAATGGCTACCAGATGTTGGAGTGGCTGGCCACAAGGAAGACACGCAAGACAATCGTGCGGTGAAGTCCAGCCCTGATCTCGGTCAGGTCGCACGTAATTATTACCCTGCCTTGGGGTGATGCACGCGTAGGATGCGTGTGACCCCCTAATATAGAAGGCTGGCATACGTGGTGTTTTCCGGTGGTCCAGCTACAATGCCAGCTCTTGGAAGTTACCCTGTGGTTAATGGACAACTCGCACTTAATTGCCTTGGGCTGGTGAAACCCATTGTTCCTGCCCTAATTTCGGAGTCTATGTGTATTGACTCCGAAAAATTAGCTTGTCCTGCTGTCTGGCGCAGCTTGTTTGCCAAACTTAATCTGCAGCCAGAAGCGGAGGATTGTATATTTCCATTGGAGTCATCATCTTTAGTTTTTGCCCTGTCTCTATCGTAGCCATCAGCCAAGGCTTTATGATTTGGCCCCCCAAACTAACTAACTAGCCCGCACCCCAATTGCCTTTCCTGCAAAGTCCGGGTGGTCCCTGGATCTGTTGAAGGCCGGGCGAAGCCCTGGGGAAAGGTTTGGCCAATTTTCCCCATGGGCAACCCAAATTCCCCCTTCCTTTATTAGTTAAATCAGCCTGGCTGAGGGAATGGCAGATATAAGGTATGATCTGCTTGGGCATAACTATTTTCCGGGGTCTCTGACATGAGGTACACATTGGCAAGAGTGAAGGAATGCACTGTGCAAAGCAGCAAAGCATAATCCCCACTGCTATGATGATGATGGGGTGCAGTTTGCACCCGCCTCCAGAGGACCCATGACTACAGTGCTAGCCCAATTATGTCTTCTTGCCTGAGGTGTCATGTTTGGTTACCTGGCCCTGGATTTTGTGAGAGGTGTCCGTCACGCTGAGACAGCACATGTCCCGGACAAATTCGCAACCCAAATGGTGTCAAAGCAGCAAATAGTCAATTGCTGTGCGGCTGTCTAAGACTGCATGTCTCAGTTCAGCCTGCTCTCTGTTTAACATGGCAATGACTGATGAGGTGTGACTGATGGCTTTCACTGGGGGAGCTAACTTTTTTTCCCCAGTGATAGAAATGGTTTTCCTAAGGTAATCCTTAGCTACCCTGCAAAAGGGTCTCTCTGGCAATTATGCAAACATTTCCTCACACATAGGGAGGTGCGATTGGTACAGATATAAGCAAACACAAAGTAATTGAAGGATTACCATAGTCAGGGGTTTCTTTGGCTGCAGGATGATCAACCTTTGTTTAGAGGTGGCCCAGTTTGGCTACTTTCTCCCACCCATGGCGAAGACATGACCTCCTAGCAAGGGGTGGTATCGGGGTGGCAGATTTGAGGGTAATATGCAATGGGGTGTGTGCAAAATTCACAATCTAGTTCATATGTCCCTTGAAAATCCCACCTTGAGCATTGTACAAAGGCAAAGAATTCAAAGATATGCAAAGACAATACAAGCAATAGCAAATAGTGAAACATATACACAAACATTCAGCTGCTTCTCCTGATGCTGATCCTTGAAGTGGGGTTACATGTGGTGAAGCCATGAATTGTCCCAATTGTCCTTTGGTGTGGATTTTATTGTATAACTCAATATATCCATTGGTAACTTGAAGAGTCTGTATTTGTGGCAGTCCAAGTTGACATAAAAGTAAAGCAAGGTTGTGTGTTTAACTGAGCATGATGTCCTTTGAAGTCCCAATTGGTGGGTAACATTGAGTGGCTTGTGTGTATGTGTGTGCAGTGTCCATGTGCATGTGTCCAAAATCCTCCCCCCTTGGGGTAAAAGCATTCCAAAATCATCGAAAAATGGATGGCTGGTGTCATCTTTGGCTGATGTCTGAGCTTGCTGCGTTTTGGCTGTTGGCTCCTGGGTTTCTAGGGTTGGGGCCTGGTTCTGGCATCTGAGCATGGTCTGGCTGGCCTCCAGAAATGGACCTACAGAGGAGATAAAAGCTGGCTGCAGAAGCAGCCTTGGAAATCCTGGGAGAAGAAGTCTGAGAGAGTTGTTTTTGTAAATATAGGTAAATATCACCTTAGCTGAGGATCGGGGGGGGGGGTGTTCCCCCTTCTTTTAACTGAAAGAAAAGACAGTGTAGGTTAATTCATTCCACAATTGCTTGACCTGGAATTGTAAAAAGTGCCATTTTGATGCAGAACTTCCTGATTCCTGCTAGGAAGGTCTGCCAGAAAACAAGAATGCTAGATCAAGAAAGAAGGGATTCTAGTGAAATCCTCCATGTCTCGAGGGGAAGCTGTGAATGTTGAAAAAATCAGCAATTAGAATAGAAGGACAAGCAAGCTAAAAAGACAGTCTTAATGCACAATGCTGTGGTGGAAAAAACATCAAAATGAAGAAATGATCTGAAAATTTCATACAGTGTTACTCTAATGACAAGGAGAGAGTCAGAGGATGAAAAAGTCAGAGGTTAACTTCTTATCAGTTAATGAGAAGGTAAAGCTCCCTTGAGTTCCTGTTTCTGTGGAAAGAGATAGCAATCTTATCAATGAAGAGTTAATTAGCTAAGGAGTTTGTGGAAAAACACTACACAATTCACAAAGAGGTTGGAACTTAGTTCCAGGCATGTTATGACTGCAGAAAAGCAAATTGCCTTTGAAATGTGGCGCTAGGAGAGAAGTTTGCAAAAATTGAAGTGTTATTTATGTAATGTAAAGGGATTAGACATAGTTATAGTAGGAGCTATGGGAGTAAATCCAAGTCGTTAGGCTTGTTCATAATGTAATGGATTAGTGACATTTTACCTTGATCAAGATTCTATTTAACTTCAAGTGCCAGTGTCATGCTTAATGCAAAATCTGAACCTGTAACTTTTCATGCTCAGAGCCTCAATTTTAGGCGATCTGACTTTACTGTATTCTTAAAACATTTAGACAAGACTAGACAAGACTTACCATTCATTACCTATTATTTAACCAGTTATGAGACGTGTCATTTGTAGATAGGGGCCCCACTTTGTGTAGATGAACAGGATTTTTTTCTCTTCCCCTTTTTTTAGAGCACTCTTGCCAGGTGAGAAACTCAGAGACAATTTTCAGGTTCGCAAGGCCGTAAAAGTTGTCTCTTCCAGCACAAGTCTCTTTACTGTAAATGAATCAATTTCTTCCCCATTTTTCACTCTCCAATTAGCTGTCTGCTTTGTAACAGCACTAATTGCTAAACAGGCTTAAGAATGTGGAAGTTGCGGCTTAATTCTTTGAAGAAGCCAGCAACCAGAAAAAAAACCTCCCTTGCACCTTTAAAGGCAGGTTTGGCTGAGAGGGAGGGGGGTCACTTTTGCCCCCTTTTTTGGGCTAGAATTCCCCCCTTCTTCCTCTTTCATCCCTGGTGCTTATGCTGCGAGGCAGGCAGCCAGGAAACAAAGTTTTTGCCCACTGCTCTTTCTCATACTTTCTCTAGCCTGCTGCTTGAATGAATCAGGGCTGGGATGACTTTCTTCCTCCCATTGAAAGCAATGTATCCAACCCATGAACAGAGTTAATGGTCACCTTCCTTATGACTTCTAGAACATAATACCTGGCATCTCACTTTTAATGTTGCAACATTATAACACAACCATGCAAACACATAACAACTCTCAACAATTCTGCAGTCACACTGGTGCACCATTCATTCACGCATCACACATTCAAACCTTGGATATCCACATTCCTTCCTGGGGACATTCCCCCTCCCCAGGTCTGCAATGCTTCACTCTACTCATGAGGAAATGGTTCCTCTCTGCCAAATCTTTTAGGCTGTTCTCAGGTGGCTTTTTACAACCACTCTGGGCTTTTGCTTAGAAGTTAGTTTCCTTTCCAGTTCAGTTACCTTCCTATCCTATCTAAATTTTTGTACTTGGCTTCTGGGGGTTCCTACTCAACTCCTTCTGCCCCTCCTGTCTCCACTCTCTTCCTGAGTTTCCTAGTGAGTCAGCTCTGGAGCCCTGTGTCCGTAGTGGCTTTGCGGGTCTCCGCAAGCAACCTGCGCGGGACAGGCATGTGGACGATGGTCTGTTTGCCCGAAAGTGTGTCTGCCTCTAGGCAGATTGGACACAACAACTGAATTTTGGCCAGTTCTGCTGCTGACAATTCCCCCTGGCATAATTCTGCCTCTATCATCTGTTGGGAAGGACTCTTGACTGCCCTGGAAGCGCTTATGCTTCCGGTGTCCTCCAAGCCCCCATGCTGGGATTTGATGGTCGGGTAGAGACGCGCTGGGGCTGATGGTTCTACATAAGCTGGGGGTTTCTCAGTCTCTACCCAGGCTGGACTCATGGCTGCAATTATCTGCCTACATTTGCTCCATGCCCCTATGATTTTAGCAGGCACTCGGGGTTCTTCTTTGAGGCATTTCCCTACTCTGTCCCATATCTCTGGATCCATTGTGCCTGCTTCTGGGTAGAACAGACAGTGTTCCCCCAGATGCACCACCAGGTCCGTCAGGTGATTCTTCTGCACCCGTATGCGAAATAGCCTGGCCAGGCCCTTGAGCTCCTCCAAATGAGCTCTTTGCCTGATGAATGAATTTTGCCCCCTCAGCAAGCCGCCATTACTACCTGATTGGGGGATCCCCGGATTTGCTTCTGCAGGATGAGTCGGTGAGCCTTTTGAGGTAGTATGGTGGGGCGAGTGGTGCACAGGACGATGTCCCTTGGGTCTGGTCAGTGGATCAGGATCACGGCTATGGCTCTCTGCTGCGGGCTTCTGCTGCTCTGCTTCTGCTGTTTCAGGATCACACCTCTCCCCTGGGTTTGGAACACATCTGTTCCGATATGCGGGGTCTACTGGGCTTGTGGTTGCGTTGGCTTCCTTGCTTCAAGATCATCACGGCCTCAGCTAGGGACCGTGCTGGCCTAGCCTTGAGATTGCATTGGGTTCTGATCAGGGTAGCATTCCGATCAGAATCACGTCGTGGCTTCAGAGAAGAATCACATTGGGGTCACCAGATGTTGCAATGGCTACCAGATGTTGGAGTGGCTGGCCACAAGGAAGACATGCGAGACAATCGTGCGGTGAAGTCCAGCCCCGATCTGGGTTGGGTGGCATGTATTTATTACCCTGCCTTGGCGTGATGTGCACGTAGGATGTGTGTGACCCCCTAATACAGAAGGCTTGCATACATGGCATTTTCCAGTGGTCCAACTACAGTGCCAGCTCTTGGAAGTTACCCTGTGGTTAATGGACAACTCGCACTTAATTGCCTTGGGCTGGTGAAACCCATTGTTCCTTCCCTAATCTTGGAGTCTAGGTGTATTGACTCCAGATACTTAGCTTGTCCTGTTGTCTGGTGCGGCTTGTTTGCCCAACTTAATCTGCAGCCAGAAGCGGAGGATTGTATATTTCCATTGGAGTCATCATCTTTGGTTTTTGCCCTGTCTCTATCATAGCCATCAGCCAAGGATTTATGATTTGCCCGCCAAACTAACTAACTAGCCCGCACCCCAATTGCCTTTCCTGCAAAGTCCAGGTGGTCCCCGGATCTGTTGAAGGCCGGGTGAACCCCTGGGGAAAGGTTTGGCCAATTATTCCCGCGGGCAACCCACAGGTGGCTCAGGGTTGTCACTGGCGGCAATGGTGGCAGTGGTGGGAATGGTGGGTGGCCTGGGTTGGTCCAGCTGCTGCTTGCAAAAATGTGGGGGGAGTGGGGGGAGGCTTGGGGTGTTCCTGCTGACAGTGGTGACAGTGGAACCACCAGTCTGGCACCTCAACAGTCTGAGGCAGCATTAACCGCCCCTCCAACTTTAAAAGAGTGAGGACCCCTGCACTAAAGTGAAATATCATCTAATTGCTAAGCCATCACCCCTGCAGCCTACAAGTTAAACCTCCAAACTATCTGTTAAAGGAAATGACATCACTTCTGTTTCCTTTCCAGGGACAGAAAAAGAAATGGAAGTGATATAGTTATCCCTTCCTTGGAGTTTCAGTTCATAGTGCAACACACAATATACATTGTAACAGTAATGGCAACTAGCTCAATCCAATCATTATTATGGCCCAAGACCAGCATAGTGCAACAAAAAAGAGAAGTTAAAATGAGGGTACTTAAAATATATTTTAAGAGGAGCTTATCTGCTCAGAGTTAATGGAGTTATAAAATTAGTATATAAGACTAGTGTTGCTACAGCTACTACTAAGCCTATGATGTAGCACTGGTAGTTTGTTTAGCTGATAAATAAGTGCCCTTGGTCCATGAAAGCTCACATTTAAATACAGGCATTAGTCTCCATCTGATCTCTTGCACAAGGTGAAAGTGGAGGACACACATCATGGTCCGCCTAGCCAGTCAGTGACGTAATATCCCAATTGATAACAAAAAACTGTGTGCAGATGGACTTGATTTCTCAAGTACATTTACACATGTGGAATGTTGTTGCAGAGATGTCTACCAATGTGCAGACTCCTCGCTGAATAACAGCTCCAAGGTATTCAAGGTAAGTTAGTCTTTAAGGTGCCACAACATTTTTGACTTTTTATTCTTGTTTACTTTTGTTTGTTCTCTAAAATTCTTAGAACAACCACAGTAGTAAAGATGTTCTCTCTCTATGTAGTCTGTTAGCCATGACAGCACCGGGCTTTGGCCACTGGAACAGCTGAGCATTGACCCAGTACATAATCAGAAGAGTCAGGGATCAGAAATGCTGATAGTCTCCTAGCACAGCCTCCATTGCAAGTACCGTATTTATTCGAGTATAACGCGCACTCGTGTATAACGCGCACCCCTAATTTTCCATGAAACCTCGGTATAAAATTTTGTTTCACACCACGCATTGAAATTGACAAAGAAAATGAGCATGCCTTAAAATATTGAGGGAGGGGGGGATAATCAGACCCACCTGTTGCAGAAAATGCAATCCGAAACGAGCACTTCCGACCCCCAGGAGCCTCGCTCGAACTGCGAGCTACCTCCGGGCCACGCCTCGTCTCCCGCGCCACCCAATCAGATCCCGCCAGCCAGAGGGAAGCGCGCCCCTGGGCCCGTGGGTGGGGCAGACGGCACATCTCAGCAGGGCTAGACACCGCTCGGGAGGGTAGGGCCGCGGCGTGCTCCGTGCCTACCCGGCGCCGGTTTCTTGAGTCGCGCGGCCCGGGTAGCGCGGGTGGCTGGCGTTAGCGCCTCCCCCGGAGGGTTCCCTTCTCGTCCCGGCGGGTGCGTGCAGGTGAGCGGCGGCGGCAGCGGGACCTGGGCGCCTGCCGCCGCCTGGGAAGGTAGGGCCGCGGCGTGCTCCGTGCCTACCCGGTGCCGGCTTCTTCAGTCGCGCGGCCCGGGTAGCGCGGGTGGCTGGCGTTAGCGCCTCACCCGGAGGGTTCCCTTCTCGTACCGGCGGGTGCGTGCAGGTGAGCGGCGGTGGCAGCGGGATTTGGGCGCCTGCCGCCGCCTGGGAGGAGGGCCGTGGCGTGCTCCGTGCCTACCCTTGAGGCTCGTTTAAAAGAGGCTCGTTTATAACGCGCACCCAGTCCTCGTGTATAACGCGCGCCCAAACTTTGATTTCTTTTTTGGGTATAAAATTTTGCGCGTTATACTTGAATAAATACGGTACATCATGAAAGTCATGTGTCCAGACAGACATTATTGCATTTCAACCTCCATCATAGTTTTTGCCTATTCTGTCTAAAGCTAATGAGAGTTGCAGACTGGACAGCCATTTGTTGTCCCCCATTACAGTCTTCTTTCCCCATTATCTGTAGCCAGTACCTGACAGGAAGATTTAGGGGTGGAAGTTCCATTTCAGTCTCATGGCTCTCCCACATAAATTGGTTCAACCCCTATTGATTTCTGTCTTAGCTAGCAGCCACCACTACATTCTATGGAAGTGCAGTTGACAATTACATTAGATATGCATTATGTGAAGCAGTTTTGTCCATAAAATCAGCCAGTTTCTGAGTGTGCCCATGAGTTTCAGGATTAGTCAATCAAGGGATGTGGTGACCCTTTCAGATGAAAGAAGATCTTATTCTTTTTTCCTTAAGAGGTCACAAAAGGGTTATTTTCAAATATTTTAAAATGCTCCCTGAAGGATACAACCATTATGATGCAGACCTCCCAAAATGTCTTTCCTTTCTTTCCTCTCTCAAAAGCAAAAAAACTGGAAAATTGAGTCTGGGTCTCTTTCCATCCAGCTAAATTGGGGTGTCTAAGGAGCTGCAGTGAGAAGCGATGACCTTCTACCTACACTTAAAGCAGAGTTGATTAGGGCTTGGATCAGAAACAATTTTGCCCAAAGTTTGCATATGAAGGGACTAGTCCTCACCTATCTCTTTCTTTATTTATTTGTGTTAGATACACTACCAGCATATAATAACATACAATGCTAAAAATAACACATCTAAGAACAAAATAGAATTAAAAAGGGCTAGATGACATCTGCCCAATATAAGGCCACATCTTCAACAGCATTTCCTCTTGCCAGCATAAGGTCCTCAGTGCATGTTGAGGGACATTGTGTGCATTGTATCACATGGGAGATAGTTAGTACTTCTCCGCATTCACACAGGCTGTTATCTACAGGGAAACCCCACTTTCTCAGATTAGCCCTTGATCTTCCTACTCCTGCACACAGTCTATTTAAAGCTTTCCACACAGGCCATGGTTGTTCTTGGCCAGGCAGTAGAGAGTCATGTGGTTCGGCCCAGTTAGTTGGTAGCTCCTTGCTTGTCTTCCATAGTTTTAAGGCAGTCTGTGGGGGCTGGTTGGGCAGAAATTGTGAGGAAGCTATGCCTTGATTTCAGTCTCTGCTTTGGTGGTTGGTGATCAAATAGCAGGTGTGTTTCCAAGGAACTTGTTTTGATTTACATACTGCTAGAGAATACGAAAGTTACATATAGCTCAATGATGAAGAACTGCTACAGATGTGTTGAATTACGATCCCCATAAACCATTCAGTACTGTGGAACATGCTCACTAGAATATCTTGGAGCAGAAGCCAAACACATGTAAAGGGTGCAAAGATCCCTGCTCTGTTCTCATGACTAGCTTTCAATCTTTCATGAAAGTTCTCTTTCATGGTAACAGCCATGAGACTACTTATTGTTAAAAGGTGGAAAGTATATTGTGGACTCGAGCTGGACGATTGGTACAAAGAACTATGGATCATAGCGATGAATAACAGATTGACATGCAAATTAAAGTTTAAAAAAGGATTAACAAAAAGAAACAACTTCAAAGAGATTTGGGGAGAATTTATAGAACCTGTCTTAATTAAAGTGAAAGGAATAAAACCAGGACAGGAATACATACCTTTTTGGGAAGTAGGGGTGAATATTTACAATGTTGTTAATAGAAATAAAATAACCATAAATTGAAAATTATAAGTCCCATAGGTGGTGGGGAGCACATAGAGGAATGTTTTGTTAATATTAAATTACATATTTATAATTTGTTATTGTAATAGCTGTTACCTGTAATGTGGTGTTGTAATGTTTTTTGTGTGTGTGTTTGTGTGTTTGTTTTTGTGTTGTCTTGTTGTAGTAGTAGTAGTAGTAGTAGTAGTAGTAGTAGTAGTAGTAGTAATAATAATAATAATAATAATAATAATAATAATAATAATAATAATAATAATAATAATAATAATAATAATAATAATAATAATAATAGTTTTCCTCCATGTTTTGGAACAGCAGTCTAATGTGCTACATCACAAAGCACTCCTGAAAGTGGAAGGACTTCCAAGAGCACTTTGTGATACGCATGGGTATTATATTTAACTAAAAAGTCAAAGGTCCCACTGAGCATGCTCAAGATTCCAGATATAAATCCCTGGCTCAGCAAAAGGAATCCTGCAAAGTTACAGAACTCAGAAATGTTACCTTTGGCTTACAACTCCCAGAAGTCCTAGTCAACATGGCTACTGGCCACAGTGGTTAGGGGCAACTGTTTGTGGTGGTCCAAAACAAGCAAACAAGAACCAAAATCTTCTGCAAGCTTCAGCATTTGCCTTGGCGAAAGGCATGCTTGTCGATTGAGCCCAATCTGTTTCTTAAGTTTCCATGTTAATTGCTGTTCTGGGGAAAAACATGGCTAAAGTTTCCTAGAATCAAATAGCTCTGTGCATCCAACGTGCCTGTAAAAACCTAATCTGTCTCTTGAGGGAATTGCTCAAACTAACTGAGTCAGATTCATTTTTACTGCCATATGTTTGGAGAGTAGGCTGGATAACATTTGCTCTGTAAGTGCTTTCAAAGGGGGAAAAAACACACTCAGAATTTCTTCCAAAGGGAAAACAAACAAGCAACAGGGAAGGGTTCAATAAATATGTTGGTAAAACACTTTTAACATATTTTGCTTCATCATATTTCCAGGAGTACAATTGTATAAGAGGTGAGATTGTGGGGTGGAGGTGTAGATGGAGATGGAATAATCCATGTTGGATCGGGGCCCGATACGGGCCAGAAGATCCCAGAGGAGACTGGTCAAGTAAGACACGCGAGGCAAGATGGAGCGAAGACCAGCATTTATTGATCAGAAGGCACTGAATTTTATACTCTGCCTAGCTTGACCGCGTGCATACGTTGCGCGTGGCCATTACAGGAAAACTGCAAGTCTGCACTTTAAGAATACACAAGTTACACATTAGGGGTGACTTCATCGGGGGGGGGGGGGGGTTCCTTATCTATCTAATTTCCTACCAGGGGGACATGCATTGTCTACTGCTATCGGGAGTAAACATCTGCCTAAATTGACTCTTGGGCTCAGAGTCTCTGCGGAGACAAGATTATCCATTACATGTTTATCGAGATCACCACCTGGTGATGTTTTGCCTTTTCCTGTCCAAACTGCCTGTCAGGTCAGCAATCGGTGAATTAAACTCCTATTTATCCGCTCCCCAATTTCTGTCCCTTCGGAACCAAAGCTCCAAGTAGCGTTCTCCCAAGTAGCGTTCTGTCAGGGACAGTATGCCAATTGTGTGCGCGGAACCCACACATCCATCTACTTCTAGAAGTCCAGGTAGAATGTAATTATCTTCTTTTACCAATTTCATCAGCAGAAGCATTACATCAAACTAATTAAAGTTGGAAATTCAGGAGATAAGTGACCGTGTTATTTTAAAGACACATCCCAGGCTTGCAGTAGAATCATGCAGCTACTAGTAAATCTCTTATTTCAACCTATCAATATCCTTCTTGGGCTGCAGTGACTCAGTGGTTAAGAAGCTCACCTTGTTAGCTGGAAGGACAGCAAGTCAGCAGTTTGAGACCCAGGTACTGTATGACGGATAGAGCACCCATCTCTGTCTGGGCTCCTGCCAACCTAGCAGTTGGAAAGCAAGAAATTGCAAGGAGATAAATAGGGGACCACTTCAGTGGGAAAATATCTTGGGGACATGAAAGGACCCTCATTCAGGCATCCCCTGAGAAGAGTTTCTCCAGCAAAAATCTTTAGAACCCAGAATAATTTCTGATATGAAATTATTCCTACTATAATATCCTTCTTTGCTGCCTAAAATTGGAACAACGAAGGGTGTTGGTGAGCCAAGGATCAGTCCTCGTGGGGCAATTTTCAACTTCTGGTTTGAAAGTAGTGTGACTTCTTAATTTTTCATTTTTGATAAAAGCACTTGAGGCTGTTAACAGCATAGTAGAAAGCATTACCAAATAACCTTGGAGGGCACAAATGTTCCATTTTCTACTTTATTTTTTTTTAACATCCATATTGTGAGGTAGGAGACAGGCATTTCAGTACAAAGCCTGCAGTCCTGCCTCCCCGAGTTCACTTTAATGCCTACACTGGTTCTCTTGATTTTCACCCTACCATGAAGTTCAGTATGTTGGATGTCTCACACAGCAGACAGAGGTGGCAAATTCACTTGGAAATTCACATTGATAGTTGACATGGGGAAAAAAGTGTCTTGTTCTACAGATATCATATGCAAAAGTGATGGGGGTCATGCAATGTCTGTAGGATGGTAGGCTTGACTTTTCCACCTCAGGTAGCAAGAATGCTCTACAATGAACTGGGATGAAGAAATCATTGATTTAACTCAGAGCTCAAGACTATGGGAGATCCTGAGCAAAACATCATGCCTCAAAACAGCATTAATGCCAGTCTAGATTGCAGGGTGTTTTAAAGAAATACTTACAAAAAGGACTTGGATCAGTTCGGGAAAGCTTGTTCAAACACTGTATAAGAAAACAATAATTTCAATAATGTGATCTAACAGTACACTCACCTACCCAGAAGTGTGTCTGATTGAGTTCAAGAGGACTCCTCCCCACCCCTCAGAAAAGTGAGAGGACCATTGTCGTCAAAGCCACCAACATGAACCTCTTATAACTTTCTGTTATTGGATTTTGTTTTCTTTCTAAAGTAAACAAGAGCTAAACAAAGCTGTTAAAATGGCTCAAGTAGCAGCCACAGGGAGGATAAATGTTATATTAGCTGCTTCTGCACAGTGAACAGAAACCTTAACGCTCTCTCTCTGATTTCCTCAGCCTCACATGTGCAAGTTTGCTCCATAGAAAATAGCACCCTGTGATGCATTCAAATCATATAAACCATGGTAGATACAACATGTACTAATAGTAGAATATAGTGGTATAACTTGTAAATTGTTGAGTATTTTAGAGCAAACCCAGCATGCAATGGGTTGTTAATGTTATTTATCCCTGACTAACCAATAAAAAGTATTCTGTATTCCCAGCTCTAGGGTCACCTGACATGTTTTTTTCCATCTATTAATGCCTTGCTGTACACGTTTCTTCACTTCTTTCTTCTTCTTGCTTTTTTTTTTTTGCCTTATGAACAGAAGCAGGTATGTTTGAGATCACCATTTTGTTTCAGCCATGTGGCCGACTTTCTGAAAGGACTTTAACAAAGCAGAGTACATGCTTATCTCTCTGAGTTAACTGTAAGTAAAGAACTATTTTTGTTATCTTTCTAAACATAGTGTGGAGTGTTTAATTGCTGGGCTAAATTAGGGAGATAAGCTTTGGAAAACTTGCAATTCAAACTGAAGCTGCTTGTATAACTGTTGGACATCAGTGTGACATAATTGTTTATGGAAACTCACATAACTCCCATTCCAAAGGGGAGAGGGTACCCATAAGAATAGTACCGTATATAAACCTTCAGAATTGAAAGCTTAAGAGGGACCTTACCCAGATCCTGTAGGAGCCTTTATTACCCGGATTTGGAAATGGAAACCTAGCTAAAGGAAAGCTATGGGGGCCATCTGGCCCGACACATTTTCTAAGTCTTTGCTGTAACCAGCCGAGCAAAGCTCTTGGCCTCTGAGAAGAAAAGTTACGTTAGTTCTTTCTTATTTTATTAGATTCTTAAGTCTAGTGTAGATTTAGGAGATAGGTCTCGGATCATTGATAGTGTAGTCAGGGCAAAAGTTATTTTAGCTAGATTTGTGCATCTAATTTTTATTATTCTGTGTATCTGAATTTTACATCTGTTTCCCAAAAAGCGGCCTGTTCTGCTCCGTATCTCTACTAGGAAAGGAGGCATTTTAAAAGGGACTGTTCATGCCAGCTAGCTACCACATACCATAGTGAAAAGCTTCTTAAGAAGCATTGCCACCCTTCCAAATCTTGGGCACCCCTAAACAAAACCTCTAGCACCCTCTGGAACCCTCTGGACAGATGTGTCCTGAGCAATGGTGGCCCCTTCCTGAGGATATGCAGTTTTCATTTTGAGGAATTGGGTTGGTAATGGCCACTTAAGTCCTGTCTTGCTGTACCTGTTTTTTTTTCTGTTGGCTCTTTGCTCATTCTCTTCTTCAGTTCTACAGTAGAGAGATCAATGGAGGTTCATTTGTTTTTGTGTCAGAGATTACTAGAAATCTTGTAAAGTTCTATGATTTTAATAGTCAGATGAAGTCGTCAAAGCAAGAAGAAGTGGTTTCTTACATATGTGGCTTTTGTCAAAAGTTGCTTTCAAGTACTGCAATTAGTACCCTTTGTAGCACTTGGGAAATGGAGATTTAAAATAATGTTGCCAATTATTTACTTAGAAAGCACCATACAGCAGTACCTTACATAAAGAATGTACACTCTCCATCCTAAATACTGTTCTATCTATACTGTTCTATCCATTTCATCCCTTCCTCTGCCACTGAAAATGTTACCAATTTCCATTTACACCAGGGTGGATGGTGAGTACACAAATGATTTTCAAGCCAAAAGCCCCTCAAAAGTATCATTCATTTTAAAAAGCAGGCTTCTACAGTCATAGAAAGGGCAGGTTCAAAAAGATTCCCTCCCCCCGGCTAGTGGGGCTTGGGGGTGGCTGGAGACGGGGAAAGGGAAAAGGAGGGGTCTTTTTGAAGCTGCCCTTTCCCCATTTCTAGCCATCGCCTTTCCCTGGATGGTGGGGATCAGTTGTGGACAGAGATGGGGGACAGAGTCTTTTAAACCTGAGAGGTAGGCTGACTGAATTTTCAATATGATAATTTTGATTATTGGCACACAAGATGCACTCACTTTTTCTGGTGCATTTTAAGTGCAGGGGAGTGTGTATATGTAAATCAGATGCATTCCCCCAAACCAAGCTGGGGATCAGATGCTGTGATTCCTGGCTCAGTTTGGGGGAAAGTGGATGGGTGCACTCGCCCCTGGCTTCCCCCAAAGGAAGTTGGCTTTTTTTTTTTTAACATTGTGCGATAAATGTATCACATAAGCTTAAAAAATCAGATAAGACTAAGACTCGTGGAACCTTATTGAGTATGTCGGAACCTTACACAAATATAATAAGAAATTTAAACAAATTAAGTAGCCCCCCATCAATCACTCAATGTGTATTTTACTTTACTTAACATTGAATGTTATTTTTCTCTTCTTTTTCTTTATTTTTTAAATTTTTTTGTTTTGTTCAGTTTACTTGATTTTTACACATGTATTATATTGGAAAATTCAATAAAAATATTTTTAAAAAGAATAGATATTCCTGATAGACCAGAAAAAAATCATCATCAGATCTATGCAGGTGAATGTATTTAAAGAAATAAGGTTTTTGGCAGTGCCCACCCCTAAGTGAACACCACCAATGGCGAACAAAGATAAATACAATAAAATGTGATGTCTCCCATCTTGTCTTGTCTCCTTTGATTCCAGTAGAGAGTCACAAGAATTATCAAAATAAATTGGAGGAATTACCTGTTGGGAATGCAATATATTATAGTTTCAAGAAGGCTGACATAGACGGGGGGCCGTCTTTGGCCTGGAATTTACCTTTCTGGCCTGACCAGGGCTAACTTGGCTTAGGAGAGGTTTTACTGCTTTGGCAGACCACATTTTTAGCTGTGCGGACCTCTCGGCTCCCAGAATTAAACTGGTAATTAAAATGGCAATTCTGGACCTTGGAGGTGTCCAGTTTCCTAGATAGCCTGTCTAATGCAACCCCTCCCTTTGATGACACTTTGCAGAGATCAGCTAGCCTGAGGTTGGAGGGGAGTTACCTCACCAAAACGAAACTACTGTGATGTAGATAACACTCCTTGCAGGGAAACGAAACACTTAAGGCCATTCTATCTTCTTCTGGCAATCCCTCCTTCATTAGAGACCTTTGAATAATAGTCCTTTGTTGTCATATATGCTGACCCCTGGAAATTCCCCTCTCTTCTCTTTTGAGGAGAATAACAGACACTACTAGGTTGCTTCAAACATAGCAGCGTTTATTGTTACAAAAATAAAGTATACAAAGTATATGGATAAAGGCAATTCAAAAGGATCAAATAAAACACATAACATAAAAGAATAGTAATGTCTAAGCTAGCTAAATAAGTAAAAAGCGGGCATCTTCCTGCCCCCATGAATGTTTGACTTGAGGTCTCCCATTCGAGGCATAGTGAAAATGGGCAGAGTATTGGGGAGTCTGTTAGCGAGATGTAAAATCCTGGGTTTTTTAATATATTTTTACCCACTCACACCTCCCATCTCAAATATGTGAAAATTCCCCTAATATGATGTCTGGGGACAGCTGACTGGACATCTGGGCATGCAGCTGTGTATGCACCTGTAAGTTATGTGAGGTGCTTTTCTTAGATTCCATCTTGATGGCATCTTCATGTGATGGATCAAACTGTCAGATTCTCAGACTGGGTGTCCTTGAACTGTCACCTGTGAGTGTGTATGAGCATGTATGCTAACTGGCACATGTGGGGTTTACAACAATCTTACTTGATTGACAAGGCATCTTAGCTTCAAATTAGCTAAACATTCTACTATAACACATAGTAAATGGAAATAATAAATGGCATCCTTTGAATGACCATGACGGGGGGGAGGAGCATCATGGCAGACTGAGCACATCGTTTCTCTCACCACTGCCTGGAAAGGGGAGCCACAAATGTGGATATATAATGCTAAACTGTTACGTTTTTGAAGAAAAATGTTTCTGGAAGGAATGTGAAGTTGATGGATTGTAATTGGAGGTATTTGGAGCCTGGAGGACAACGGAAAGGAGTAAACTGTTGCAGCTGTTTCTCAAGTGCCGAGAGCTGAGTTAGTGGTGCTGTTGGAGAATGGAGTTTATGAGCAGAGGTGACAGCAAAGAGAAGCGCTTCCTTGGGAGCTGGCAATAGCTGTGTTCGAGAGAAGTGAATTTTGGCAAAGTCTGGGGTTCGGCAGTGCTTGGAGGAGACTCGAGTGGCGGAGTGGAACAGAGGAGAAAGGAGGAGAGTCGAGCACGATCTCGCGTGCAGAGTTCCAGGGTGGAAGGAAGTGGCGATTTTGGTCTCGGCTGGAGTGGCGCTGCCGGAGGACAGAGGACGGAGTTTAAGAGGGAGGTCTCGGCAAGGAGAAGCGCTTTTGTGGGCGGCTGAAGTCTCGGCGCCACTTGGAGTTTGGGGACGCTGGAACGCAAAGTGGTCAGGAGAGTGCTCTGGTTGTGTCGGGCGGAGAAGGAGTCGTTACTCTGTGGGGATAGGGGTCTGAGGGGAGTCAATTGGGGGGTGCGGAAGTGAGTCCCAATTGATCCCAAAGGGCCCTAATCCGGAGCAGGAGTCTGGGCAGCCCGTGTTGACCAGTGCATTGGTTGGATGTGCGTCCCCTGAAATACTACTGAACGTTGGCTGAAAGTGTGGAAGTCTTTAAGGAGCTGTTATTTCTTCTACCCTTGGAACTTGGACTTGGATTGTGTTGAACTTGTTTTACAAGTGGTGTGCTGGAAGGGCAGAGGATATTCTGTTTGATTGATTGTCGGGCAGGGTCCTTCCATGAGCCCTGATCATTGGACCATTGTGGGGGTGTAAAATAGAGCTGGTGCTTAGGTGGTGGAGGGCAATTTGTGACTGTGATTTTGACTGCGGCAGAAAGAAGAGAGAAAGTGAAGGAAAAAAAAGAAAATTAGTTTTCACAGCTGCTGTGCCAAGGACAGTGATAAAATCAAGGCTAGCCCTGGAGTTGCTTTATCATCAAGTGCAGCTATGTACTGCTCAACTGGTTGGACTATAGGAACAATTATTTTTTTCTTTCTTCAAGATCTGTGTTTTGTATATATGCCTTGTGTAGAGTAATGAGCTGGATTAACTTGAAAGTCCATAGTGGTTGAAGTTAATTATAAAAGGGATTGTAAGCTATGGTTGTTTATGTATTGGGGCATAAGGAGATAATTGTATAGGGTATTGGCTAAAAGCGTGGATAAAGTTGTATAGACCTGGTTAGACTATTTTAGAATAGAGTGAATGAGTCGAAAAGAAAAAAGAAAGCAGCTGAGAGAAGAGATAGAAATAGATCCAATTTGGCTAAGAACAGGTAGATTAGTAAGAGCAGGCGGTGAGGAACGAAGGAAGTCCTTAAAGGAAGAAATTTTGGAAGCTGAGCAGCTGGATAGGCTTAGAGCAGGCATGGCAGCAAAGAAGAAAGTACAAGAGAAACAGCAATTACAACGGTTAGATATAAATCAAGAAGATCAGCAAATTGAATTTAAAGAGGCCAATGCTCGGGGAGCTATAAAAAAGAAAGTAATAGAAGGAGATGTAGAGGAAAGTGTGGAAGGGGATAGCCCTGATGTGAATGAATGTAGAGGCTCTATCGAAATGAGATTAGATAGTCTTGAGAAGTATCTTCAGACCAAGTTTCAAAATTTAGAAGAGCAGCGAGCGAGGGATAATCAAGAATTTATTAAACTGCAGCAAGAGAGTTTTGAGGCTTTTCAGCAAAAAATGCTGTCAGTGGTGACAGGTTTGATGGAATCAGCTAAAGTTGAAATTGCCAAGATAATGGAAGAGGTGAATGATGTAAAAGAAGGAATGGGTTCAATTTCAAAGGAGGTTGAAAATGTAAAGAGACATGTCCAAGAGGTGCAGGAAAAAGCTGAAGGGAGAGAAGTAAAAGTGGATGATCATGAAGTGAGACTGGAGTTACTTGAAGACCAATCTAGAAAAAGAAATATTATAATTAGGCATGTTTCTGAGGCCCGCCCTGATCAGCTGAAGGCCAGAATAATGAGTTGGTTAAATGATTTAGGTATGGATAGGAAGTTCGAGGCTGAGGATGTATTAAGTGTGCATAGATTAGGGTCTAAGAAACATAATACAGCAGACAGAAATGTGCTATTGAGGTTTGCTAGTGAAGGTTTGAAGGTGATGTTAATGCGACATATCAGGAAATCTGGGTCAAGTATATTGAAAATGGAAGGGAGTAGTATAGAGATCTATAATGATATTTCTATTGGCGAGAGAACATGGAGAACACAAATCAAACCAGTAACCAGGAAGTTGAGGGAAAAAGGAATTGTTTATTTTTGGCTTGCCTTAAAAAAGCTAAAATTCATATTATCTGGAAAATCATACGTGTTGAGGGATGGGTCATATGTCTTAGACATACTTGCAGAGGCAAAGATAATCGACCGAAACTCCAAGGAATGGGAAGATCTTAAAGAGGAGCTGATAATAGCAGGGGTTTATACAACATATGACAGGGAAGAGGAAGAGCGGATGAAGGATATGAGGGTTGCGTTGTCTAGCCAGGATGAACTAGGTAGTGTGGAATGATATAACGGTGTAAAAATTGCAATTGAAGTAACTGTAAGGCACAATATAAAGCGATGATAGAATCCTCATGTGGAAATGGTGGCATGAAAAATTAAATAGTATTTAGAATGGGTAATTAGGCAGGAGAAGTGGTGGTTTGGTTTGTGAGTGTTGTCTCCCCTCCCCCCTCCCCCCCTTGTTTGGCAGGGGTGTTTTTCTTTTTCGTTTTGAAATGGCGGGGAGGGTGATGATTTATTGTTTTATGTTTTGTGTTCAGCTGTTTGCTTATGTTTTGTGGGTTGGATTAGCACATGCTTGTAGGAGATGGAATTGTAGCAAGCGAAAAATAATAAAGAATTATGAAATCGATTAGGGTGTTATCATGGAATGTGAAAGGCACGGGCAGTATTATTAAGAGGAAACGTTTGGAAGCGGTAATTAGGAAAGATAGGCCAGATGTGATATGCTTACAAGAAACGCATCAAAAAAGTGAGGATGTAAATAAATTGTATATAAAGGGGATAGAATATTATGAGAAGGCATTGGGTACGTCTAAGGCAAGAGGGGTTGCCATATTAATATCAAAAAATTTAGGATTTACAAAAGTAAAGACAGTTGTAGATCCAGAAGGGAGATTTCTTATAACAAGGGGATTTATTAATAATGCGGATATAACCTTTGTTAATGTATACGCGCCAAACGAAAAACAGGAGGAATTTTTAGACAAGGTGTATCAAAGTATAGAATCAGAAAGGGTGTCCAAGTTAATAATGGTTGGAGATTTTAATTTGATCAGATCAGGTTTGGATACTACAAATGTGGCTAAGCGTACATGTACTAATAGGGTGATGGATAGGTGGTTTAAAATAACGGGATTACAGGATGTTTGGAGGAAAATTAGAGGCTCAGAACGGGGATATACATTTTTTTCGCACGTGCACAATTCTTATTCACGAATTGACTATGTTTTGGCTTCAGAAAGTATGATAGATAAGGTTGAAAATATTGAAATTGGTATGATTAAGGAATCTGATCACGCTAAAATAATTACAGAATTTAAACTAAGTGATGACAAACAAAAAAGGGGTACATGGAGCTATGATACAAGGTTATATAGAGATCAAAAGAGTAAGGAAACGATAATAAAAAGATGGGAAGAGTGCTGGGAAATTAATGATACAAAGGATGTAAATGATGGAATATTATGGGATACCATGAAGGCAATATTCAGGGGAGAAAGCATTAGGCTCTCTTGTATTAATAATAGGCAAAATAAGGAAAAGGAAAAAGAGTTAGAGGACGAAATAAAGAAGTTGCAGGATATTCATGCAAGAACGGGAGATAGGGACATATTCGATAAAATGCAAAAATTAAAAAGAGAATTTATTGAAAAAGATATTGAAAAGGTAAAGAAGAATTTAATTTATTTGAAAAGAGATTACTTCGAGTACAGTAATAAAAATTCTAAGCTATTAGCTAGAGCCGCTGAAGAAAAGAAAGATAAAAGAGGAATTTCAGTTTTGATAGATAAGTATGGCAGAAGGTGTAATAAGTTAGTAGATAAAATTCAAATTGTCAAGGCTTTTTATCAGGAATTGTATTCGAGGAAGGACGTAAATACGGATGAATTAGAGCGATATTTAGATAAGTGGTCAAGAATAAATTTAAGCTTGGAGCATAGGAGTTACATGGATGAAAAGATAACACAAAAGGAAATAAAGGAGGTCATAAAAAGGTTAAGGATAGGCAAGGCTCCAGGCGAGGATGGTTTATCGGTGGAGTTTTATAAAGATTTTAAAGAGATGCTGTTACCAAAAATGGAAAGGATTTTTAATTATATTTTGGAGGGAGGGAGAGTTCCTAAATCGTGGTATAGTACAATTATAATTTTAATTCCAAAGGTAGGGAAAAATCTGGAAAAAATTGAATCCTATAGACCGATTTCCCTGATGAATCAGGACGCAAAAATTTTTACGGCCATTTTAGCTAATAGATTGAATAATTTTAGTGGTAAATACATTAATAAGGATCAAGTGGGATTTATGAGAGATCGGTATATGTCGGATTTGACGAGAAGGATGGTTGACTTGACAATTATTGCTCAGGAACAAGAGGAGCATGTGGGTTTCTTCTCCCTGGATATATTCAAAGCTTTTGACTCGATCCAATGGATAACTATAAAGGAAATTATAAAGAAATATGGATTCGGACAAAAATTTTGTGGGGTAATTGAGCAGTTGTATCAGCAAGGCTCGGCTAGGGTTAAATTAAATGAGGAATTAACAGGGGAGATTAAATTGGAAGCGGGCACAAGGCAAGGAGATCCATTGTCGGCATCTTTATTTATAATGGCCATGGAATTGTTAGCTAATGTAATAAGGGAAGATAAGGAATTAATTGGAATTGAAGGTATAAAAATTAGCCAATATGCTGATGACACCCTAATAACAATAAAAAATCCACAGAATACACTAGGGAAGATATATGGGCATTTAGAGGAATTTCAAAGGGTGACGGGACTTAAGGTAAACTGGGATAAGTCAGAAGCAATTCTTTTTAATGTGGATTTGGACATACAAGAAAGTTTAAAAGCTAAATTTAAAATACAAATTAGAGATAATATAAAATACCTGGGGATAAACATTTCAAATAAATATGATGATTTAAAAAGGTTAAATTATGATAAATTGGAAAAAGAATTAAAAGAAATGATTTTACGGTATAAGAAGCTAAATTTGTCGTGGTTTGGACGCGTTTCGCTATGTAAAATGAAGCTTTTACCCAAATTAAATTTCTTATTTGATACCCTGCAAATATATATGAAAGAGAAGGAATTAAAGGTTTTTCAAACTATATTAAATAATTTTTGTAACGGTGGAAAAAGGGCCAGGATACCAAAGTTTTTATGGTATTCATCACAAAAAAAGGGCGGGTTAGGAATTCCAAATATTAAAAATTATTATTGGGCATTTCAACTGAAGAATATTTGTAAAATTTTAGTGAAAGAAGAATCGATTTGGGGAAAAATTGAATTGCGAGAGAAACTGGGTGAAGAAATATTAATGTTTTTGGGCAAAGGGAAAGCAAAAATTAATGCTACAAATAAATTGTTAAAAGCTCTTTTAAAAACTTGGACATTACTGAAAAATAAATTGGCACCAGGGTTGTCCCCAATATTAGGCCTGAGTGATATGAAATCATTCCCACTGAGAATGGATAAGAGCGTAGAAGAAGTATTGAATAAGAATAATATAACTCTATTAAAGGATTGGATAACAGCATGTAGAGACAAGGAAAGAAAGTTAGATATAGGTAGACAACTTAAATTGAATTGGCTTCAATTGATGTCTATTGACAGTTGGAATAAAAGATATTTAGATGAAATGAGCTTGGATAGGGAGCGGACGAAATTTGAAGAGTTGGTACTTAGTCTAAAAAGTGGGCAGGTAAAAGTTAAGGGGTTAGTAAGCAAAATATATAAGGTTTTAGATGACTCAGATCAGCATCAGAAAGCTTTAAAAGAAACATGGGAGCTAGATTTGAATATCATAATTACAGACGAGCAGTGGAATGCTAAATGGAAAAGGAGAATAATGAGGTCTTTGTCTGTAAGAATAAAAGAGCACAATTATAAATTATTGTGGAAGTGGTACTTGACTCCGGTACGACTATACCAAATTGACAATACAAAGTCGAAATTTTGTTGGAGGTGTAAGGGGGAAATTGGAACATATGAGCATATGTGGTGGGGGTGTAAAGAGACGAAGTCATTCTGGTTGAAGGTGGAACACGAAATTGGGAGAATTCTAGATGTAAGAATGAAATTGGATGTAATTTTAATTTTGTTAACAGATGTGGAGGTGGTAGAGCAACAAAAAAGGGAATTATTAGCAATTATGTTATCCAGTGCTAGACAGTGTATAGCGCGATATTGGAAATGTGATGTTACCCCAAAAATAGAGGATTGGTATAAGGAGTTGTGGAATACTGCGCTGAATGATAAGCTCACCTGGGAGTTAAATTTAAGAAAAGGGTTAATTAAAGAAAGCAAATTTCAGGAAATTTGGAAATGTTTGATAGATTATACCTTGATTAATGGTCATGGGCAACTGCCGGTGCCAGATTACATTGCATTTTTGAGATGATAATAGATAAAAGGGGAAATTCTGTCTCCGTACCATTGTATATAGCACGTGGTGATATTTTGTTTTGTTTCTTTTTTTTTCCTGTTCTCTCTTTCTTTGCTTATTTATATTAGTGTGTATTTTGTCTTTTATTTTCTTATATTGTTCTGTTTGTTATCTCTTGTTTTTTTAATTATTGGACGTGTATCGAGAAATAAATTTTTGAAAATTAAAAAAAAAAAGAATGACCATGACATTCCCTCTCGCAAAAGAAGGCAAAAAAAGGGAAATGATTCAAAAATGTAGGCACAGAAGCAGCACAAGCCAAGATGGAGTTCACCAGGAGCTAACACAAAGTAATTCCTCAAGAATGACTGAAGCAGAACACTGAGTTCCAGGCAGTCCAGACCCTTGTACAGAATCCAAATTTCCTTCTACCCTCCCTTCTGATTGTTCTGATTGGCTGCTGAGAGCAGATCTCATGACACTATTGAAGAAAAAAAAATCCTGGGTGATTTGCTTGACAAAGTGTAAAAAGATAAATGAAAGAGGGAAACACCAAAAAGTTAATAGGGTTCACTCATGTTTTAGAGGCTCTCTTTTGGGAATCAATGAGAGAACATAAAATGAAAGTAGAACTTCTTTGTGTTGTTTTATTTCTTTTGTTAAAATACAAAAGACTCATCTGTTGCCCATGTTTTAAAGGAACAATACTGAGTGTTGTGTTATCCTGCCCTATCACATCAGTATAGTGGCAAAACATTCAGCAGTGTAGCTGCCTGCTTTATACAGTACTTCCCCCCCCACCCCTGCCAATTCAAAATGGTAATAAACAAGATACCTGGCATACTTCTCCTGGTCAATCAGTTGGAATGACAAAGACTTTGATCTAAGATGACAGCTTGCAGTGTTACTTAGAAAAAGATATTTTGAGCCCTCTCAATTCAGGGAACATGACAAATAAAATAAAATGTGACTTTTAAGGCAGAATCCTTTTTGCCTATACTGTATATTTATATAATAGTTGCATAAGTGTCCCTCAAAACCACAGCAATCTCTCTTTTGCACAACCAGTCCCACGTTCAATCAAAACTGAGTATGTTGAAAGACCACACGAAGGACAGCTGGCCAGAGGGGGAAACCCTTGTGTGATTGCCTTGCTACACAATTATTCTTTAGATGATTTGGGCCTCTGTCATTATATTTGTGCATGTCAAACTTCTAATTTAAAACAGCTTTCAGCAATTCAACTTTCTGTGATTTACCACTGGCCCTGGGCTGCAGTGGCTCAGTGGTTAAGAAGCTCACCTTGTTAGCCAGAAGGCCAGCAAGTCGTCAGTTCAAGACCAGGATACTGCATGACAGATTGAGTGCCTGTCTCTGTCCTAGCTCCTGCTAACCTAGCAGATCGATAGGAAGACAATGCAAGTACAGTAAACCCCCGATTTACATATGCCTCTACTTACATAAAATTTGACTTATGTAAGTTTTTTGCGTAAATCATGGCCCAATTTATGCATAAAACTCAAGTTATGTAAGGGCTTTCCAGGTGTTTTTAGATTTTAAAATGGTGGCACCACCATTTTGAAAGCTAAAATTTCACCCCACACCACCCACCCCACTGATGAAAGTTGCAAGTCATCACTTACTGTGGCAGCAGTGGAGTCAGCAGCAGCAGCAACAATGATTTACTACAGTCCCTGCTTGCTTCTGCTGGGACTGGGAGAGTGCCGGGGGGAATATCCACTCCCTTCTGCTGTTTGCATGAGGTTTCTCTGGGGTGCATGCTTTAGTTGTGAATGAATCTCAGAGAAGAGCTTAAAAGGGGTGCGTGTGTGGAGGGAATGCCTGTCATTACTATCCTGGTCACTAGGGGCAAAAAGCACAATTTTCCATAGGGATGCATTGAAAACCAATTTCAAGCCTGTTTTTTATTTTTCAATGCATCCCTATGGAGATGCATCAATTTACATAAAACCCCTATTTACGGAATGGACTTTTTATGTAAATCAGGGTTTTACTGTAGATAAATAGGGTCACTTCAGTGGGAAAAGATCTTGGGAACATGAAAGGAGTCTCCCCTGAGTGGAGTCTCTCCACAAAAATCCTTTCAACCCAGAATAATTTCTGACATGAAATTATTATACCACCATATGGTTAAATAATGGGTGTCCCTGTGGTTAAACACTGAGCATTCATGTGTGTGTGTGTGTGTGTGTGTGTGTGTGTGTGTGTGTGTGTGTGTGTGTGTGTACTTACCTGTATGCATATATCCATATTTTTAAGAAATACATTATTCTTTCAACATGTGCCATTAAATGTTGACTTCATTATGACATCTCCATATCCAAAACTGTGTAACTCAGTCCTTGAGGTTCATGTTATTATTCCTATTCTCATTATACATAGCCCATTGGATGTTGGCTGGATTTAGTTCCTTGACTAGTTGGTCTTTCCTGAGGACCACAGATATTCAAAGCAATTCTCTGAAATATAGCCTGTTCCAAATCACCAAATCAGAAAGCTCTTTTCAGTTGATATATCATGATCCCCTTTATGACTTGCATGCATCAGAGGCCTATGATGTATCAAAAACAAAGAGTTCACCCTGCCCTGCTGCCAAGCAGCCCAATGAGAGCACTTCTTCCCTCCCCAGCATAGATTTTGCCCCACCCCTCTGCCCAGCAGCCCAATGGGAACACTTCATTCCCCAGCACAGAGTTCACCTCTGTTTTGGCACTCAGTCTCTAAAAGGTTCACCATCACTGCCTTAAGTATATAGGTGGCTTTTCTAGGTCTTCTGATTTTGCTCCTAAAACACAAATTATAACAGAAGTTTTAGGTGCAATGTTAAAAGTTCTATAGCAACAGCAATGGCAGCAGTGGCAACAACAAACCGGGAGATGCACAAATTGAGGAGAAACAATTGGAGAAAATCACAAATTATTGTGATTTGCAATGCAAATTGAAGTTGAGTGTTTATGGAGGAAGAAATCTTTTGCTGTACCCATAGTGAGCAAAGCCCTTGGAGTAATACCTAAAGGACTCACTAGATCGGGGTAGGCAACCTATGGCCTGTAGGCCAGATCCGGCCCATGGACCCAATTAATCTGGCCCCTGCCCTCGCTTCAGCTACCACCACCGTTACTGCTGGAATCTGCTATGGACTCATTTATGGCTGTCGTAAACACATTTACGCCAGCCATAAATGAGTCCATGACAGTCACAAACGTGTTTACAGCAGCCGTAAATGAGGGGGGCACCAGTCTAGTCCCCTCAACTGTCTGAGGGAGCATGACCAAGCCCTTGACTGATAAAGGTTGGCAACCCTTGCTCTAGATACTTGGAAATTTTGAATTTTCTGGACTTGAATATCCTAACTTTACAAATATAACTTTACTAAGAACTGCCTATATTCTTAGATGTAACATTAATGGTTCTTAGATTCCTGGTTAAGTCTTGAACTGTTAATTTTATACCAGTCTTTGACTGTGAATCTATCGGTAGATTTTATAATAGTAAAATCATCAGTGGTGCTTCACCTCAAAGCAATGTCCTACAAGACTGGAGGGTTAAAAAGAAAATGTGTCTTTGCCTTCACATTTAGCTGGGGGGAGGGGGTATTTGGAGTGCTGCAAAAACCAATTTAAAGCAATGCATACAAGTCTGTATGGGTGCCAATTGGATTCAATTTATCCTGACTTAATTTGAATTAACGTGATGGGTCTTTTGACACAAGCTGTACTGACTAATTGTTGCCTGTTTGGGTGCACTAAATCCATGAGTGTAGCAATCAGGAGAAGGGAGCCAGATGTTCAGAGTTTCTTTGATTGCCCACAGCCTTAAGGTTGGGAAGGAGACATGTTCTGCTGATTGGCTTTATTAGCATCTGTCAAGGCACTGCTTGCGTTCCCAATGCGACTGTCAAAATAAGCCGATGGCTCAGAACATAACTTCCTTCCTGGAAAATGAGGCAAAGGGTGTCTGGAGAAGAATCAAGCTCCAGGTTGTTTGGAACACCTAACATCGCTAAAGAAAATACACACACACATATATATAAAACACAGATTTATTGGCATCCAAATGTTCATCTTGTGATCCATGTTAGCAATGCAATATATTATAATAGCATTAAATCAACCAACCTGGAGGAGGAACGGGATTGTTTTTGCTGTTACTGTGCACTAAGAATGAGTTTCCAATTAGGGTTAAACTAGCAAACCAAATGGAATCAGGGCTTACCATGGGCCAGCTCTACCATTAGTAAAGGTAAAAGTTTCCCTTGCTCAAAAGCCTGTCATATCTGACTCTAGGGTTCAGTGCTCATCTCTGTTTCAATAAACAAGAGCAAATGCTAGTATTGGTAGTGATATCTTGTAGAGATGGTGGTGCCATGTAGACTGTACTGCATACCCTGAGTGAACCTTTTGGCTTCAAAGAAGATGGAGGATGCTGTCCCACCACAATTCTTGAAGGAAGATTCAACACTCCGCTTGATTGTATTCTGTATGTGGAAGAGGCAGGATATCAAGTTAATATCTGTTTCAGGCAGCCATATTTCTTGGGCTAGAACCATTTCTGGTGTAGCATAATCAGCCATATCTACATGCTTTTAAAATGTATTCAGTTACTTACTTGGGAATATATAATCTTTATTGTTCAATGTAAAATTGATTAAGGAAAGAAAAAACAAAACCACAATTATAATAATGACAAGACTACAAGTCTATTTAGTTTCAGAAGTAATGTTTGGTATAATCCATAGAGCTTTCTTCTGAATATATAGGTACTATCCATCTATGTGGGAGGTGCCATTCATGCATTCCTGTATGACCTGATTCAGACTTCCCAGATAGGGAGATTGCAAGGTCAGGGACATTTGGTACCTTGAGATTTCAGAGTCAAAACATCAGTCTAGATAGCAGCTGTTGGACGGTAGGGTTGGCTCTATTATTAATGAGAGTGAATTGACCTGGTGGGCTGAGATTTAACGATTCTGCTATGGGATACATATGTGTGGCTTGGACTGTTGTAACTTGTTAGATTTCACTATGCCTTAAATCTTGCAACATTTGCAGTTGAAATTCCCAATTCAAACCAATTTCAAACATGTGTTTTGAGAGGGAAAATGTCAATGGGGTGTATTTTGAAAGAAAGTATGTTCAGTGATGCTGGCCAGGTCCATGGAGAAATACTGCTTTGAGCAAATAATGACTTTGCTCCCCCTATCCATGAGCTTTTCATGGCCACCCACTAGGTTTGTGGGTCAGGCGTGACATTGCAGGCTGTTCTGTCTGTCCATGTATGTGTATGCAAAGCTGCTTTCCACTGTGTCGCCGGTGCAAATTATATCATACTGGAAACTGGAAAGGGAAAATAAATCATAGCTGATAGGCAGCAGATAGTGTTTGTACTTAGTATCCAGACAGTGCAGTTGAACCTCGGAGAAAAGGATACAAATATCTATTTGTTTTTCACAAGCCCTAACTCACAGCAGGCAGGGCATTGAGAGGGAGAGAGGGAGGGGGGAAATCCTGTCTGCCTCAGGTCTGCTTGTCACTTTCTTCATCTTGGCAAACTTGCTGACTGCCCAGCGTGTCCACCCCTTGGCACTGCAGTGGCATGTTCTAATTTTTTAATATATATATATATATTATGCAGAAAGAGATTTTTTTTAAAAAAAGCTGGTTTATGTAGCTGGTAAGTGAATGTCAACAATGCAATGAAATTTGAGTGCAACCCCTCAGGACTGCCACACCTGTCACAGTTCCCTACTGTTGCTTTATTGCATATGGCTGACAGGGCTAAGAGTTGAAGAATTGTACTGCTTTTGACACCAGTGCCATTTCCCTTTTACTGCTCTCTGTTTGTTTGCAATGTGGCCCTCCAGCTACCCTATTTCATATCCCAAACCTGAACTCAACCTTAGTGCCCATCTCTAATGCTCCTGCATTCCTTCCTGGTATGGTTTTGTTAGGAGACCCAGTTGACACAGGATCCTCATCAACACCAATTAACCTCACAGACAGATAGCCAAAGATGAAATATCTCAAGAGGCAATGTCGCCCATATTTGGCCAATGAGTAGTTGTTGTTGCATATAAAATGTGAAGTGTATCAAAGGCTATGTTTTGCCGATTATGTTCCATTTTCAGGTGGCAGATCTTTGCTGTCATGGTTAGAAGTGATTCCTGGAAAGAAGCAAGGTAGAAGGGAGAATCTTTTATTCTGCCTTAACAACAACAACCATCCTCCTTTGGCATTCAGCCAAATAAAAAAAGTTACCTCATATTTTTCAATCAAGTCATTGATTGCTTTCATGGAAAACAAACCACAATTACTAAAACACAATGAGTGTCAGAGCTATTAAATCTAATAGTATGACTCCCACCCCCACCCCACCCCTCTGGCTAATGTCGCTCTTGATCTTCCTTTTGTACACTGTTTAGCAACTCTAATGTCGAAAAGATAAATTTAACCTGACTACATAGGATAATAAAAGAAGGATTCTGGAAACATTATGCTGGGTGATGAGCTGTAACATCAATTAATGTGGGAATTAAGTTTACTGAATGAAACTTTTGCCATACAATGTTGTATATGCCTCCAGTTTAATAAAGAAAGCTATTCAAAGATGGAGATTAACTGGAAATGGTTCCAGTGTAAAGTTACTTCTAAAAGAGTTCTTGCTTTGGAAAAGACAATTTGCATGCATGCATGCACACACACAAACCAAAATGCCAACTTTTGCGCAAAACTGCACAAGAGTGATGAAATCAACAAATATTGTGAATTTGCCAAAAATATCAGGTATCTGCGGTTTGATTTAATAATCTAAAGCATGAGATGGGTTGTTTGCATCTTTCTTAACCATCAGCTTGGTCTTTTGTATTTTATCTGTATGTGTATGCTTTCCTGCTCAAAAGGAAAGGGCACTAAAAACATCTTATGCAAATGACAGGGTACTAGGGCTTTCAGATGTTCTTGGACTTCAATTACCAGAAGCCCAAATCAACATAACTGCTGATCAGGGCTTCTGGGAATTGAAGTCCAAGAACAGCAGGGGGCCAAGAGTTACGAAATCCTTACTAGGGGATTATTTTCCCATCCCTTTTCTGCTGGCTTAGAGGAGCTCCTTGGCATGAATGAGAAAGGAGTCCAAGCTGTCCTTTTCCGCCATAATCTCAAGAAGATACTTGTTCTTAGGCTGGTTTGCTTTGGCTGTAGTGACAGCCATTGCCACCCCTCCACCTACAGATCCTGCACCTGTTAACTCAGATAAGGTCCAGTGGAATGTTCTCCTCAAGGCTGTCATTCCAGCCTATGATCCAGAGGTTCCTTAGCAAGTGGGCGCAGAGACTCTCCACTTTATTTTTTTACAGCATTACTCCACAAGATTTAACCACTTTTTAAATTCAATGGCAATAATATAGCTTTGCATTATTTTTGTAGCTTCCTTTGGATTGGGGGAAGACAAGAGCACCTCCAGTGCTCCACCTTTCTGGCATGAATACATACTCCAGTTTATAGTGTCTAGAAGTGTTCTGCGTTTCCAGCAATAATGTCCCTACCAAATATGCTTCCAGAAGTTATATCAGGTGAACTACAAAGGGGACATAGAACATTTGGGTGGCCTCTAGCTTTCTCCTCATTTTTATCATACAACATGCTCTGTAGAGAGAGAGAGTAACCATCCTAAATCAAAACAAATTGGAGTCAGATTTTGCTACATCTTATTCAGTCTATATTTTGGCATTTTGTTCAATTTACTTTTAAAGTGGACCAGATAGTGGTCATTATCACCCTAAATGGCAACCCATAGATCATTTTCCTTTTACAGTAGAACCTCGGAGAAAGTCCAAACTCAGTTCCACAAGTTTGGACTTTATCTGATTTTGGACTTTATTTGAATCAAAATGGACTTTATCCGAGGTTCCTATATCAAATACCATGGATAACGTCCATTTTAAGCAGTGTGTGATGCATCACATGTGCATGAAAACCACGACTTTATCCGAATCGGACTTTATCCAAGGTACCACTGTATTTATTTGAGGGGAAGCACACTTGTGTCCCATGGTTCCCACTAGTAAAAAGGAAGGCACTCTTTAATACTTGTAAACTTGTTGCCTTCTCACTAAAGATAAGATGGTACAGAGAGTTCAGCAAATGGAGCTGTATAGTGCAGTCTAATACATGAGGCTTAAAGGCTGCAAAGAGTGTAATAGGACATACATTTACTGAGTGCTTGGAGACTTTATTCCTAGAAGAGTGTTGCCTACAGCATTGTCCATCCAGAAGAAAGTAGCTCTTAAAACTTGTGCATGTATAGACAGACACATTTTTTTTTCAGATTTGAGGTATGAAAGCTAGGCCAAAGAAGGGGATTTCTTGCTGTTCTAGGGCTATAACTACAACTCCCAGAGATTGTTATTCCTGATTGTGTTGGATGGGGCTGATATCAGTTGTAGGCCAGAGTAGCCACAGGGCAAAAATCTCCCAACCCTTGTCCAGGACTGACCTAAAATATTTGCTAACACTTCATTTTCAAACAGCTCACCTTCAATGCCCCTCCAGATGTAAGTTGTAGATGCAAATGAGGATTGTCAGGAGAAAGTATTAGAAAATCAGAAGAGTGTACAGGTATTGGGAATAGCAGAGCAGATGCACTTCCAAAAAGTAGAACATATTCATACTTCTTTTTCTTGCAAGTTGTGTATCCCATTAGAGTTAAAATGTATTACAATCACAATTGTGTTCCAGTTGAATCACATGCCTGTAATTTGTCTGTAGGTCCTTAAGATGACTTTAGCAACATGCATATTCCCAGGGGATTATATGACTAATTGGATGTGCCTACATTCCAATCAACTTCTAGCTCAGTTTTCAAAGGTGTGATGTTGCTCTCATCTTATTTTTCATAAGAGCTAATCCTAACTTGCTTGTTAAATTTAATGAGCAATCACACCTGCTAGCTGCTGTTTTCTCATTGAGTTCTTGCCTGTTGCTGGTACTAGAAAAATTGTGTAGACATGGAAGACAGCAGCCAGAATTCTGTTGAATGCCAGTGGTGTTGAATTTCAGACAATACTCTGGAGATCACTTTTTTCTTTTTGTTTTGTATGGGTGTGGTATCCAGCAAATTCTGGATTCAGTGATCTTATCCAGATCAGACAAGACATAGTATTTTTTCAGATAGTACATAGTCAGGCCATGGAAGGGCTTAAAAGGGTTGCCCACTTGGATGGCTTTAAAAGTGTTCTGTTCCCAGGTCAGGGGGTTCCAGTGGTAAGGTCTGGGCAGTCAGAGGTATCCTTCAGGCAGGATACGTATCGCAAATAAGCAGACCAGGTGGAAGGTTCCCAGAAGCATTTTCTGAAGGTCAAACAGAAGTCAATGAGTAAAGTCCTACTCAATGAGTAAATCAGCTGAGTGGGATCTGATATCAAATTCATGTAGAAATCCAGAGTCAAGGATGTACAGCCAGAACAGCAAGCAGACTCCAAAAAATACAGTAGAACTTTGGATAAAGTCCAAACTCTGTTCCACAAGTTTGGACTTTATCCAATTTTGGACTTTATCCAAATCAAATAGGCAATGCATCGGGCCAAGTGTGGGGTGCAGGTGGAGGGGTAGCTTCCATTGGGTGGTTGGTATAGAGGATTATTTCTTCCCCCATAGTTCCTTAG
This sequence comes from Bradypodion pumilum, assembly GCA_035047305.1. NCBI lineage: Eukaryota > Metazoa > Chordata > Lepidosauria > Squamata > Chamaeleonidae > Bradypodion > Bradypodion pumilum. Next base: position 138,041,170 of record JAWDJD010000004.1, read on the forward strand.
GTATCTGTACCCTTTTTAGGGGGCGGGTTCTTAATTCTGTTTTATCTGTTTTATCTATGATTGTGAACTGCCCTGAGTCGGCCTTGGTCAAGTGGGCGGTATAGAAATCCAACAATTAAATTAAATTAAATTAAATTAAATTAAATTAAATTAAATTAAATTAAATTAAATTAAATTAAATTAAATTAAATTAAATTAAATTAAATTAAATTAAATTAAATTAAATTAAATTAAATTAAATTAAATTAAATAAAAAAATGGACTTTATCCGAGGTTCATATACCAAATACCTTGGGTAACGTCCATTTTTAGCGGTTTTGGACTTTATGTGATGCATCATGTGTGCATGAAAACCGCGACTTTATCCGAATCAGACTTTATCTGAGGTACCACTGTATCATGAAACCAGTGCAAAAATCACACAAAGCAGAGGTGCTGTAGCCTAGTTAGGATAGAAGAGTACAAGATGGCTCTGAAAAAGTGTTGTTGCCTGCAAATCCACATATCCAGAGCTAATATAGCTGAGCTGCTGGGAGCTCCATTTAGAACTCAGGGGCAGGCATTTGGATACATGATTTTCCTAGGAAAAAGAAGTTGAGGTGCATGATTTACAGTGCAGGGAGAACTAGCTTTCCTTTAACGAACTTGCTGCTTCTTGCTGCGGAATCCGTTTCTCACAAGGAACATTTCTTTGAAACTGACCATTTAATTTAGTGCCACTATCTGAGCTTGTGGTCCCAGTCTGCAATATCATTGTTAGCTCTAGAACCATAAATCAAGCCCCATCTCCTCCCCCACTCTGGCCTAAGTCTGCTACCATTTCAGTTGTTGTTTCTGTCTGCTCCACTAAGGAGAGGTTGGGGCCCTCTCCTTCCTAAGCTTCTGACAGATTTTGCGTTTGTAGCAGGCAACCTTTAATTGTAACCTTCTTTTCCTAAAAATAGCAAGCAATTTACTCTCTCACCATTCCCTACTCCACTGACATGTTGACAGTCTACTTTCATATTTCTATGAGACCAATGATGGCTCTTTTCCTTAGTAAGCATCCATTTGGTGCCTCACAGATGCTTCAACCTGCTTAACAAACCAGAGCATCCAGAGCTAAGCTGTAACTTATTCATATTGCAGAGTTTTTGGTATAATTCCCTTTAGTTGTGCAGTAGAAGTGCAGAGATTCACAGAGAAGAATAAGTCTACTCCTTTCTCATTAACCATCACTCCAAGTTCCAATAGTTCACTCTGAGAGATTTGTAGGAAAAATAATTTTCAAAAATTCTTTACTAACTGTGACTTGGAATTATAATCATGAGCAAGCTTCTTTCTTTTCTGCACCAAACACATCAAGCAACAAACAACTGATACCACCTGTGTCAGCAGTGAAGTAAAGAACACAGATCAGAGTGAGATGGGGTTATTTTTTAATTCAGAGGCTGGAAGGACTGATTGGTTAGGGCTGAATAGATAGCCAGTCATCCCAACCCAGAAAGGTTCCTCCAAAACACTCCAACTACAAGCAGCATGCAAGATTGAGGTCGTGGTCGTCATCAGCCGCAACGCATATCCGAGAATGTATTTTTCTCCTGAAGCAGGAAAAATGGCATAGGTGTGAATTTGTTTAAGGTGGATCCCAGCTTGCCATGAAGTAACCCACACACTATGATTACAGAGGCATCCCCTGCGGCTCACACGAAATGAGACATGCAGGATTCAACACCAGGATTGCAATGGACTGCCACAGCCTTGTGGATATTAACAAGATGCACCTTCACAGCCAGTCCATCTGGCATGGCCTCTTCCACCTCCATGACTGTTGGGAATCAGAGTTCCTCCTCTGCTGATTTTTCCATTGGGTCCAAAGATGGTTTCCAGTGGCATTTCCTCCACTGAGGGAGGAAATGGGCTCATCCACCCATACCCATTGGCCCCTTCAGGGAGTCAGGTTATTTACCACCACAAACACTCAGCATTGAGTCGCTGACTGTATGGTCTGCTCCATTACCATAACGGGATGTCCGGCCAGAGACTAGTAATGTTGCAGATAAGAATGCAACAATTTATAGTGGGGAACAGAGGAGTCAATGGTTTCAATTTTACTATATTTGGCCTGCAATCCAACAGTCACTTGCCTGGGTGTAAGTCTCCCTATACTAACTAGAGCTTCTGAATAGGCATGTATAAAATCAAAGAGTGGCTGTGAATACTTTTAATTATGGATATAAAGTGTTGAAAGTAAAAAGTATTGGGAGAATAATTAAGCCTACTCTCTCCTTAGATAAACAGAAGGCAAAATGATGATAAATGTTGTCCCGTCTGGTGTTTACAGTATACTTGGGCAAATGATTAATTTCTCATTTTTATGCTATCTGACTAAATCCTCTTTGCACAGATGTTTTTGTTTTTAAAATCGTAATGATGTGGGAGTGATGATCACTCCTCTGCTTGATCCAAGGGAGAAAATACTGGATGAATATGAGGAAAGCCGAGTTCTGTTGACAATCACTCTGCCCCCCCACACACACACACACACCTTTTTCTTTTTTTTCTTTCTCAAATAGGAGCTACTGATTTTAGGATACTCTCTGATATGGCAACATTAGTTGTAATCAGAATTTTCTTCTCAAGATTTCACCTCTTGAAATTTTACTGTGTGTTCTGTATCTGACATTCTGCATTATGTAGTTTAAATTAGTAAAGGATTTCTAAAATAATAATTTAAAAACACCCTAAACCATCTCAATGTTTACTGCTGCTAAAATTTAATGGACTGTAACCTGTGCTTAAATTAAGGTGTTAGAGTAATGAATACAAATTAGATATTCCAAATATATTTGTAACCATGAGAACTATCTCCCAACTTCTACAGGTTCTTCTTCAATGCTAAAAGGGATGTTCAACACGAGGATGAATAGACAGGAAGTCTGACATCAGAAGATATTATGCCACCCTTTCATAGTTGCTGGTTCAAAGCCCATACTGTATTCTACCAGCACAATATGTGTTAATTACAAATTGGAGACAGAATCTCAACCTTAGGCTTATTTGGTGCCAGTCACACTAATACCAACCTTAAAATTTGGGATTCCAGCAACCTCAGATATTTTAGACAAGAAACTATGCTGAGTTTTTACTATTCCAGACAAGATATTCCTCATAGTAGCCAAACAGTTGTCTCTTGTGAAATCTAGAATAGGCCAGTAGCACTGGAAAACTGCCTACAATTCCCAAAATTCCCTAACCACATCAACTAAAAATATAAGTTCTGAGCACAGCTCAGCAGATAACAGAATGAGGCATTCAGCCTTTGATATCTGTGATAATATCTAAACCAGTGGTTCCCAACCTATAGTCCATGGGCCAACCCTGGGCTAACCCATGGGCCCACAGCACGAAAAGGTTGGCCACCCCAATCTAAACCATTATGACTCATGCTCCATTCACTTGCCCAATTCTTTTTTTTAAATGTCCAGCTTTTGCATCCAGTCTGGGCAGCAAATAAGTTGAAAAATTAAATTAAATTAAAATTAAATCCAGTCTAGTGGGAAAAGCAGCACCATGCTACCAAAGAGTAGTTTCTTTACAGATGCCTTCCTTGTTAGGGCTCTGGCGGTAGGGATTTAATTTTTGCAAGCCCAGCCTGCAAGTGGAACATTCTGAATCTTAGCCCTTGGACTGCATAAGTTTCACATATCTTTGAAGAGTCTATGCAACTCTTGACAGCTGAAAAGCAGAAAAAAGGGAGAGATTTATATATGAATTTTTGAGAAAAGATAAATTTAAACTCATAAAGATTTAGTGCATTTGGAAAATAATAATCCTACCCCTGTTTGAAATAATGCTGAAACTGAATGGACTGTAACAGTGGGCAGAATAGCCTTTGAAAGTGACCTGGATTTCTATTCCTTGCTAAAGAAAACCTTCATTGGCATGTAGGTGGGGTTCTGAATTGAAGAGGATGTGCCAGTAATAAATTATATTAACAAATGTAAAAACAACATCAATGGCCTTTCATCTGCTTCACAAATAGAAAGGCACCCACTCCCCCCAGAAACCAATTATGTTTATTGTAGAAAGGTTAAGCATTAGGTTTCGACAGAGTATTTCAATTTGTTTCTGGCACACAATTTAATAAAAACATTTCTTAATAGAATCAGCAACTCCACATAGCTTTTCTTAACCGCCATTTTCTCTCTCTGGCAGGTAGGATGATTCTACTGAAATATGTAGATATATACTACGTATGCCCAAAAAGTGGCTAGAATCATGACTAGTAGCTCACCATATAAAAATCTTATAATTATCATACCAGTTCACTTGTATGAATTGTAATGAACATAATTGTCATGTCTTTTCCTCCTCCTCCTTGTAAATTTAAATTAATAAAAAAACTGTGTTCCATTAAATCAACTCTGAGTTAGGGTGAATCTTTTTGAAATTTTCTACATTGAGACTACACGGAAGTGGTTGCTGCTCCCTTTCTTTGGGTTCCCCTTGTGACTGTGTAGCTTACCAGCAGATTGCCCTTTATATTTATATATATATTGGGCCCTACACTCCCTGGAAAATTGAAGGGGAAGAAGTAGAAGCAGTGACAGGCTTTACATTCTTAGAATCCAAGATCATTGCAGATGGGGATTGCAGCCATGAAATAAAAAGGGCAACTGATTCTTGGCAAGCAAGCTATGAGAAACCAGGGGAACATAGTTAAAAGTAGAGACATCACCTTGCAAACAAAAGTCTGCATAGTCAAAGCAATGGTATTTCTGGTAGTAATGTATGGTTGCGAGAGCTGGACAATAAGGAAAGCTGAGCGCAGAAGAATGTGAAATGTGGTGTTGGAGGAGAATTTTGAGAGTACTTTGGACAGCAAAGAGAACAAATAGGTGGATCCTGAAGGAAATCAACCCTGACCTCCTTGGAAAGTCAAATATTGAAGATGATGAAGATTCACTCAAGAAGGCCTTGATGCTGGGAAACGTCGAAGGCAAAAGGAGAAAGGGGTGGCAGAGAATGAGATGGCTAGATGATATTGTTGACGCAATGGGTGAAGAGCTGAGCGGGTTGAGGAAGATTATGGAGGATAAAGGGTGCCTGGCATCCGGTGGTCCATGGGGTCATGAAGGGTCGGACTCGACTGTGCAACTGAACAACAACAAAATAAATGTAATTGCTATTTGTAACAATAACAATGGTGACAACGATGCTTAAACACAAACTCAAACTCATACATTTAGCCAGATGAGAATTATCTTTCTCATGGAGCATTGGACACTCTTCCGCATGGCCTATTTGAACACATAATGTGAGTTCAAGTGTTTCATGCATAGACATGGGCATGCATGGGTATTCTCTACCTGACATGAATAAAGGGAAAGGCTATTGGACCAAGGCCTCGATTCCAAAATGTCTGTACTGTACAGTATTTATATTCTGATGCTATTTTCCATTGGAGAGGAAGAGTCGCCATTCTAGTCAGAGACCCACAGTGTTCCACATTCAAGGGGAAAGTCCTGTGTGAAAGCCTGCATACATGCACCCAGAAAGGATGCTCCCTAATATGTGGAAAACAAAACAAGGGAGCTGACAAGCAATCATAATTATATGAGAGTATCCAGAATAACTTGTGTAAAGCAGATGGCCAGAATCCTATTAGTAATGCTGATTGATTTTCAGAAGTGTGTAAAACTCATCTTTGTAGACTGACATATGATCTTTATCCTGCTCTGCTAGGCTGTTTTTAATTGCATTCTTTGTTGACTTTAATGGTTTTTGAGATGCAGCTCATTTTATTTGATCTCATAGTTCATCTTGGTTTTTCTTGTACTTATTCTTTTATAAAGATTGCAATACATGTCAAACACTTTTTTCTACCAGAAAGATAGAATATAAACAAACACCTATGCCTGCTGGTGTAAATGAATTAGTACACAGTAAATTTAGCAGCAAGTTAAGGAGTCAGTGAAGTTCAGAAGTCATTGTAAGGAATTTGCTGTTGTATGTTGGCCTTTGCTTTTCTGCACTTGAATCACACCTCAGAGTGCAACAGCAGATGTCTTATGGTGATTTCTTAACTTACATCAGTATAAATTTGTAATAAGATTCTGGACAATGCATTAAAAGTATGTGAGGGAACCCAACAGACAGTTGTACTATACAATGAGCCTGTGTGTATGTGATTTTTAGTTTCCGTGAAGTTTTCAACATAATTGGCCCATACAGTTTTTGTGTGCACAGAGAGCTGATACCCCACTGAAACAAATTGGATATGCATGTACAGTGTCCATTTGTACACAAGTGGACCTCTGGATCACATGCCCATTTGGAGAGAAGCATAAGAACATAAGAACAGCCTTGCTGGAACAGGCCACAGCCCATCCAGTCCAGCATTCTGTCTCACACAGTGGCTCACCATTTCCTTTAGGGTATTCCCCAGCAGATGCCTTCGCCTGCTTAGGATTCCCTGGAAATGGCATTGAGAGATATCCTGCCTATCTCTCCAACCCCGAGGTTGTCCTTAAGTATCCATAATTATAGCCATTGATACCCTTGTCCTCCATGAACTTGTCTAATCCTTTCTTAAAGCTGTCAAGACTGACAGCTGTCACCACTTCTTCTGGCAGGGAGTTCCATAGAACAGTAATCCTCTGGGTGAAAAAGTACTTTCTCTTATTTGTTTGAGAACTAGTACCCAAAAGTTTCATGGAGTGTCCCCTAGTTCTAGTGTTATGCAATAGGGAAAACAGTTTTTCCTTATCTACTTTGTCCACACCGTGCGTGATTTTATAAACTTCAATCAGGTCACCTCTTAGATGCCGCCGTTCAAGAGTGAAAAGGCCCAACCATTGGAGCCTCAGATGGTAAGGAAGGTGTTCCAGTCCCCTAATCATTTTGGTTGCTCTCCTCTGCACTTTTTCCAACTCCATAATATCCTTCTGGAGGTATGGCGACCAGAACTGTACACAGTATTCCAGATGAGGCCTCACCATAGATTTGTAAAGAGGCAAAATGACACTTGCTGACTTATTTTCTATACCCTTCCTAATGATCCCTAGCATTGAGTTAGCTTTTTTCACTGCTGAGGCACACTGGGTTGACACCTTCATTGAATTGTCCACCAGGACACCAAGGTCCCTTTCCTGGTTTGTCGCAGAGAGTTCAGACCCCATCAGTTTATAAATGTAATTGGGGTTCTTTGCCCCAACATGCATCACTCTGCACTTACTAATGTTGAAACTCATTTGCCACTGTTTTGCCCACTCCCCCAGTGTCAAGAGATCCCTCTGGAGCTCCTCACAATCTCTCACAGTTTTCACTACCCTGAATAATTTAGTGTCGTCAGCAAATTTGGCTACCTTGCTTTTTACTCCTACCTCTAGATCATTTATGAAGAGGTTGAAAAGCAGGGGTCCCAGTACTGAACCTTGGGGACCCCACTCTTTACTTCCCTCCACTTGGAGAAGTGTCCATTTAGTGCTACCCTCTGTTTCCTGTCCCTTAGCCAGTTGCTGATCCAGGACAAGACCTGTCCCTTTATTCCATGACTGGCAAGTTTATTCAAGAGCCTTTGGTGTGGGACCTTGTCAAAAGCCTTCTGAAAGTCCAGATAAACAATGTCAACTGGAACCCCCTTATCCACATGCTTGTTGACACTCTCAAAAAATTCCAACAGATTAGTGAGGCATGATTTGCCCTTGCAAAAGCCATGTTGGCTCTCCTTTAGCAGCACCTTCTCTTCTATGTGCCTATTGATTCTATCTTTTAGGATGGTTTCCATCGCTTTACCTGGGACATATGTCAAACTGACAGGTCGGTAATTTTCTGGATCACCCCTGGATCCTTTTTTGAAAATTGGTGTTACATTCGCTACCTTCCAGTCAACAGGCACAAAGCCTGATTTGAGGGAAATATTATATATTTTGGCTAGGAGATCAGCAATTTCATCTTTAAGTTCCCTGAGAACTCGTGGATGGATGCCATCTGGTCCTGGTGATTTGTTAGCATTTAGTTTAACAAGACATGCAAGGACCTCCTCCCTGGTTATTTCTATCTGGCTTAATTCTTCGGTTTCCCTCCCTACAAAGATAGGCTCTGTTTTGGGCATGTGGTCTCTGTCTTCTTCAGTGAATACTGAAGCAAAGAATTCATTGAGTCTCTCTGCAATCTCTGTTTCCTCTTTAATAACCCCTTGCCTTCCATTGTCATCTAATGGTCCAATGGCCTTCCTAGTTGGGTTCTTACTTCTAATGTACTTAAAGAAGTCTTTGTTATTTCTCTGAGTATTTTTAGCTATACGCTCCTCAAAGTCTTGCTTTGCTTTCCTGATTGTTGCCTTGCATTTGTTCTGCCAGAATTTATGTTTCCGCCTGCTGTCCTCATTCGGACAAGCCTTCCATCTTCTAAATGAGCTTTTCTTGCTTTTGATCACTTCCCGAACAGCTCCTGTAAGCCACATCGGAGTCCTCTTGGACCTGGAAGTGCCCCTTTTCCTTTTGGGTATGCATTCCAATTGGGCCTCTGTTATTGTTTTTGTAAACAGCCTCCATGCCTCTTGGAGTGTTTGGACTCTCTCAATTTTCCCTTTCAGCTTCTCTTTTACTAGTTTCCTCATCTTTGGGAAATTTCCTTTTTGAAAATTTAAGGTCTCTGTGTTAGATTTTTTTCAGTGACTTGCAGTCTATGGTCAAGTTAAACATAATTGAGTTGTGGTCACTGTTCCCTATTGGATCAGTCACATTAACATCTTGCACCAGATCCTGAGTATTACTCAGGATCAAGTCAAGAATTCTTGTACCTCTAGATGGGTCTTCAACCATCTGTCCCAGGGAACAATCATTTAGCATATCTAGGAACTTTATCTCTTTATCATGTGCTGAACAACAGTTCACCCAGTCTATGTGAGGGTAATTGAAGTCCCCCATTATAACCAGGCTTCCCTTCTTGGATGCCTCCTTTACAACATTCTCCAACTGCCAGTCTCCCTCAAGAGTTTGGGTCGGAGGCCGATAGTATATGCCTACTGTTAGACCATCCTTGTGGCCTGGTACTCTTACCCACAGAGCTTCTAATGGTGACTCCAAATCACCTAGATATTCCAATTCATACGATTTTATCACTTCTTTGACATACAAGGCTACACCACCTCCTGTTTGCCCCTTCCTATCCTTCCTGTACAGTTTGTAGCCTGAGATAACTGTATCCCTTTGGTTATCATCCGTCCACCAGGTTTCAGTGATACTAATAATATCAATATTCTTATCTATTGCTAAGTATTCCAGCTCCCCTATTTTGTTCCGGAGGCTTCTGGCATTTGTATACAAGCATTTATATATGCTTTCCTGATACAGTCTTTTGAGTCCAGTCGCATTGTTAGACTGCCTCTTGCATCCTTCTCCTAGAGTGCTGGTGACTAGCTCCTTGCTCTGCTGAGTAATTTTTGCATCCTCCTCACTACTCAAGTACACACTTACCCGAACCGGATGCTGCCCAGCTCCTGTCGGCTTTCCCCCAGTTATCAGTTTAAAAGCTGCTCTGCAGCCTTTTTGATGTTGAGTGCCAGCATACTCTATTACTTTCTAAATGCTTTACATATTGAAATGTATCACAATGAAATGATAGTAAGTTGAGGGCTTCTTTACTGTTATGTGTATTGTTAAAGTTGTATGTGTTGTCTTTGTGTGGTGCACTGATTTGAGATTTTGGGAGCAGAAGAATTGCTTCTAATGAAATAAATAAAATTTACACCAGATAAATTTCTGTTTCTAAGTGACTTTCATAGGCAGTTTCATGAACTTAATGTGTAACTTCCTATGTGCATGTTTTAGTTCATGTATGAGTATTGCTTCTTAAAAGCTCACCAGTTTTGCAGATAAAACGGGTTGTGCAAATTATAGAAAAAATGACAAGGAAAAAAATTAGCATTGCCTCAGTCTTGCCTGGAGGGAAAGAATCCTACTTTTAAATTTCTTTGTCAAAGTTTTTATGTGAATAAAAACAGCCTAAATAGATCAGAATGAAATATTTTGCAAGCATTTTCACACTGCAGGAAATACGGGAACAAATAAATTAGCCAAACTATTTTGAAGTGAAATATCTGGATATACATCATTTGATAAATATAATTAGGCTTCCAGTCATATTTCAGAGTACTTCTGTTTTGTATTCCTTGATCCATGTGAAGGATTATTGAGCCAGAATATTGCTGCATTACTGGAGGAAATATAACATGTATGTTTAAGAAACAAAGTGATCAGTCCAGGTAGACAAGACTTGATTTTATTAATAAAATGTATATTTTTCCTCTTTGAGGCGACCATTACAAACTTTGGTTTTTTTTTAAAAAAAACTGACTTTCTGAACAGCAAACTGTTGTTTTTAAAAACTCTTTTACATATAAAATGTTTGCATGATTTAAAAAAAGAAACATCTGGAGAAACATCTGGAAATGAGCTAGTGGAATTTTATATCAATTAACTTAAACCAATTTATATAAGAAATAATAAACATTTATCTCCCCCCACCCTCCACCACCAAGTCTTACATATATTATGAAAAAGAAGTACAAAATGATTTGGGTTAACAGCTCTTTCTGACTACCTGGGGGGGGGGGATCTTGAGGCTAGGACAAAACAGCCATGTTGGGGGTGGGGTGGGTGGAAGGGTAACAGGTCAAAAATTATAATTCTTGAATCAAAAAACAAGCTCCATGGAGAGCAGTTTTTCAATTGATTGGCTGACAGCTAGCCCGAATCCCATGGCCTAGGCTTATTTGAAACAATATAGCAAAAGGGGATCCTTCACTAGTCAGGTTCTACTTCTGCATCTCTTAGTAGGGCAGCAAATAGATTTCTATGAATACCAAACCAGAACAGGAGACAGGTCCCCTCCCATACTGTCTGTTCATTACTCAGAAGAGGATCATCGCTCATCATAGTCAACATCGGATGTGTATGGCACCTGCTTTGGACTGCTAAGCAGCCAGAAAGCAAACAGCTCCTTGACCTGGTTGAATGAGGGTCTTCAACAGAAGTTTGATTTGGTGAATCCTTTCCAGTCAGCCTGATATTATCAGATCCAGCTTCTGCTAAAGGCACAGCTGCAAGCCTCATACTAGACACTATGCTTCAGAGCTAATACCATTCATGTTTTTCTTTTCAAGAGTAGTGAGAGGAGGATACAGCCTTCTTTGTGCTCTAACATCTCTTAATCAGGGTGGAGGTCCTTAGCCTTACTCTGAAGTAACAGGAGTGATTTTTTGGGGGAAATACATTGATGGGATAGGCAGACAAAAATCTGGGATTTATTTTATCACATTATGTCTCTTTCAGGGAAAAGATTAACTATTATTCACATATAATTTAAGTATACCCGTTGTAGAGCAAGGTAAAATAACAGATGAGGCACAATCCATAAATAAGTATTTAGAATCTGGTGACAAAGCTCAGATGTGTTATAAAAAAGGGTTGACTGTCTGATTAGTCATTTGAAGGCCCCTTCTGATGACACCTATAGGTCAGCCAGAGGGAACCCCTTCTTCTCTGAAAAGCCATGCTAAAATCTGCGGATCTAGCTGTGTGAAATGAGTTAATGTTTCAACAACTCCATGGTCCACACACCAGGAATATGCCAGTGTGAGGGAAGGGGAAGAAGCAGTTGTGGGAAGGATCCATGCCAGAACCTCCTTCAACACGATCAAGACATTCCAGCATTACCAGAATGGTGCAGGGGTGAGGTCATGTGGCTGCAACTCTTACAGCCTTTAAAGGTTACTTCAGAAGGAGCCTCCTGATTGATATATATTTCACATATTTATTTTAAACACATACTGTATGTATGTTTCCCTACCCCAAACATAAAACTTGTTTCTCTTAGGTATATTTTTAATATATACACACATACACATTTCTTGAAATATCCTGGCATCAGAAACAGAAAGTAATGAAGTTTGAGGTATAGCACCATGGAAGAGCACCTGAATCAGTACTTTTCCTTCTTGAATTTCTTAACATAAAGTAGTAACAGCAGACAGGTGTGCTACTCAAATGTTTCCAGTTTTGCCACCTGAGGTTTTTTGTTGGTGACTTCAAATAACAGATCTCTTGAATAGCAATATATACAAAGGGATCTATTAATAATAATAATATTAATAATAATATTAAATCAGAAAAAATGGATTTGAATTCACTGGAAATTACAATTTTATTTTTTTCATAATACATACACAGTATTGACAACATAGTTTTGAAATTATTATAAGGTAAGAGCCAGTTGCAATTCAGGGACACATGCAAGTTTTGGAAATGGACACAGAAAGGGCAGCATTGTACTGTACACAGAATAATTACAATTTATTAAACATATCTTCTTAGCACCTCTTATGTTAAAATTGAAGGAACACCTTGACATTCAATTTTACAGCACCAAAAAAATCAAGGAAGGTGGAATTGTGTTGAGTGGGATGGAACAGTGGTGTAAGATATTCATAAAGTTAACCATAAGCTGCTTGTTTCCACCACAGAATCCTTCATAATTTGCAAAATAATTCTAAGCCATGTGATTGGGGCACTGAGCTTTTCCTAAGAAAGACATACATAGATTGCAAGATGCAATTTTTTAAAAAAATCTATCCTCATTCAAAACTTGCATGTGGCTTGAAGTGAGTTGCTGGTACACCAAGGTGCATTTTTTCTTGTTGATGGTCTTCTCAAAGCATTAAATTTAACCAAGGAAACAGCATGGACTAATTTCAAATCCAAACTTCTGATTCTGATCACCAAAGTCATTGATCATCACATCAAAAATAGGTACTTGCTCAATTTTGGGAGTATTGATTTCAAGAACAGTCTTTGCATAGCCTTTTCTTGACTGTAAAAACAAACAAAGACATGCAACAAAATTAATTCTGGTGTGATTTGATACAATAATATTAATGATAACTGTGTGCCGTCAAATAAATTCTCACTCATGGCAACATTTTCAGAGTTTTATAGATAGAGCATTCAGAAGTGGTTTACCGTTCCCTTCTCCTGTGGGCATCCTGAGATTGTGCAGCTGGCCCAAGATCACACAGGTTGACTCTTCTGGAATGCACAGCATGGAACTGAACTCTCAACTTCTGACTCTGCAGTCAGATACCCAACTCACTGAAGTATCCAGCCAGCTTACTGATGCAGTAAAGATCTTGTTATTCTTTTTGAATCATGAGAAATTAAGTTGCCAATGAGCTCATTATCTAACCCTAGGTGTGATTCTTCATGTGAACCAATACTCAGAATAAAGAAAGGTTATTGCCATCTGTCCCAAAAAAACAACAACAAAAAACCAACAGTAACTTACTAGCTCAAAGGTTACTTTAATGCTCAAAAAGCCCAAGAGGTACACTCAGTAAGCTGATTGGTAAACTACCATTGAGTTACTTCTTGTGCAGCTGAATAAAAACTATCTAGGATTTTCATTGGATCAAAATATCATTAGCCATATGTTGTTTCCAGAGCCTGAAAAGGTTACTTTTTGGGTTGCAACTCTCAGATTTCTTTAGTCATCATGCCTATAGGACAGTGTTTCCCAACCTTTGGTTTTTGGACTTCATTCCTCAGAAGCCTTAGTCAATTCCCCAAAGCACCTATCAGCCAATGTACTGGCTTAGGCTTCTGGGAATTGAAGTCCCCATGTGGGGCATGGGCCCCACTTTGGGAACCACTGCTATAGGGTGATGCTACCTAGAGTCTGAAAGTTGTACTCCAAAGGAGTAACTTTTGATGCTGTGGTTAATTGAAATAAGTCTCCAGATGAATATCATTATCTATATTTATATAGCCAGTTCTCTTGTTAAACTTTGAAGAAAAACGATGTGCAGATTTAATTTTTGAGGAAGCCAATGTGTGGCCTCAATGTTAATCGTCATGAAGCTCTGAAGGAGAGATAAGGGAGGACACAGTGTACTTCCATTTAATTCCTGCTTCTTATGTATCAGAGTTCCTGTCAACTGCTGAAGTTGCTTCTGCTAAAATTAAAACTGGAGGGTGGTAGTAATGGTGGAAACTACTATGAATCATTGAAGCAGAGTAGTGATGAGTAAGGATGGGACTGGTGAAGATTGTGGACTGTTGGAATAGTGGATAGTAACAAGAAGGAAGTCACTGAAATGCGAATGTCTGAAAGTTATCTATAGAGAATAATTCATAAAATTGAAGCCATTATACTACGTTACTAATTTGGTGTTATTTAACATACAGTACTAGGGTTCTTAGGGGTTGCATGAGTAATGAATGAATGCTTGTGAAATTTCTCAGTTATTCTCACGCCAATACTCTTCTATCCTTATCAGATTTTAGTACCACTTCAAACAGCAGCTCCTTAGATATGAAGAGAATGAGATGCAAAATTAAAAGAAAAAAAACATGCTTTGAAACAATTGTTACTTCCACTATCTGATTTAGAGAGAAATTATATTAAAGTAGGGGAGAGGGAGACCTTTTATCTGCAGTATTATTGTTATTCATCTCTTCTGCAGCACTTTGTAGTATACAAATGCTTTTCATATACAGTCACACATCTCAGTAATCTTCCACCAGTGTCTTCTCTTGCCAGCACATTTATCTGTCACTCTATGTCTTTCCTTTGCCACAAAGTAATGGTTAAATTTAATTTAATTTAATTTAATAGTCATATTTATATATGCTGCCCACTCAGGCAGAACCCGACTCAGGGCGGCATTACAACAAGTTCTAAAAACACATAAAACATTTTAAAAGACCCATATCCCACCCACTTTAAAAGACCCATATTCCACCCACCCATCCCACCCACTATAAAAAGAAGAAGAGAGAGTTCTTAATTGTTTACATAAGCCAGCAGGCGGGGACCGTGTTCCCATTAGGGCCCCACACCTGCCCTGCCAGCCAGGTCTTCAATCCTTTCCTGAAGGGCAGCAATTCTCTTTGAAGTCTTAGATCTGTTGGCAGTAGGTTCCAGAGGGTTGGTGCGGACACAGAGAAGGCCCTCCTTCGGGTGCACCCCTAACTGATGACACTATTAGAGAGCCTCTCCGGTCCGCTCTGGTTGGATGGGCAGACACTCTTGGGATGGTGCAGTCTCTAAGGTATCCTGGCCCACTGCCATATAGGGATTTAAAGGTCAAAACCAGCACCTTGAATTGCACCTGGAGACAAACTGGTAACCAGTGCAGCTCCCAAAGTAGCGGTGAGGCATGGGCATATCGTCCGCATCCCATCACCACTCGGGCTGCCATATTCTGGACCAGCTGAAGCCTCCAAATGGTTGTCAAGGGCAGCCCCATGTAGAGAGCATTACAATAATCTAGTCGGGAAGTGACCAGAGCGTGGGTGACCATAAGCAAGGAGCCCCGGTCCAGGAGCGTGTGCAACTGGCGAATCACCCGAAGTTGGGCAAAAGCCCTCCTGGCCACAGCCACTACCTGTTCTTCTAGCAGCAGCCACGAGTCCAGAAGGACCCCCAAGTTGCGCTCTGGGTCTGTCTGGGGCAAAACAGCCCCATCCAGTACCAAAGATGGTAGCTCCCTGGATAACATGGGGCCCCTTATCCACAGCCACTCAGTCTTGCTGGGATTCAGCCGAAGCCCATTGGCCCCCATCCAGACCCCAATGGCCTCCAGGCATCCGGATAGGATTTCAACAGCATCACTGGGGTCCCCACGGGCCGAGATGTACAACTGGGTGTCATCCGCGTACTGATGGTACCGCACCCCATGGGAACAAATGATCTCACCCAGTGGCTTCATGTAGATGTTAAATAGGAGAGGAGAGAGCACCGAGCCCTGAGGCACCCCATACTTGAGGAGCCTAGGGCTGGACCTCTCACTCTCTAACCACACCGACTGGGTACGGCCCTCCAGAAAAGAGGAAAACCAGGACAACACGGTGCCCTGGATCCCCAGTCCTTTGAGCCGTTTCAGAAGGATACCGTGGTCGACGGTATCAAAGGCCGCTGAGAGGTCAAGAAGAGCAAGGACGGATGGATAACCCCCGTCCCGCTCCTGCCAGAGATCATCCATCAGTGCGACCAATGCCGTCTCCGTACCATACCCGGGCCTGAATCCTGATTGAAAGGGGTCTAGATAATCTGCTTCCTCCAGGACACTCTGCAGCTGGCATGCCACCGCCTTCTCCAAAACCTTACCCAGAAAGGGCAGGTTGGAAACTGGCCTGTAGTTGTTAAGGACAGCTGGGTCAAGGGATATTTTCTTCAGGAGGGGGCGCACCAAAGCATGTTTTCTTCTTCTTCTTACACTTCAATTATTTCTTTCTTTTTAAGGGAGCAATTTTATGTACATGAAGAACAAACAGCAAAAATGAAAGGATACTTTGAACTTTCAAGATATGCTTTGAGAATGGCATTAAGCTTGAATTCATTAGATTATTAAGCTAACCTGCCATTGTAAAGGGGGGGGGTGTTTCCTGAGCTTATACTTACCGCACAGCCATCATGAAGTACTTTGATGTAAGGATTGTTATCATAAGACATCTCTTCATCATTTGAGCCTAAGAACCTCAGTGCTTTATCATAGCTGTCGGAAGAGACATCATGCCATGCCACTGATTGGTGACAGTTATACGTGAAGTTCTGCCTGGCGGAGGCACTCAGTAGTTTAAGGAATGTCATTTGGACCATATTAATGGAATTGCCTTCAGCATCCACATAGGAAAGCTAAGGAAGTCAAAAGAAGTAGCAAGAATTAAAATGCAGGCTCACAAAGAGGCACAAAAAATGGGTTGCTTCCCCTTTTTAAAGTGCAAAACAAGATTACATTTGACTCAAAAATGCATTAACTAGCCTCTCTGTAAGTCATCTGACACATGCCTGTTTATTGCTCCATTAAGAATGCAGTCAGCCTATGAATCAGTAAACAGCTTTTCTGTATGCTGCACAATATGATTATGCTGCCTACTGTCATTAGAAGACAGAAAATATCCCAAATGGAGTGTTGTAACCTTGCAAAAAGAACACAACTTTAGTTCACTGTAACTCTGTGCCCTGAGTTAGATGTTCACTTGGATGAAGGGCACTCTTTCTATGCTAGAGAACACACTGCATACCTGCCATTGGATAGTTTTTGAAAATTCATTCTCAGCAAATTTCTCTGTCTCACTACACGAAGGCTCTGTGCTGAACCTCTCACTGGCTCCTACAAGATGCTTCATCAATACTAATTTTACTCCTGCCTTTTTACTATTTTTGTGTGCAGAAAAACTCCCACACACCTCAAAATCCTGTGCAAAATCAGGTAGTCCCTTTGCACATGCCATATAACTGTGGAGCAAAGGAAACAAATTCTTGCAGAAATGCATGAAAACAATATCAACGGAGCTTTTGAAGATACCTGTGCAAGGTAGGAACATATCCTATATAGGGCAGAGCTCTCTTTCTTTGTGGAAATACAACCACCTATCTATTACATCTACCACTGAAAGGCCACAGAATGACACTTTAGGAGGAACTTCATGGAAGTAAATAGAGTTACATCCATGAAAACCTTTTTTGACAAAATCTCTAAAGACAGTTTCCTAGACTGCATAAGGCAGAAAGGTATCCTTCTTGAGATAGAATTCTTTTGCAGAGAAAACAGTAGACTTTTTTCCAGCCTGCACACAAGATAGAAATGTATCCTGCACAAAAAACATCCTGCATAGGATATAGCTCCTTTTACATGCACGCCCAGAAAGAGAGAGAAAGAGAAATAGATAAGGACCCTTATGCAGCATTGCATTTCAAATAACATGTATAGTGACAATGTGTTTTGAAATCCAGTCTTTGTTTTGTTTTGTTGGTTTTTTTGTAGCAAAACCATACAGACACCTGCAATGCCTTCAGGAAAATAACTATTTGGAATTTAATAGTATTGCTGATATAATGAAAGAGCAAGTCTGACATTTCTGACCAAACTGAAAAAGGTTACTATCCACTGGGAATCAGATGCAAGCTATTTCTGGAATATAAAATATTTCTCAGACTTTCCCCAGGGATAATGAACTTCAGTTCAAACTTCATTTTAAAGTGTAATTCATTCATCTTTTGAAACAGCTTAGATTTGCATACAGAACAAGTCATTAAAAATTTAGGATCTGTGAACTGCTGTTGGAAACTAACTTCAACTTTACCTTTGTCTCTTTGAAGTAAACAGGATGAATGAACGGATTTTATTAACTTTCAGGGCACAGAGCAGGCAAGGAAAACAAAAATTACATCAAAATATAATACTCAAATGTAGGATCAGTTCCTAAAACTGCTGGCCCTCAGAGAACTGGTTTTGAAACACAGAAGGATGCTACCAGGAACAAAGAATTGGTAGGACTGAGGTGGCCACAGATAAGACACTAACCATGTGGAGGTACTGCTCTCATACATGAAGTTTGCCACTTTATACTCAAAGCTGTAAGCCATTTGGCAATGAAAGAGGGGGAAATCAATCTAGGGACCAAGACTTCAAAAGTGCATGGAGAACATCAATGTTCATCTAAGGTGGCCATTTTCTTTCTAAGTAAATGAGGTGGTGTCCAATATGCCAAATCATCAGTTTCATGAGATCAAGTGTAACTGATGCTTAAAGAGATTTTAGGCATTGAGCTCAGGCAAGTTTCAGTTGGTTAATTGGCACTGAACTGTCCAATTCAAAAATGGAAAGATAAACATGTGTCATCCGTTATTCAATGGCCAATGACTTCATTTCATTAACATCAAATTCAGTGCTTTCTAATAGACATTTATAAACTATAGTTTCTGGTTGCACATTCACAGAAGATACAATTGATGCTTCTAAAATGGCAGGAGCTGCTGAGGCAGTTAAACCCAATTACCCATTTACAGACATCAAAAGATGCGATTACTGTAAATCTTGCCATATCACTCCATAATGTACATAAAATGTGGAATATTGAAAAGGGTTTTTAAAAAATGGTTCAGGCCTACCATATGGTCTAACATGTATATCCCACAATTAACTCATTTTTTCCATAAAAATGTTTGTCTTCCAATATCAGATCAGGATTACTCCATAGAGTAAATTGATGACAACTCATATGCCAAGACAGCCTAGCTGCTGATGGCAGGAGGGGGAATCTTTTTCATTGCCGAATGGACACATACTAAAGCAGTCCAAGCAAAAAAGGTACTGTCTGTAGGCTCATCCCATAATTCCTAATAAAGGGTTAGTTGAATCAGGATATGTTTGCCAATTATTTGTACATGCCAAAAGAAATGCCTATGATATGTATTCAAATCTGGAAAACTGAATTCACTCTCTGAATATTTTTTCAAAAGTAATACTCAAACACTACAATTTTACTTTCAAAATATAATTCTTTAAATATATCTGTTGTCATCTGTTTAATGTGAAAGTAGTGATTTTAACAATGACATATTAAACTAATGTAAGAGCTACGTCTCCGGACGGAATTGCTGCCTTTCAGAAAAGAACTTAAAACCTTGGCTGGCGGGTCAAGTGTGGGGTGCAGGTGGAAGGGTAACCTCCATTGGGTGGTTGGTGTAGAAGAACTCCTCCCCATGGTGCCCTTGTTTTTAGGGGGTGGGTAGTTTTAACTGTTTTTAACATGTGTTTTTATTTTTATTGTGAACCGCCCTGAGTTGGCTTTGGCCGAGTGAGCGGTATATAAATGTGACAATTAAATTAAAATTAAATTAAAATTATATCTAATTTCTGCTCTAAGGTTGATTTGAAATATCATCCATAACCACCCCCACCCCAAACAAGATACACAGAAAAGAATTCATAACAGTTAACCTTCAACTGCAGAATATACTTCCTGTAAATACTCAGAAAAGCGTAAGTCTGAGGATCTATTACCTTTCCAAATCCGTTGAGATGGGATGAGCTATAATATATTAGGTATAACTCTTAACTACAAAACATCTGATGCCTAAGCTGGGATCCATTGAGTTGCAAGGGTTACTACAAGTGGTGGGCATCAACAGGTTCGCACCAGTTCGCCAGAACTGGTAGCAGAAATTCTGGCTGGCCCTGTCCATCCAAGTTTTGAAATAAAGTAGTCCTAATTTGAGTGCAACACAAGGCTTTCCCCCTGGCGACACCCACCATACAATGCCCACAGTGTGGTAGTAATTTTTTTTGAAGCCCACCACTGGTTACTATAGTATATGATGTAGTTGTGTTGCCCCTTGGAAAACTAAGAATGAATGGAGAAATCTTCCGTCGGTTTGGGCCACCAAATTCACCAAACTAACTTATTAATTCAGAAAATTAAATAATGATACTTTACCAGTTTGCCTCTCTTAAATTCACTGAACCAGGTTCCTGGATTTTCTTTTGGCCATGACGAAATCCTTACCTGTGATAAATGGGGAAAGGATAATCATTCTAAAAAGTGTCAGACAAAAATGAGTGGGAGTTAACAATAATTTGCATTAAAATGCTACATTAATCATCTTCTGAAAACAGAGGAGATTGAAAGTATTAGTGAGGTGGAGAGGCATGGAAAGCATGAGGACATGGGCTTTCTACCTTAACATATCTAGAACTGTGCAGGGTGAAATTGATATCCAATTGCCAGTTTACATACTAAATAAGCAAACACATTAATTGAATTATTCAGGCACATCTGTAAAAAAGGCTTGTGGACATTCTGCAGAGGGCTGGCCCATGTATCTTGCTCCTTTAAATCTTATGGATTTATGATTTCAGATAACCCATTACAGTATCTCTCTCTCTAAGTCAGAGAGATAGGCCATGAACAACTAGCAAACATGCATCCATTATAGCTGTAATGTCTCAGCCTAGAAGGGGGACCATGTAGGAACACAGATGACTGGAAATCTGTTTATTGCTTTTCAGATTTCTCCTCTATTGATTTTGATGCTAAATATTCACTAAATATTCTGTGATCTAATTTATGAGAACAACTAATTTGGATATCTGTGAAGATCAATGTTGGCTCAGATGAAAAGACTGTTTCGTCTGGCACCTTGGATCAAATTCCTTAACATATGCATCTGGATGGTCACGTTACTTCTTTTTTGAGATCTCAATTCAAACAAATAACACAGAACAATAAATGGCAAATTCAGTTTCTATGGACTCCCTATACAAACTGATCTACAGTAAAAACCCTGCTTATGAAAAAAGTCCATTCTGTGGGCTTTTGCTTAAATCAAATTTTTTTGTAACTTGAAACAAACCCATAGGAAAAATTATTTTTACGTAACTTGAAGCAAACCCATAGGAAAAATGAAATTTTTATGTAAATCGAAGCAAACCCATAGGGAAATGAATTTTTATGTAACTCGAAGCAAACTCATAGGAAATCATGTAATTTGGGACATGGTTTTAGCACAAAATCATTGTGTAAGTTGAATTTTATGTAACCCGAGGCATTTGTAAGTCAAGGTTTTACTGTATTACATATTTTGTGGGCCAATTTCTGGATTGTAGTGTATTTAACTAGAGGATTTCTCATTGCCTGAACAGTCTAATGAAGTTCCCATTTATAAAAGAATGTTTGTACTGTATAAGAGAATAAAAGACATGCATAGTTTCACTCCAGGGAGAAAATAATCTCACTTTGAGAACTGAATATACATGTACAAATTCGTGGCATCTTTCAGTTAGTGGATGGCAATTCAGAGATGCACTTTTGAAGTGATTCATTCAGTAGAAAGCATGAAGAAGAAAAAAGCTTAACAAATGAATTCATTTCTCAGGAATCAGAATAAGCTTTATGTTTTCATTAAAAATGGCTCTACAGCTGTGGCATGGGCATGAAAAATGTTGCTAGCAAGCAGGTGCAGCAAGCTAACATCTGCATGAAATGAGTTTTTGAATCCAATGAGGGAGGGACTCATTTTGCTGATGTTGTACAATCACTTCACTGCTTTGTTCAGGTTTATGTAAATATACGAATAATTATTTTGCAGAATAGATATATGAACAAAAATGTGATGTGCGTGTCAGGTTTTTTTTTCTTTCGTCAAAGTCCAGAAGCAACCCAGCAGGAATCATCTATACTAAACACAGTTAATGACTGGTACTTACTCCTTCTGACTTCTTATCTGGATAGATGCAAGTTTCTCCACCTGCTGTGAAATTACAGTATACTTTGAAAGAGTCCCCAGAACAACCTTGGTTGGGATCAATCCAGTACTCTCCTAAAAAGAAAGGAATTATTGGAAATAATTCATTTGACTGGTTCTCTAGCTTTACTACCATCTAAATGAGATTAAAAAGAAAGTGATGAAGTTGGACACTGACCCAAATCCTGCTGCCTTATACAGTAAATTGCACTAGAGTAGGGTCCCTAAAATCAACAGGGTTTTAGGAAGCCAACTCCTCTGTAAATTCCATTGATTCAAATGGGCCTGCTCTATCTGCGACTTACAATGCTAAAGTAATAACCTCTGCAAACTCTGTTTACATCCTCCTCAAATCCACAGTTTTAATCCTTATTGAAACAAATAAATTTTTACACAGGTTTAATCCTTATTGAAACAATAAAAATTTACACAGTCTCTCTAATACATTTTCTTCTTTCCATTATATTAAGATACAAGCAATGGCTGAAATCTTGTTAGGCAATTATACAAACAGTGTAACTTCTGGCAGGGGAGGGGGAGTGCTGTAAGTTAAGAAAGCTCCATAGACATTATCTGTCATAGAACAGTGTGGATTTTGAGTTGTGTGGGAAGTTGGTGCCTCTAACCTCTATGTTAATTGATGGTTGACCTTTATTTTCCATTATTTAGCAATATTTTACAATTATGATTCCTATTTTCCCCCATAAAGAGGTAATGGTTTTTCCAGTAAGGAGGGTTCTAAGTTGTCTAAGTAAAAAGTCCTACAAAACGTGTTCATTAAAAAGAAAATACTTTGCATGAAAGGATTTCACAAGTATTATTTGGTTATTTTTAGAAGCTATATTAGCCACATAACTAGAACAGATGATCCAGCATTATCACTTAGCAAATCACAACTTCAACTTATTTGACATTGTCATGTAGTATTAGCATACCATCTGGGAAGTCTGGGTGAGAGAGCTGTAGGTCCTTGCAGGTCCGAGCTGGGTTGTTCTGAGTACCCATTGGATATTTCATGTGTTCAATGTCCTGCTTCAAAGAGTTAAGGGAGCCAAAGATCTCTTCCATGCCATCAGTGTAATCAAGGAGGGTATCAGCTGCATCGGATAACATGGCATCTGAGGATCTTCTGGTCTTCTTGGGAGATTGGATAGGCAAAGGTTGAATAACCTCACCTGGAGGACCCTGGGAGAAATAAAACAATAGTCATTCCTTTTCTTTAAAGCAATACAAATATTTATTTTGCAGGAGCCATTGGTCAGCCACCAAACATGATGATTAGTCAGATGGGTCACAGATGGGGCAGGTCTCACACTGATATACAATTAGTTCAACTACTTGTTGCTTTGTAGTTATAAAAACACAAAACAATGCTTAGAGGACCAGAGTCAATGCTGGATTTAATTAGACTGAGTGTGTCTTTTATTTCATGAACTGTAGGTTCCCCCCACCCCCACCCCCAATCCACTGTGATGCTGAAGTGCCATTTTGCACTATTTAAATGTGAAGTATGTATTTCAAACTGGCCTGATCAAATTTGCACTGAGCACTGAAAAGTAGACATTGATAGACGACCAATTACTATAGGTTATAAAATTAAATTTAAAAGCTGACATGAAAATGTCAATAACTGTAGTAATGGCACTTAGGCTGTAAGCTTCAAATAATAGCAGCACAGCTTTAGCAGATCCTAATTTTGAAGCAAACCTTGCACAAATGCCTTCCACTAATTTACAATCAGTTCTGTAAGTTCTCCTTGAGACAGCAATAACAATTCTGTTCACTGTCAACTCAAGAGAGTTTCCTCCCCACCCCCTCAAATTAGTGACCTGTATGAATTAGACAAATTTGTCTCAAATTTTCATTTTCAGTATTGCCTGAAGATGTTTTGCTGCCTATGGCAAAGGAGAAGATGGCATGTCGTACTTCCTCCCAGATGGGATGTCTAGAAGCAAACTGGCCTGGCACTTGGAACTTCCACACACTGGCTCTATCACAGCCCATCAACAGTGACTTACTGCTTCCACCACAATACTGAGGACAGCAGATGAACCTGTGTTGCAGTCTGCCAACACTCTTTACTCCTCCTTTACCACCGGAGACATCCACTTCACTCTGCTTAACAGTAAGGACAGCTCTGCTTATTGAGCTCCTGGCTGTTTTTATTTATTTATTTATTTTAAGCATTTATATCCCGCCCTCCTGGTGGGTACACCACTCAGGGCAGCTAACAACAAAAGGGGAAGGGGGGATAGAGAAAATACAATAGATAAAAAATTACAATATAAAAACAATTAAAACAACCGCAGCTAAAAACAAGAACCCAAAACCCCCAGCTAAAATCAGCATTAAAACAGAACAGCAAATCATCATTAAAAGAAAACAACTGACCCCACCCTTACCCACTTAAGACAGAGTAACGAAACTGGAAAAGGTCCCTAGCATAGGTTAAATCAGCCAGCGGGCTTGACTAGTGGAGTCTAGCATGCCCCACATCTGCTGACAAAGCCATGTCTTCAGCATCTTTCTGAAAGGGAGTAGATCCGTCTGGAGATGCAGCTCAGGTGGTAGGAGGTTCCATAGGGCTGGGGCAGACATGGAGAAGGCTCTCTTCCTGGCCCCTGTTACCCAAGTGCTCTGAGTTTTCAGCATGCATTTTAAACCATACTTTTGACAGTCATAAATTGAGAAACTCCTATTCTTATTCTGCCGTGCACCCAACATCAAACACAACTGATTTAACATTCATTATGCTAGAGGACAGTTTACTTACGGGAGGCCCAGGGGGTCCAGCTAAGCCAGTGTCACCCTTCTGACCACCAGGACCCTATGAAGGCATGGAAGAAAGACCATATTATCAATCTGTTTTAAAAATATAATCTCATAAATGGAAAAAGAAACTGGGGAAAAATAGTTTAAGAGCCAGTTCACTTACTGTTGAACCTTTAGAGCCTTTTGGACCTTGAGGACCCTAAAAAGAAATACATGTCATTATTAAGATGGCAATATCAAAACAGGTCAACATTTTGGTCAAAGAGACAAGTTGAGTGTAGCTACTTACAGGTAAGCCAGGAGGCCCAGGAGGACCGATTGGACCAGGAGAACCAGAAATTCCCTTGAAAAAGAATGTGTTCACATCTAGTTAGCATTTCATATTAAGTAAAAATGTACAAATTGAAATCTTATTCCAATTGTACCATAGAGCAGGAAGGTTTAATAGAAAATAAACTATTAATGGAACTCAGCTAAGAAAACAAAATTATTCATAATATGGAATGGAAATTATTATTGAAAAAATAAGAAGGAATGGAATTTCATTTTAACCCCAAAACCTAAACAATTTCAAGAACCATACTACAATGTATGGTAGGAATTTTCTGATGATTGGCAGAATATTTGGACAAATAACTGGAAAAGTAAAGAGATGCCCAATGGTAGTATAGGTTAAGAAACTGAGGTGATGCTGATGAACAGGACAATATTATTTCAGCTAATTTAGGCAGAAAGAAAACATTAATTCCATGTTAAATACAGCACCATCAAGCATGTGTTTTTTAATTAAAATAAAACGAATCCTATTGGGAATTGTATTATCTGTGCTTTACTATAACAGATAGTAGTAGATTCATTGGGATTAGTTTCTTGTGTTTTAAATTTCGATTGGGTGAATTTTTTAGTTTTGTTGGAGGTTTCTTTGATTTTTTTTACTTTTCTCTAATATTTTTTTCAATAGCCTTCACAAAAAAAGGCAATATGAATCCAATCAAAAAGGAAGTTTCCCTATATGAAACCCAAATAAAATGATCAAGAACTGAATAAAGGTATTTCACACAGTACTACCTCACTAATAAAATACAACAACTCACGTTTCCACTATACCTCATTTAAGACTTCCGACAGATTCTACTTTAGTTTGT
Source organism: Bradypodion pumilum (assembly GCA_035047305.1). NCBI lineage: Eukaryota > Metazoa > Chordata > Lepidosauria > Squamata > Chamaeleonidae > Bradypodion > Bradypodion pumilum. The sequence continues at coordinate 138,067,161 of JAWDJD010000004.1, forward strand.
TAAACACTTGATGGATTTGACTCAGATTTCCACAATGGAAGTGATCCAGTCACAGATTGTGGGCAGAGAGGTGGACTTCCTCCACCATTTAAGGATGAGGCACCTCACCTGCTCAGAAAGGCCTGGGCTCATGAATCACTACTTATAGAAGTATGAGGGAGTCTAATTTCACCAAATGCTTCTTCTTTCTACAGCCATGGTACCACCTCAAGATCTGCAAAGGAAGGTTGGAGGAGCCCTCTGTAACTGGGCAGGAGGAGGTATAAGAGGTAGCAGGTGGAAATGAGAGATCAAGAAGAAAACTCCCCACACTATACCTCCTGCTCTGTCCTTAAGCAAGAGCTCAGTTGTTTCTGCTAATGGAAGTTAACATTTCCATTTACATAAGAGCAGATTTGGATCCAATAAACAGCTATTTGAGGTTCAACAGTTCTACAGAACACACAGTCTGTACATTAAACTACTAGTTTGGTAAGGAATTAAACAAGCAAGAAGAGCATGTGCATTTTCACTAACTCCATCTCCTTTTGGTCCATGGGCTCCCTGTGGGCCTGGTAGACCCCTGTCACCCTTTTCTCCCTGTTCTCCTGGAGGTCCAATCAGTCCAATCAAGCCAGGATGTCCCTAGAAAATCATACATAATATAAGATTATGAAACAATACTTCAAATTATATTTTTTAGTTGTGTATAATAATGACAATGATAGTTCATCAAATTGATTCTAATGGAGGGCGACCATCACAGAGTTTTGTAGATGTAGGATACTCAGAAGTGGTTTCCCATTGCCTCTTTCTGGTGTCATTGGGGGTGCATGTGACATGTAAACCCACCAGCCATACAACCTACCTGGGAGGAATAGTAAGGCTCCTGGCCCTTGACTCCATAGCCAGGCATTCCAAATCATGGAGTTATAGCAGAATACATATATTTATGTAACAAAATGTAATAGTCCTCAACATGCCAAATAACAAAATGTAAAGGATAATACGAAGTTCAGCGATATGTTGTGGGACTATAGTGTATGTAGTAATTATTGTGATGGTGAATCTTGGTACTCCAGGTGTTCTTCGACTTCAATTACCAGAAGCCTATGTCAACACTCCTTGCTGATCAGGGCTTCTGGGAATAGAAGTTCAAGAACAGCTGGAATGTCAAGGTTCGCTATCACTAGTGTAGGCTATATACTAAAGGACATATTTTCACATACCTTTTCACCTTTGGAGCCTGGATCACCTTTTAGTCCAGGCAAGCCAGGTGGACCCTAAAAATAAAATCAGCAAAAGAAATGTTTTAAATTGGAGACAACTGTATTTTTGTGATTCAAAGCACTACTTTTAAGCACAATTGTGCAGACATAGTCAAATTTTGAGTCAGTCAGCAGATAATGTCTATTTGTCCACCACAGGGGAAAACATGATATTTAACCATATGTTCTGACAAGGAATTCATAGGAATACTTTGCTGAACTAGGGATATCTGTCATTTTGAACCTACCTTAAGTGACATTTAATGTTCTATGTGTGGTCCTGAGCAGCATATTTAATGCGTAAACCATTTTGACAAATTGTTTTGAAGCACTGCAGGTTTTCCTCCTCTCTTGGTGTCATTTTTAACCACCCTTATATTGTGCAATACTGAATGCAGAATGCACATTCAGTGCTCCTGATCCATGAGAAAAACATGCCATAGAGGGCAGCTGCGAGTGTTCAGCTCACATGGTTCAAATTCCCCCAATCACTGGCAGCCGCGGGAACCTTCCCGCGCAAGGAACACATGGAGAAGAAGGGCGTGACTCAGAATGACATCACGCAGGTAGCAGCCAATGAGCTACCGTGCAACCCGTTTCAAATGTATTGTTGCAGTATAAAATGAGCTGTACCTCCGCCATTACCACATGTTCATCCTGACCATCATGCAATAAAGCTGTGTTTTAGCCCTCACTGTGGCTCCTTCTTTGACTTCCGTGCAAGACACCAAATTGGTGACGAAGGTGGGATCCATGGCGTATCCCAAGGTCAAGCCTCACCAGTTCGACATCAGCGATCCTGAGCAATGGGAGCTGTACGAGTGCCAGTTTCGGCACGCGATGGACGCTGCAGGTATCAATGACGAAGGGAAGGTGCGCTCGCATTTCCTAGCCCAGGTGGGGCCGGCCACGCTGCGCATCCTGATGAACCTGCTGGCTCCCCGGAAAGTCGACGTGGTGGCCATTGACTGCATCCTCACAACACTGAGGGAATCACTTCCAGCCGCCCGTCTCCATTTTTCCGGCCCGGGTCGCATTCCACAGACGGGACCAGCTTCTATTCACATGCAGCAGGTTTTGTGTTCATACTTTAACTAAGGTTTGCTATTCCACTCACAGACACAGTGCATTAAATATAACCCAAAGTTAGCTAAACCTTAAGTGGGAATCAAAGTTTAAAATTTTAAGAACGTATAACTAATTAATAACATTCTTTGCCCTATCCCCCCTCTCATATTCATACCAGATTTGTGTTTTAATATTATTAATGGAAGCCAGTGATTTCATTCCCCTCTGGTTTAACATTCCTTTCAAACCTACCCTGAGGCAATCATGCCTGCAAGAATCACAAAGGTCATTTAAGTTCCTTTTAGACAAAAAGGTATGCAAAGTGGAGAGAGTGGGAATTGGATGTACAAATCAACTGGGCTGCAGATGTTTGGCTGTAAAATTTATTGTTCAGAGACAGAATCATGCACATTGCAAGGAAGACCCACCATATCTTAGTTTGCATGTTACTTTCAACGTTAGCACACATCCAGGAATACATCTTTGGATCACAAAGTAAGTTTATTTCAGGAATCTCATGGAAAAATGGTTTCATCTTCCCTCCTTTTGCATGAAGACACCTACAATAACTCCCCAGAATGCCATTGCAGAAAAGAAGAATTTAGGGCACCTCTGGTCCTATTCAGGCATTAGGTCCTTCATTCTGTCCAACATACAAATTTTCTTCTTTAATGTCCCTATCAAACCCTGGACTGCCAAAATGTAGCCACTATCTTCACTTTGTCATTGCCCAAACCCAAGTGCTGGTTTTGACCTTTAAAGCACTATATGGTAGTAGGCCAGGATACCTTAGAGACCGCATCGCCACAAGAGTATCTGCCTGTCCAACTAGAGTGGATCAGAGGGGCTTAGTTGTGCCATCAACGAGAGGGGCACATCTATCTAGTACCCGAAGGAGGGCCTTCTCCATGTCCGCACCAGCCCTCTGGAACTTTCTGCCAACAGATCTAAGACTACAAACAGAATTGCTGCCCTTCAGACCTGGCTGGCACGGCAGGTGTGGGGCCCTAATGGGAATATGGTCCCTGCCTGTTAGCTCACAACAAGATAGCAATCAGGAGCTGTCTCTCTCTCTTTTTTTTTTTACAGTGGGTGGGGTGGTTGGCTGGGATAACTAGGGGTTTTATATGTTTTTATATGTTTTTAAAAGTTGTTGTAATGCCGCACTGAGTCGGGTTCACCTGAGTGGGTGGCGTATAAATGTGAATATAAAATTAAATTAAATTAAGTCATGCAAATGCAAAACACGGTTTTCATGAAAGATGGGAGAACTAAGCAAGAGAATGACCCTTGACATCCACTGAACTGATATGAGCCTCAAGTCCGTTGGCTCAGATCCAGGAAGAACTTTATGGCAAGAACAAGCATTCTTGAGGGTACACAAGAGCAAAACCAAATTAGAAGAGGGAGGAAGGAGCTCACTGGACAAGGAACAACATTAAAAGAGGATATGCCTTATCCTCTTATATGCCAACCCGGTGCGCAACTTGGGGGTCCTCCTGTATTCCCTGCTGCTGCTAGAAGAACAGGTGGCAGCTGTGGCCAGGAGGGCCTTCGCCCAACTTCGGGTGTTTCACCAGTTGCGCCCACTCCTGGACCGGGACTCTTTGCTCATGGTCACTCACACTCTGGTGACCTCCAGACTAGACTACTGTAATGTGCTCTACATGGGGCTGCCCTTGATGACCATTCGGAGGCTGCAGCTGGTCCAGAATGCCGCGGCCTGGGTGGTGATGGGGTGTGGACGTTATGCCCATGCCTCACCACTTCTTCGGGGGCTGCACTGGTTACCAGTTTGTCTCCGGGTGCAATTCAAGGTGCTGGTTTTGACCTTTAAAGCCCTACATGGTAGTGGGCCAGGGTATCTCAGAGACCGCATCACCCTAAGGATGTCTGTCCATCCAAACCAGAGCAGACCGGAGGGGTTTTCTAATTGTGCCATCAGCCAGGGGGGCTCGCCTCTCTGGCACAAGGAGGAGGGCCTTCTCTGTGTCCGCACCGGCCCTTTGGAACCTCCTGCCTGTGGAACTGCGTCTCCAGACAGAGTTGTTGCCCTTTAGGAAAGAACTAAAGACCTGGCTGCGGGGCCAAGTTTGGGGTGAGGGTAGTGATGGGGGTACCGTTGGATGGTTGGTATAGAGAAGTGTGCCTTCCCCCAAGGTCCCTTCGGTACTTGTGCACCTTTTAGGGGTGGTTTTTTTATAAACTTTTAACTTTGTTTTATCATGTGTCTTTTTATGTATTTACTGTCCGCTATGTAAACCACCCTGAGTTGGGCTGTACCTGAGTGGGTGGTATATAAGCGTGAAAAATAAATAAATAAATAAATAAATAAATAAATAGCAACTGAGAAATTTCGTTGTTCCCGCAAGGGGACAATGACAATAAAGATTTATCTTATCTTATCTGATCTTATCTAGCTGAAGATCTCATCTATGCCACTTGGAGGATCCTGAATAGGCTGAGGGTTGGAATCCCTAAATGCAAGACCAACATGCTCAAGTGGGGGCTGCTGGCAGACAACAACACACAGTGTGAATGTGGAGAGACACAGAATCCAGCTCATTTACTGGTCTGCTGATTGCTGCCAGAGACAGGCACCAATGAAGACTTGGGTAGGGCAAAGACAAAGTGAAGAAAGTGGCCTCATTTTGGCAGTCCAGGGTTTGGTTGGGACACAAAAGAAGAAGAAATGAAAGATGGGTAGCTGCTGCACAATGTTCGCTTCTTCATGAGACCATTTTCAGAATTAACCTAAAAGAATAAATTACCTTAGCAGCCATTTGATTGTCTAAATGAATGTCAGTTGAATTCTAGCAGGGTTAAGTCTAAGTAAGAGAGCTATGGGATTATATTGCACAGGCACAATCAACCAGGAGGTTGGTTGTTAACCCACATGCAAGAAGACTGCCTGACCAATCAAGCCACTTATATCCACTATTAATGGACCTCAGCTAAGAAAACAGAATTATTCATAATACGGAATGGAAATTTATTATGGAAGAGATAAGAAGGAACGGCCCTTTCTAAAGATAGATGAAGGATGTCAGCTGCACTGAAAGATAGGGGCTTTGGCAACCACTAAGGATTGCTATCTATATTTTTAAATGAAGATATAATAGAGACACTGGTCATATAAATATATTGGACAATTTTCAATTTATATATTTTCAATTTTCTACAACCCAAGGATGTGGACAGGATCCTTGAAGATGAGCATGAACAATTGAGCGGGCAAGGATAGTGGTAATAAATCTCCCAAGCTACAAAGCAAGGTTCCAGTGTGACTGGAGAAGGCAGAAATAAGACCATTGCTGAAAAATTCCTCCTTAGACCCCTCTGTATTAGACACTGTCTCCAATATTTCATTTTTGATCAAGCTAGTGGAGCGTATATGGACTTATCCTGGAAGGCTTCTCAATGCCTGTTGGCCTGTAAGGTTCCCCAGAGGTCTGTTCTGTTACCCATTCTATTTAACAAATACATGAATTAGGGAGACATTATCTCAAAATTTGAGGGTTCATTGTCGTGAATATATGCAGTTGGCATCCAACTCTTATCTTTTCCTTTCTATCCAAATCTGTTTCCCTCCAAGCATCATTATTGAGAGTGGCCACACTGAGAGAGTTGAGAAGGATGTAAAGAAGGAACTGGACCTTCTCAGCAGTGGCCCTGTTTCTATGGAATATATTTCTACTGGAGGTGTATCAGACCCTCTCCTTCCTAATGTAAAAAAAACCTGGTAAAGGCAGAGCTTTATATGACTTCAAGAACATATCCTGAGAAACAGTGATCTAGTAGTTTATGGATTCAAAATTTCTTAAATGCAGATGTCACCACATAGTTGTTAACTTCTTCTTTTTTTAGGCAGGAAGTGGGATGAACAATTTGATATTTTGATTATATAATGGCCCAGAGTAGTGAAGTTCCACTAATTAGGGTGGTATAGAAACTGAATAAATAAATACAATTGGTATATTGTGTCTATATTGGACTGAATAAAGGGGAAAAAACCTGAGACATCATCTAGAGAAGACAGAGGCACTCCTTCTCAGTCAGATGGCTGATTAGGGCATAAGGATTCAACCTGCATTGGACAGTAAAACACACCCATATGAATACTTTGGAAAGTGCTTGGAATTTTCAGGCGGTCCAAATTCTGCCATTGAACTGTTGACAGGAGTCAGTGACAGCAAGATAAGAAACTCTTTGTTACAATAGCTTCACTGACTATTGTAATTGCTAGTACAGTAAAACCGCGAGATACGAAATTATTCCATTGCTCTGGGTTCTTCGTATGTCAAAGTTTTCATATCTTGAAGAATGGTTTCCCATAGGAATGCATGAAAAACCAATCTATCCATTCCGGAGGTCTGAAAAAACTATTTTTTCAGGTGGTCAGCAGTCTGTGCTGCTCTCCACGGCAGCAGTAGTGTTGCGAGTGAATACACTCCAGTTTTGGGATTTTTCTGCGGTGTTTTCACCTTGTTTTTTAATTTAAAAATGGCAGGGAGGAGTTTCTGTGAACTTCAATTCCCAGAAGCCAATGCAAAGCTAGAAACCCCAAATCACCCAGACACAGGAAGCTTTTCATTGGCTTCTGAGCATTGAAGTTCATAGAAACCGTAAGTTCTCCTCCCTGCCATTTTAAAGTTAAAAAACAGGATGAAAACACCCTGGAAAATCCCAAAAATCACTGAGTGTTATCAAGCTGTTTGTATCTTGAGGTTTCATTGTAATAACCTTCTAAAACTGAACATAGCTTGGATAAAGGTGATTTGAAGGAAAGTATCTCCTTAGGTGTGCTGGCCCAGCTCTTTAAGATTGTCAGGATATCACTTTCTCTCTGTCTTACCACTCTTAAAGGCATATTTGGTAAGATCACAAGAGACAGCCTCTTTGATGACTGTTCCCAAGCTACAGATTGTCCTTCTAAGGCAGGAGTTCTCAACTTTTTAAGCCAGGTGCTGGGTCACGCTCATACTTGTCACGTTTTGGATTTGAAAATAAGGGAAATTTTGGGCCACGCACCAACAGGCCATGCCCCCTCTTCTCCACAATCCAGGCACATCCAAAAGTCTAGAAGAGGAGGAGCCACCAGAGCCAGGGAGGATGGGTGTTGGGCTCCCCCCAGGGGAGGAGAAAGCATCCCCTAGACATTCCTGTTTGCACCACTGCTGCCCCTCATGGGGAACAATGCAGCAAGCCACCCCCATAGGCAAGCCTCAGCTGCAGTGTTTTTTTACAATTATATCAGTTAATTGTCTACTGTCTTAGCCTTGTGTACCTCAATTTCATTTTTAAAAAATCTGTGTTTAAGACAGGACCACGGAAAATATCCTCTTTATGTTGTATGCAAATATACTTGAAGCCGATTGGCTCATTGGCTCTTCTTTTTAACACCTTCTTTCCCAGGAGAGAGAAGAGACAATGAGCCAATCGGCTTCAAGTATATTTGCATACAACATAAAGAGGATATTTCCATGGTCCTGTCTTAAACACAGATTTTTAAAAAATAAAATTGAGGTACACAGTAGACAATTAACTGATATAATTGTAAAAAACACTGCAGCTGAGGCTTGCATATGGGGGTGGCTTGCTGTATTGTTCCCCATGAGGGGCAGCAGTGGTGCTAAAGGGAGTGTCTAGTAGGTGTTTCCCCCCCCAGGGGAGCCCAACACTCCTCCTCCCTGGCTCTGTTATGAGGAAAATACCCCATGACACTTTGGTTTTATATAAAAATATATATGGGAGATTTATGGGAAAATACGGGTGGTGGGAAAGAGGGGTAAAATACGGTAATTTCCCAGCCAAAATGGGATACTTGACAGCTACGGTCACACTCCCTCAGACAGTTTCAGGTGCTGGATGGTCATTTTACCCTCACTCCACCACATGGCACTTCCTGGTATGGTGGAGGCAGTGGGGGGGGGGGCACATGAAATGTTGCCGTGGGCTGCATCCAGCGCGTAGGCTGCCGGTTGAGAATCCCTGTTCTAAGGAAAGTTAGTTTGGCCTTTTTCTCAATATCTTTCTTCTGAAAAACTAAACATTTTTATTTAAACTATCTTTTAGCCACAGATAAGGACCTTTTAATAGCAGATACTGTTTTGTTTCTGTTGCTGTTGGTTTTCAATTGTTTAAACTGGCCTCAAAATCTATTAATTGCATGCTTCTTTTAATCTGATTATTTTTAATGGTTCTTTAATGTTATAATTCATGTTGTTTCATAATTTAACCTGTTTTAAAATTTATATTATAAGCTATCTTGGGTAGGGACAAAAGGAGGACATAAATAAAATAAAAATCTAAATGAACTACCTTTACTATACCATAAACAAATGGCTCCAAGATAAATCTCAGTCTGATAAATATTATCAACTGTAATGATGTCCCAAAAAGAATCATGCACAAAATTCCTTGCTACACAGATTCAGAGTCTTCTGAAGTATTGTGATGTGGAAGAATGTCAATGTGTAATGTGGTGCTACAGAGGTCTGAACATATCTACGATGATTGGGTAGACACAGCATGTCTCCAGCAACTATCAAAATCTCATAGATCTTATGAAAGCTTTCTTAGACTCACTTTGAATGGATTTCCCAGTCAACCAAAGTGTAGGTGGGCCAGCTTAGAAAAGGCCCTTCAAAGAAGGGTACTCACCAAAGGTCCTGGTGGGCCATCTTGACCTGCTGCTCCAGGTTGACCTTGTTCTCCCTATAAGAAAGAGATAAAATATGATTCTTCAATAAGTGCTGATTAAGGAAGACAAGAAAAGAGATGTTTAAAACATTAGGCAATCCACTCACCACAGGGCCAGGAATACCCCGAAGTCCCTCTGGGCCAGGCTTTCCTGTGGGACCTTGAGGCCCAACTGGACCTGTTTTTCCAGGAGCACCTTCTATACCAGGTTCACCCTACAAAAGTATTCATCACAGTAGTAAATAGTAGAATAGATATCTGTAGACTGTCTTCTCATTTTCTTTATAGCTGAAGCAAACAAAGGAGGTTGATAATGTTTATTGTTGAGTATAGAATAGGTCTAGCTGTGATCTTATGCACTCATGACTCAAGGAATGTCCTAACAAAATTTCCAAATTTCTCTGTCTTACCTTTGATCTTTAATTACTACATACAATTCACAGATGCTGTTTCTCATATGATTCAAGTTTGGTACATACAACAGACTTTAAAATGATGACTCATTATTTCAGAATGAGAGGTTTGGGGTAGCGTTGAGCCATCAAGTGCCATTTTCTTCAGTATATGAAGTTAATAGATAATATTTATTCTTAATTTGAAATGCTAGATATATGAGTTTCCAGCACCTGTAAGGAGGCATGTACTTTGGACACACAGTACAGTATTCTTGCAGCAAAAAAAGCAGAATAATTTTACCTTTGCTCCTTTTTCACCTTGCCTTCCTTCTGCTCCTGTTGCTCCTGGAGGCCCCTATAATAGGAAAAGAAAGTATTCAATGTGAGTTATAGATGGATCTATAAAAGCACCTGTGGTGTAATGGCTAAGCTGCACCAAAACTCTGCTTATGATCCAAGTTTGATCCCAATGGGCTCAAGGTTGACTCAGCTTTCCATCCTTCTGATTTTGGTAAAATGATTACCCAGTTTGTTGAGGCCAAAATGTTAATTATCTTTTAAACTACCCAGAGAGTGCTATAAATACTATAGGGTGGTGTGTAAGTGTCATTGCTACTGCTGTCTACAAATATAATGGCTTGGATCCAGACTTTGTAGGGAGAACCCACCGGCAGAGCCAACTTCTGCTCATTTCCCATCTTCCCTGCATCCCATTCTGTTTTCCCAATATCTTCTCCAGAGGGTTGGATGACCTCCAACCCAATATAGAAAGTTGTAGTAGGTTTGTTTGCTGATGTTGCCCTGTGCTGATTTAAAAGCCTCCCATTCCTAGAAGGCAAAAACTGGGTTCAACTAAAATTAGAAATACATATTTTAAAACAATTATTTCATATTCCATTGATCACAAAAACTCTAAAGTGGTTTATAATAAAACACATTACAAAGGAATAACAACATGAGAACAGATTGCAACTACCAGTATTATACTGTACCACTAGTATTCCTGTATTTTAAAGATGCTGTAATCTTTTTTTAAAACACAAAAACCAGTAGCTGAACACACATAACTAGCAAAATAAATGCTGAAAGAAAACGGGTTTTTACTAGATGCCCAGAAATTTCTCATAATGTCCAGAAGATTTCAGCAGGCTGACAGACTACATACAGTCAATGTTGTTGAGTTGAAAACTTGAAAATGTTACTTTATTAGGGCTATAATTCCCCAAAGTCTGTAAGCAACAGTTGCTGGCTGAGGACCTTTGGGCGTTGTCAGGGGTGTCCTGGCGAAGCTAAAAGGGCACTGGACAGGGAGTGATGAGGGCATCTAACCCTAATAAAATATATACATTCCCACTCGCCTTCTAATTTCAACTCCCCTCTGAGGATTAGAACCAGCAACCTCCTGTTTACGAGGCAAAATTGCAACCACTAAGCCATGGTGGTTCTGCTGTCAGTGGATCTGCTGTTGTAATCTTATCTTTGGCAGCACAGGAGGAGGAAGGCAGGCAGAGGAACACAGAGCCCCACTCTTTTGCTCAATTGTTCTGAGCATCACAACTTGGTGAGGCTCTTTGGATTGGCACCCAGGGCTGAGTCCCAGTTGCCCGATGGGCCAGCCCACCACTGGGCATTGTAGTCTAAAAAGTATATTTCCAAGCTCAAGCTCTGTTCTAAGACTTTGTTTAATATTATGATGACCCAGTGGGGCAGGGAAGACTGAAGAGAAGGGAGTAAACTTAGCCTATAATAATGCACCCTCCCTTCCACCTTCTGAGCCAAAATACAGTGGTACGAAATACTGTCTTACTATGGAATAAAGTCACAACTCATTGGAAATTATGCAAACCATTTTTCTGTGAAAAGATGGATGAATAAAACATGGAAAATTGCGATATTAGGAACAAAATGTCAGCTGTGTACTGTAAAAGCTATAGAAACATAGATTGCTTTTGGCCTTCATTCATCAATTATGTTCAGAAACAAACCTTGTGAACTCAACTTCCATTAGCCTACCTTCAGTTTTGAAGGGAAAAAATGTTTTCTGAATTCCTGGTTTTAACAACTAAATGGCAACAAGGCTACAAACTGAAGAGCTGATATAGATATGCCCCTTTTTCTTTATCCTCTTATTATGATGGTATCAACCTCTGTGTTTTACATCAGTACTATGTTCATATAAACCTTTATTTTTTCACATTTCGTGAGAATAGTCAAACTTTGCAACTGTCACTATTGCTCAGACATTTTAATCTTACTTCTTTCCTGCTAATTGTCTGTTTGGCTATTTTAAAAAAAAAACAAATAATTTTTAAAATACTATTTTAATAAAATTTAAAATAAATAACAAATATACTTAAGCAATGATGTGTTAACTTTTTTGTGATTAAGTTTTTCAAATTGCAGACAATGTTTCTCTTATATATCTCCTCTCTTATAACTTTGGTGACCACCAGGAGTTGTTAGCCAGAGTCACCAACGAAGTAGCTCAGCCCATTGTTAATACCTGGCCTCAGCCTCTTTCATTGGTAGTGATGAACAATAAAGTGATGAACAATTGGTAGTGATGAACAATAATAGCTGTTCTTGCCTCCTGGACCAGTGGATGCCAGACCTGGGAAGTGTATTGATTGGAATAAGACAGCACTGCCTGTGCCAAGTATGATAGAAGATATAGGAAAGAGGGCATTTTTTAATTACTCCTCTGAAACTTAGGACTTGTCCTGCTATATTCAAAGCAAACATTTCTGAAAAAGCAACCATATATGTCAGTGGTGGCGAACCTATGGCATGCGAGCAAGAGGTGACACTCGGAGCCCTCTCTGTGGCATACCTGTCAAGTTTGGGGAAATTTCTGTCAAACCCCCATATTTTACACTCTTTCCCGCCGTCATCCTGTATTAGTTAGACTGCAATTAGACTGGAGTTAGACTGAAGGCCAGCACAGGATAAGCATAGCTGTCCGATTTCCCGTTTTGGATGGGAAATTTCCCTTATTTGACAGGAATTTCCCGAAACTTGACAGGTATGCTCTGTGGGCACCTGTGCAGTCACCCCAGCATAGAGTTTGCCCTGCCCCTCTGCCCAGCAGCCCAATGAGAGCACTTCCTCCCTCCCCAACACAGAGTTCACCCCACCCCTCTGCCCAACAGCCCAATGGGAACACTTTCTCCCTTTCCCCGGGATAGAGTTTGCCCCGCCTCTCTGCCCAGTAGCCCTATTGGAGTGTTTCCTTCCACCCCTGTTGCTGCATTGGACTTGGTACTTTGCAATAAATAAGTGGGTTTTGGGTTGCAGTTTGGGCAGTCAGTCTCTAAATGGTTCACCATCACTGTTATATGTCTTTGTGGTGTTTTTTTTTAAAAAAAACAAAAGATTGAGTGGTTGTGGACAACTGTTTTTCACACACAAAAATCTAAAATTTATAAAAGCAAAAAACAAAAACAAAAACAAGCAGCAAAAATAACAATATTGATTAATCTACTTTCTAATGCAAAAGACATATAATTACTATATATAAAAGTAAATAAGGAACCACATTTAAAATAAGGGACAAAACCACCTATTTCTCATCTGTATTGAAACAGCAAAACAATCACCTATTCTTGTCAACACATTATCAGTGAAGCTTTAAATGCTTAGTTCAGTGAGATTTTGCAATTTCTAAAACCACTTCCACATAATTCAAATACACAATGTATTTGATTAGACAAGCATAGCAGGACACAAATAGCAGCAACTACAGATCTAGAATGATGTCATTGCACTCTTTTGATCATAGATAGATTTTGATGATGCAGACAAGCAGAATTTGAAAAGAAAGAAAAAACACCCTTTTTTTTTACTACAGTGTCAATAATTCCATGATCTGCAATTTAAAAAGGAAAGGAAAAGAAGTGGCTATTTTTCTAAGTGGCTTAACATCTTTCAAAAAAGCTATTTAAAAAAGATAAAACTTGAAGGATTCAGTCAATGCTTTGATTTTTAAAAATCCCAAGGACATTCGGTTTGGTTTTATTAGGCTTGTCGATCTCATAGCCTCTCGGTCTTGGACAAAAGAGCGGAGGAGGGGGAACTGTGTTTTCTCCTTACAATGAGATATCTCTGCTCAAGATCCCTCACCCCTGAGAAATCTAGGGGGAAGTCACACATAATTTCTATTCTGGACATTTTTTTCTCTTGGGAGAAATATGAAGATGCAGAATGGTCCAGAGCAAAATTCACAGGAAACTGCACTAAGCAGGGGAGAATTTGATAGTTTCCAGAGACGAAGGTGAGAATAGCGAAGGAGAAACCATGCCATAAACCAGGAGTTTTCAACCTTTTTAAGCTGGGGGCCAGGTCACACTCCTTCAGACAGCTTCAGGGGCTGGATGGCCATGTTGCCCTTCTTACACCACATGGCACTTCCTGGTGTGTTGGAGGTGGTGGGGAGCCACATGAAATGGTGCCATGGGCAACATCAGGCCCACAGGTTGAGAATCTCTGCATAAACCAAAACTTTTTTAAAAAGAGGAGCTGAGGAGGATAAGGCCAAAGTCTCATTTTTGCAGGAAGTAGGGCAGCATCACACATACTGGCTGTGGCATGCGAGAAGCTTACTTATAGAGTTTCCACAATGCTGTATTTAATGAGTGCCTATTTGTTCCAGAACTGTGTGAACAAGCCACAATTAACAAGCTACAGATGAGCTTTTGAACTACACTACTGGGTAGAAGTCTTGGGCCATCACCAGTTGTTATGGGGAAAATTGAATGAGTGATTTGAGTAGGCATAACTCTGTCCCCTAGCCACAAAGAAACACAAAAATGGGAGATTATTCTGCTGATTTTCTTCTCAACCTTCTTCCGGTTTGGTGAAGTTTGGCATTAGGGTGTCCAAATTAGGCTCCTGTTGTGACCAAGTCCTCAACGGACTTTGAGGATGAAATGAATCAGGGGGAACTCCCTATGCCTAACCCAGTTCTGCCTGCACCTGGAACTGAGAATGTCCTGAGCCTGCTTCTGGCCCAAGGCTGTTGCCTCCAGCAGATGACCTGTCAGATCAGAGGTCTGACTCTGACAGTGATCAGCCCTCAGTCTGAGATGCAGGCAAGCTAGAACTAAGTACCAGAGAAGGCTCCCAGCTGATAGCAATTAGCTGGGAGGCTTATAAGCAAGCTTGTTGCAGTCTTCCAGCATCAGTACAATTATCCAGAGCAAAGACCAACACCCTGCTTGACTTTGGATAATCTGCCTAGACCCTGACCTGCCTGCCATGACCCTGACTTCTCTGCCAACCCTGACAATGCCCCTGGCCATCCTTTGGACTAGACACTTGCTTGAACTACCAGTAACCAGACAGTTCGGTTTCACTTACCAGTGATAACTTTCGTTCTTCGAGTATATAGTTTGTGAATACACACTCATGGGTTATGCGCCTGCGCAGAACAGCCGATCGGAGGCTTGAAAAGCTATTGGTCAAAAGTTTTGGCGGTAAGACCGCCCACCGTACCGCCCACCCTGAGGCGCCCGCGCGCCATTTTACCTCAGTTCCATACTTAAGCCAAGCACAGGATAAACCAACTGATCTCATCCGTGCAGCTCAAGAGGGGAGGCAGGGTGGGTAGTGTGTATTCACAAACTATATACTCGAAGAACGAAAGTTATCACTGGTAAGTGAAACCGAACTTTCTCCTTCGTATAGTTTGTGAATCCACACTCATGGGAGATTAGCAAGCTCACACTTACTTGGTCGGTGGGCAGTCGGATGAGATGATCCCACGATGAGCTGAAGAACCCGTAGGTGGACCCGTCAGGGGCGTTGAGTCCGGAGCCCCCTGGTGAGGACGACACGGCCAAGCCTGGCGTCCGCAGTGGCTCTGGTGTCCACCCTGTAGTGCTGGACAAATGTGGAAGGTCTGGACCAGGTGGCAGCCTTACATATGTCCTCAAGCGGTGTGCCCTCCAGAAAGGCAGTGGATGTGGCAACCGCCCTGGTGGAATGCGCCCTGACATGCGGTGGAGGTGGCAGTGAAGCTGACTTGTAGGCCAGGTAGATGGTAGAGGTGATCCATTTGGAGAACCTTTGAGCAGAGATGGGTTCACCCTTGGACTTTCCCCCATAAGCCACAAAGAGGCGTTGTGACTTCCTGAACTCTCTAGTCCTGCTGGTGTAAAACAATAAAGCTCGTTTCACATCCAGCGTGTGCCAAGTCCTTTCTTGGGCGTTAGTGGGGTTCTGGAAGAAGGTTGGCAAGGAGATAGTTTGTGCCATGTGAAACTTGGAGACCACCTTGGGTAGGAAGGTGATGTCCGCTTGGAGGACGGCGCGGTCGTTGAAGAACTGGAGAAAAGGTGCGTCTGCTCGCAGGGCAACCAGCTCACCAGCTCGTCGTGCAGACGTGATGGCCACCAGGAATGCTGTCTTCCATGTGAGGAGACGAACATCGGCGGTAGCCATGGGCTCGAAGGGGGTCCTGGTGAGCGCGTTAAGAACGGTGGACAGTGACCATTGAGCCGTCGGTGTCCGGGCCGGCGGAAAAGCGTTCTTTAGTCCCTTGAGGAAGCGCTTTACCGTTTGGTCGCGGAAAGCCCCGGAAGCGGGCGAGCCAGCAGGAGAGTGCGCTACCACTGCTGCGAGATGCACTCGGATGGAGGTGATGCTGAGACCAGACTCCGCCAGCTGGAGGAGGTAGGTTAAAATGTCCTGCAGTCCCACCTGCGTGGGGGGCGTTTGCCGGGCGGCCAGGAAAGCACAAAAACGCCTGTATTTGGAAGCGTAGGACTTCCTTGTGGAAGGGCGCCGCGCTAGTTCAAGGATCCTGGCCAGTCTGGGGTTATCCTCCACGCGGTGAGGTGGAGGCTGGGCAGGTCCGAATGGTGCAGCTGGCCCTGCTCCATTTGGAGGAGTGTCGGTGATTCCGGCAGTGTGCGATACTGTGACGACATGCGCAACAGTAGCGGAAACCAGGGTTGGCGCGGCCACGCCGGTGCCACCAGAATTGCATTGGCTTTGTGTTGGTGCATCCTGGTGAGTACCTTCTGGACCAGAGGAAACGGAGGAAAGGCGTAGAGATAGTCCTGATCCCACCGTTTCATGAAGGCATCGCCCTCGGAGTTCGGTCCGATGCCTGCTCTGGAGCAGTACCTGCTGAGTTTCTTGTTGGACTCCGATGCAAAGAGGTCGATGCTCGGCGTCCCCCAGACCTCGCACAGGGACTGGAACACTCCGTCGTCCAGCTCCCATTCGTGGGTCGTCGAGGTGAGACGGCTCAGGTGGTCTGCCAAGACATTCAGTGTGCCCTGAATGTGCACTCCAATTGGGAAAATGTGCCTCTCCAGGCACCATTCCCACAACTGCACTGCAAGGTACAAGAGGGTGGTGGACCGTGTTCCTCCCTGCTTGTTGAGGTACGCCACCGCCGTGGTATTGTCCGAGGCCACTTGAACCGCCTTGCCGGTGAGCAGAGTCTCGAAGGAGCGCAGGGCCTTCCAAATGGCCAGCAGCTCCAAGTAATTTATGTGGTGCACCGTTTCGTGCGGTGTCCAGGTGTCGTTGACCGTGAGAGTCCCGCAAGCAGCGCCCCAGCCGAGGTTGCTCGCGTCGGTCAGTATCTGCAGCGAAGGTTGCGGGGGGTAGAAACTCTTCCCCGTGGCCACGTTGAGTGGTGTAGACCACCAGAGCAGTTGGTCCCTCAGTTCTGGAGATGGGGTCAACCGTTTGGATTGGCTCTCCCGAAGTGCGTCGAACTCGTGAAGGAGCCACGATTGCAGGGACCTGAATTTCAACTTGGCATGGGGGATCACTGCCGTCGTTGAGGCCATCAGGCCTAGAAGTCTCTGAGCCTTCTTCGCCCGGATGCACGGCTTCGTGCGCAGTTCGCTCACCCCCTGCGCAATGTCCCGTAAGCGTTTCTGGGGGGCGTAGGCTCTCGTAGTGAGCGAGTCGAGTACCGCTCCGATGTACTCGACGCGCTGGGAGGGAGTCAACTTCGACTTGGTGAAGTTGATCCTGAGGCCGAGACTCTCCATGAGGTGAACCGTGTATTGTGTGTCCCGAACGGCCGACGATTTGGTGGGGGAGACGATCAACCAATCGTCGATGTACGGGAAGACCCTGATGCCCCGTTGGCGGAGGAATGCAGCCACCGGAGCCATGCATTTGGTGAAGACCCGCGGTGCCGTGGCCAGACCGAACGGTAGGCATCGGTACTGGTACACGGAATGGTCGATACGGAAGCGGAGAAACCGTCTGTGTTCCTCGAGGATGGAAACGTGGAAGTAGGCATCCTTGAGGTCTATGACTGTGAACCAGTCCCCTTTGTTGATGAGGGGGAGGACGGTCTGTAGGGTCACCATCCGGAACTTCCTGGTGTGGATGCATTTGTTCAGGCGGCGTAGGTCCAGGATAGGGCGAAGGCCTCCGTCCTTCTTCTGGACCACGAAGTACCTCGAGTAGAAGCCGTTGTCCCAGTCGGACGGTGCTACCCGCTCGATGGCTCCCTTGGAGAGAAGGGTCGCTATTTCTTCCTCCAAATGGGGGGACGAGGTGGTGAGACGATGTTTTCCTACTCGAGGCACCCGCACGAACTCGATGGCGTAGCCAGAGGACAAGATCTTTAAGACCCACTGGTCGTCCGTGATGCCCGACCATGCCTGGAGGAAGTTCCGGAGGGGGAGGTACGGGATGTGGAGCGAGAGAGACTCGGCCGTCGCAGCTTCAAACGCGGGGCTTGGGCCTCGCGGTCGAACGCTTGTCCTGTCCGTAGGGCCGGTAGCGGGGTTTGTGTTGTCGCCGCTGTTTATAGGAGCTGGATCTAGGCTGCTCCGTCGGTCCCTGCTGCTGTGGGTTGCCCTGGAACCGCCGTGTGAAGGGCTGGAACCTCGGCCTGGTGGAAGTTGCCGGCGTGGTGAGCCCCAGGAACTTCGCCGTGGAACTGGTCTGGCGCATCTCATTCAGGACCTTATCGGTGTCCTGACCGAAGAGGCCCTGCCCGTCGAAGGGAAACTCCTCGATGAGCTTTTTCATAGCGTCATCGAGGGAGGTGTCCCTGAGCCAAGCATGGCGACGGAGGTAGATTGCGGAGGCCATGTCTTTTGCCGCATAATCGTTGATATGCCGGGCAGTGCGCATCAGCTGCTCGGCGACGAAGTCCCCCTCGGTGGCCAGCGCGTCAATCCTCTTCTGGGCATCGGCGGGCAGTTTAGCCGTCTCAACCTTCACCTGCTCCCAGAGGTGAGATTGGTACAGGCCCATGGCGGCCGAATAGTTTGCGGCCCGAAAGAATAGGGAGCCGGTGGCGTAAAACTTATGCCCCACCGCGTCCAGTTTCTTTCCCTCCGGCGTCGACGGGACCGGGAATCCGCTGGTGGCCGTCCTATGCTGGAAGGCCTTGACCACCAGGGAATTCGGCAGGGGGTGCGCCTGCAAGAACTCGACGTTCTCATCCAGGACCCGGTACATGCTGTCGAGCCTGGACGAAACGGAGTGTGCCGCCAAAGGTTTCTTCCACGTCGCCCTCGCCGTGGTCATCATGGAGGGGAGCATGGTTATGTGGACCGGCCGCACAGCACGCCTGTCGAGCTTCGCGGTCATCTGATCCTCACCCTCCAACGGCGGTTGGTCGACCTTCAGGTTGAGGGCGGTGCCGAGCCTCGTGAGCATGGCGGTCAGTGAGCGCTGGTCCTCACCACGCGGTGGGTCCACTGAGCCGATGGCCTGTTCCGGCGTGCGCTCGGCGTCGACGTCTCCCTCGTCCTCCTCCGACGACGAGCTGGACTCATCGGAGGACGAGGGAGGCAGTCTTTCGTCCACGTCCGGACCGCGCCAGTACGGCCTGGGCGGGCCGGCGGGATGGGCGTCCACCGCATCAACGTCCGGACCACACCATGACGGGTTGGGTGGGCCGGCGGAGCGGGTACTCGACCCACGGGAGGTCGGTGGGGCCGCGGCAGAGCCGGGATGCCCGGGGCTTGCGGTGGTCGGAACCGGAGCCGCAGAGGCCGCAGGCGTGGAGGTCTGGAACCTGGTCGCAAACGACGCCATGACCTGGAACATCTCTCGGACGAGGGCCATCTGAGACGCGTCCGAGTCCGCTGGCGGTGGAGCTCCGGTGGCCGGCGGGATGGTGGCCCACGAAACGGTGGGAGCCGAAACGGTGGCCGGCGTCGGTGTCGGCGAAACGGTCGTCGGAACGGTGACGACCGCCTCGTCCGTCGGCGTCCTGGGCCGTGGAGAGACGGAGGCCTGCCTCGGCGAGGAATTTCTGCCCCGAGGAGGAGAGGAGAGCACCTGAGGTGGGCGAGCTGGAGCCCCAGCCCTGCGTCCTTTCTCAGGTGACCCGGAAGACGACCGTCCTCCCCAGATGGAGGATCCCGGAGAAGGACATCGGGCAGTCGAGAACGGCGGCGAAGGCCCGGGAGAGGCGGGTGTGCGCGGAGTGGGGGGAAGCGACCGTCTCTTCTCCGACCCACGCTTGCGCTTCTTCTCACCGTTCTTGTCCTTCTTCTTCTTCTTCCTCATCGGAAGGACGGAGGAAGAGGCCGGCGGTGGTTGAGCGGCAGCGGCGGCCGTGGAGGCGGACGCGGCGGGAGCCAGAGCGAGCTCCATCAGGTGAGCCTTGAGGCGATTGCTTCGGTTCTGCACCGCGAGGCGCGTAAACTTTTTGCAATGCGGGCAAGACTGGCTCTGATGCGACTCTCCCAAACAAAAAAGGCACAGGCTGTGTCCGTCGGAAGCCGGAAACTTCTTAAGGCAAGCCGTGCACTGTTTAAACGCTGCAGCCATCAACCGCGGAAAAAATTCTTCCAGTGGAAGTTTATGGAGACGAGTACCCCGAAGGGCCGACCAGCCGCCACCCCCTTGAGGGGGGAGACGGTGATCGATGCGAAAAATTGGCTACTGAATCCACTCAAGAGAAGAGACAGAGCCGGGGTGGCGATCCTGCCCGGAGGACAAGATCACCGAGAAAAATTGTTAAGATTTGCCAAAAAGACTTTCCCTCAGAAGGGCGAAAAAATTGAGGAAGCTCTCAACGATCGTCCTGCTGCTACGGCGGAAAGAAGAGAACTGAGGTAAAATGGCGCGCGGGCGCCTCAGGGTGGGCGGTACGGTGGGCGGTCTTACCGCCAAAACTTTTGACCAATAGCTTTTCAAGCCTCCGATCGGCTGTTCTGCGCAGGCGCATAACCCATGAGTGTGGATTCACAAACTATACGAAGGAGAACTCAGCTTGCTCTTTGGACTTTGCTATCTGGACTCTCCTCAAATAGAATATCTGTGTAATGCCACTGTGTGGTGACCATGTCCACTGGACACAGCTCCTCCCCAAAATCTCTCACTGAATTTTCTACAAACTAGCTGGTGGTGGCATAGTTGCACAGTTGTACTTCTGGAACATGAGATTGTTTCTGTGATAAGAAACAGTTCAAGTATTTCAGCAGTAAAAGAACTCATGCTTGTCTAACAGGGGGTGGGGGTGGAATTATTGCTGTCCATGGCATAAATTTATATGGCATCAGGAAAGTGTGGTGTTTTTCCGTAAATGGTTAAAGTAGATTCTGTGGATTGCTTTTGTGTTAGCAATCAAATGAGTGAACAAATCCCAGAGTGTGGAAGAAGTATAGTTCAGGTGAACTATATATGATATTAATAATGCACTTTTGGAACTAAAAATTAAGAGTCTGAAAAAATTCAGATGGGGTTCTTAGGAGAAAACTGGACTGGTTCTAGCAATCTCTATGTAGATATTTGAAGTATACATTAAAATATTAATTGTTAATAAGGAAAATGGGTATTTGGGAGGGAAAAACTTACAACTTAAAATAGGCATTTGCCAGATTGCTAGCAAGAGGATGTAGCACTCCAATCCATGCTGGATGGCAAACTGAGGCTTTGCTGTTGTGTAACATGTGACCCAGTCCTTTGTTACAAGGCAATTAATGTCTTCTTTTGCAGTACAAGATTCACTTTGAGCAAGCTTCTAAGATGGCTGAAGCCAAATCTCTTCAGGTGGGAGAAGCCATCAAAGAACGTCATAATAATTAAAAACATGTTTCTTGTGTAATCTGTGAATGCAGCTGTAGCATCAATTAGCAGAGCTGAAGAACACTGTGATCGCTAAATTATAAGTACAATGAATCATGATTGCTAAACAAAGGGGGTGAATTCATTATCAAACAGTGCCAACTCTGCACTGAATGCCAAGTGGGTAAACGAACTGCTCTTGTTAACACCCTCCGAAAGCCAGCAATGCACAGATGGTGCTTCTACAATGGAGTCTAACTGTTATTTATCTTACTTTTCCTATGCTTGTGTTTCATAGCACAAAGGAAAATTTAATTGCCATAAAATACCTCAGCAACAAGAGTATGGAATTAATGTATGTATCATTCACACACACACACACACACACACACACACACACACACACACACACACACACACACACACACACACACACACACACACACACACACACACACACACACACACACACACACACACACACACACACACACACACTCTTAGGTGTGGGTGTGGGTGTGATGCATACATTGCCCAGACACCCTAGCTAAGATGAAGCTTAGCAAGTAACCCTGGGCAAATTCTCTCCTCTTGTTCTGTCTCTCAGCTTAACAAGCCACCAAGTTGTCATGCAGAAACAAACCATGAGCTGCCTGAAGGAAGGGTAGAATAAAAATATAATAAAATATAGAAACAGAAATAGTGACAGATAGCTTCCTTTAAAGCATCCTGCTTTAATATGGACACCCTCCAGAGACATAGTGCTCTGTGCATTAAAGGATTCATCCAAACGCTTGAATAGACTTTTGTGACTGTGAACCACATGAGCCTGGGCAATGTCCCTAGGAAGGTATTGACTACTGAAAAGTGCTGCTAACGTGTGCTGAGGCCCACATTTATTATAGGTTTATGATTTTATGTTTCATTTCATACATTACATGAACAGAAGCAACTTTCTCATCTTGCTGACTGCATCGAAGCATCAAGAAGTAGCTTATCTGTCAGTCCCAAAGCATTTTCAAAATGCAGTGGTACCTTGCTTAAAGAGCATAATGCGTTCCATGGGATTGCTCTTTAAGCGAGTTTGCTCTTTAAGCGAAACACCACTGTAAGTGACCAATTGTGACTTCTGGCACGGCAGGGGGGGGGGGGTGTATTGCGAAATCCCGATTTGGTTGTTAAGCGAGTTTTTGGTTGGTTTTAGTTATTAAGTGAGGCAACTATTCAGAGAAAATTCTGCTCTTTAAGCAAGTTAGTCTCTAAGCAAGGTGCTCTTTATGCAAGGTTTTAGTGAACAATGAGCCAAGTAACTGGGGGGGGGGGAGTTTGCATGATAAGAAAAAAAAAGTACCACTCATTATTTATCAGACGTGTATATGATAGGGCCCTTTGTTAGGATGAACACGAACAAAAAATCTGCATCTGTTTGACACATTAGTAGACATTCTTTCTTTATTAAGGGGAGGGGACCTTCACTTCATTAACAAATGCCAGAGACATCCACCTGAAGTAACAGCATTTTACTCTTAAGAAAAAATCCCAAATCGAGCATAAATCATAAACTTCTTCCCCTTTCAGATATCTGTATTTTATATAGTTCTACATGAGGCTTGAAGAGGCCCTAGCATTTAACTGTCCAATTATTTTACCTTGGATCTAACTTTTTTTAAACTGGAGGGCCTGTTCTACATAAAGGTACATTCAACAGTCAATAATATTACATACCTCATGCTCCAGTATGGTATTTCTGGAGAACCTCAGGTAACCTTGACATTTTACTGTGGGGAATTTTTCAGTTAGAAGATCTGCAGAGAAGCTATCTGAAGTGTACATGTGACAAATACGCAAAACATTTCTTCCTCTAAGCAGTGTTCTGAGTTTTGCCATGCTCAAACATATTCCATGATGGCATCACAAGGATCACCAGAATTTTCTAGTTTCTCATTTAAAAAACCTTCAGTGGCAACTCTTTTTTGGTTTCAATTTTCACCTGTTCAACAGAAGGAACTGTCAAAACATATGCAAGTTACAGCTATTTTTGGTTAATCTTGTGTAGAAAAGGTGCCTTTGTGCACAGAGATTGGAATAATCCCATTAAACTGGACATTTCTTCTGTTCTTTCTAGGTGAAGTCTGTATAGGAAATGTGCCATTTTGTACAAGTGTAGTAATAATCCTTTACAGCAGGACATTTTCTTCCAGGAAAAAAGTTAGTCGTGAGATATTTTTTATGAGGTTTTTTTTTTTAAAAATTGCATTAAGAAACCTCCATGAATTAGGGTTGCCATAATTATCTCCTACCAAACCAGGACAGCCATGTGACATCATTGCATTCTTCAAACTGTGCATGTGTCACAGAGATCACAGCTCTAAGATGCCACAGAATCCCTGTTCAGGGCAGGCAGCCACCATCAGTTTAAAAAAAGCTGTAGTTAAGAAGTTGTTTCCTATATGATTCTTCTTGCAAAAGATGATTCTTGATGGTTCTATTTTTATTTCTTTTCCCATCTCTGCCCCAGCTCCTGAAATTGCAAGTACTGTAGATAAATAGGGACCACTTTGGTGGAAAGTTAAACAGCGTTCTGTGCATTCTGGTGTCTAGCCATGCCTGCCACATGACCATGGAAACGTCTTCAGATGCAGACAGCACTGGCTCTTCAGCTATGAAGCAGAGATGAGCACTGAACCCTAGAGTTGGATACGAACTGGCTTTCGAGCAAGGGTGAACTTTACCTTTTTAAAATTTCTTGGGCCACTCTTTAAACCACCCTTCCTCCCCCTGAGGTCACCCCCCTCCCCTTCACACATACACACCCCATTGAATTAGACCCACCCTCAAACCCCACACAAGTATCCCTTGGAAGAAAGCTCTAAGGAAGGGCCCAGAACAGCAATGCAGCCCATGGAGCCTCCGTTTCCCTCCGGAAGGAGAAAAGCAGGAGACAGGAAGGGACTTATTTTGCAACGGACAACTCTTCACTTTCTGTACTCCCTCTCTAGGAGTAGCGACTCTATAAAATTAACCCGTTATTTCCAGGATTTTTACACGTTTTTGTTGAACCGGCCAGGACTGCTTCAACCTGGGAAAATCCTGGGAAATTGGGACATATGGCAACTCTACACTGAATGGAGAAAAGGCAGCATATTTATATTTTTCTCTGAGAGCAAAGCCGCAAGATTTTACATCCATAGCTTGAACACACACTATTGGAAAAACTACTGTATCATACTTACAACTGTTTTAAGATTCTTTGCTCCTGCATGAGTGTGAAAAACATCAGGACCTTATTTTTGTCACCAGCAGCATTAGCAATAAAATGTACTTTGCCCTCAAATCCCTTGCATTTTACACACAACAAAGTTTATGTAGTGCACTAAATAAATACTTTCAGTGCAAAATAAAGCCGGGGGTGGGGGTTTGTGGCAAGGGAGAACACTGTAAAGCAAAATAAAATGCATTAAAAAAGAGCAAAAAAGAACTCTACTAATCTCCCCCACCAATTGAGTGAAAACTAAATATTTTCATTCTCCCCTGTGGAACCAAAGTACGTGAAAATTATATTTATAGTTAGAGCATTGCATTTTATATAGATTAAAAATATAATGAATGATTTTTAAAAAGTAGAAACAGCTCCATTTGCAACTGTATTAACTCACTATATGAGCACATCTATTTTATATTGCAAGAGCGCTAAATAATATAATATGTTCTTCAGCACTGACAGTCATTGAATCTCTGAGGACTGTTTTTTTTTTAAAAAAAGGGACATGCGGTGGCGCACATGCGCAGCCGCGTGCTTTGCCGGCCCCGCCCCATCAGAGGTGGCACGGAGCCGGAAGAGGGGCGGGGGCCAGGCCTTCCCTTGAAAGGGAGAGGCCCGGACAGCTCTCCGGCAGTGATCGACTGGGCCAGGCAGTGTTTGCCCACCACCACCACCCTAGGTGACAGTGTGACGTTCTTGGGATGGGAATTTTTGCTTGAACCTCAATTGGCCTCTTGGTTCTTGTTATTTTCACCCATCCCACACTGCCGCTGGTGGTCGAGGTTTTGGGTACCTTATTTATTTATTTATTTATTTATTTATTTATTTATTTATTTATTTATTTATTTATTTATTTATTTATTTATTCCGGTTTTTGGTCGCTCAGCGGTTAGCACTGGTAAGGAGGTACTGGATGACCCTCACGAGTCCGGCAGGTATGCACTTGGTTGGCCACAGGTAGGATGAGATAGAGGGAAACTCGGATGGTCAACCGGGTGCGACCAGGAAAAAGTCGATGCCACGCTAGACACAGCATGCAAAACCTTACAGTTCATCGGACATACGTCAGAAGCAGAGGTTAGGTCATTCGCGCTTCTGTGGGGTCAGTTATAATTGGTTATGACTGTTGCTCCTTACCAGTGCTATTGCGGCCCGCTTGCATTACTGAATTATCATTTAATAAAGTGGCCCAGTTAACCACCAGCGCAGTGTCCATCTCGTTATTGGGGTGTGGGTCCGGCAATGTGAAGTCACCATGCAGTGATTTTAACAGATCAATTTTGCATGTCAAATAGATCAATGTTTGTCTTCTGAAAAGAGCTGACATTTCTTATTCTAGTACAAGAAATATCAAATCAAGCTCATTCTCAAAATGACAAGATTCCTGAAGTATACTGCTTGGTCTTCTTCCCACTGCTATACAGGAACCGATCACCACCTGTTCAAATTAGAAATGGCAGTACAGAAAATAATATATGCTTCCTCAACATCTGTGGCTATTTTGATATAGCTAGTGAAGAGCTCTTGAGAATTTTGGCAGATAGAATTAATTGCCAATAATAACAGAGGTGATTTAATGGCATTTTAAGATGACTGATTGATTTTGATGCTGAGCAGTTGGGGAAGAAATTGATTTCAGGAGACAGTCAAAATAGCAAGGAGAAAGGATTTCGCTTAAGAAAATGTAAAAAGGAATTAAGAAGGCAAAATAGGACAAGATTTCGGAATGAAAGAATGGAAAAGAAAGGACAATGACTATATTAGTAAATATGAATGTGGAGGCAGAAGCTTTCCTTTCAAAGCAATGAATTTTGTCTTATTCAGGCTGTCACTGAGTGGGTGGAAATATAAATTCATGGTGGCATTGCTTTCCAAAAGTGTTCTAAAATCATAGCAGTCACTCATCATATAAAACAGCAGTGTAAAATAAACAGCAGGTAAAATAATAGACGGCACCACAAAAGCTTTACCAGTTTCCTTGTGGAGTACAATTATCCTTTTAGAAATATGACTCCATCACAAGAGAAATACATTTAAGTTCCACTGATTTAAAAAGGAGATATAAACACTGCACTGATTGCAGTACAGAGTACATCTGAGTAGACACTGATCCTTTATTAAACAGGCAACTTGTTGTGTTCTGATGGTTTTTACCTTTCCACATGGATTACAATGTATCTGAGCCAATGTAACCTTGCCTATAGCAACAATGTAACCTTCAGCTGTATCATATAAACCCTGTAATAGGACGCGAGCTAATGACCACCAGCTGGCAGCAGCGAGCGTCCAAGCTCTCTTGGTCCGAACTCATCAAAGGCAACAGCGCGGGAAGTTTTCCCGCCACCACCTACACCTGGACAAGAAGGGCGTGACCCGCAATGACGTCACGCAGACAGTAGCCAATGGGCTACCATGGCACCACGTTCAAATGTATTACTACTGTATATAAAGAGCTATCGATCCGCCATTACCTCATGTTCCCTCTGTCCACGATGCAATAAACCTGAGTTAACCCAGCCCGAGGCTGTGTCCTGTGTCTTGGTTTGCATACACCAAATTGGCGACGAAGGTGGGATAATGGATCCCCACGGAACAGCCAGGGCACAGAGCGGGTTCAACATCACCAAACCGCAAGACTGGGAGCTGCTAGAGATGGACTTCCAGGCGGCACTGGTGGAACTCAGAGTCAAAGAAGACGACGAGGAGAGGAAGAGGGCCATCCTCACCAGAATGCTCGGGATGGAAACCAAGCGGACGCTGGTGGGCATAATCGCTCCGAAGAAGGTGAGCGAATTTAAGGCGGGCGACATCATGAAGCTGCTGCGAGAGCGGTTCTCCCCCTCGAGGGCAATGTTTCCCGCTCGGAGCGCGTTTTGGAGGCGAGTCCAAGCGCCGGATGAGTCGGTTGAGGCATTCGTGGCTGCCATGAGGATAGCCGCCGCCCCCTGTAAATGGGGCGACATCCTGGAGATGGCCCTCAGGGACGGCGTGTTGTGTGGCCTGAAAGACAAGGAGGTACAGCGCAGCCTGATGAATAAGGAACCGCCACCCACGCTGGCAGAGGTCGTAGAGGCCGCGGAAGCCGCAGAGTCCACGAATGCTGGAGTGGACGAGATGCACCAGTGGCGTGAGTGGCGTCCTAGAGCCGGCAAGGCGGAAAATTCGGTGCACGGGAAGTCCGGGCAGTCGGTGCACGCAACTCGACGGGCCTCAAAGTCGTCGACGGAAGGCAGCGACGGCGAGGAGGTCCAGAAGGTCCGAAAGGGTGGTCGACGCTGCGAGGGTTGCGGAGCGGCCCATGAGCGCGCGAGATGCCCGTTCAGGAAGGCCGAGTGTTACACCTGCGGCCGTCGGGGGCACATCGCCAAGGCATGCAGAAAACGGAAGGAGGGCCGGAGGCAGTCACAAGACCGTGCGGCCAGACCGGACCGTCCAGCGAGGCCCAAAGATGGCGCCCAGACCACGAGGAAGCAGGATGGCGTGGGCCGCGTCTCGGACGACAGCGAGGACGACGCCCCAGTGTTCAGCGTGTCCGCGGGACAGTCCCATTACTTCGTTGAGGTATTAGTACAAGGGGCCCCTATTAAGATGGAAATTGACTCGGGGTCCTCCTATTCTATAATTCCCCAGAAAGAGTTTTTGAAAATCGACCCCCACGTGCGGCCCAAACTTAAAGCGTTGAGGTCCACGCTACGAGACGTGCAGGGGAACAGCATTCCGGTGTTGGGGGTCGGGAAATTTCGGGTCAATTTTAAGAGACATTCTGCGGAACTGCCCCTGGTTGTCCTCAAGGGGGGAAGCTGTAGCCTCCTAGGGACACAGTGGTTTCAGCCCTTAGGTTTGTTCATAGGGGGAGTGCATACCGTGGGGGGGACCCAATACAAGCGGTTTGCGATGCGCATCCCGCCGTTTTTAAGAAAGGACTCGGAAAGTTCAAGGGACCCCCTGTAGCTTTCGACATAGACCCGGAGGTCCGCCCGATAAGACTCAAACCGCGCAGGGTGCCGTTCGCACTCAAGGACAAGATAGAGGCGGAACTGGACAAACTGGTGGGCCAGGGGATTCTTATTCCTGTTGATTCCGCGGAGTGGGAAACTCCAATTGTAACGGCTCTAAAGGCTAACGGGGAGGTGCGCATTTGCGCTGATTATAAGTGTACAATTAACAAGGCGATCCGCCCTAATGCATACCCGGTGCCGGTGATCAGCCACCTTTTGGCCAGGCTGAATGGGGGAAAGTGTTTCGCCAAACTCGATTTGGCACAAGCCTATCAGCAACTCCCTGAGACCCCCGCCACGGCCGCGGCACAAACGATAGTTACACATAAAGGAGCGTTCCAGGTGTCGCGGTTACAGTTTGGCGTGAACTCGGCACCCGGCCTTTTTCAGTCGCTTGTGGAACGCCTCCTGAAGGGACTGGAGGGGGTGTTGCCTTATTTTGATGACGTGTTGATAACAGGGGGGAGTGAGGCTGAACTGGCAAAGAGGTTGGACAAAGTATTGACCGTGTTCGAGAAAGCGGGGCTGAGATTGAGGAAGGATAAATGTGTCTTTTTCGAAACCGAGGTCGAGTTTTTAGGGTTCCGGATCACACCCGAGGGGATTAAACCGTCTAAATCCAAGGTAGCAGCCATTAAAAAGGCCCCTCGCCCCACATCCAAAACCGAGCTACAGTCCTTCCTGGGGCTCCTCAATTTTTACCATACATTCCTCCCGCGGAAGGCGTCCGTGGCCGAACCGCTCCATCGGTTACTTAAAAAGGAGGAGACATGGATGTGGGGTGACGAGCACGAGAGGGCGTTCAAAGAGCTAAAGCAACTCCTAACATCTGAGGCAATCCTGACGCACTTCGACCCCAAACGGCCAGTGGTCCTAGTTTGTGATGCATCCCCGGTGGGGGTGGGGGCGGTGCTTTGCCACGTGTTGGAGGACGGAAGGGAGGCCCCGGTAGCGTTTTACTCAAGGTCCCTGTCCCAAGCGGAGCGAAATTACGCACAAACCGACAGGGAGGCGTTAGCAATAGTAGCGGGGACCAAAAAATTTCACGATTTTTTGTATGGCCGCCCGTTCAAAATCGTGACCGATCACAAGCCGCTGTTAGGGATTTTCACGGCTAGCAAGCCCACGCCGCAGATCCTGTCCCCGAGAATGCTGCGATGGGCTATTTTCCTCAACGCGTACCAACATGAGTTGGAGTACAGGCCCGGAAAGGAGATCAGCCATGCTGATGCGCTTTCGAGATCCCCTCTGCCCTTGTCGGACGACCAAAAGGCGAGAGCAGAAAGAGACCGCCAGGTGTTGCTAATTGAGGTTTTAGACGCACCCCCAATAGTACCAGCCGACATTGCTAGGGCGACAGGCAAGGACAGGACGCTGGAGAAAGTTAGTTCATGGGTGCAGAAGGGGTGGCCGGCTTCGTCCCCGAGTACAGAGTTCGACCCATTCTTTAGGAAAAAGCTAGAGTTGTCCCTAGAGAGGGGGTGCCTTCTGTGGGGCCAACGGGTGGTGGTCCCTGCGCCCCTGTGGACGAGGGTGCTCGAACTGCTGCACGTCAGCCACCCGGGCATAGTTCGTTCAAAGGCGCTGGCCCGGAGTTACTTCTGGTGGCCACAGCTGGACGCGGACATTGAGCACATGGTCGGCACTTGCGAGGCTTGCCAGGGATCCCGACCTGAGGCGGCCCGTCTCCCGCATAGGGAGTGGGACACAGCAAGGGGGCCGTGGTCCAGAGTGCACGTGGATTTCGCTGGCCCATTCCGAGGAACCATGTTTCTCCTGGTGGTAGATGCGTTCTCCAAGTGGCTGGAGGTTATCCCAGTAAAGAGCACGTCCTCCGCCACGACAATTAGCCAGCTAAGGAGAGTCTTTTCCACATTCGGTTTACCCGACACTTTAGTCAGCGATAACGCTAGTTGTTTCACCTCCGCCGAGTTCGGGGCATTCATGGAGGCAAACGCCATTCGGCATGTCACATCCGCACCGTTTCACCCGGCCACGAATGGCCAAGTGGAACGGCTGGTGCGGACAACGAAGGAGGCGCTGCGGCGCATGGGCCCGGGGGACCTGAATCACCAAGTATGCCAGTTCCTCTTAGCGTATAGGGTTACCCCCTTAGCGTCAGGCTACTCGCCGGCGGAGCTCTTGATGCGGCGAAAACTGACCACGATCCTGTCCAGGCTAGACCCGACGAGAGTCGAGGATAAAGGGAAAAACATAGGGTTGGCAGTCTCGAAAGGTTTCGCCGCCGGGGACCCTGTTCACTGCAGGAACTATTCCAGCGCAGGGCCGGCCTGGGTACCAGGGACGGTTGTAGAACAGACGGGGCCAGTGTCGTACCGGGTCGAGACTAACACCGGCCTCCTCTGGAGGAGGCACGCAGACCAACTGAGGCACCGAGTGAGTGGGCCAGTCAGTGGAGCTCAGCAACAGGATTCAGCGTTAGGGTCCTCCCCCACCCGCTTAACCCAAGGGGGAGACAGCAGTGGACAACAGTCCCAAGCAAGGGGGGAAGGAAGCAGAAGCAGCGGCCCCGACTCATATCCTTTTGATACGCCAGTCCTATCAGGGGCCGGGGAAGGGGGAGAGGAGTTCGCGACCGCTGCCCCCGATGGTAATTTTGATTTTGATTTTGCGAGCCGGGGGGGTTTTCAGGAGTGTTCCCCCACCCATCCAAGCGAGAAGAGGGGTTTTTCGTTAGCCCCCAGTGCCCCCGGTTCCTCCCTAAGAAAGAGCACACCTCCCAACAACGCCGCGGAGCCGCGGCAAGTCACTAACGAGTCTCCCTCTCCAATTACAGGACAGGAAACCAGGGGACAAAGAGAAGGTAGCAAACCCAGGGAGAGGCAGCCCGCATCGAGACCCCAGCGTGTTCGAAATAAGCCATCTTGGCTGAGAGACTTTGTCTCCTAAGGGGGGGGAGTGTGTGTAAGTGTGGGCTCGAGACTTTGTCTCGTCCTAGGGGGGAGGGGTGTTGTGTTCTGATGGTTTTTACCTTTCCACATGGATTACAATGTATCTGAGCCAATGTAACCTTGCCTATAGCAACAATGTAACCTTCAGCTGTATCATATAAACCCTGTAATAGGACGCGAGCTAATGACCACCAGCTGGCAGCAGCGAGCGTCCAAGCTCTCTTGGTCCGAACTCATCAAAGGCAACAGCGCGGGAAGTTTTCCCGCCACCACCTACACCTGGACAAGAAGGGCGTGACCCGCAATGACGTCACGCAGACAGTAGCCAATGGGCTACCATGGCACCACGTTCAAATGTATTACCACTGTATATAAAGAGCTATCGATCCGCCATTACCTCATGTTCCCTCTGTCCACGATGCAATAAACCTGAGTTAACCCAGCCCGAGGCTGTGTCCTGTGTCTTGGTTTGCATACACCAAACAACTAGTACAGTAAAACTGTATAGTTCTGCTGGGGCATTTCTGCCTTCACAACAGGAATGTCGTCGTCATCTGTGGTCACTGATTAAAGCCTTCCTTTATTGATTTTGGAGTACCCACAATTCACACTTAATGAGATGAAGTTGTGTGCACCCCAACATTTAACAATAATCTTCCAGTGATTAATTTGGGGCAATTTGCTATTGTGACTTTTGTCATTTCACTTGCAGATGAATATATTTTAACCACTGTACTGTTAATCAACAAATCAACAATTTGAGATATGCAGACGATACCACCCTAATGGCAGACAGTGAGGAAGACCTAAAGAACCTCTTGATTGGATTGAAGGAGAGTGCAACAGCAGGCTTGAGATTTAATATCAAGAAAACCAAGATAATGGCAACAGATCCGATCAGTCCCTGGAAAATAGATGGAGAAGAAGTAGAAGCAGTGACAGATTTTACTTTTCTAGGATCTAAGATCACTGCAGATGGCGACTGTAGCCATGAAATAAAAAGACAGCTGATTATGGGGAGAAAAGCTATGAGAAACCTTGGGAATATAGTGAAAAGCAGAGACATCACCTTGAAAACAAAAATTTGTATAAAGCAATGGTATTCCCAGTGGCAATGTATGGGTGTGAGAGCTGGACCAATAGGAAAGCTGAGTGCAGAAGAATAGATGCCTTTGAAATGTGGTGTTGGAGGAGAGTCCGGAGAGTCCCGTGGACGGCAAAGAGAACAAATAGGTCAATATTAGAAGAAATCAACCCTGACTGTTCATTGGAGGGACAAATAGTGAAGATGAAGCTAATGCAAGAGCGGCGCCAAAATGGTCGCCACGCTCTTTGCGGGGCCCCCACCCACCCGGACTCAGACATCCGAGTTAGTTAGGGGGCGTGGCCACCCTCTTTAAAAGGGGTGGCCACGAGGCAGCCTGGCTGCCATTTTAGAAGCGACAGAGCGGAGAAGTTTGCTCCGTCGCTTCCTCCCTTGCTTGCCTCTTGCCAGAGGCTCGCTTTGCCCTGCAGTGGCTCGGGTGGCTGTGAGGCTGACTCGGAAGGTCAGCGGTTCTATCCCTGAGTACTGCAGGGCGGATTACTCCCGATACCTGGGCTCAGGTGGCCCCTTGGTCGCGCCTGGGGAGGGGTGGCTCAGCCCAACCCCTCCAAATTTTGGGAGTGCCACCGGGCTCGGATGGCACCCCTGCAGGTGGGTGGCAGGGTTGTCGGACACACTGTCACCAATGAGCCCAGGCTGAAGGCTCAGGCGGGGGGCGACATAGGCCTGCTCCACTGGGGATCTTGCCCCGCTGCCTCTCCGCCCGCCGGGTCATAGCGGCCCACTCAGGCACGGTGCGGGTTTCCACCCCACCGTCATTCCGGCCCCTCATGGGCTGGATTAATGTGCATGGCCCTATTCTGGCCAGGGATTACGCATCGGTAATGAGAAATAGGGTGGGGGTCAGTAGATAGTATATTGACTCCGGTCAACAATTTGTTTGTGTCAACAAACAAATTGATACAAATTGATACATGTAGCCAATTTCCATTGGCATTTAGGGTGGAACCTTACCAGTGCTACTGCGGCCTGCTTGCCTTAAATAATTACAATTGGATGATACACCAATTGAAAGTGATAATTCGGACTAGGGCATTATTCAATAAAAGTGGCCCAATGCCTTTAATCCAATACCGGTGTCTGAGTCTTTCTTTGGGTGGGTGTGCCTGCAAAGTACTTTGGACATCAAATGAGAAGGGAGGACTCACTTGAGAAGGCCTTGATGCTGGGAAAGGTGGAGGGCAAGAGAAAAAGGGGGCATCCAAAGATGGGATGGATAGATGGTATTGTGGATGCAATGGGCACAGAGCTGGGCGGGCTGAGGAGGATGGTGGAGGACAGAGGTGCCTGGAGGAAAATGGTCCATGGGGTCGCTAAGGGTCGGAATTGACTGTGCGACTGAACAACAACAAAAAAACTGTTAATCTTGCCTTTGCAATTTGCTGCTGATGTCATTCCCATTGTGCAGAAAGAGCTGAGCCATAGGGTACTGGCCTTTCTTTGTAATGACCAGCTAGAATATTATTATACATTTATTTTTGTATAAGTGAAATTGCATACGTCAAAGCAGTGAATTGCCATTAAGTAATGATATGCCCGGTGTGTTCCTGGCTGTGTGGCCACCTTGTTAATTAGTGGCATTTTACTTCTGTAAATGATGCCATTGCACTCCCCATCTCCAATGTGTGGTGAAGTCAATTCTGACTTACAGTGACCCTTTCCATAGTCTTTTAGATATAGAATACACAGAAGTGGTTACCATTTCCTTCTTCTGGGAATGCCCTAGTACTACCCAGCTTATCTGAGAATACACAGACTAGTTTTAGTTCCCGGAGTTACCATGAGGACTCAAACTCCTGACCTCTGGCTCCACAGCCAGGTACCCAGTTCACTGATCTATCCTGAGTAAATCACCAACAGGGTTCTAAGCAACTGTTTCCTTAGCCTTGATGTTGCACATTGCCCCAGTTAAATTATTTATTCTTTATACTGTCTGTCTGTATTTCTGTCTCAGTCTCTCACACACATATATAAAACATTAATTATTATTTTTGGCCTCTCTTATCTGCAACTTCAGTACAAGACAGACTTACTTGCAGGGTATTAAAGTTTCACATGTTACTGCAATATACAGTGAAACAATTTACCAAGTAATCAAAAATGTGATTCATTGCCAGAAATTGGATTTGCAAACTTTCTTTCCCTCTTCTGGGGGGCATTCCATCGTCTGTTGGTCAGCATACAGATACACATACACCCCCATCACCAATTTCATTTTTTCTGAGAAGTGGGGATATCCTTATTTCCATCTTAGACATTCCTCAATCCAGTGAAAAAGTATAGATGCTCAGTGCATGTAATCATTAAAAAAACGTAAAAATGAGTGAACACCAATAGTCATCTACAGGACACTCACTAAAGGAAAACTCATTACTCCTATTCACATAGAGGTATTTTTTAAAAAGAGAGAGAGAGAGAGATTATAGTTGATCTCCCCATAATGTGTGGGTGAGTGGAATGCATAACATATTTCAAAATATGCAATTTGAGATAAAATGGCAAATATTGTATAGTCTAAATGCACAGTGGAAAGGTAATCACGTAAACACCACCCGCTGCATAAGAAGTCCCTCTGGTAGACTTTTTGTAACACAACATTTGTCTGAAAGCAGGATACACACATTCAGTTCTTCAAGAAGGAAGAGTCACATTTACCTGCCTGCCCTGTAGGTGCTAAGGGTAAGGGAGTGGCAACTCATAAAAACAACAGAACACACAGAGGTTGAATCCAGCACTCAAACTCTCTGGATTGGCAAACCTATCTGTTTCACTTAGTACACATTCAAATTTTGAAATGTCAAGTTCTTTCTGTTGCATTTATGATGGAATCTATGGATTTTGGAAAGTTCTTGTCAAGAAAATAAACAAAATCCCCAACTTCCCCTTTGTGTCAGAGCTTGTCAGACCAAATAAAAGACAAAGCTACATCAGTCAAATGCTCTGGACTCAGCCGAATGTTAACACATAGTGTAAGTTTACTGTGTAAGTAAACTTACACAGCATAAGGCAAATACCATCATCTGCAATGGTGCAACCTACACAGAGTGAGGGACTAGCTAGCAGTTACTAATGAAATAATTCTACTCTAAGGCTCACTACCACACATGACATTGTTTACCTAATGCTCTGCAAGTTTACACAAGAGGATTTATTAAAAATGATGGTGGCTATGTTTTAGTTTGATGGGCTGGGCAGGGCCATTATTATCACTCAACAGAATGAAATAGTCAGCCAAAGGCAATACAGGATGAAGAACAGCAGCGAGGTGTTGGAAGGCAGAGACGTGTGTGCCATTTCTTTTTATTCCACAAAGAAATATAAAGTTGCTTTTCCAGAAATATCAGCATTGAATATAGTAGTACCAGCCCTAAGTTTCAGAGAGGTCACTGGAAAAAATGCTCTCCTTCCTATATCGCCAATCATACTTGACCCAGGCAATGCTGTTTTCTTCCAATCAATATGCTTCCCAGGTCTAGCATTTCTTTGTATTGCCGCAAGCTAGCCTGCTACTTCTCTGTGTAGCAGAAGATACTGCCACTACTGAAGTAAGTAAGACCCAACTGGGGTCTAGTCTGCACTTTGAACAAGTTGAAGAACAGAAGATTTTTGGGCCAGCCAGGAGGATCTTGCCCTTATTTCTCAGCTTCAAATACTCATTTGACCATTAAGTTGAACTCCCTTGCTTAGAATCAAAGTAGATGACATATTTCTCATATTATTAGAAACACAGCAAGCCCTACCCAAAAAGTGCTAAATAGCATGTATTTTCATTCTGTCATATCCAAGCAAATTTTGTTTTGTGTCTGATGAATGAAAGATAAATATGGAATTTACTTGCAAGTTTGAGTGTACGTATTATGTGCCATCAAGTCAGATCAATTTATAACGACCCTAATATGACTTTCAAAATAAAGGAATAGCTTTATCAGTTCTACACCCAAATCTCATTACTCAGCCTCATATCTCTGAAGAAATCATACTTCAGGAGGGAAAAAGCTATTGGAAGGAAATATACATTTTTTCTCTAATGGCTGGGACTGCAATTCCTTAGAGTATAAAAGAAATAGAAGAGGTTTTTAAAATGTTTTTTGATTCATTTCTTTTTGTGGCTTGAATCTGAAACAAACAAAAGTACATTGGAAACAAAGTGTTCTTGGCTTAGTTCTGACAAACACAGTCATTGTTAAGTCTTTGAATGAGTTATAGTCCAGCACTAGTGAAAAGATTACTAATGCCACTATAAATGTTTCCAGCATTGTAAATGTGCAGTTAGTTGGTGGAACAAATAGATTATTGTGTAAAATAGATAAAACTAATTAAGCATGTCATCTTACCCAAGCTTATTATACAGAACAGTTTATCTCATTTTGTTCAAGAGATTACAGCTTACATTTAATGCTATTGTATGCTTTGAAAACTGTTAAAATTAAACTAATTGCTTGACAGGGAAGGCTGGAAAGATTATTCAGAGTACGTATCTCTAAGTCTTCAAAAGACAAATGATAGTGGGATAATTACAGACCTAACAACTTTTTGGATGTTACTAAAAATATCGTTATTTTTCTGAAGCTATTACTTTTTATTTCGCAATAAACATTATTCTGTCCTGTATTATGACTTTAATTGGGAATAAAGATTTATTTAAAATAATGTTTAGAATTAATGGATTATATTCCTAGCAGAACTGTAAGCAGTGACAGCCAGAATTCTGTTGCATAACTTTTAGTGCCAAATTCCTGTAAGTGGAGATGTCAGGGTAAGCACCGAGTAACACAGTTGGTCTGTGACAGAAAGTACTGTATGTATGCCAGATTTTTCATTTTATGGTAATTTACTGCTGAAAGTTATGCTAGTGGTGATATGCCAACAGGATCCTGGCTGATACATGAAAGCTCACCATCACATCTCTCCTCAGGTTCAGTCCATAGCTATTCACATATAAATGTTAGACATTTTGTCTCTGCCTCTGTTTCCAAGCTGGAACCTAGCTTACTGTTGTAGAAATAGGCAACATCATATTGCTCCACATCAACCCACATTGTTCCAGATCAGCAAGCTTTGTAATGTTCCTTCATGCAACATCTTCTTCTGTGAGGCTGGCATCTACATTATTTTTTAGCATATACTGAGAACAAGCTAAATTTTGTTTTAACTCTTGTGTAAATATTCCTTGAGAACATTACCACATTGGTGACAAGCTGACAAGAAAAGCAGGGAAACTACTTCATGATACCTAAGGCATTTGCTCAGTATGGACAACTATTTTGGTCTGGTGAGGAAAGTCTTCCATGAATTTTGGGAGAACAAGTTCTTACTCTTCTAGACACTTGACACTAGCCTAATTCTAACTAAAGTAGACTGCTGAATCAATGGGTTTTTACAGACGTCTCGACTTAGGATTCAATAGTCGGGTTCTGCCTGAGTGGGCGGCATATACAAATGTGACTTATAAATAAATAAATAAATAAATAGTTGATACAATGGGTTTCCTCTTGATGTAATAGCGATTGGATTCAGGCCATTGATTCTCATTACTTCTCATAATTTGAGAAGGTGGATATGCAAGAAGCCTCATCTGTCTCCAGGATTCAGGTTTTGCTTTGATGCAGGCAATGCAAAGTAGTTACAATTGAGAAATGTGTACTAATTAAGGAGTCAAGTGGAGTTATTTTAGGTGCAAGGCCAAAAATGGGACAATTGCCACAAATAGTAAATATTCCCATTTACAAAACAAAAAGGACAAGCATACTGTTTCAATTATTGTATAACTAGCAGCCATAAGGAGCCTTGCTAACCATGCTAGAAGGAGGATGTTGAACTTTTTGCTGCTGTGGTTGTTCTAAGATAAGTTTATTTTATGAAATGCATTTCCTTAGTTTAAAAATGTTGTCAACAGTTAAAGATTGCAATTATTTTAATGAAATTATGTAATACCAGAACTTCAACAGAAGTACCACTTAGACATGATACTTTAAAGTTGATAAACAATATCTGTTCTCAGTGTTAGGAGAAAGAATCTTCATTAATATTGTAATTTTTTACTCCTCTTGCAGTAACACACTGAAACCAAAATAGTGTCGAAAATGAGCAAGTGGACCTTCAAATCATCAGTTAAAATGATTAATTAATCCTAAAGCCTAATTAATCAACTAAGGCTTAAGTTGATTAATATAATAATGGGATGGATCAAAGACTGCTACCCTAGTTTAAACGAATTAACAGATTAAGAGCAGCTGCTTTTCCCTTTCTTTTACAGTGTAAGAGTGGGATGAGTTGAATAATTTATCTGCACTATTGGGTCTCTTAAAACATAAAATTGTCATGCGCTCATTATGTAAGGCACTCAACGTGCATTACAGCAATTCTGACGCTACTGTAACATAGAGTAATTGCTCATTATAACTGCTTCTGCATTCCTTAACTCAGGTAAATTGACGAACCTAAGGATATTCATTCTCACAGGAGATCATGGGTACAAAGGGATTGTTCTGACACAAGAATACGTACCATTTATATTCAAGTTCTATAACTGTGAATGGAAACCCCAATTTCTTAAATTTACACTGATAAATTACTAACAAAATGGCCAGATTATGGATGCGTTCTTGATCAGCCCATCCCTTTCATTAGAAACATTAAATAGTTCCATTTGATTGAATCAAACCACAGAACACTTTGCTTGTACAACTGCTCATTTTCATGAGTCGAAACATGTCACGAGGTATTTCAATCAAATAATATGTTGGTAGATAGCAAAAAAATTTTTTTTTTATTTTTAGCCACCTTGAGCCCAGTTTCTGGAAAACAAACATAAAATGCAGCCCAATCCTTCAAATGCATATGAGAAGTCAGCACTACAGAGTTATGTAAGGATTACTTCGATGTAATGGGGCCAAAACAGTTGTTAGTGTTCATTACTATAGGTGGAGTGGAAATAATATTAATATCATAAAGAATCATGACTTACTCTTTTTCCAGGAGGTCCAGGAGGACCTGCTTCACCTGATGGGCCTGGAGGACCCTAAAAATAAACATATGATATATGATATAATCATGTTATACATATTATACACTTTTAGCAAAAAAATTAACTTCACAGTTTTGATCTGGAATTTTTTTGTGTGCTGATCATTGCCTCCCTACCCTAAAATAATGAGTTGGACACAGAATTGGAGAAAACTAGGACATCAGCTTTATTATCTACTAAACCAAATACTGCAAACTTCCCTCCCTGATCTGCATGGGGGCCTAGTGTAGTGCAGATATAAAATTCCAGAGTCAAGGGATTGAAACATACCACTGCACCATCATATTTGGATGTGTCCAAGGCTTCCACCCCTGGTCAGCCAACCAGTTTTTCAGGTGTCGCCATCCAGTAGCCTGGTGCATTAAAGTAGTGACCTCTCTTGCTTTCATGCCCCACTCACCAGCCACTAACTCTCTCTCTCACTGCTGGTAGAATGGAAGGGACTACCTAGCACCCAACTTGGACTCACCGATATCTGATTACAATCTGCACTACCTGCCAGTGAGCTAAAAATTCCTATCTGGCCCCAAAGCAATCAGCCAAACTCACAGTGAGCCCAAGGGCGGGCAGATGGGTTGCCAGAAATGACTAACAAGTCCTGAGGGTTTGGAAACTGCCTCATTTAAAGTTCACTAGGTCTCCCTACCCCACCATCACTGTGGGAGGATGGCATTGGCTGAACAGTCATGGTCTGTCTCACTTTGGCGCAGTGGAGAAGGTGGCCAAGAATCCTTGGCTTGAGCATAATGCTCACCTGAATGCTGGCCTTGTAAATAACTGCATGGGCTGCCAATACAATTTTCTCTCACATACTCCTAATTTTTTTATTACACATGTCCATATTGTATGATCAGCTGAGTTAAGTGTGCAATAACAGAAAAGCAGCTCCTCTTCCATAGTATCTGCCAGAGTTTAAGAAAGTTACATTTTATGTATCACAAGTTCTGAGTCCTACAGTTGGCATGGAATGTACCTTTTCCAAGCTCTTGTACTAGAATAGGCATCATTCAAAATTTGACTGATCCCTTTGAGCTCTTCCAAGACATTTTCAAGCTCATGAGAAACACACCCCTAATCTCTACACAAGAAGCTTGTGAATGTTCTGAAGAGTGAAACATCTGAGCTGCCCTTCAGACAAAAAGTTTGTGTTCAGAAAGGTGTGCATTAGACCATTTTGTTTTCTAAATTATTTCTACCTTAGACAAGGCCAATGTTGGCTTAATATTTTGCTGTGCATATTCTGTGCACACACACAGCACTGTGCGTGCACAGAATATGCACAGCAAAATATTAGGCCAACATTGGCCTTGTCTTACTGAGTCCTAGGACAGGCCAAACAAAGTTTAATCTGGAAATAATTTATGAAGTGTTTGGGCTATGAAAACAATGAAGGCAATTTGTGTTAGAATGAATTACTTACACTGATATTTATTAACCCATTATTGACAGTTTTTACCACTGAGAAAATATTTAGATCTATGATGAAAATGGGATCCATGGTTGCAAGCCAAAGTTTTTAAGCCTAACATGGCTAAAGGAACAACTTGCAATTTTACAAAAGAAATTATTCTGCAAAATACTTTTCCACAGACACTGAATTTAACAATAAAGTTTAAGCCATTTTGTTATAATGGAATATTAGAGAGACATCTTACAGGTTGACCTGAGTCTCCATCTTCACCCTTTTCTCCTGATGTACCATCAGTTCCCTATGGAAGGCCAGGAAAGAAATAATCAAAGAATGAAGCAAAGACATTGTTCAAATTACCACCATATCTAAACAGAAGTGGATAAAAAAAGCTTTGTTTAACTTCACTTTTTTCTATTAATGTCATTATCACAGTCAATTCTTAAAATCACTGATCATTTGGACAACACCTCCAGGAGTCTCATGCAAGCGATGAAGCCATCAGGAATTCCATTCCATTCCAGAAACAAATGAACCTGTAATTTGCATTTTTATGATACTTACGGCAGGCCCAGGTTCACCAGGGGGACCAGGATCACCAGGAAAGCCAACGGGACCCTAGATAAACAGAGA
This sequence comes from Bradypodion pumilum, assembly GCA_035047305.1. NCBI lineage: Eukaryota > Metazoa > Chordata > Lepidosauria > Squamata > Chamaeleonidae > Bradypodion > Bradypodion pumilum. The sequence goes on from JAWDJD010000004.1 coordinate 138,108,921, forward strand.
ACAATGCACACTTTATGTCAACTATGAATCAAAAACACAGGTAACTTTTAAAAATAATGAAAATCTTAGTACAATAAAAGGTGTGAAAACAAAACACAGCTTTTAGAAAATGTTGCAAATAATAGATTTGTAAAATGGAGCTGCATTACATCTTCACTCTTCAAAAGCAGGTTCACTTACTGGATTACCCTTAGGTCCGTCATCACCTGGAGGTCCTTTAATACCGGGAGGTCCAGCTGCCCCTGGCGGCCCAGCCTCACCCTTCTCACCCCTTTCTCCTTTTGGACCCTGTCAAGGACAAGCAAAATTTCAATTAGTTCATGTGAATGACACACTTTACAACAAGTAATAAAAAAAATCATATGCCAAAAGTTCTGACTACCCAGTAACTTCTTACTGAGGGGAAAAATACACAGATAGCAAGACATATTGAAAAGGAACCTGCAAAACATGAGGAAGTTTCAACATCAGAAAAGCCAGATGGGCTTGTCATACAGGCTTTACAACAGGCTTCCCTTCAGGTTGGTCTTCCATTACAAACAACTTGTTGGGCTGAAAGTGCCAACATTAACTGGTCCTGATAACTTTTCACAAGTGTTACATAAATAAAGCATCCATACTTCTTGACAGGATTGTCCAAAGAGGTTATGGACTTCAGAAAGGATATGATCTAAAGTTTCCTGCTATATGCCCAGTGGTGGCGAACCCTTAAACCAGTGATGGCGAACCTTGGCACTCCAGGTGTTTTTGGACTGCAATTACCAGAAGCCCAAGTCAGCGCTCCTGCTGATCAGGGATTATGGGAATTGAAGTTCCAGAACAGCTGGAGTGCCAAGGTTCACCATCACGGTCCTAGAAGGACCCAGACAAGGAGGGAAGGGGATCCTTGAGCTAAAGCCATAGGACATGATCTCTTCTTGAAGATCTTGTTATAACCAGCCTTACAAAAACTGATTGAAAGGACGAATACTCACAGTTGTGCCAGATTCACCAGGAGGCCCGGGGTTACCAGCATCTCCAACTTCACCCTAAGGGAATCAAAGATAATGTTAATGCATTGAACATTGACTCCTATCTTTCTTATTGGGAGGAAAAAATCATAGTTACTGCTTATAATAACATGGAATAGTCTTTTTGTTTTTAATTTTTGGCTCAAAATTAAATCCTTGAGAGAATTAGGAAACACTAATGGAAAGCTACCTCAAAGTAATATAATTATTTGAAAATTATGTCAAGTGCTCAAGCAACTGTAATAAATATATATTGTAAAAATAAATTAAATAATACATCAATAACATCTTGTTTGCAGGTCTTAAAAACAAACAGCACTATTTATTGGTGATGGTAGCTCTTTAGCAAACCAGATGGCTTGCAAGATATACATTTAAAAATCCATGTAAGAGCAACATTTGCACAGTATTTAAAAATGTTTAAGCTAATGCATTCTTCTCTTGAGTCAAAACTCAAAATAAAGCAAAATTAAAAGATATCATTCCTACAATGAGGAATGATGGGTGAGCTTTCTTCAGCTTGCTTTGAAATTGGTGTGGGCATTCTTGGTAAACATTTGGAAAAAGCATTTCTCTTCCTCAGTGTTTTCTCAGCGCTTAACTCTAGTAGTGTGGATCTGTATGCTGAGGTGTTTAAGAACACTAGCAAGGGTACCCGCTGTTGCCCGGGTGAGGGACCCAACCCGGGGCATAAGTTTCACCCAGACACATCACACGCGACGCAACACAAAAATCCACAACACACATATTACACAACACACATCCACACATGGCATACCCACACAACACACACTGACACAACACACACCTACACATAATATTCCCACACACACACACACAATACACACACACAACACACATCCTCGACATACAACACACTCCCATCACATCCACACACATCCACGCACCCTCTCCCACACACACATCCATGCTCACTCTCTTTCTCTCCCCCCCCTCTCTCTCACACACTATCTCTCTCTATTCCTCCTTGGGGCACACACACAAAGAGCAGTGGTGTACTGTGACTCTGCTTTCTCTCCCACTCTCAGATACTCTGTCTCTCCCCTTCTCTCTCTCCCTCTCTCACACACACACACACATGCACACACACCCTGGCCTGCATCTCCAGGCAACGGCCCGGTTTACCGCTGGGCTGGGCTGCACAGAGGCCCCTCCCACACCCTGCCCCCTCATGGCACTCGCCTCCCCTGTGGGGCATCCTCCATGCAGCCCAGCAATAATGCACATCTCCCGGAAGCGAGTGTGGCCTGCGTCTCCAGGCAACGCCCTGCTTTTGGAAGTGCTGGCCATTGCCTGGAGATGCAGGCCATGCTGCCAGGAGATGTGGGTTACCACCAGGCTGGGCTGTACAGAACCCCCCCCCCCCCGGTGCTCACCTCAGCTGTGGGGTGTCCTCCGTGTGGCCCAGCCCAGTGCTACCCCACATCTCCCGGCAGCGTGGCCTGTGTCTCCTACTTCTGGAAGCATCAGCCATTGCCTGGCTGGGCTGCATGGAGCCCCCCCCCCAGTGCTTGCCTCACCCATGGTGGCCGGCCAAAACACAGGCACAGGCTGGTTGGCAGACTGTGGCACATGCACAGTCCCCTCGGTCCTTTCCGGCCTCGCTGGGGAGGGCTCTTCTGGGTTGTGTGTGCATGTCATGCATGCGCAGACCTGCCTTCCCCACTGGACTCCCTGCGGCCCCTTTTCAGGGTGAAAGAACCCACAGCGGGCTGCTGGTACCCCGTGCTGACACAGCTTAAGGGGCAAAGTAAGTAATGGATGCAGTTCCAGGGGATTTGGCAGCCAGGTGTCATGGCACATATGCGTCTCATGCCATGACACCTTGGATTTATATATTAAGATGTGTTTAATCCCATTGGCTCCTAGGAATTATAGGAAGGAGTCCTATATTTGCAAAATGAGCCTTTTACTGTGGGTTATTTGCAAACTGCTTAAAACATGTTTAAATGTGTGTGTTTCAAAAGGCTGCTGCTCACTGTTACTAGGCTTTCTTCTGCCACTGTCCAGCTACCCATTGGACCTGACTGACCACCAAACAGTTGTGGTACCAGTGGCTGGGAGTGCACTGGTGGCAATAGTGGTGACAATAGTTCTCTTTGGCCATTGTAGCAACCACTGCTGCTACCATCATGTTTCTAGCTGCCACCATTCAACTGCCCACCAGACAAGCAAGCCCTGCAGAAGAGGGCCCTCTGGTTCATAGCTGACCAGAGAGATAGCCTTATTCAGAAAGGTGTGGACTAACTGCAATTTTAAACTACAATAAGGCTTGCATCATGTAAAATGATAAAAGTCAATTTCCATTCCAGCAGGGATTTTTTTCTGGGTGTGTAGCTGTGGTAGTCTGTTCAGTACCACATGTGTAAGTGTAGCAATGGTGGGCACAGATGCTGCAACAACAGGGCCTGGAAACAATTTATTGAAAACTCATTACCAGTCTGGCAAGGTTACCATCAGTCTAGCCAGGTTACCCTGTTAAGGCAATAGAGTAGATCATAATGCCAGCGATTCAACACAGTGTCAGGCGGCGGTTAACTAACCTGGCCACCCTCAGGACTTGTGGCCTTCAGCAGTGAAGTCCACAGCGAAGGGTGATGGTCCCTAAATGGATTAAATCCTACTTGAATCCATCTTGATGGAGGGCAGCAACAGCTTCACTGGCCTGGGGCCGATGAGGACTTTGTGTGCCGAAAGGGCTCAGGACCAGAAAGTGACTTGCGAAGCTGGCTCAGTGGTACGGGTGTCATACTGCAATGCGGAAGGTTGGGAAGATAACTCATTTCTTACTCAGGATTAATTTTTTAAAAAAAATACAGATGGAATGGCTCTTCTTATTTTAATTCATTATTGACCATGTTTTGATGCATTTAAAATCCATGAACAATAGATTGAGGGGCAATAGCTTTAAACAGAGCCTAAATAAAAATGTAAGACTAAAGCTTACAGAAACATAAAATTGTACTATGGTACAAGGGGTCTTATCTTGTGACCATGAAAAATGTACTGGGAATTTTCAAATGGAAAGTCAGGATTTTGTCACAGGCTCTAGGCTGGGAAAAATTATTATACTCCTCTCTTTTTAATCATGCCCTGTGTCACAGAACGAAGTGTGCTCTGTTCTGTGTTCTCAATATGGCGATTTCAAGTCAGGGGGACAGAGAAAGTATGTAAACATCCTTGCCTCATGGTTTAGAAGAAATGAAACTTATTGTGTGATAGACATGTCTTACTGTAAGATCATTGGTTGGCATCCCTAAGGGTGTGGGCCAAAGGTAGACCCTGTGGGAGGAGATATATCCCTGTGACACAGACACACACACATTTAGACACCCTCTGGAATGCTGTGCTTTGCAAGCAGCCAAAATGTAAAACTTTGAGAGGAAGGGGGGCCTATCGGCTTATAGGCTATCCCTTAAAGAAGCAGCTTGCTTTATTGGAATTGCTGCTGCTAGACTGTATCCTGTATATTGCTATGCTTTCAATACACTTATAAAATGCCTGAGGAGTCCTGGAGTGATTTCTTGGCTCGACACTACCTGATTCTACACACATCTGATGCCTGGGTTATCTAGCCAGGGCGCTGCAACTCAGAAGGACAATAGGGCCTACCCGTAAGTAAGGCATCCTATTGTTACACCCTACTTGGTACAGCTACCTGGCATTCTCCTACAGAAGGGTCAACCTGCAAAGGCTATGTGTATTATCAAAATGTAGTCAACTCCTACAAATCGTGAAAATCTTTGCGTAATTCATATAAGATGCACAGCAGTGCCAAGACTAGGATTGTGTAGGGAAAAAAATAGTTTAGACCCTTTCAGAGAGTGCCTTTATTGACTTCAGAGTTTTGGTCATTTTCCTTTTCCTCATTCATTTTTTTATGACACCAGTAGTCCAGAAAAGCACTTACAAACCATAAAAACTACCTCCCAAAAAAGCAGAGCTATGTCAACAGAGAATCAATCTGCTCCAAAAGTAGGCAATAGTACAACCAAAAACCACTACCATACCATCAAACAAAGCAATCTCACTTAAATCCCCCATACACATTTACATATTCTCTTGAGATCAGCAAAACTAATCCCCAAAAGAAATGGGGGAAGTGGGATTCAAGATTTTTAAAAAATGAACAGGTACAGAGAGTTAACAGAAAGGCAGCCTCGGAAAAGAGCTCAAACACACCCACAAAGAACAAGTCTAATGGAATAAAGCACTCTTGTTGGGTTCCAACCAACTGAGTTCCTATTTGGTCTTCAAAATTATGACATCTCTTGTTCTAAATGCTCTGTTTGGCTCCTCATAACAGGCCTCATATTCTAGTTTTCTTTCTCTATTTGACAGACACCAGGAAAAAGAAAAGTCAGACAAATGTGAAGGAGCAATAAAGTCTTGACATGTTGAAAAATTGGTTTATAACACTATTTAAATTGTCCAGCATGTTTTGGCCAAATCAATATGTATAAAAGACAAGTTTTTTCAATATCCTAAGACTTTGTTTCTCCTTCACATATGGTTCCAGTGGATGTTCTAGTTTCTTTTGGAGAAATGAGAGGAAAGGAAGGCTCCAGATTTCCATGTGCATCTCTTTTTAAAAAAATAAATAATTTGTTTTTAAGTAGCAATATTATTTTTAAAAAACAAATGAAAGCCTCTTTTGTGTATTTTCTTATCACAGGATAAGATTCTAGTCTAGTGAATGCCCTGTTGCCTGAATAATAAAAATCCTATTACCCATATTCTAAATCTATCAAGCTGCCTCATCTAGAATCCAACCTCTCTTACTCACACTGTCCCATTTAATTGTCAGTGATTTCTCAAGACACCAGCTGGAGCACTTTCTCATTATTATTGCAAATCCAAGGGCTGAATGTAGACTATTAGAAACATAAAGTACGTAGTTTATTACTAAGTTGTGGTCTCTTCTCTCAATGCTCCCTTTTATACTTCACTTTATAAATTGACAGAAGAACAGTCCTCATTAGACTAGATATGTAAATACCATGGGTGTTCTGGAACATCCATTTGCAACAAAACACATGAATTTGTGCTATCCCGTGGACCGTGGTTCTTGATTCAAGGAATTAGGCTCTCAGTTTCTGAGGTCTTGCAGTTCTGAAACTGGTGGTTTTCATTATTTACTACTGAAATGTAGTTGCATATTTGGTTATTCTTTACACGTACTAACATGTAGTAGAGTTCGCTCACAATGCATTTCTCTCAGAAGATTAAAAAAAACCAATGCAATTCTCTTCTTCAAAACCACCATTAAATCATATTTATGGTATTCTTTGTGCCTCACCAGTGACCAGTAGATTATTTTTTTTAAAAAAGACACAGCATTGGGACTGATTCTATGAAGAAGATAGTTTGGATGTCTTGATAAGGAGTCTGATTTCTTTTGACATGATGCTAACAGAAAGGGGGGTAGCTTGGAGGGAATATATAAAAATAATGGGGTGGGGAAAACAGTCTTTTGAACCCAAAGTTTTGTGGAAGATGTCAATAGTAGCAGGAAATATTGTTAAAATAATTGCAATAGGAAAGGAAAAGGAAAGATAAGGTGAATTGCAGGTTATTTATTTTCTTGATTTAAAAACGAGGGGGAACCATCCAAATATAAGCTGCATCTTCATTTGGACATAAAAGGACCTGGAGGGATCTGTGACACAAAACTGCCTTGCCTACTGGGAGTGATTAAGAAGTGGCCCATGAGAAATCCTAATTATTTTGACTGATCTGTGACTTCCATCAGTGTTTCTGAATGCAGAGCTATGACAGATCTGCACCTGGAGGAATATGATCTCTGTAGCATACCAGAGAAAATATGAGAAGAACTCATTATGCTTAAAGGGAACATGATTTAAAGATGACTTTAGCTGTGAGGAGTGAAAAGGGAAAGTTCAAGGAGGCCCTGGCTCTTTAGCAATCTGCTTAAAAGAAAAGAAAACCCAAACAAGCAAAACCTCACACTTTTGAATATCTGTCTCTTTATTAGTTTGCTATGAAACAAATTTACGTTACTACTGTAGAGAAATGTCATGTTATAAATTCCTACTGCCATTTTAAATCTATTGCACAAAACACAACAAAAGTTCTGTAGCAATATGATCATTAGTCTGGTCCACTTGATCAGATACATGGAATTTTGTAAAGAATTTCAAGTACAGTATAACTATCTAATAAAGGGGGTAATAAATTTGCTAGGTTTTAATGTACCAAAAGACTTACATAATGACATGTCACATCACTTCTTTCCAAGTACAGTGGAACCTCATACAGCAATCAACCCATATAACAACGAAATCGCATAACAATTAGTTTTTTGGGGGAAATGGCATCCCACACAACAATTTTCCCTATGGAAAAAATCATACAACAATATTTCAATGGGAAAAACCACTTAGCAAAAAAAAAAGTTGTACGATGCATCCCATAGGGAAAATCGCTATATGATGCATGTATCGTATAGCAATTGTTTCATACAACAACAAGCCCCATGCAAAGGATTAAAATTGTTGTATAAGGTACCACTGTACTCTGCAATTCTGAAATAATATATTAAACTAACCATAGCTTTTCATCTGTGATTACGTTATTACTACTTAATAAGTAATGAGAAGCCAGAGAAAGAAGGTTTTAAAATAGACTACTGGAATGATCTCCATCTAGGACTGCCCTTGAAGTTAGTACACAAACTGCATCAAGTCCAAAATGTAGCTACCAGACTGATTACAGGTACCAGCAGATATGAACACATGGCATATCAATGTAATAATACATTGTTCTGAGCTAACCTTCTTATTATACAAAATAGTCTTGGGGTTCCTTGGCCTTCAATGGTTAACATCAATCAGTTTTACAAACATGCTCCTCCTGACAGAGATTAAAAATATGATGATACATTTCTAATATGGAGCAAAACAGCTGTCTGCATTTTGGACTCTAATGAGACAGGGTGGCAATGGGGACTGTTAAGAGCACCTCCAATTGAAAACCTGCCACTATTTCCTGGGTAAATATAGTTACATTGGATCCAATATCATAAACATGACAAAACTCTGGGATACATGCTCAAGCATTTAACAAAGGCACTCTTTACAGCATCATTTAAACTACTATTACTGTTGCAATGTCAGTCGATAGTAAAGCTGACATATCCTTGGGATATCTAGTTAAAACCAGACAGATAACTCACCCTCCTAATCAGGTATTCACTTTCCGGGCAACAAGCTCTAGACCAAAATATCACATTGACAGAATGAAAATATATAATTGCTGATGAGAAAAAAGCCACCGGTTGATGAATGAAGAGAGAGGAGATGCATTTACTCTCCATGGTAGGCTCTAATACAAGGGTCTCAACCTTTTCAAGCCATGGGCTGGCTCATACTCCCTCAGACAGCTGAGAGGGTTGGACTGGGGTTTTCCCCCTCCATAAACACTGCCAGAAAACACATCTGTGGCTGTGACAGCCATAAATGTGGACACTGCTGCTTCTGGCACTTCCAGTGGTTGTGGGAGCAAGGGTGGCGGGACACATTTAATTTTAATTTAATTTAATTTAATAGTCATATTTATATATATGCCGCCCACTCAGGTAGAACCCGACTCAGGGCGGCATTACAACAAGTTCTAAAAACACATAAAAACACTTTAAAAGACCCATATCCCACCCACTTTAAAAGACCCATATCCCACCCACCCATCCCACCCAGTATAAAAAGAAGAAGAGAGAGTTCTTAATTGTTTACATAAGCCAGCAGGCAGGGACCATGTTCCCATTAGGGCCCCACACCTGCCCTGCCAGTCAGGTCTTCAATCCTTTCCTGAAGGGCAGCAATTCTCTTTGAAGTCTTAGATCTGTTGGCAGGAGGTTCCAGAGGGTTGGTGCGGACACGGAGACGGCCCTCCTCCAGGTGCTGGATAGAGGTGCACCCCTAGCTGATGGCACTATTAGAGAGCCTCTCCGGTCCACTCTGGTTGGATGGGCAGACACTCTTGGGACAATGCGGTCTCTAAGGTATCCTGGCCCACTGCCATATAGGGCTTTAAAGGTCAAAACCAGTACCTTGAATTGCACCCGGAGACAAACTGGTAACCAGTGCAGCTCCCGAAGTAGCGGTGAGGTGCGGGCATATCGTCCGCATCCCATCACCACCCGGGCTGCTGAATTCTGGACCAGCTGCAGCCTCCGAATGGTCGTCAAGGGCAGCCCAATGTAGAGCGCATTACAATAATCTAGTCGGGAAGTGACCAGAGCGTGGGTGACCGCACCCCATGGGAACAAATGATCTCACCCAGTGGCTTCATGTAGATGTTAAATAGGAGAGGAGAGAGCACCGAGCCCTGAGGCACCCCATACTTGAGGAGCCTAGGGCTGGACCTCTCACTCTCTAACCACACCGACTGGGTACAGCCCTCCAGAAGAGGAAAACCAGGACAACACGGTGCCCTGGATCCCCAGTCCTTTGAGCCGTTCCAGAAGGATACCGTGGTCGACGGTATCAAAGGCCACTGAGAGGTCAAAAAGAGCAAGGACGGATGGATAACCCCCATCCTGCTCCCGCCACAGATCATCCATCAGTGCGACCAATGCCGTCTCCGTACCATACCCGGGCCTGAATCCTGATTGAAAGGGGTCTAGATAATCCGCTTCCTCCAGGACACTCTGCAGCTGGTGTGCCACCGCCTTCTCCAAAACCTTACCCAGAAAGGGCAGGTTGGAAACCGGCCTGTAGTTGTTAAGGACAGCTGGGTCAATGGATATTTTCTTCAGGAGGGGGCGCACCAAAGCATGTTTTAGTGGTGCAGGAAATACCCCCTCCAGTAATGATGCATTTATTATCGCCCCGACCCAGCCACCTGTCACCACCTTGGAGGCTTTCACCAACCAGGTGGGACAGGGGTCCAAAGGACATGTAGTGGCACGCACAGCTGCAAGGAGCCTGTCCACTTCATCAGGGACAACAGGATCAAACCGATCCCAGATCGTACAGCAAGACTGTGCTCCGGTGCCCCCCCGACCCTCCCCATCCATGCCGGGATTCAGCCCTGAACGAATCCGATCGATTTTCTCCACCAGATGGTCAGCAAAGTCCTCAGCCGAACCCTGCCAACCGGGCACCGATCTCCCCCTACCGAGGATGGACCTGGTTACCCAGAACAGGGCGGCTGGGCGATTATCAGCGGAGGCAATAAGGGTGGTGAAGTATTGCCGCCTCACCACCCCCATCGCCACTAGGTAGGCCCTAATAGCAGCTCTAGCTAGTGTCCAATTGGAGTCATCCTGGGTCATGAAATTGCGCTGTGGGCCGGATCCAGCCAGCAGGCCATAGGTTGAGAACCCCTATTTAAAAGGCAAGTTAGTATTCCTGGAACTACATCTTATACATCTTCACCCCACTTTTTCCTCTTACCCTATACCTGCCTTGCATTCCCCTAACTGATACAGCTGAAACTCTTGAATTACCACTAAAGGACACTACTGGAACATTCTATTATATTTGCTTTGAATTCTGAGCCCACACCAGACATACAGTAGGTACAGGGCTGGGCGGGCTGAGGAGGATGGTGGAGGACAGAGGTGCCTGGAAGGCGGTGGTCCATGGGGTCGCAAAGAGTCAGAATCAACTATGTGACTGAAGAACAAAGGAAATTAACTGAGATTTATACACTGAAACAGACAGACATGTATTACCATTGGGAAGATGTACACTTCCCTACACCTTAATGCACACATACAGTATATCAGAATTATGTGTATTCTTCATCATCAGTTCCATAGTATGTTTTTCAAGTTTTACGCTCACTTACCTTTTCACCAACACCTCCAACAGAACCAACAGAACCTGGAGGACCTTGAGGACCCTAAAGTAATGGAAACATTTAAGACAAGCCACAAGTTATTCATTTCCAAAATTGCAAATAAATCTGAATGCAGAAATCATTGCAATGGTGTGTTTCTTACATCAGCTCCACTCGGACCTTGAGGACCTCTTGGGCCAGGGGGTCCAGGAGGGCCCTGTTTGAGGAAGAGAAGAAAAAAAGTAATAATTAATAAATTAACTGGGTTTGCAATCTTGAACAGCAGCACAATAACCTTCAACACTGAGTATACCATTCTCCAAACTCAACTTTTTTATCATGTCAGAAGCATACAAAGGTGCTTTCTGGGTTTTGCTAGAGGAACCACTCAGGGGATGCCTGAATGAGGCTCCTTTCATGTCTCCAAGATCTTTCCCACCGAAGTGGTACCTATTTATCTACTTGCAATTTCTTGCATTTGAACTGCTAGGTTGGCAGGAGCTGGGACAGAGATGGGCACTCATTCTGTCATACAGTACTTGAGTCTTGAACTGACGATATGTCGACCTTCCAGCTAACATGGCGAGCTTCTTAACCAACTAACTTAATTCAACTAAGAACATCCAATACCTATGACAAAGAAAGTCAAAAGTGTAGAGACTGTGAAGATGCAGGAACTGATTCCCGTAGTACGTCAAGAACAGTGCTGGTATGGTTCAATGAATAACTGCCCCCAAAACAACCTAAACCAGGGATTCGCCTGAGAGTATTATGACTAAAGGGAAGAAGAGAAAGAAGGAAAAAGATGCTTTCTGCTTTTGTGTGGTATAATTCCATCAAGACAGGGATGTTTGGGACTTACCATTGGACCAACATCACCATTTTCACCTTTTTCACCAGGTGGTCCAGGAAGACCCTGGTTATAAGAAAAAAATTAAAAAGCAATTAATACACTCCAGAAATATTTGAAGTTACAATTACCTTTAAGTAAAAGTTTAGAATGTCCTCTTCACCTTCTTTTGTAGATCTGCCTATCAAATTCTTGTATGAAGTCTCATAGATCATATCACCTTTGTAGTACCAGTGTTTATTTCCTTGTTCATTCATTTATCCAATTTATATATCTTCTCCATTTTGTCTGGCTTATCCCGTTATAGTAATGGCCAGTGACTCAATGCCGAGTGTTGGGTGGAGGTAAATAACCTGACTCCCTAAATGGTTCTAGCCCACTGGCCTTAGGTTGGGAACCCCTGCCTTAAAAATTAACTGCTATATTTTAATGTGAGCTTCTGTGGATTAAATCCATTCCCTCAGACATGGACTTGTCTGATATATCTGTACAGAATAACACAGCTGTGTACTTTAAAGGCAAACACTCTCCTTATTTAAGCCACATTGGAAAGCAAGCATATGTTCAGTTCATATGTCAAAACATAAAATGCACATTTTGTTCCAAGGATTGTAATGCTACACTATTTACAAGTCAGGTGACTTGGTCCTAATATTCATATCATATTGACTTTCAAACAGAAATAAAAAGTTTGATTGAATCTGACTGGCAGCCTCAATGTGGCTAGTCACAAGTATGCTCCACTTGGCCTATTTTAGCCTATTAAAATAATGCCTAATTTTGATGTTACAGAGGGTACTGCTTATTGGCTAACTAGATTAAAAATATTCCCAAAACCTGGACAGAGAAACTCTGGGCATGTATAGCTTTTCTTCCAGAATTTAAGCACCATACTGGGGTTATTTATAGGACCATCAAATCTTAACAAAATATATATGTGCATGTGTGTTTGAGGTAGAGAGAGAATGAGTGAGATTTGATTAGTACTATCTGAGCAGCTACTGGCATCCAAGATTTCAACTAAAGAAACCTGAGGTCATCTTTTTCTATCTGCAGTATCTAATTTTCCACCTGAGATCACAGAAATCCTTCACAAGGAAAACTATTCATGTTCCTTTTAAGGACGGAATACTAATCAAATATTCCACACCATGTAATTATGTGTGCCAGTGATATGACTAAATAGACCTGATTTTGAAAGGTTTCTTTGCAGAAACTTGTTTCCTCAATCAAGAAGAGGACCAAGAAGGGTTTTTGACATGTGCGTCAAGTCTACTCCTTGCTATTGTTTCTCCCCTGACTAATGAGACCATTGCAAACATAAGATCCAAAGGCTACCAAACTATCCATTATGATAAAATGGAACATGAAAAATAATTGCTTAGAACTACAATTCTCAGGGTCAGGCCATACGTTAGGTAATGTAAGAATACATTAGGTAAATGTGTGTTTACTCCTTCTACAATGTTATTTTTCCAGGCAGTGTAATTGTTTCAGCACTATGTGCTTGAGACAACTAACATTAAAACCAAGCTGTGGTGTCTTCATTTGTAGATTGAGATACAAGCTTAAATCAGAATAAAACAGACAGTCTTTGTCTCTTAAAAGTGCACTGTTTCTAGATGAAAAACCAGCATTTTCTGATCTCGTCTGCATGAATGAGACAAACTCACTTCCTCTATGGGTAGAGTTCATCCATTTCAACATGTTCTTATTTGGAGGTTTAATAGACTATGTTGCATTTAAACAAAAGGGTTGTAATGGATAGTAATATGCATATTGAAATAGAGCTACTGATTGGGAAAGTTGTAGAATGCAAGTGACAATCCATTATTGTCACATTACTATGTCTAAATGAGTTATACTAGCAGGGAGTTTTAATTATTTAGTAATGCACTTGGGGTTGTTTTTTCTGTATACTCAAACCTCCTATCATTTCAAAGAAACAGGCTCTCTCCCTAGTTGATTACATAACAGATACAAAACCCAAGTGACAATTAAATATTAGTGTAATACATATGCTATTTCTATTAGTGGTGTCTTTTGCAGTTCTGATAGTGTTATTTCAGAGATCTGCAGTTACATTATTTTATCAAATGGTGTGGCATTTTTTCTAATGCCCCAATGACTATAAGGACCACTGAAATGTGTTCCGTCCATGATGAAGTCATGCCTATTGCCAGGATGCTGCATTTTATTAATTTTCCCAGTTCTTTATCTTCAACTCTAACACTCCATGGAATTACAATGTCAATTGTTCAGACATTTCTTCATTATCCATCACTGTTATATCTAATGTATTATACTCAAGTTGTCTGTCAGTTTGGATCAGAAAATCCCACAAGATCTTAACTTGTTCATGTTCTAACATATTTTCCATTACTACTTCTCAAGTGTTGTCCGTGCAATGGTTTATGTTTTCAAGGTGTTTAATACATCTTCAAATTGTTGTTTCTGTTGTTTTTTTTAAAAAATCACACCATAATATTTTTCTGCTTCATTTGATTATTTAGGCTTATTTTTCTTTTTTCTACTACCTGTATTCCCATTAACTTTGATCCACATAAAGCTTCGCCTCCCCCCCCTCCTATTTCCTGCCCAACCCTTTAATTTTGCCAGCATGCTATCATAGACTAACATGGCTTCTTTTTTTGGAACTTTCACAAAAACTTCATCCTTGTGATGGTTTGTTTTGGGGGAAAAACCAATACAGTTCTTTGTTTGCTGAGAGAATTCTACAGACCTCAAGGAAACCTTGCCTCTCTATCCCTCTGCGAAAAACTAACAAAACAAACAAAAAATATTGGGTTTGACCCTGTGTTGAGACTGTAGGGCTATAAAGTAAACAGTAAAACACTGTCCTCCTATTTTAGATGTCCTGTCCATGTGCCAAGGTAATAAGGGAAAGAAGAAAAAGAGGAAGGATGCCTCTACTGGTTCCACTGAGGAATCCTCTGCATATATGTGGCCAAACACACACAGGAAAAGGACTGTACAGTACTTCCTGAAGTTTGAAATTAACATCTTGCAGGCTTCAATTGAAATAGTGGATCCACAGACTATTCCAACCAAAACATATATTGTACACTGTTCACTAATGTATTGCCTTTACAGGATTACAAGACCTCTTTAATCTATCATTTACTAATTCTATTCGGTATGGGCAGCATCTCACCCTTTGTGACCTTATTCTCTAGAAGCAGGTAAAATTGTGAGCTATTTATGATAGCTGATCTCTGAGGGAATATTTTTTCCCATTTACATAATCAGTAACGAATATGCTCAGTTACTGAAATCCTACAGAAATTTAAAAAGAAAAGAAAAAGCAACATTAAATGAAAAGTAATTAAAGAATTGTGGGGGAGAGAGACCAGACTTCTAGTCACAACAGCATCAGTTATAGCAGACATCAACTCCACACTATTATTTAGTAGTGAGTTGTGCACAGCCTGTTAAATTAAATTGGCAAACTTGGATTCCAGCAAAGAGTCCCATTGTACTCAGCAAGGCTACATTTGAAAGATTTTGATTCAATTGGGTTGCAAAACAAGATACTAATTTCGACAAGACAGAGCTTTATTTACTTCATGACTTCTGTGCGCATAACACTTTCAGTCTTCTAATATATTCAATAATGCAGATGATACATCAGCCTTGGGTGCTGAAGTAAGTTTGCTCCATTGTTCTTACATACAAAATAAATTATACCCATCTATTTGTGGAAGGCCCATATACGGGGCATCTGCAAACTTCCAAAAAAGCAAAAAAAAGCAAAAACAAACAAACAGATACTCACAGAACAAAAGCTCCTGTAAATAAATAAAATGATATGTTTCTTCACATTTATCTATATTGTATCATTTGCGTTTAGGATGGGATTTCAAGCCACAACATGACATCATCAGGGTTAGGGTAAACATAGTCTGAACTTTTTGAAGTGGTAGTCATGTTAGTCTGTACAAGCATATCAGAGAGTAAACAAACAAACAAACAAAAAGACAAAAATGTTGTGGCACCTAAAAGACTAACTCCTGTATTTTAATGTTAACTTTTGTGGATCAAGTCCACTTCATCAGACATAAGAGTGGATTTTCATGGCATACATTTATACATCTTCCCACAGTAGCTGGACAGAGTTGGAACAACCAAAGCTACTTTGGGAAGATGTAATAATGTGTTCCATGAAAATCCACTCTTATATCAGATGAACTGGGCTTGATCCATGAAAACTAGCATTAAAATACATGAGTTAGTCTTTAAGGTGCCACAATGTTTTTTGTCTTTTTGTTTTGTTTTGTTTACTCTCTCATAGTCTGAATGTCTTTGATGAATGATTATATATAGATCACTCGTTCACATATGTTACTATAGTTGAGGTAAAGACCTCTGTTTTGTGAATGCTAGTTATCTCATCAATTACAATTTGCTGTCATGGCAAACACTAACAACTTGCCTTACAGTTTATTATTAAGATTTATTGAGATGCAAATGTGTCTTTAGAAACCCAGACTTATTAATCCTCCATTATTTTGAACCTTACATGGAGGCTCAACTTCTAAAATCTGTAAATAAAACCATTTAAGACTATGAGAGAGCAGATATGCTGAATTGTTTTTGCCGCTGAAACCAGTAGCAATATTGCCTACTTCATTTTCAACCTTACTGTTTCTACCTTAAAGTTTATACCGGTGTTAAAATCACACCTCTTATAGCATTTGCATGCTAGTTCCCTAATCCCTATCCCCCCACCCCCACCCAATCATTCTTGCAGTGTCAAGAGAGAATATCTGTAGCAGAAAGCTTTTTCCAAACATGAAGGCTCTCTGCATAACATAGAAATCTTGGAAATCTAATTCTCATTATGTGTGAGATGTTCTCTGCATGATACTTCAACCATCAAATATGATAATAATGGAAATGGAAGAGTGTGGAGCTAGCATGTTCATGCATATCCTACCTCTCCCACACAATGGGATACCAGAGCAAGACTGCAAGGACAGATGTGTGAATAAATTTTCACCAGCACCTATTGCTTCTGTTGATTTTATTACTTCACTGTTGTTCCATCATATGTCAGAGTACTTTGAAAGAGTTCACTCTTAATCATAAATAAAAGACACACAATTTACAGAAGTTTCACTCGCCTTTTCTATTCATCAGCCATCTTCTATGAACCTTAACACAACACACCTGGCTTTCTTGTGAGACATGAAACAAGGGAGGGTTTTTTCAAACTGTAGATTAACAGTTTTGCAGCATTCAGATTAAAAACCAAACCAAATCTATTTAGTAGCTATTTTAGTTATTTTCATATAAATTGTGTGTGTGTGTGTGGGGAGGGGGGGACTACTTTTTTAAAAGTGAAACTTTTATGGCTAATCACTTTTTTGGGTCCAAGATCTAAAAAGGTGATGCATTGTTTTTTTAAAAGGTTAACACTTCATGCCCTGGAAGAAAAAGAAAGGAACTCTGGGCAGGGAATATCTGAGTAGCATCACGGGGGTGGGGAGGAGCTTCGTTTGAGAAATACATCTTTAAAATAATGATTCATATTGTATTTGCTTGTAGTAGAATGGATGGCATAAATAGCCTCATAATGAAGACCGTTTCCATATATTTGGTGATTATCATGAAATATTATAAAGGAATATGCTCTACAACGGTTTTGCTTGTTAATATGAGCACCAAATTAGCGACTAAACAAGAGCTCTTGATTGTTCAATGATCCTTTATTACTGTCAGCATATGAGGCTGGTGCATAGAAAACATACACTTGAAGGAAATCATGATTCAGGGAAACATTATTCAACAAGAGCACATTTTTCATTTGTTTAAGTCTCCCCTTAATGGGTGGTTATACTCATATAACATTTCAATAACTGAAAATACACAAATCTGAAATATATTGCACCATTTGTTGCAGAATAAATGTAAACTGCACTTAAATTTCAGAGCTCTATTAATCAGTCACTCTACAATTCTAATAGCTTCATTGTTGAACCTTTACCTACAAATAATCATATTTTTTTTAAAAAAAAATGTTTCCAACTTAGAAACAAATTAGATTTTCTATATAAAAGATTATTGTGCTTATTCATAAAGAAAAGGGGGCTTCTAAATGTTGTTATTTAATATTTGTGAAAATATGAAAGCTGTAGGAAGGGTAAGTAGAAAAATCTTTTGAAAGTACCTTGTATTAATTTTTATAATTGCATATAAAATCTCATATCAAATGCTGCACCCAGCATATATTATGTACTATGCAACAGATTCTTTGAGTGGCCCATCTTCTGGAGCGTTGTTGCTAGATGTTCAGCTTCATATGGCTTATGACCACAAGGCTCATGAATGTATCACAAAGTCATATATTCCACTTAATCTAAGAACATCTGGTTAGATATTCCATCTATGTATAATTTCAGAGCTGCTTGAACATAATGACTAAACTTTTATTACTTCTGTTACTGTAACTGTGACCTCATTGTTGCTTTTGTTAGCTACTATCCCAATTGTTTATAGAGATTTTAGAAATAATATTATTTTCTGTAATTATGAAAATCAATACAAAGGAACTTTTTTTAAAAAAAGTATCTATTTACTTCTTCCGTAGCTTTCATATTTTTATAGTTGGTATAATGTCAGCTCTATTAATCATTTTTAAAGTAAAAAATAAGAAGCTTGAGCGTAGTTGTTCACTGCCGCCGCCCCAGGACCATCGCCGCAGCTGCGAGGGGGCCCTGCCCTCCTCTCCCGTCCCTTGCGCGGGGAGATAAAGGGCCGTGGGCCGCCGGGCCAGGCCCAGGACTGCCGCCGCCCCAGGACCATCGCCGCAGCTGCGAGGGGGCCCCGCCCTCCTCTCCCATCCCTTGCGCGGGGAGATAAAGGGCCGTGGGCCGCCGGGCCAGGCCCAGGACTGCCGCCGCCCCAGGACCATCGCCGCAGCTGCAAGGGGGCCCCGCCCTCCTCTCCCGTCCCTTGCGCGGGGAGATAAAGGGCCGTGGGCCGCCGGGCCAGGCCCAGGACTGCCGCCGCCCCAGGACCATCGCCGCAGCTGCGAGGGGGCCCCGCCCTCCTCTCCCGTCCCTTGCGCGGGGAGATAAAGGGCCGTGGGCCGCCGGGCCAGGCCCAGGACTGCCGCCGCCCCAGGACCATCGCCGCAGCTGCGAGGGGGCCCCGCCCTCCTCTCCCGTCCCTTGCGCGGGGAGATAAAGGGCCGTGGGCCGCCGGGCCAGGCCCAGGACTGCTGCTGCCCCAGGACCATCACCGCAGCTGCGAGGGGGCCCCGCCCTCCTCTCCCGTCCCTTGCGCGGGGAGATAAAGGGCCGTGGGCCGCCGGGCCAGGCCCAGGACTGCCGCTGCCCCAGGAGCATCGCCGTCTTTGGCTCCTTGCTGTGGCTGCCTTGGCTCATGTTGAGACTGAGACGTGGACCTCCTTCCCCAAGTTGTTGGGGGAGTGGTAGCTCCTACGACTGTTCTCCAGTGGACATGGGGGTCTTGCTATGTTGGGTTTGCTGTAGTATAATTATATTTATTGCATTTTTATGATCTAATTATGTAGTGTAGGTTTTGTATTATGATATTATGCTTATCTGGATTATTTTCCATTTTGAACTTGTTGTTTCTCTGTATTATCCTTTTATTGTTACTTTGTTGGATTATGTTGTTAGCCGCCTCGAGTTGGTCTCGGCTGAGGAAGGCGGGATATAAATTAAACTGATTGATTGATTGATTGATTGATTGTAGGAAATTTGTTTCTAACATCTCAATCATTTTGGCTAAAGAGGAAGTCTCTGATTTAACTATTCCCTTTAATGAACTAATAAGGAGGCCTAGTCAATGACTAAGTTATTATTCTCAGAGCTAAAGCACGGTGATTTTTTGGGAAATGGAAAACTCCCAATTCCCTCCCTGAAAGCTCTGAGTTACTTGTGAGATCCCGTTAATTGAGGGAAAGCTTTTGGGATCTGCAGGATGGGGTAAAGTCATTATTATTATTATTTTTAAAAATGCCATTACCAAAATGATTCTATCAGCAACAGCAATGTTTGGAATGTAGAGTCCCCACCCCCATACTGCAGTCTTTAATGGCTTCCCCACAATAAAAGGAATCCAAGGTGGGAATCCAAGGTGGGAGTCCAAGGTGACCCACATGGCCTTAAAGGGATCATACATTTTTTTAAATTCTCTAAAATCTTTGTAGCTGATGATGTCACTAGACTTCTGTGGTAGGATTTATAGAACAGGATTTCAGCCAACATCTCTATGAATAAGCCCTTCACTTATACTATTAAACTTAATTTGCTGTTTCTTTGTAAGAATATCTAAGAGACATATGCTTGGAACACTCTCTGCAACTTGATTGCTTTCAATGGCCTACACCTCCGATCATTCTCCCAACAGTATGACTAAAGCCCATGCTAACTGAGCTCTATGTCCAATACATCTTTGGCACACCAGATTGGAAAACATTACTTAGGATTTAGGAGTAGCTGCATTTTTGTACATACTTTTCCTTAGCATTAATTTTAAAAGCATGGTAATTTTTTTAACAATGAAAACTGAAAGAAGGATGTGGCCTTTGTTTTGTAGGAGAAGGAAACAAGTAATAAAACATACCTGAAGACCAATGGGTCCTGGAGGACCTGGGAAGCCACGTGGACCTTCATCACCTTTTTGCCCAAACATTCCTTGCTGTCCTCTTGGACCATGCTCTCCATCACCTCCCTACCAGGTTAGAACAGAAATAGATTTTCAGTAGAAGCTCTGGTAGCAGAGTGGTTAAACTGCTGCACTACAACCAAAAGGTTGTAAATTGAATCCTGACTAGGGCTCAAGGTTGACTCAGCCTTCCATACTTCCGTGGTTGGTGAAATGAGTACCTCAGCATCTTTGGGACAAGATGCTAATTAACTTGTGAACTGCCCAGAGAGTGCACTAAGCACTATGGGGTGATATATAAGTGTGATTGCTTTCCTTAGATTGTACACATTTTTTATTTTAAAAAAATCTGATTTTCCCAGTATGTAAAATTCAGAAAACCTCCCACCAACATCAGTTGTGTTCTGATCCTCCATCATATAGCACTGAAATAAAATTTCATGCAATGTATTAATTTATTATTCATTGGCAATATATCTGTATTACTTCTTATTTGTGGCAATGTTAAGGGAATTGGCACTATCAGCATAAAATAATACAATCCAATAAAACCATAATAATAAAGTTCATGAAAAGACATGCCTGGTGGAATGTTTTGGCAAAATGATTTGTTCTCAAGTAAAGCCATAAAACATACTGACTTTGTGGCTGATGTACTGTGGACAGGAGATTTTTCCACAGGGGCTGGATAATGTTTTGTCTAATTATTGAATATTCTATCTATAGCATCTGTCACTTTGTTACATTATTGTCATTTTGGAAATTTATTTGTGTATATAGGCTCCAGAAAGGCAAGATACAAAAGGCCAGAAAGGCAAGATACAAGGGTAAATCTCCCTGTGATCAAAAAGACAGCGACATTCATTTTACAGATATAGGGAACATAAGCCCTTTGTTCGCCAGCTACAATTAAACTAAGTGGCCCAGTTAAAATAAAGTTGTCAAATATGATTTTGTAATGTACTTTATAGATTAATGCAGATAGTGAGCTAGGAGTTGGCAGGTTCTGATTAATTCTAATACAGAGGGAGTTATGTTAACAGGAAGAAGAAAAAACATATTTCTAATTTTTAAACTGTTTATTATGCAGAACAAATTGCTCTTGGAAATGTAAGGGGGAAAACTTTGCACAGATTGTGCTGCCATCCCATAAGCTATTTTAAAAATTGCATTTGTTCTATAAGCAACCTAACTGCAGAAAAGTCTGCAACCTTTACTTAATCCTTGTAAATAATTCCATAAAAGTTACTCGCTTGCAGGGAAAACACATTTTGAAGGAGGTTATAAAATAGAATGACTGTTCAGCTGCTTGCCACAGTAATGCCAAAGGTAGATTTGCCAGGCTACAAAATGCCAACTGATGTGGTGTAACTGAAAGGACAACATTTGCGGATCTGAGAGTTGATTAAATATAATACTTTATAATATTGGCATTGTCTTTCACAGTGACCTGAAACTGACACAAAAATGGTACATTTTTATTGAGCAGTTACTTTTTGGAGTAGAACATCAAAACGTTCCTCCGTCTTCTATTTCATTGCTCTAGAACTTATCAGAAAAAGTTTTCAAGTGAATGAGTCATCTGATGAGCAAGATGTGACTTCACAGTCCCCTCTCCCAAAAAGAAAGAAAGAAAGAAAAGAAAAGAAAATCTCTGGATACTATGAATCAGCAGCTCACACACTTGATAGCTGAAATGCATGATTATGCAAAAGGAGAAAAAGGGCTATGATACTAAACCTAATCTAGGAACCCAATAGAAATGCTGACTATAGTTACACACCTCAGCATCAGCAGCAATTGTTAGGAAACCTGGAGCTGACTTATACATAATATGTTCATTAATTGATGAATACAACATCAAGTACTGCATTAAATGTTGGAGTGAACTCTAACACCATAGTTAGAACTTGCACATTATTGAATGTCATCTGCTTCTAGTGGCTTCTAATTGTGGTATTCAAACACATCAGCTGATCAATTTGTTAAGCGGTGGGGGAAGGGAGGGGAGCTCCCAACAATTTCTATTCTGTCCAAATTCCATAAAGTAGTCTGGAATTTATTAAAACAAAGGTCCAATATTTTGCCACTCTTCCTGTCTTTGAACTGTTACATTCATGAAATATTGAACGTGAGAAAGGCTGACTTAGGACTGCAGCTCGTAGCAAGTGTGGGGTTGGAGAAATGCAAATGCACTGAAGATATGATTTAAGATCTTCTCCATATTAAGCTACATAAATTATGCTTGAAGGTTTTGGTCTAACTAATGAGAAAAGGGACTCATTTGCTATGTATAGTGAGCAGAATACTTACAGCTATACCAGGAGCACCGATAGGACCTTGAAGACCTGGTGGCCCCGGAGGACCCTGAAAAGAAAGGAAAAGAAGGTAAAACTGGCTTCTAAAAGTCAGATGTGGATCCATTGGGAGGTGGGTTTGTATCTTGCATTATTCAGGAATCATAAGCATCTCCACATTTCTTTTTAGAGACATTATTGTTACTCTTAGGTCTTTTACATTCAGGGCAGTCAAGCATTATTTGCTCGACCCTGAAAGTCTTAGACTGGCTTGTCTACAATATATTGGAAACTGCCATTTATCAAAGGTAATTACTCTTGCAGTGTTCCAGGATGTTTAAAGAAGGATATCTATCCAACCATGAACCACAGCCTCTCCTAGTTTTTTCCAGGAAAAAAATATATTAGACCTTCCTGAAATATCTAAAGAAAAAGGTATAAATTCCACTTTGTATCTCCAAAATAAATGGTGTACTATTGATGAAATCACTGTTTTATAATCATAAACTATGCTTGTGACTGAACAAGCTCCCCAACACTAACTTTTATCTTACATAATTATTTATTGGGTTAAAATGTTTTACACCATGTCTGCGCTTCAAAAAGCACCCAGGACAGGTTACAAAAGTAAATAAATTTAAAAACAGAAAAGAAGACTTCCCATCTGCAAAGAGGAAAAGTGTGTTGTTGTTTTTTTAAAAAAATATCAAACCCACTGGATCATCAACCCATCCAAGAAGACGGAACTCCAACAAAGTTAGTTTCTTAGTATAGTTCACTGCTTTTCATCTCTCCCTCTGCTGCAGGCTGATGGAAAGGGTGATTCTTGGATGCTCTTTGAAGGGGAGGAAGTACCTAAGGCAACTAGCCTCGTATCTTAACCTCTTCGGCAAACTGATAGAATCTCATGCTTAATGCAAACATGTAAAATGATTTATGTTATTCTAGGAAATAGCATTAGGAATATAGCAGGTTCTTAGCTAGTCATGAACATATATGTAAATAAAATTGAATAAAAAATGAAACTCATGACCTGTCTTTACTCTAAGAGAAATCTAAACAATTTCTCTTTGGACTGGATTTTCTTTTGTTTTTTTAAAAAAACCTATTTTCTTTTTCCAAATACATCTCCTTTATGATCTCTCATTTCTATTTTAGTAAAAGTAAATGAGGACCTAACTGCATAACCACAAAATATATTTTTAATCAGAAAAAAAACACCCTGACATGCATGTTTTTATAGAGACAAGAAACCGAATTATGGTAAGAAGAGCAACATTGTGAGCTCTTTCCTAAAAGTAAGAAAAAAATCTAACCTTGTGCAAAGATGATGAAGAACATCCAAAATGTAAACTATATAGAAACCATGATGAAAGAAAACAACTGTGCATTCCTGGCACCCATCACATATGATCATAAATAAGTTTTTACACCACAGTTTATAATAATATAAGCTAAACAGTACATTGTTTAGCATGTATATCATAGTATACAACATAATGACAAATTGCAATTTCTATTTGGTTATTAGTTACTCACCTGAGTGTCAAAGTTATATAGTTAGAAAGACAGACAGAGTGGTCTGTTGACAATTTTTCTCATATGGAAAGAATACTTGCTTTGGAAACTTGTAAAAAAATTTGAAATATTTCACACCATACCTCTTTTTTATTTTTATTTGATTAAATATAGTTTTATCCCCGTCAAAAAATGTCCAAGGGGACTGATAAAATAAAAATAAAATAGTTACAGTATAGCATCCATCATCAAATAGTTTGTCAGCTGGCAGCAATGTTCACAGCAAGACTAAGTGAAAAGTAATTACAACAGCAGCTCAGCTTAAACTAGTGAATCTTTTAAAAATAACAAATCAATCACTTATACAAACAACAATAATTTTCATGTGGCTAGGCAACTAAATTTCCAAATATCACTTGGAAATAAATACAATTTTTTTTTAGAATCTGCCAAAAATTTACAAGGACACAACCATGCCTTTGTGTGGGCTTTCAATTGCCACTTATGCCATGGTGGGTGTCATGCTAGCCCCAATGCTGGGAAGAAGGCTGAAGATTGTTTGGCACCACAGGGGTCAAGTCTCCACTGGCTTTTCTTGGTCTAGACCAGGGTTCCTCAAACTTGGTTCTACAGGTGTTCTTGGACTTTAATTACCAGAAGCCCAAGTCAGCACACCTGCTGATCACGGCTTATGGAAATTGAAGTCCAAAAACATCTGGAGAGCCATGTTTGAGGAGCCCTGATCTATATCAAGAGGAAGGTAGTTGGGAAGCCCTTCTTCTCCCAACCAACCTTTCTTTTATAAATGATGTTGGGCTTTGTTGGCTAAACCCAACAAGGTTGCATTGAGATGTCAGAGCAGAAAAAGGTCATGCTCTTGCTATTCAGAAAGACAGGGGTTGGAGGGTAAGTGGAAATGACTATAATGTTGCAGCTGACCAAAAGAATCAACCCAGAATTATAGTCTCCCTTTTTGGAGGAGAGTATCCCAAAACCTAGGAAGACCATCTTCTCCATTGCCAGAAACTTCATCTGGAAGAACAGAGTTCATGAAGAGAGATCTCTAGTGATAGTTTTGAGTGGTACAGCAGACTCTCACTGGAGAATAAACTCATTCCAAAGTTTTGGATGCCAGCATGATACAGTTATAGGGATAATTTCTTGGTGTTAGATGTAAACATCTTCATTAAACAACTTGCCTACTGATCAAGAAGTTTTCTTGTGGAATATTTCGAATAACAATGACTAAACACTGAAGCCAGCTATAACTCCTATCTTCTCCTACCCCATATGTAGTACATTTTACAAATACAGGAAATTAAGAGGCTGGAAGGATCAGGTTTCTGCCAGTTTACTTCTAAATAAAAATCTCCAGCAACAGAAAAGTTGGACCTCTCAGGAAAACATGTAACATTTTCAGTTAAACCTGCAACAATGGAACTTGAAGCCCCATTCCTTAACTTTTTTATTGGCTGGAAACGTCAACAACTCTCTAAAACAGGGGTTCCCAACCTTTTTATGCCATTGGCATGACCATGCCCTCTTGGACAGCTGAGTGGGCTGGACCATGCCCCTTAGAAGCATTTACAACAGCCATGGGCGCATTTACAGCTGATGAAACCATGTTTACACATGCATGGGCATGTTTTACGGCTGTTGTAAACATGTCCACTTCTAATTCCTGGTGAGGTGACAGGCCACATGAATTGGTGCCATGGGCCGTAGGTTGGGAACCCCTGCTCTAAAACACAGGCCTTTTTCCTTCTTGCTCAACATATTGACTTGTAATATGTGTTTCCATTCATTCACTTATTCATTCAGAAACAAACAAATATGAGATACAGTAAAGGCTATAACTAGAAGAAAATAAAAGAAGAAACACTCACATTTTCTCCCTTGTCACCTTTACTCCCCTTCTGACCTGGTTCTCCAATTTCACCCTATAAGAGAAAGAAAGGTGTTAAGTTTCTCTCCTAGAAGGCTTGCTTCTCAGTTAACTGTGTTCAGTTTTTAACTACATTTAACCTCACTTTATGCCAGTGCTTTATGGGAGAAGGCCTATAGAAGGCAACTGTGCATTGATCAATCACATTTTGGAATGACAAATTAGTACAGCTATTGACTGCAGTGGCTGAAAGAACAACATGGCCTCTTGTTGAAACCTACTCTAATTGATTTTAAATGAAGGAAACAGCTTTGTTTTTTATTGTACCTCCCAGTGTCTCCATCAATATGAGTGTCTCTAATAATGTTCACTGGAAATGCAGCACAACATTTCGATTGTAAGCATCCAAGGAAATAAATATTCTTGACTTTGTAAGAGAGCTGACAGATTCAGACAATCATATTGCAAGTTGATAAGCCAAGACACAAACAGGAGTTTGTCTATATCTTTATAGTCCCTTTGGGATAAGTGCTGTTAAATGATAACACCTCCACTTAATTATTGTTCCTCATTTTATTCAGTGAGAAATGCTGGCTATCAGCTACAACTCATGCTATGATACTCAATCACAGTTTGAATTCCCTGGATTCATTTAAAATTCTGTGTGCATTATGTGCCATCAAGTCAGAATCAACTTATACTGACTCTGTTAAGACTTTCAAGGTAAATGAAATTTTTAAGGAGTGGTTTTACCAGTTCCACTCCCAACCCCAGTGATTTTCTGTGGCCAAAATAGGGATTCAAGCCAGGGTCTCCTGAGACCTACTCTATTATTTTATCCACTACATTAAATTGGATAGATTCTAGTTAGTTGGAAAGGTGATAGCTTCAAGATGGAGTGGAAAGCTATCATTTACTGCTGTGCCATGTACAGCATATAGCAGGGGTGGCCAATATTGGTGATCCAGATGTTCTTGGAATTCAATTTCCAGATGCCCTGATCAGCAGGTGTGCTTACTTTGGCTTCTGGTAATTGAAGTCCAAGAACACCTGGGGCACCAAGGGTGAGTACCCTAGGCATAGAGAGAGAGAGAGAGAGAGAAAAGGGCTGCCCTGATAAACCCTTGAACTGAGATGTAACAGTCTGAAATGGGCCATTGGAAATGATTTAGCCATTGTGTTAGACAGTTAATGAGATACACTAGGTCGTACAACTTTGTAAGGTTTTCTGATATATTTAGGAAGAGCAAGAGAAGTGATTGCACATGAAAAGCAGTGGGAAGACAGGGAGTACACAACCCTGTTCCCACCCACATTTCCTTTGAAATTCTCTTTCCAGCTAGAGTCCTGTTTCCTGGATAACTCAGAAAACCATGGAGTTGGGTTCATCAAAAAGAAAAGGAATTGTTGCCTAGTTTATGATCAACTGGAAGATCAAGAATCAATTTTTCACTCAGCTTCTCTCCCCTCCAAATACAGCTCATGTACCCTGCTTAGAATATCGCTCCCAAATGCATGATTGAGAACCCTGTGCTTGCATCTATCTTATTCTGCTCTATAATTCTCACCAACTCTTTTCCTAGAGCTCTGTCAGGAACAATTATGGGTACCAGAGTATTGGGACTTTTCACAGGTATCTCCACTTGATGTAACATATATTAAATTCCCTGTCATATGGCATTCTTAATGCCAACTCCTGAAACAAATTAGTAGCTTCTGAAACAACTCATGCTCAACAGCCAATTGAGAATAACACTTCATGTGTTTGAAGAAGTTGATTCTACTCAACAATACCTCTGGTGGCTTTTGCCAAGGGGCCTCTTGTTTGGTATTCTTGTTAAAGCGAATAAAGAATGAACAAAATAGCACCTGAAGTTCTGAAAGCTATAGCAACCTTTAGACTAATGCTAAATAGTTTCTAGCAAAAACTGACCTTGTCTCCATCTTCACCAGGAGAACCAGCTGGACCAGCAGGGCCAGGAAGCCCTACAGGTCCCTGTACTCCATCACGTCCCGCTGGACCCTGGGGGCCTTTTTCACCCTGTTTTCAACAACAAAATATTATAAATGAGTAAGGTATAATACAGAATAATAAGCTTATTAAAGGAAACCAACCAACCAAGTTAAGCATCCACAAATGTCAGGCTGTTCCAGTGAATCAAGAGCTAGACAAAAATTTGGACCAAAGCTGGTCTGCTAAGAACACTTTGAATGACCTCAAGCAACTCACTATCTCCTAAAATTAGCTTCTTCTCTCATAGCTCCATATCCAGCAATCTACAGTCATGTTTGGAGATCCTTCTGTGTTCTCATCTGCCATCTGATGTTAGCTGGGTAACTATTAGAGAAAAAGTCTTCTTGACTAGGGTGCCCATCTTTGGAGTCATATAATGTTGAAAAGAGGCCTAGTGATATTTTGGAATACATTTCTTAATTCATAAATGGTATTTAAATGGCCACATGCCATATTCTCAGTGTGTTCACTTTAGAATGTGACTATCCTGGGGGGAAATGTCGGAAATGCTACAGATTTGGCATGGGCTGATTTTCATTTTTCTGCTGATCACATGATGTGAACAGAAATATAAATCAGCCCAGTCTCCTCCCTCCCAATAGCTTTCTCTTGTGCTGATGGATCTTTGATCTCCCCCCCCCCCCCACCCCATGGATCCATTCATTTCTGTCCAGGAGTGTGAGCAATTGAACTGCTGCAGAGAGACCACTACACAAGCACTCAGCTGGGAATGAACAGCAAAGCCCATTGGCAAATCTCTTTCTTTAAAAAAAAATAGCTATGGGTGAAGCAGAGGCTCTCACAGGTTCCAGCGAGAGTTTCCTTTTTCCCTTCAGTGAAGGGTAAGCAAAAAACCCTTTTTATATCTAATAATTGGTTAAGCCAGCAAAACTTAAAATAAGAAAACATCTTGGTGTCAGTGCTGATGCACTATAGCTCAAAAACACTCTCCTGCCTTGAAAAAAAGGATAATCAGAGGAGAAAATGGCACAAGAAAAGCTTTTTTACAGCTTGTTAAAGAAGTTCTATTGAGCCACACTTTCATCAGGCACTTCAATAGAGGGGCAAACAATATTTTTCTCCTGTTTCCTTGTTGAGTAAATTCTATATCATTTTTATTGTGATTGTATCTTTCTACTTTTAATCTGGTTTTATTCTGTTTTTGTAATTAAAGTGTATCTGACAAATAGTTGCCAGATTTTTTTTTCTTAAATGCCTCTAGTGTTGGCTCCACCTCCCAAGGTAATTTCTTCCATTGCCATACTGCTCTAATAGTTAAGAAATTTTCCTGATATTCAATTGGTTTCCTGAAATTTGAGCCCATTATTATGGGTTCTGCACTCGGTGATGATCCTCCTCTTTCAAATATTTGAAGAGTGCTACTATGTCACTCCTTAGTGTTCTTTTCTCAAGGTTCAACATGCCCAGTTCTTTCAGTCTTTCCTCAGAGGGCATGATTTCCAGTCTATGGAAAACCTATAATCCTTATTGCCCTCATCTGAACTTGAATTTGGTTTCCAGAACAGACAGAGTAATCTAAATATGATCTAACTAGTGCTGATCAGAGGGAAAGTGGTACTTCGTGGTGTTTGGAAACTGTACTACTGTTAATGTAACCTAAAAAGGCATTTGCCTATTATTGTTTTTTAGCCATGTTGCTCTGTTGGCTGCTATTCAGCTTGTTCCAAAATCCTTCTCACATAGTAATACAGTGGAACCAGTGATGTGCTGCAATTTTTTTTGCTACCCCCACCCTGGGCATGGCTAACTCTGTGGGCGTGACTAACTCTGTGGGCCACGCCTACTTGGCCTGGGTAAAGGAAGTGGGTGTGGCCTGCCAAGTGGACATTGCCTGGGGGAATTTCCGCTACCGGTGCACACACACCTGTGAGCACCAGGAGCAGCGCATCACTGAGTGGAACCTCATTCAACAATTGCCCATATAGCAATGAAATCACATAACAATTAGGGTTTCGGAGGGAAATGGTGTCCCGCCTAACAATTTTCCCTATGGAAAAAAACCATACAATAATTTTTCAATAGGGAAAACCACTTAGCAAAAAATAATAATCATTGTACGATGCATCCCATACAGAAAATCACTATACGATGCATGTATTATGTAGCAATTGTTTCATACAACAACGAGTTCCATGGAATAAAATCACTGTATGAGGTATCACTGTATTACTAAGCCAAGTAGCCTCCATCTTGTAAGTATGTAAAACTTTGCACTTAGAAAACATACAAGTTTTCTAAGATCTTTTCTTCTTCTTGCTCTCTCAGTCAAAATAAGGACTCATACATATAGATTACAAAACCCAGAATGTGACATAGCAAAAAGGCTTAAATTGTTATTGTCTGTTTTGAATTCCTTTTGTGATAAGTGCATTGGAAATAACAGACAGTAAATAGAAGTGGGAACACTGACAATGCAACCTGTTGGAGATTGAAGACATAAATATAAATTGAAATATTTGAAAGAAAAATAAAAATCTCATGAATACAACTTTCCAGTCTTAAAGCTCATGAGATAAATGCTGCGATATAATGTAGTTAGCATAAGGTCTGCTAAACTGAGGTTGGAGAGGAAAAGAATTCAATATCATTTAAGAAAGTGATAGACGCCTGAGCTGAAATACTATGCACTATTCTCATTTGTGTTCTGAAATAAATAGTCTAGGTTAGAGCCAGATAAAGTTGTATCATTCAATGGAACTTAATATAACTCTATATAGGTACAATCCCATACATTTGTAACAAATATCAAACTATTTTTAAAGAAAAAATATCAGTCTGTTTAAAAGTTCATAAAACAAAGGTTGGGAAATACTGTATTGTTAGACACTGCAGAGGATACGTTGTGTTTCTGCCCCATTCATTGTAACCCAGTGGGAATCTGAAACTTTGTCTCACTCTGAATGAAAACATGCCACAAAGGGGGTTTTTTTTTTGTTTTTTTTATTAAAAAAAACACTACTTGAGCAAAAGTGATTTGTCTGACTGGTTCCTGCTAGCAGCTGTCCTTGACTAATGAGTTATCCTGCAGTTTTCCAAAAAAAGACTGAAAATAGAAGTACTGTATTTTAAAAATGCATTGTTCATTTTTTATTAGGCAATACACATATATATATATTTAGTTTTAATTGACATATAGACTACTGCTGAAATCCAATTCTTAGGCATAATTAGTGCTGACTCATTGAATTAATTGCTACATGCTGACTCAACATTTACAGAAACCTTAGTGATTCAGTAAGACCACTTTAATTGAGAATGCCATTTCAGTTCAACCAAACACCTTGTAATCGTTTAACATTGAACTTCTAACAACTAAGCAAAAGCTCATATGAAGAGTCTTAAACTACTTCATTATAAAGGTAATTCTTTATATAGGTTTTCACTTAGGAATAACACTTGAATAAAAAGACAACAGAGGGTAGGATTGAATTATAATGAAATCTGATCAGAAAATGAGAAATATGAGGACACTTCATAAAGAAGAGCAGTAGGGCACTAGGTTTAAATCAAAGCTACAGTTTGACAAAATATTTTATAATCGAAGGCAGCTACTATTGTTCTCGTAATTATCAGCTTTGCTTAACCCTTCTCCCTGGGATTTAGGATTTGATAAAGTGTGCCAAAAATGTCATTGAGTTTAATTAAATTTTTCTAGCACTCAATTGTAAATAGAAAGGGAGTATGCCAAGCACATATGCAATAGAAAGGTATTGGAGTGTGAAGAAATAACATTATTGGATATGAAAAGTAATAATGTCTGTAATATAACAGTATTACATCCTCTTCAGAATTACTCACCGGAGCACCTTTTTCTCCTGCTGGCCCAGGTGGACCCTGAGGGCCTGGCCGTCCTGGTAAACCAATAGGGCCAGCAGTCCCTGCTGGGCCACGTTCACCAGGTGAACCCTGGGGGTGGAAATTGAATTATTAAACTACCAAACAATCAGATTTTGCCAGAAGACATGCAAGCATCCTGATTTCTTCCAGTGGAATGCACAACTCTCTGTGATACAAGATGCTAACACCCACCCTCCCTATGAGCCCAATCTTATGCAGTCTTTTATATCCTGACTGGCAAAAGTATTTCTCAGATCACAGAAAGTTTCCTAAATTCACGGATCATTGTGGGCAGAAAGAAAAGGAATGAAAACCATTGTATGGGCTAAAGGTGCAGATTGGAAAACCGGTCGATTTCACTTTTCTCACGGCTGTATTTTTTTTTTAAACCTCACGTTCTTTCCATTCTAGATGAATGGCTAGTAAAATTTGAAAAATTCTTAATGAGCTAAAATCAATTTTTCACTTTACCTCCAGTGGCCATATTCAACAGCCACAGCTATTCCTTGCCTGTAGAGTATCTCCTTGTCATACCTGTGTTAAAGACGAGTAGGCTCTTTTGCAAAAAGGCAGCAACCCTAATTCATCACTACTGTAATTGAATACACAGGAATACAAACCCAGACTTTTAATATCTAAGTAATTAGGCTTAGTTATATTATTCTTTCTGGATTCTCTCATATTCACTTTCTTTTATTAATTGCATATTCCTTCCATTAAGAATACAATGGAATGTGAGGATTTTAAAATATTTTTTTTAAATGAACTGAAACAAAATGATTGTGTGTACTTTA
Source organism: Bradypodion pumilum (assembly GCA_035047305.1). Taxonomy (NCBI): domain Eukaryota; kingdom Metazoa; phylum Chordata; class Lepidosauria; order Squamata; family Chamaeleonidae; genus Bradypodion; species Bradypodion pumilum. The sequence continues at coordinate 138,141,630 of JAWDJD010000004.1, forward strand.
CTACTTTCAAGACAGTGTTCTAATACAGGGCATAACTTTACTGGCAAGGCAAATCAGCTTGATTCACAGTCTTTTAAATGGCTACACTTAATTTAGGTGATCACTAATAGCCCTTGAATTATTTCAGTGCCAGTGCCCATGTTGGCCTCTCAATCTGATGTGATTTGATATGCACTCATAGCCTCCTCTTCTTTGATACTGAAAGCATTTTCTAGGAAACCTATTTCAATCAGGTATGTCATACTAATGTCTGAAATGAATGCAATCCCCCACTTAGTCCATGGCTACTCTGAAATGAGATAAAGAGCCAATGTCATACCCACAAAAATGTGTTATAAAGTTAGTAAAACCACTGGAGACCATGGGGACTCTTGTGATGTCTAGTGCAGCCTTGTGTACTGTCTTCAAATATTGTGTCAGATGCTACAAGGCTTTGAAAAACCAAAGGAAAAGAAGTGTTCACAGCAAGTCCAGGATGCACCAGAAAGCTTTTTTGGGGGTGGGGGTGGGGGGTTACACATGCTCTTTGGTCCTCACCCAGATTTGATATTCATGAGGGCAGATACCACCTTGCCCTTATGATTGCCTATTGCTTATATACTGAATTCAGGATGTATTTTTTACTGCTGTATTTTTTACTGCTGTATTACATGATAGTAAACATCTGTCTATCATGTACAGATCTTACATTTTTAAGTGTACATTTGACACAATTTTGTGTCAAAATTGTGCAGTCCCTTATGATTGCCTATTGCTTATATACTGAATTCAGGAACTAAGGCTCAAGTGGCTAAGATGCTGACTGGGAGGCAGAAGGTCAGCAGTTCGATTCCTGAGTACTGCAGGACGGAATGAGCTCCCGTCTTTGTCCCAGATCCTGCCAACCTAGCAGTTTGAAAACAAGAAATTGCAAGTAGATAAATAGGGACCACTTCGGTGGGAAGGTAACAGTGTTCTGTGCAATCCAGTGTCTAGTCATGCCTGCCACATGACCATGAAAACTTCTGCAAAAGCAGACAATGCTGACTATTCGGCTTTGACACAGAGATGAGCACTGAACCCTAGAGTTGGATACGGCTGGCTTTCGAGCAAGGGAAACATTTACCTTTACCTGTGACAAAATACACATAATACATTTTGTCCCTGCTGAAATTAATTCTACAAGGCATGCTTCCTGTTTCATAATTTGACACAAAGATTGTTTCTGTGCAGAGAGTCAGAATCCCAGTCTACTAAAACTTAATACTAGCCATCCTGACTTGGCCATCTCTTTAAAGGGCTTCCAATGGGAACATTTCCTATCTCTCTTCTACTAGGTGTGTGATGGTGAACATTGGCACTCCAGATGTTCTTGGACTTCAATTCCCAGAAGCCCAAGCCCCCATGAATCCACACAAATGGGTTTGCTGCAATTCATTTGGCCTGTGCCACGCCGCTCTTGTCACTCCTAGAAGCGCCATACGGGTGCATTTTTTTTCCACTTCCAGGAGCAGCAAGGGTGGTGTGGCACAGGCTGGATGAATCGCAGCAAACCCATTCATGTGGAATCACAAGGGCTTGGGCTTCTGGGAATTGAAGTCCAAGAAGATTGGAGTGCCAAGGCTCATCTTCATGGTACTAGGTGCTGTACCAGGAACCTTCTGTGCACATAGCAAGCTCTGTGCCACTAGGCTCACTGTGACACAGAACCCAAATGTCAGCAACCCCCTCCCAAACAAATTTCCACAGAAATGCTGCACAACCATTTAGTTCAGCAAACCGGTATCCAATTAAAACATATAATCCGCATCTGGCAGAACAAATTTTTCTGGCTCTTCAGTACTTGCAGACCTAAATGTATTGTTCTATTAACTTGCCAAGCAAGTGGGAGAACAGACTATTCTCCAATACATAGCCTGTAATAATTATTTCTGTAGTGCGAATCTCAGCATCTTCTCAGTTAATGGCTATGTTACTTGTTTTTACTAAGAATCATACATTTTAAAGATTTTCAAGTGTCAGGCAATTCAATATTTTGAAGTATTTCTACTGTTCATAAAGCCTTTGTTCTTCTTGGACTCACTGAGCTCTAAGAGTCCATTTTAGCTTGTCTCTGTGAATCAATACTGCGTTTCTAAAAACACACTTCTAATGGAAATGATATTTCTTTTTTCTTCCTCTGTTCTTATTTCTCCCTCTTTTCTGACAATACTGACTGGATGCAGTACTTCCAAAGACTTAGTCCTAGAAGCAGTGTTGGCCTCATATTAATATGGCATGACTGAAAAGCGTGAAAAAAGGATTAATGCTACTTTGCTTTGATTACAATTCCCAGAGAGAAAAAATTAAATTTCATGGTAATTATAGCCTCATTTCTCAGATGTTAGCTACTTTGTTTTCACATTTGTTCCGAAATGCATATAAGTATAAGACATCCCAATCAGACAAAAACATCGTCAAAAGAAAAGAAAACCTGATAAAACAAATGTGTTTCAGGATTTACATCCTGATCCTTCCCCCTGGGTGTACATTAGTGAGGTTCTTAAGAAGGGAGAACTGAGAGTCAACTTACAAGATCAAGGGATTCCCATGGTACAGCTCTTCCATATGACATATCTGAGTTAGAGAAGACTAGACTAAAATTCTTCTTTCTAACTTGGTGTGTTTAGTACACTATGTTATATATAAGAATGCGCACCAAGTAGGTGAGCCTCCTACCTCAAGCTAAAAATGACATGATCCTGCATGGAGCTACACCACATGATGGTGTTCATCAGGAGTTCACAACATCTGTGTGCTGCAGGCCAGTCATGCCCACTCACATGGGGGGGGGAGGCATGGTCCCTCCCTGGACTAACATTTTTGTCATCATGGACGGCAATGGGAATCACGTTGGTTTTGCAGCTTCATGCAGTCTCCACCACTTCCCATGGCAGCAGGAGACTTTGGGGGTCAATATTGCTCCATTTCAGGATCTTTCTGCCACTCCTCCAGGCACTTTGGCAGGGAAAGTGCACCAGTTTGCAACTTCCTGTTTCCATGATGTGACCCCAGGTGCTGACGTAAGCTCTACCCAGCACTAGAAGTCACCAACCGGCATGCTTTCTCTGCTGAAGTGCCACAGAGGAGCAGCAGAAAGATCCCAAAATGGAACGATATTGGTCCCCAAAGTCTCCTGCTGCTGTGGGAAATGGCGGAGACTGTGCATGGAGCCACAAAACTGCTGCGATTCACACTGCTGCGATAAGTGATGTATTTCGATTTCTAGGGGTGGGGGCAGATGGGGTGGTCCTAGCAGTGTCTGGGTGGCCACCATGGGCTGGATTAATGAGATGCATGGGCCACATTAGGCCCACAGGCCAGGGATTGCGAACGCCTGGTGTACATCTTATTGCTCAGTTTTTGATGGAATTTGGGAGGAAACATCTACAGTACTCAGATGGTAGAGTTGTCACATCATGCCTCCCTTTTCTTGGACAATGCAAGCGCGGCGCCAAAATGGCCGCCGCGCTCTATGCGGGCCCCCCCCCCCCACCGGACTTGGGCATCCCGGTAGTTAGGGGGCGTGGCCAGCACCCTTTAAAAGGGGTGGCCACGAGGCAGCCGAGCTGCCATTTTGCAAAAGCGACGGAGAGGAGAAGTTTTCTCCGTCGCTCCCTCCCCCCTTTTTGCTAGCCTCTGCTCGAGGCTTCGTTTTCTCTCGCCTCTGTGCTAGAGGCTTGATTCTTTCAGAAGCGACGGGGAGGAGGAATCCGCTCCGTCGCTTCCCCCTCTGTCAGCCTCTGTGCGAGGCTTCCTTTTGCCTTGCTGCCTCTTTGCAGGAACCTTGATTTCGCTCCTATTGGTTTCCTTTTTGCTTGTAACCGAGCAGAACTGCTGGATAGCTCAGTGGTTTAGGAATCTGGCTGCAAAATCAGAGGCTGGGAGTTCGATTCCCCGTGGTGTTTTCTTGCTTTTCACTTCCTGTGTACTGCAGGATAGAATGAGCTCCCGTTTTCAGCCCCAGGCCGGCCCTTCAGAGGATCCAGCCCTCGGCCCACGGCTGCCGGCCACGGGCCGGAACGATTGGGGGGAGGGCATTGTGCTGGCTCACAGCACGTTTTTACCCATTGGGGGCCAGAGTTTTGGACATGGCCCTATTCTGGCCCGGGCTCTCAAATTAGGGCCTCTGGCCCACTACCTAGCGGGCCGTCCGGCCCACCTATTTACTGTGTCTATCAGATAATGTTCCTGGTTGCTCTAGAGATTATCAACCTGTGGCTTGTGGGCCAGTTGTGGCCCACATGCCATTTTATGTGGTCTCCCACTGCCTCCACCCCACTAGGAAGTGCCATGTGGTGGAGGAAGGGCAAAATTGCCATGCAACCCCCAAAGCTATCTGGGGGTACACGACGGCTGGGTCGAGCTTCTCGTGACACGTCGGCCTGTGCCCGCCGCTGTCTCGCAGCTCCCCGTTTGTCTGGAACTGCGGCTGGAGTGCGTTGGAGGTCGCCCCAGAGCTCGATTTCGGTCGCGAGCTCCGACGCCCACCGTGGGCCGGAACCCCCAGTTGGGGCGGCTCACGGGGGTGCAACTTGTGAGTATTCGGTTCAAGTTGAATGCACACACATCACAGTCCGTTTCCAGCAGTGGGGGCTCAGTGCTCTTTGCCTCGCTTATTTGAGGCTGGGGGGCATCACTCGCCATCCTATCCCAGTGCCCCTTGGTTGCATTCTGGCACGAGGTTGGGGGTGGGGGTTTACGCTCCCGGGGCGGTACGTGGCGTCACAGGGGCTGTCCAGGTCCTGCTGTGTATGTCCAGCGTTCATCAGGTACCGGCAATGGCATTGCCGACGACTGGTTATTCATGGCCCCCCAGTGATCACCTGCCCCAGATCATGAGGGAAAAGATTTGGTGGGGGGGAGTACCTCCCTATGAACTGAGATCCCAATAAGGATAGGAAGTACAGACAGGAGGATAGAGACATTGTCTGGTCCCACCGTAGTAAGCCAGGTCCTGCTGTGCACTGGGGTGTCCGCCCTCGGGACAGTGCTGAGCATCACAGGGGCTGTCTGGATCCTGCTGCATAGGCCCTTTATACAGAATGCGCAGTCCATGGCTTTGCCGATGGCTGGCTATTACTTGCCCCGGTCGATTATTGGCTGCCGGCCATGAGGGGTAAGGGCTGGAGGGGGACATGTGGATATTCTCCCTATTGAACTGCGAGCCCACTGGGGGAAGGACAGGATGGCTGAGACAAAGAGATGTCCCATCGTCGTTAGCCACCGCGCACCTTGGGGCCAACTGGTGGTCGGCATACCTTGTACGTATTGTGGTATGCCGCAGGGCTTGGACTGTTCGGGCCATCCTGATGTCGATCGGATGGGCCCATGACGGTTGGCTCATGGTGAGGAAGGTGGACGAGGGTGGCTCTATATCCCGAGGGGAGGTGGGATGAGTCCTGTCAGCAAGGGTGCTCGTGTACATCATTCCCACGAGACTGGTGCCTGGTGATTGGCACCATGGTGGTCATGCTGAGCAGTGGGCTGTTCAGACATTGGCTCCACGCAAACTGGTCGAGCGGGGGGTTCCGGCCCGCCTACTGTGTCCGGCCTGCTCAGCTGACGATGGGTGTACTAAGCACCACGGTCATTACCGACTTAGTGCCCCCTTTTTTGCGCTGGCCCTCACGCCGCCGCCGCGTGCCCGTGGGTTGGTGGGTCGTGGGGCAGAGGTGGGGGTCCACAGGGGCGATCAGAGCTCCGTCTGAAGTAACTAACTTTGTCATAAGCCCCCCCCCGCCCCAATTATAATCAGCCTGGGGGGATGTCACTCAGTTCATCCAAGATGGGATGGGGCGGGAGACCTGCTGGAGGGTTTTTCAATGGGGCTTTTGTATCCATTCGGGGGTGTTGGTGGCCCCAGGATGCTACTACTCGGGTTCCCGTCCAGGGTAACGGGGAGGGGGCTCCACGGTCCACAGTTACGGAGGTTGGGGGCCATGAGAGTAGCGGGGGCCCTTCTTGGAACCACCTATCCCTAGTCGAAGGTATCCCCCATGAAGCTCATACTGAGCTAGAAAAAGGGTGTATGTAATATAATCCTTCATTCAGCTCACCCTGTGGGTGTTCCGTTCAGGGATGACCTTCCTGATGACCTTGTTCGGTCAGGTACTCGTAGTTGCCTTGGCTACTATGGGTGGCGTGCTCACACAATTCTGGTGCCGTTTTGGCACAGTGGGATATGCACTCGGCTTCCAGCTTTTTGCCAGTACACCCCATGATTTAGACCTATCGGGTTTTTAGGTTTGGGGGGAATTTTAATTAGATAACGCCGATCCCTTTCTGAATGCGTTAATTCAGGTTCAGCACCCAACCGATGTGGGACTTTTACTCAGTGGGCATTGGCTCACAGGTTGGGGTCTCGGTCTCCAGCCCATTACCTCGACAACTTTTGGGTCCGGGGTTAAACGGGGCTTGGACAGGTGTACGCGTCTCCTCATCACGATTCAGACACTCAGGTGGGAACTGGGTGTCCCCTTGGCGCCTGAATAGACCGAGGTCCCATGTTCTAGCATCACAATTTTTACCTCGATGCTGTCACGCGGGCGTCCAGGTTAACCGGTGATACGGTGGCTTGGATGTCCATGTGCGATTTTGGCATTGATTGCCAAACATCGAGTGTGCCCTTGGGAATTGTAGTTAATTCACTGCCCCCCCCCTTGATGGGTTTGCTCTGGCTCAAATTACTTCGGGGTTTGGATCGGTATCTTATGGGAGGTCAGACCTAGTGGTCTGCCTTAGATATCTAGTACGGTCAGATACCTCCGGCTCCCGGGCTGCTCGCCCTGCGATCTTACCTGCCTTGCGTTTTTCCCCATTTGGAGAGCACTGATGCTATGGTGCAAGGGGTGGGCCTACTCAGTGGTCCAATTTCGGTGTGACAATGCGGTAGTGGTGAACATTGTCGACACCCAGACATGCAAATCCCCCAAGGTCATGACATTGGTCCGTCTACTCTCTTGAGCAGCCTACGCCTACTGTGCTGTTCTAGGCCAGACATGTTATGGGTATTTATAATGACATTCTGCTGCTCTCCATTACCGCAGATCACCTGGTTCTGTGCCATACTCTGGAAGCAGAGGGATTCCACTCGCCACTTTTGGCTGAGGGTTGGACGTTTGGCAAGGAGAGGGGAACCGGACATGTCGTTGGCACCTCGCACACGTAAGGCGTATCACTCTGCATTCAGGCGTCGTGTTTGGGAGGGGTGGACATGGGAACGTGTCCGCCGCCCTTACGCACGTCACCCCTGTTCCCAGAGTTTCTACCCACCTTGCACGAGGCTGGCATTGCTTATGTACAGATAGGTGTGAGGTGGCTCTTGGCCACGCAGCTACCATGGTAGCCTTTTTTGGAGCGCTCCGCATCAGTGAGTGGGTGCCAAAGTTGGTGCCAACGGTGTAAGGTGGATGTGTCTCGTAGGGCACTGGAACTCGATGATGTCTCTGTCACACATGAGTGGGCTCGAGTGGGGATGCGGTCCTCACGGGTTATTCAGCACGGTGCAGGCAGTGGTGTATACTGCTACTAAGTTTTTGAGACATCTGTCCGGTTGGTGCCCTACCTGAATGTTCGACAGTGCCTGCTGCGCGCCCCAGCCTGTTTTCTGCCACCGGGTTGGGTCTACCCCTACCTTAGTACAGTCCCTGAGGGTGACCGGTCCCGCGTTTCGCGGTGTGGTGCCCGTTTTGGCACCATTTACTTAAGATAGGCATTGCGTTGATCGCGGCTACGTTTGGGGTACTCGGAGGTGGATAGGCGTCTACACGCAATTTCAAATATGTACGTCCCCTCACTGTTTGAGTACCTAGTTATGTCCTTCACCTTTTTCTCCTCTTTTACAGATCCTAGGGGTCTCAGCACACCGGTTGCAGGGGGCTGGTGGGCCGCAGCTATGTACACTGGGCGGCAGTATATGCTGCAGCGACAGAGAGTGGACCCCGGCTTGGCTGTGTTCATCCGCACGTCTGCTATGGTATGGTATGTGCGGTACATGGGGGCGGGAACTGTGGCCATTCCTGCTATCTGACAGGGATGCTGGACCGCCCGATGTTTTGCTGGCGCCTCGGTGGCAGCGGTCTCATACGGATCACTGCTGTTATTAAATTGTCGAGGGGCTGTGACCTGGCATTTTGTATCATGTATGGCTTACATATGGTCGCTATGGTCTAACATCGTGCCGAGACACCAATTTAGGGGAGACACGGATCTCCCTAGTTTGGACTGTTCCGGCAGTCAGTGGACGGGGCTGTGGCTCCGGCCCGTGCTGAGCATGGCTGTGAGGCGGCCATTGGAGTCCGGATGATCGGCTTACAAACAAATTTTGCTGGTAGGCAGGAGAAGGGGTCCACCTGTCGGTCAGAGGTATGTACCTCATTCTGGGTGTGATGCAAGCAGGCCTGGCGACCGAGCTGACGGTCTTGGGGGGGGCGGTGAGTCATCATGGATGCCTCCCCGTGTGGCAGGTAGCACTGGTAAGGTAAATATTTATGACCCACAGGTATCCGGCAGGTTCGCAATTGACTGGACAACACTAGATAGGCACAAGTTGGTTAACGTTGTCCGGTCAACAACGAACCAGGCAATGGGGTGATGGCACGAGCTAGGCAGCATGCATCACCCCGTTATTTTACGGATACGCGTCAGAGGGTGGGGTCAGTAGTTAGTTTATTGACTACGGTCAACAATTTGTTTGTTGCCAACAAACAAATTGATACAAATGGATACATTGTAGCCAATTGCCGTGGGCAATTTTGGGAGGTACCTTACCAGTGTTACTGCGGCCTGCTTGCCTTAAGAATTATAATTGGTTGAGTACCAATCGAAATTTATAATTCGGACTAGGGCATGAATCAATAAATGTGGCCCAATGCCGTTATCCACTTTCACCAGTGTCTGAGTCCTTTTTGGGGGGGTGCGCCTGCAAAAGCCAACTGTTCCCAGCCTGGAAGAGGGGCCCAGTTCTTGATGCACATTAGCTTTACTTTGTTTCCAACCCTTTTGAACTTTCCCTGACAGCTCAGAGGGATCCCAACTTGTTTTATACCTATAACTACAACTGAAGTTCTGCTGTCCATCTTACATGGTCCTTGCATGCATTAGGCTTGTAGGTTTCCCCCTCTGAGGGAGGCTCAAAAGACAATGACCATAAATCAAGCCTTCTTGGTAGTAGCCTCATTTCATTGGAACACCTTTTCCTGTGAGACATGTCTGGCCTCTTCCCGTCAGTCCTTTCAGATACTTTTGAAAATGCAACTCTTTAGGGAAGTGTTTGGAGAGATTCTTGGCTATGTATTCCCTGAAATGGTCATATTACATATGCTGATCACTCTGGCTGCTGCCTGTTATTGTTACTGTTAAAGTTCTGTTACTGGTTTATTACCATCATTATCATTTAATGTCATGTTTTGCTCTGATGATGTTTTCGATTATTCTGTTATTTTATTATGCCATTTATTATTTTTGATTTATATTTTGTGTACTATTATTATTATGGTATAAACTCCCCAGCGTAGTTTTATACTAGATGGGCAATATATAAATCAAATAAATACATATCTGTACAACTATCACATATTAAAAGAGGCAGACGATGTGACATAATTTTTAACCATTTTGCGAAAACAATTTAACATCAAATCTGAAAAAGCAACTGCTAAACCACGTTAAATTCACATTTAATCTAAGGACAAGTTGGCTAATTAAAGAAGTTGTTTTTCTTTTATTTTTATTTCTGATTCAGTCAGGGATCTTTTATTTCCCTCTGAAAATCACTTCTCTTCCCATCCCATCTTCTTGGAAGATGCTGTTAGCTGTAATCAAAACTGACCTGTAAAATCACAGAATTGGATACCCAGGTGCTATGAATTTCAAGAAAATCTGATTTAGAAAACTCTGTGGTTTAATTTGGGAGTATATTTTCGTGATTGGAACTCTGTCACTGCTCTTCCACTGAAACAAACATACTATAGCTAGTTTAAATATGGCCTTTAAAAAGTATGAGCAGGTGTAACCTCTAGTTTGGTTGCAACTTCCAAACATTTCAGAAAGGAATGGATGCTGGGGAGAATTTCACAGAAGACTTTTCAGTATTCTTAATAAACTCATTTTTATTTGCTTTCAATTTCCCATCACAAGAGGCTACTGTTCCCCCCTTACTGTATAATACCTAATGTACCAAGAAAAGAAAATTTGCCCCCTGCTAATAACAGCAGGTTTCAGATAGGCTGATGTTTTTGGGCATATACTTTCTTCTGTTTATGGACTCATTAGTTCTCATAATTACCAAGAAACTACTATTGAAAGATATGAGCAGCATACAGTTGTGTATTGTTCATGAGAGCACAGACACATAACAGCATGAAGGAAATTAAAAAGATGTCATTATTCAGGCTAATGTTTGTTTCCATGCAAAAACAAAAAGTATTGCCATTTGAGTGCGCTGATTGTACTCACCAGTGGGCCTGTTGGACCTGGGGGACCTTCACCTCCTTTCAGGCCAGCTGGACCCTACCAAAGAAAGGACATCATCATCATCTTGAGGACTGACACTGCAGTACATTTTAATGAAATTGATTACTTTCAGTGATCACACCTATCACATTCATCCCTAAAATAGCTAACTGAAAATTTAAGTTGCAATCCACAGATGTATGCAGAGCAGGTTTTTGAGAACATCAACCCATCATTTTGCATCAAACGCTTCAGTTTAATCAAACCCAGTTTAAACAGCATTTTAAAATGTACTGCAGGCTTGCAGAAATTACGATCAAAGTTTAAGATAACCCAATAGCCATTTACTGTGGCCCATCAGATGCTTCATTTCCCCTGTTTTGTGCATTGAAATAAGTACAAACACCTGATTTACTTGACTTCAGGTGGATTTTGTTCAAATTGGTGAATCAAACTGAACAGTCGGAAGGTGACAAGAAAAATATTTCACCTGTAAATTAGAACTGTAATGAAGAGAAGGAAAGGGTGTCCTCTTTGGTTTGTATTTCCAAAAGACCCTACACATCCCATTGCCTTGTCTTTCAATGCAGAGGTTATATCTGGTTTGAATAACAAAGGATGGCTCCCCAAGAAATGGTGTGGAGGTGGGCTTGCACTCTGTTTACACCATGAGTTCCTGTGCTTGAAAAAGCTAAAAAGTACTTTTAAGCCTTGTTGATAAGAGAGTCAGATTGTAACAGAAGAAAACCATTCTCCTTCTTCTATGAAACAAATACAGGTACAGTAAACCCCCGGTTAGCAACATTGGTTCCCAACATCACATCGCTAACCAGGAAACATCATTAACTGGGAAGCAAAAACCTGCAGCAGATGAAGGGGTTTACCCCGGGGTTTCTGCTTGGAGCCGCATCAGAAAAGGTCTGTGGGGGTTGGAAACAGCTTGGATCGGCTCCCCCGAGCATCCCAGAGGTGGCAGGGACCCAAAAATAGGTGGGGGAAAATCCTGTCATGTCTGCTCAGGTTTCTGCTTACAGCAGCATTGGTAAAGGTCCGGTGAGGTCGGAAACAGCTTGGAATGCCACCCCCGAGCCTCCCAGAGGTGGCAAGGGTGGCTGGGACTGGAAAATGGGTGGAAAATTTTTCACCCATTTTTGGGTCTCCGCCACCCCTGCCACCACTGGGAGGCTGGGGGGAGGGGATCCGTGCCTCTGCCCACCCCTACAATCAGATCTCCTACCCTTTGAAGCTAAAAAATCGCCATGGGGGGTCACTGTTTCTGGCTCTCTGCCTCTCCAGCAGTATGTAGGAGGCTTGCAGGACCTATTCTGCACTATTTTCGTCTTCCTGGGTGCTTCCTGTGCCATGCAACAGCTCATAATAGTTGTGGCTGCCATTTTGAAAACAAAAACAAAAAAAAACAAAATGGCAGCCACAACTATTATCAGTTGTTGCATGGCACAGGGAGCACCTAGGAAGGTGGGAATAGTGCAGAATAGATCCTCCAAAGCCTCCCACACACTGCTGGGGAGACAGAGAACTGGAAATAGGGTCACCCCACATGGCAATTTTCCAGCTTGGAAGGTAGAAGATGAAACACACATGCCTGTCAAGCATGGCTCTGGAGATTACGGGACCTGCACAGAACTTTTCTGTGCAGGTCCATTCTATGCATGTGTAAAAGTGTTCTATGCATGTGTAGAATGGACCGGCGCAGAAACGTTCTGTGCAGGTCGCTTCTACGGATACGTAGAAGTCTTCTACGCATCCCCTTCTGCGCAGAACCCTTCTATGCATGCGTAGAAGGGTTCTACGCATGCGTAGAAGGGTTTTACACATGCATAGAAAGGACCTGCACAGAAGGGATGCACAGTAACTACTCCCCCCCCCACGCTGCCAAATTATGGGGTAGCGGCAGCTCTGGGCAGGAAATGGAGAAAATTGGCACGGAATTACGGGGTAATCCTGGCCAATATGGGGTACTTGACAGGTATGAACACGGTGCCTCAGATAATGATGCCAGATCATTAACCAAGAGATGACTTTTCTCAAAAATTCACATCATAAACCAAAAACGGCGTTGATCGAATGCAACGTAAACCGGGGTTTACTGTACATGCATAATCTACCCCATAGAAGTATTGCAGAAATAGAGTGGCAATCTTCTAAACACATGGAGTAAGTATAGAATACAAAAACTATGAGAAAGCAGATATGTATTATCCTTTCACATACATAAAACATTAAGTAAATGTTTGTCTCTGCCAATTACCCTACCTGAGCCCCTGGTAGGCCTCTTTCTCCTGGGAAACCACGAAGTCCTGGAGGTCCATCTTTTCCACTAATGCCTTGAGGTCCTGGATCACCCTAGGGAAACAGGACAAGAAATAAACAGGTCAAGAAATTTCTTTTGAAAAAACTGCAGACATTTCAGCTACAATGTCAGAACTAGGTTTCCTGAACATATGCACAGGAAGATACCTAGCCCCATCATACTGCTTTGCTGAATGATAGACTGGGTTCAATAATTAAGCAAGTTTTCAAAAGCCTCTCCTATTCACACTTCCCCATCACTGCACAAAGAAAGCACTGACAATGGGCTGCCCTAATGCAGAAGGAACTAGTATTCCCCTTCAAGCTTATTCAGGAAAGCAGGTATTCTAATACACAAACAGAGATAATGATTCATTAGCTAGAATCTTGTTATGGAACTTTACATATGTGCCACTCAGGTGATGCCACCAACCATAGCCATTTTGAGGAAATGAAATGTTTCCTACCACTCCCAGGTTCTGGAAATCCATAAGGATCCCATTCATCTTGGGAAAGTCTTGGGAGTTGTGGAACGGCAGCGGAATTCTTTATCACTTGAAAATAGCCAGTGCCACCAAATCTGCTTCAAACGGCCCAGTTGACATCCTTATTTGTCTTGCATAAAAAAGCTATGTAACAGGATTCTGCCCATCATGTACACTAGATTGTAAACTAGCATACAGTATTTGTTTAAATTTTAGTAAGAAAAAAATATACACATGCCCAAATGTAAAGTTCGGGGGGGGGGGGAGGGATTAATCCATCTGTTAAAGCTTGAGATATCAACCTATACAAATTCATCACTTATAAGTTAATCTCCCTAAGTATTAGCTTACATGTCTTTTTTCATTTTGGTAGCATGAGAGATACCAAAGCACCCATAATCAATAAATTATTCTGTACAGTTAGGGTCTGTATGCTTAACTGTATAGATTCAAGTTGTGATGCACAGCACACCTATTTGTGTGGTTTTATATCCTGAATAAATTATATCTTAATTAATGGCACTGCAATCAAACAATTACTTGATTTTATGACTGAGAACCAAATTACCCATACTAAAGTAGAAACTGGGCATATTTCGTTCAATTCCTTTGAACAATTAATGTTTCGACTGCTGTTGACTCTTTACTGATCTTACTAGTTTAAAACCAGTTTTAACTTTGGGAGCATCCAGAGATTAGAAAAATAACTTTTGAACTAAATCTCCCTGAAATTCCCCCAAGAATCACACCATTCACCATGATGACTGGGAATTCTAAGAGCTGCAATCCCAAGGAAGTAACTTTTCCATATTATAAAACTATCTTTCTAATATGGAATTTCCCCTGTGTTAGACCTTGAAAATCATCTTGCAGAACCCACCACTCAATCAAAACACTGTAGAGTATGATCCAAATACAGCATCGGTTATAATGTACAAATATTACTGCATTTGGTATATTTAATGAAAGCATACATTTTCACAATCTGATAAAAACTGAATGCATTAGTACCTTTGCACCTTCTTTCCCAGCTGCACCTGGAAGCCCTTGTTCACCTGGTGGACCAGGAGGGCCTGGGTGACCTCTTTCTCCAATTGGGCCAGTCTCACCTGTGGGGCCCTAAACCCAAAATCACATTTATTTATTGTCACCAACATATTTCTCTTTATTGGCAAGCATAGTTTATTGGCAAGCATAATTTACATCCCTTCACCAAAGCAGTCTCTCTGTTTGTGAGGAATTATTTTATGGAAGATAATAAAAACAAAGGTCACCAACATTTTAAGTACTCATATATAAAATCAATAGAGAGGTAGTGTGAAGTAGTAGACAGTGTTGTACTTCAAATTTCTATTATAGACATTTAGTTTCCATGGAAAACCTCATTTGGAGCCCCCATAAGTTGGACGTGACTTGGCAGCATGTAACACAAAGATCAATATGAAGCAACTGTGTAAGATATATAAGCACAGAAATATATAGTTGCTTATGATATAAATGGTTGCCTTGATTTATGCCATCCATACATTCCTTCCCAGTGAAACCAAACATGATGTTTTGTTTGGGGGGAAACTTTACACCGGAAGTCAATATAAGAGATATCACTACCAGGAATATAAGTGAGCTGTGATTTTACTTATTTTTATTAATATCCTAAAAATATTAGTATCTTTATTAATATCCTGCCAACCTAGCAGTTTGAAAGCAAGAAATTGCAAGTAGATAAATAGGGACCACTTCAGAGGGAAGGTTACAGTGTTCCGTGCACTCCAGTGTCTAGTCATTCCTGCCACATGACCACGGAAATGTCTGCAGAAGCAGACAATGCTGGCTCTTCAGCTTTGAAACAGAGATGAGCACTGAACCCTAGAGTTGGATACGACTGGCTTTCGAGCACGGGAAACCTTTACCTTTACTAATAGAAACACAGCATGTTCAGACATTAGAAATCTAACCAATGTTTACTCAATAACAGACAGGAAAACGAAAGATAATTCAGACAAAATTTATATTCAGTATGTGTTGTGTCCTAAAGCCTGTGCCTTTAAACAATGTACCTATCCATGTGTATCCAATGTAACCTTTTCTATGTGTAACATTGTAACCTTCAGCTGCATCACTGTAACCTTAATAGGACGCGAGCTAGTGACCACTAGATGGCAATAGCGAGCGTCCAAGCTCATTGGTCCAAGACTCACCTAGAACAACAGCGCGGGAAGATTCCCGCCACTACCTTCACCTGGACAAGAAGGGCGTGACCTACAATGACGTCACGCGGACAGTAGCCAATGGACTGTCAAGGAGCCACATTCAAATGTATAGCCACTGTATATATTGAGCTGTTCATCCGCCATTACCACATGTTCCCTCTGACCAGCATGTAATAAAGTTGTGTTAAGCCAGCTCTTCGGCTGTCCTGGTGTCCTTGGTCCCATACACCAAAGTATGACCCCTGCTGTTTCACTGCACTAAAGTGCTGGAAGAAACCAAACTGACTCATAAGCCTCCAGTAGTTAAACTAGAACAGAGAAAACTTCAGAAAAGAGATTTGATATGTTTTTTAAAAATCTTAATATTCTTACTATAAGCATTTCCCTTTAGCCTATGTCTGAGATGAAACAGAGAGACGTATAGACTGGTTTCCATGAAATTTCCTCCACAACATTCTCTCCTACCCAGGATCTGCGTCTTAAAATCTGCCTTGCACACTTTCAGTACTATTCCACACACACACACACACACTAGTGTGCATTCAGTTGGTTTATTGATTCCACAGACAGCAGCTGAATTTCCAAGATGAATGCTTATGGCCACAATTCCAACACCTACTTACCTGGCGGTAAGTACCAATAAAATCAGTGGGGTTTACTTCTGAGTAGATGTGTATAACATTGCATTCATCTTATATACTTCAGCAGTTTCAGATGGCTATCTTACACGTGCTCACAGCTTCACGTAAAAACACACAATTGCTTTGTACTTAAAGTGATATTGAAGAACAACATTAAGTCTGTCGCCTTTTGTAATGTTTACTGTGTATGCAACTGGACTTTAACTTGTAGGTCAGTGATGGCTAACCTTGGCTCTCCAGATGTTCTTGAACTTCAGTTCCCAGAAGCCCTGATCAGCAGGTGTGCTGACTTGGGCTTCTGGGTATTGAAGTCCAAGGCTGGTTAAGCTCATACTGAATCAGATAAGGCTGTCATGAATTCAAACAAATCTAAGCTGAAGGATATTGGAAATTGAACATTCCCAACTGGAACCAGGTCAATCCTAAACAAATTTACCTTCCAATTTTTCTTCAGGCAAAATTCTAATATCAAGACATTTGATATAACATTCTAATATTACTGAAAACATCACTAGAAGATGGATCTTCCCTCTGGGCAAACAAATTATTTTGCTGACTAGTCAAGCACAGTTATGTTCACCTCCATAGTGATCCCAACAGCCATCTATGCCTGAGAGACTTAGAGGATTCCATAGTGCATGCAAGACTTGGAAGGCATCAGCAAGTATCAACAGGAGAGTAGACATCTTCCAGCAGAGGTACCTCTGCCGAATTTTAAAGATTCACTATTTGACCACATTACCAATGAGTAGGTGCTTTCAAGGAGTGGCTTGTGCAAAATAAATTATGTTGTTGCATGAAGACGACTACAAATGGCAGGCCACATTTTCCATATGGAGTAAAACAGGATCCCTAAGGTGGAAATGGGTTGGACCCCTCTTAATTCCTAATGACAATGAGGAGACCCTCAAAATACAAGGTGAAGAACTTTCATAGGAGAATTGGAAACCCTGGAAAGGACATGTGAGAAGGCTGAAAAACTTGCCCAAGATGGAAGCTGCTGGATATGTTATATACAGTAGCATGGGAGGATCTACGTTGAAGTAAGTCAAGCCTAGGCAGACACAAGGTGAAAGCTTTTCCAGCAAGACCTCTGGCTGAACCTTGGGAATAATCTTGAAGGAGACTGGTATATGAAAACTGCAGCCAAAGTAAACATTGCTTTTCCATTTCATAAAGGTCAAAGCTAAACAAAGATACTCTACCTGAGGTCCCACAACACCACCAGGACCTGGTGGGCCCGTTTTGCCTTGGAAACCCTAAGGGAAGAAGCACAAAATGGTTACTAATGCCTATGCATATTATGGTGACTTTTGCAGCCACACTGAAGAGATGACAAGCAAGAAGTGCAGTGTCAGGGGATCTGTCTTTTTGAGGAATAAAGACTGCCATTTCTGTTATTGCTGTGTATGCTTAAATGTAAAATACTGAAGACTCTTTCAAAGATCTATCATTTCCAATCATTTCTCAGCTTAGCTCTTCTGCTGGTGTGGTTGAAAGGGGCAGTTAGGATTCACCAATCACATTTTTAGAGAGACATATTAGATGGCTATAATTGCATAAATGGTACTGCTCACATTCAGCTCAAATTTATGGTGCAGACATACAGAGGTGTTAAAAAGCATACTAGCAAGTATTGTACCATCATACATAGATGCACTTACGATCAGTTCAGGTAAGACAGACAGATGATTAAATAGTGTTGGGGAAGGAATAATGATTGTAAAACCTTATCCTCCTTTTTGTAACCATCTTCCGCAAAAGCTGCTGCTTGCCTTCTATCGCTGTGCTATTGAGAGCGTGCTCACTTATGGCTTATGTGTGTGGTTTGGGAGTAGTACTCATCGGGATAGGATAATGTTACACAGAATTATTAAAACAGCAGAGAGTATCATCGGCTGTCCACTCTCTACTTTAGAACAAATTTACACCATCAGGTGCCACAGAAAAGCATTAGATATAGTAGGAGACCCATCACATCCTGACCACTGCTTCTTTGAGCTTCTGCCATCGGGACGGAGATATAGAACAATGAAGGTAAAAACGAGCCGTCTCAAGAACAGTTTCTTCTCCAGAGCAATTTTGGCCTTAAATGGAAACTCTGGACTCTGAAGTCATCTTATCTTATTTTAAAATTTTAATTTTTTTAGATTTCTAATTTTTAAGATTTTAGAATTTTGAAATTTTAAAATTTTTGAAATTATGAAATTTTACAGTTTTGAAGTTTTTAAATTGTACTGTATGGTACTATCTTAATTGGTGTTTCTGAAGCTGTTTTAAATTAAGGGGTATGCCTTATTCGAGTTGATATATAGCAACCAAGAAATTTCATTGTTCCTGCAAGGGGACAATGACAATAAAGAATTATCTTATCTATCTTATCTTGTAGCAGACGACTAATAGGAATAAATGCTTTTTATGCCTTTGGTAAGCATCAACAGCCCATTGTCCAAGCTGTGGAGATTGCCTTAATTTGCAATGAATATGGTTCAAGCCATGAGCCTCTGAGTGCAGGTACAAATCTAGAACTACAGAATGTGTGGAGTGTTTTTTTTAATTTTGATTCATTCATAAGGGATGGGAAAGTGATGGCAAACCATTCTGAAACAGATTTACAAGGGTAGACCTTGTAATTAAAAAGGGTAGAATCCCAATGGATAAAACCTGCAAAGGAACTTTTACAGAGAGAGATTATGATCAAAGCAAAGGGGACCTTATTCCTTGAAGGTTTTGAATAGCGTGCTTTATCTACTCAGGACACAAGCTGCATTTAGGATTATCATTATATGGATTAATATCCTATATTTCCTATTTTTTATTTCTATGAAGATTTCCGATAACACAGGATAAGTCATGCTCTTTACAGAAAGGCAAGAAAATTCAGAACAAGTTATTTTTAACTTCTGCCTTTCCATGGCATGCAGCATACATACCTGTCAAGTATCCCGTATTGGCCGGGATTTCCCATATTTTAGCGCTTGTTCCTCCCCTTTCCCACCGCCATCCTGTATTTTGAATGGCGTGGAAATGGGTTACTGCGCATGTGCACCCATTGCAAAGGGGTTCTGTGCATGCACAAATGGGTTCTGCACATGCGCAAAGGGGTTCTGCGCATGCGCAAATGGGTTACTGAGCATGCACACCCATGCATGCACAGTAATTTCCCGTATTTTTTGGAGCCATGCTTGACGGGTATGCAGCAATGATCATGGCATTAGGATGAACATAGTTAAAACAAACTTGAACAAAACTGCTAGCAAAATCAGAGTTTGGCAAACCAAAGCCATAAAACTCAGCTTAAACACAAATGTTTGCTGCAAACACATTACTTTACATGCTGTCAAAATGTTATCACATCTTCCTGACAGTCCTTTTCTGTTACTTCTTCTTATTAATTAACACAATTCAGTTCCATTTTCTGTTATTCAACAGGCAACATTTTTGCCCAAAATATCATACTGTCCTTAAAAAGTGTACAGTCCGGAATAACAGAAATTACACACGTACTGTTTCACCCCGCTGTCCTGGGTGTCCGGGCAAGCCATCCTTCCCAGGTGGTCCCTGTAATGAAGAAACATAAATAGTCAGATACTGCTTCTGAAAACAGGTTGCAATCTAAATTTAAAAAAACAACAACACACACACAGGGGATTATTTCCTGTGTCCCAAGCTAGTTTTCAAACCTACTGCCTTGGTACTGACTGAGTGAGTGATAGAAGCAGATTGCTTTACTCCCTCATGGACAGGGATGATCAACTGATATTTCCTGAAGGGGCAATACAAATCTTTCTTCCCAACCCTTGGAATGAAACACCTTTAAGCAAACGAGAAAAAATAAGATGTTTTTTGAGGCCTGTGTTCAGGTGAATTGGAAGCAGGTGGAGGCAGAGGAGCTGAAAGAACCCAAGCAATTGCTTTCACAGGGAATTCAATGCAGACTGGATGGTTCTGCAGGCTGCTGTGTAGGATCTAAAGCCCCCAAAGCACACTTTGCTATCTATAAATAAAACTGACAGTAGAAAATCAACACCACTCATCTGTGTTCTCTCAGCTCAAGAGGACTAAATGCTGTTCCTCTGCTTTTCACTATGAAGGTAAGTGGGCCATGATCTTTTCATGCCACAACTTTGATATTTTTTTTAAAAAAATAAAGATAGTATTTAATGGTATGACAATGATGGGACATGATATCCAAACATCTAATTTCAAAATAGATGAGAAAGCAACTAATGGTTGTAGATTATCTTTATCTATGATCATGTATAAATCATTAATATTTTTTGCAAGTACAAGATGCTGTGAAAGTGAGAGATTTGGAGTAGAGAAATGGCAGGGAGCAACTGAACCTCACCATTATGCTGTCTGTCGTTTCTCCAACCCCCTCTCTCATGTTTCCACTCCTTTATAGGATACCAAATATATGCTAGCAAGAAGAAATAATGGGTTTTCATTCTACAATGTGATGATGACAACCTTACAGATCCCTAGAGTATGATCTAAGACCAGAGAAGCTGGGAAATGCTACCAACCCTTTTGTCAATACAGGGCAACAATAACATGGATGCTGGATCAATATGGCTTCAAGCTGGCTTCAAACCCATTGTACACAAGAAGAGCTGGAGGAAGGTTTTTTCTTTCTAAATGTTGCTTTAGGAGAGGGAACAATGTAGCCCACCCATTTAAATAGGAGTGATCAATTCCATGAAGGCAAATGGGATTAGGGTTGCCATATGTCCCGGAAAACAAGGAATTTCTCGGATTTTGATTGTCCTGGCCGATTCTGTAAAACTCATTGAAAAATCCCAGATTTGCAAGGTTTCAAACCAAGGGGCACGCTCTTAGTTTGGAAAAAAAATCTCGCCTTTTTCTTGCTGCCATAGAGCGGCGCCTCTACTTAAGCACCAGCCAGTATCTGTAGCAGCAGCCACAGCAGCTTGGTGGCTAAAGAAGAAAAAGGAGATTGGGTTGATCAGTGTGACCTGATCATTGGTAAGTGGAGGTCCCTAGCAGCAGTGTGTGTGTGTGTGGGGGGGGGGGGCTTCACTCACCTCCCAGCTGCCAGACCTCTGAAAGAAGAATGAGGAAAAGGAGGGGAGCATGTGGGGGAAGAGGAGGACGAAGACACTCCAGTAGGTCTCCTCGACAGCCCCATCTGATGCATGCACAGTTTGAAGAATGCAATGACATCACATGGCTGTCCCAGTTAGTTGGGAAAGAATTATGGCAACCCTAAATGGGATCCTAAGAGTTTTTAAAGCCTGTACATTATTCCAAGTCAGCGAATGTTTCAGTTCTCTTTATGAACACACCACTTTAAAGCCACTAACCCAGCTAGCATGTTTAATGCACTGATTCAATGATAGCCTGCCAATAGAAGATCAACACTTATAAATTTTATGATTTCCCCCCTGCTTTGAACATATTAGAGATATAGAGTGACCTCTAGTGACTGGTGGCTGACACTACATTAGAACGTATTCTGCAGACAACATACAGAACGTTGTTTTCATGGCAGGCTGTCTCCGATAACCTTCAAAAACTTTAGTTTTAGGGCTTGTGCAGAATTTGCCACAATAACTGTGTCTGCACGATGAATAAATTGCTACTCTGTTTCAGGGCATAATATACAGAAAGGCAAAAGAGGACTTTAGCAACAGCAGTAGAAAAAGCAGCACAGGGCATACTGTACTTTTTAACACTTCCAAGCTGCTCCGAAAACACTGTACTGTATGTTTTGTACAGCTTATACATGTCTGAATTTTATCTGTATAATTTCTACTGCTTGTATCCCAGCCATTTTCTATTGCTGTTATCAGATTTCCCAGCAATCACATATCTACATTAGATACATTACGGCACTAGCCCAGTTTTAGCTACTTGCTCACTAAACAGGGAATTGCTCTGGGCTAATTTCATGACTGTTGAATTCATTTCTTCACTCTACATAAGAGACACAAATCACACACTCTTTTAGCCCTGGGCAGTCACTCCACTGTCTTAGTTACTGTCAAACATTGGAAAAATCAGTTTGCCAGAGCTGATTCTGGGAAAGCTGGATGGATTATACACATCATGAAAATGAAGCAACTACTGAAACAATAATGGAAACAGAGCATGGTAAGATCCATACCTGTCAAGTATCCCATATTGGCCCGGCTTTCCCATTTTTCTGTGCACATTCCTCCCCTTTCCCACCACCTTCCCATATTTGAAGGGTGGGGAAAGGGCTTACTGTGCATGTGCAGCCACCATGTATATGCACAAACAGGTTACTGTGCATGCGCACTGTGTCTGCGCATGCACAAATGAGTTACTGCACATGTGTGGACACAGTGTGCATGCACAAATGGGTTACTGCGTGTGCACGTCCACACATGTGCAGTAATTTCCTGTATTTTGCAGAGCCGCGCTTGACGGGTATGAATATCATGGTTTTGGGTTATAACTTACTAAATCCACAGCCAGCATGGCTGCTGATCATTCTGGATGGTGAATGGTTTCTCAGGAGAGAAACACCTCCAGATTTGGGGGGACATCACTCTCCACTTGTCAGTGTTGATTCTGCTTACTAGTCCTAATGCCACACATGGGTCAATTCAAACAAACAGCTTCTTCTTCTTCACTTCCTCTTTTACCAATTTGGATGTCAAGGGAAATCTACCTGCTGAAACCCGGGATCGAACCAGGACTTTTAGATCTTCAGTCTCATGTATGCCTCTTAAAAGTCAGATCAAGACCAGCCAGCAAACATGTCAGTGACTTGTAACATGTTTCATGGGATTTTTAAAAATACTTTTAATTAATTAACACTAGGTACCACAAATCATCCTGCATAACTTAATGAGTTAGGAGCAGGGGGAGCATGAGGACAAAACCAGAAGTGGATCCTGGTATTAAAGAACTGTGAGCTCTATTCTAGTCTTGAAAATATCTTCCTGGATTGAGCATAAATTCAGAAACACTCTACATCCCAGTTCTAAATACAGGTCCAGCGGCATAAATTTGTTCCCCCCTTGGGCATCTGGATTTCTAGCAGAACCTGGGCTTCCAGGAATAGCAACAAAGACCTAGACAGCTTCATGTCTTCCCATCACTGTTTTAACATTCAGTCTCTTCATGGTGATAATCAATCTATACCTATAAGAAGGTGGATGGGTGGTGAGTGTCTGGGATTAGCAGCCACACCCGGCCCAACCATTTTGTACTGAGCTTCCCACACTTACCTTTAGACCTAACTAACATCGCTGCAAGGGTCTGGAAACAGAGAGTGGGGCAAACGCCCCACAAACATGAACAACAAAAAGAACTATGGTTCCCAGGGTCCTCCGCACAATGCAACCCCTCAGCCAATCAGGCTGAAGGGCGCGAGTGCGGAGGAGGCGGGTCAGGTGCCATGTGCATAAAAAAACACTGAGGGAAGCCATCCCCGCCACCCTCACGACGAAGGCCGGCGCCGGCCTCGCAGCAGCTTCGGCGGGGTTCTGGCGAGGAGGGGGTGCCCCTCTTCTCCCCGCTACCCTGGTGATGAAGTCCAGCACCAGCCTTGCCATGGCTTCAGCGGGGTAGAGGGAAGAAGAGGGGGAGCTCATCTTCTCCCTGCACGCCTGTTGCTTCCCTCAGGGAGACAAAGGCCGAGGACGGCGCTCCGTTCTCTGCCTTCACCTCCCAGAGGGAAGTTAACCCCTTCCACGGGGGGGGGGGAGCCGAAGGCACTGGTGCCTTCATCCCCCACCCACTGAGGGAAGTGAGCCACTTCCCCAGGAAGCAAAGGCAGAGAACAGCACTCCGTTCTCTGCCTTCGCCTCCCGGAGGGAAGCGAGCCACTTCCACATTTGGCCCATGCCTGTCAGAGAAGGGGCTTGCTTTCTCCGACAGACAAGGGCCGAATGCGGAGCTCCACCCCCACCCCTCTGTGTGTGTGTGCGTGCGCGCACACACACACACACCCAACCACCCCAACCACCAACACAGAGGAAAAAACTGCCCAGCAAAGCTGGGCAAAAAATGCTAGTACTTAATAAGAATGTCAGTCAATGTCTATGCTATTTTTGTTACATGATAATTACATTTGTTTTAAGAAAATACTCACAGGGGGTCCCTTTGGTCCAGGAAATCCAACAGGTCCCTGTGGCCCTTGAAGTCCCTAATAGCAAACATGAAAAACAGAACCCAAAAGATTATTGTTGTTAGTTGTATACCAGCAGCAGAATAGAGAAGGTTCCAAATGTTTTAAAGTAAGACCTGTGATGCATTGAGCAGGCACAGAACATTAAACTAATGCTTCTCTGTTTATAATGTTAACAATAATGCTAATATATGTAGATAACACAATACCATTCCTGTATAACTTAGTTTGACATAGGCTATTTAGCTGCAGCACAAAACTGGCAATCAAAAATCATGAGTACTTTCTGTTTATATGCTCATTTTCAAAAATAAGAGGTGGTGTTCAGCAGCTGCACAATACAACCCAAGAGACAGACTTGTTTCCACAGACATTAAAGAGGTCTTACTCCCTGTCATTAATAGTGGATGTTGACAACTGTGATCCTTCAGATGTTTTTGGCTACAACCTCCTGCAATTCTAGGAAGCAGGACATTGTGGGATTACTGGAGCTTCAAGTGAAAAAAACTTACAAGACTGATTTACTATCTCTAACATGGAGAGATTTCTGCATGTGTTTCTGTTTTAGCTGTGTTCGTTAATCATACTCTTGGAGGAAGGCTTGCAATATTAATATGCATCTTCTCCTGTAGTTTCCCACCTATATCTTAATGGCCTCATTGCCATCTGTAAAGCAATGCTCTCTTGAGAAGTAAACATTACTACTAGGGATTTGCACTGACTGCATGACATGACACATGTTTGATTGGTGTCTGTCCTACAGAATAGAAAAACAACAACACAAAACCATTCCCGGAAATGAGGAAATAAAAGCAGTTGTGACATAGAGAGATTGTGGGTTGCACAGTTCCTTCAGAATTATTTCTAGTAGAATAACTTGCCTGCCTTAAGCCTGCAGAAAATAAGAAAAACAGAAACTAGAAACAACTGTTAGGAACTTCAGAAGTTATAGCACCACATTAAGAGAAGAAGAACCGACAGTGGCAGGTGAAGACAGACCCAAGTGCACTAAAGTGAACTCTCAAAACTCACAAAGAAATGCTATCTTTCTCCTCTTCTGGTACCAGCTCAGCATGTTCCTTATAAAATAATGATACATAAATTTCCCTCTACGTTACTTTTAATTGCATGGCTTTTGAATTTTTAATATATTTTCAGCTGCACACATGCTGGATTTAAACATGAGGAATCTGTGAAAGAGGGTTTTACTGCTCTGCCCTGGGAGCACCTTTGGACTCTTTGTTCCACTGGGTGGTTGTCCTGGAAATGCACACATATCCCTAATTTGGTTTGAATTTACTCATTGGCCAAAGACACTGCACACCCTCTACCTGCTACTATGGCAAAGAAGAGCCTGCCTCAAAGTTCCTTTAAAAATTTCTGAGTTCTGCAGTCGAAAATAAAATGGAAATCCACAGCAAGAACAAATTGCAGCTGTTTCTTGGACCTGCAAAAGTCCATGAGTTGGATATTAGGAAGAATTTTACATCCAAAAGAAAAGGTGAAAAGCAAGCCTGATGCCTGTTACAATGGGGTTGTCTATCTATCTATCTATCCATCCATCCATCTGTCCATCTATCCATCTATCTAGGTAGCTAGCTAGCTATTGCACTTATATCCTGCCCCTCTTAGGAAAAATTCATCCCTACTCAAGGTTGCTAACATCTTAAAATCCCTCATACAACAATCAAAAATTATTAAAAATTGCAACTCATAAAACTTACAATAAAAACATCACCAAACATTATAATGGATAAAAGTACTGTGATCCAGAACCGTCATCATGCAAGAAAAGAAATTAAGGCACTGAAACCTGCTAACTAAGCAAAATTGCATGCTTGAAGTTAGAATCACCGGGCCAAAAATAAGTTTTCTATGAAACATATATTTGCAACCATATTTTTCTTGCATTCACCCTTTTACACCTGTGTTTCCCAATGTGAGGCGCATGTCCCACAGGGGGATTTCAATTCCCAGAAGCCTAAGTCAGTACATTGGATGATCAGTCCTTTGGGGAATAGACTTAGGCTTCTGGGAATTGAAGTCCTAAAACCAAAGGTTGGGAAACAATGCTTTACATGCTTAGGCCATTTTAAGTGTTGATTTCTTTCCTTCTCTGATCAACAGGAATCACAAACATAGGAATTGCAACAGGACTATAAATCTGACACTGCTGAGCTATGCTGAAAATGGGTAAAAGACTTACTAATCAGATAACTGCATTTTACCGGAATTTCTACAATGTATTTACAGGCATCCCAAACACCAGAGTGCTAGCATCCCTTCAATGAAACTATTTTATAGCAAGGCTGTATTGTTTATATTTGTATATTCATGCACATTTCATCACAGAGCTGAAGAGGTGTTTATAGAAAAGCTTATACTGGTTTGGTAGCTCTCAAGTAAGATGCAGCAAGTTGAATACAGAAAAGAATAATCCTTTACAATTGGTTCATTCTCAGTTTCTTTAGATGCTTGGGTGGCTGCTGACTGGCATCTGAATGAAAGTAAGAGGAGGCAAAACATGGTGATGCAATTAGTTCAAGGTGAGCTGCTTCAACAAATCTCTCCCAGCAGTCAATCCTGTTAATTTCAACAGCAGTGACTGAATGAGCTGGTTCTATTGTTGACAGTAGTACTCTCTGGCTAGTGTTTATTCTGGCTCAGGTATAGGCAGCCACTGGGAATTTTAAAAAAAATTGGCAAAATGAGAGAAACACTGCATACGGTTTAGGAGGCTGACAAGACACACATGTTTTATGATAAAGGATGGACAACTCACTCTAAGACTATGGTTTCCAAAAGGAAACTTTGAAGCCATAAAGCAGGTACCATTGGAAGGTACTAGGGGGCAAGTATAAATCCAAATGAGCTTAGAACTGTAAAACAAGAGATTGGATGTTTAAACATGATAATTTTTTGGATGAACAAACAGAAGAAGAATGGAATAGGGCATTTTCAGACATACAATTACAAAGTGCTTAATTCTGGAAATGACAACCTCAAAAGAAACAATGTAAGTTTAATTGTGAGCCTGGAAGTTAGGCACTATGATGCAGCGTGACTGGTTCATGGAAAGCCTGTCAACATATCAAACATAACTATTATTAAAAAGTGCTGACATAGGTCAGTGATGGTGAACCTTTTAAATAACAAGTGCCCAAAATGCAACCCCAAACCCACTTATTTATCACAAAATGCTAACATGACAAATGGGGGGGGGGACCAGTGATGGGTATCAGCAGGTTCACACCAGTTCACCAGAACTGGTAGCAGAAATTCTGGCTGGCCCCGCCCATCCAGGTTTTGAAATAAAGTCGTCCTAATTTGGGTGCAATGCAGGGCTTTTCCCCTGGCCACACCCACCATATCGTGCCCACAGTGTAGTGTGGTAGTAATTTTTTTGGGAGCCCACCACTGGGGGGAACTCTCCCATTGGGTTGCTGGGCAGAAGGGCAGGGCAAACTCTGTGCTGGGGGAGGGAGGAAGCACTCCTATTGGGCTGTTGGGCAGAGGGCCAGGGCAAACTCTGTGCCATGGTGCCCACAGCGAAGGCTCTGGGTGCCACCTCTGGCATGCGTGCCATAGGTTATAAGGATATATCAAATCACACAGCTGATGGTAGGCTTTTGATGGCAAGTATGAACCTCCTGCTTATCAGGCAAGCAAACAGGAGAGAAAATGATTTTTTTTAAAAGATCAGGAGGCAAAGGAGGAGAGCCTAAAGGCCTTTCTTCCTCAAAAGAAGCCATCAGAAAACAAATGAATAGGATACCAATCAAATTTTTATTCCAATCAGGGAAAGGCACACTGAATCTTTAGAAGCATAGATAAGTAAGCTTCAGTGATTCACTGGGTCTGCAACATACTAGAGGAGATGAACTGAATTTAGGCTGTGGTGTTATCTCCAACAAGACCTCTGAAACTCTACTCTGGCATTGCAAGCATGGTTTCAGAGTCTTACCTACCACTGATCTATAGCTCTTCATTCAACAGTATATTTGCTTTCTCATGAGTTAGCAAGTTCATGTTGCAAATGAAACTAAAGATTTGGAAGAGAAACTTTAATTTTTTTTACAAAATGAATTAAAATTTTCAACTGTTAAAGGGGAAAAATCAACTTTAACAAGCAGCTGGGAGAAACCTAAGCTTTCCTGTGCAGACTCTGACATAGGTCAAGACAGAACCAAAGATAAATTAAAAATCAGTTCCATCATCTGGAAGTTAATAACAGATATCTCTAATATAATTGCACTTTGGAAAATGGTATGCTTAAACTCAAAATTAATTTTCTCAATAGGTCATCATCTCTAGAATCTGAAGGAATAGGTCAGACCTATGCATGAGAGATTATCATTGAGCTACTGGGGTAAATATATGAGTAAAAAAATAGAGTGCATTGGTTAAATTGGTGTCAGAGAAAAGAAAATTACAGGAGAGTTTCATAGATCTGAAAAGGAGATGTAAGTGTAGATTTTAAAAGTTACTTTACTGGACTATAACTCCAATAATCATGCGGCCGGCCATGCGAGGAAGATGTAGTAGAAAAAAACATAACTGCCATGATTAAAAGCTTGATGTTAAGCAATAGAACTGAATAGAACATAAAGAAACCAAAGCCTGTCTGCAGACGAAAACAAGATCTATAAACCCACTGAAGAAACAAAGTCTAAATCTGTGAAAGAAATTAAAAAGAAACTTTCAGAAGGGAATGGAAAGAAGCTTTCAGAAGTCAATGTTTCAAAGTGAGAAGCAGAAAACTCTTTGCTGAAAATTGAAAGACTGTGTTCTGTGCTGGGCTGTGACAACAGAAAAGAAATGAGCTCTTTAAGAAGAAACAGAAGCTAAACAAGTATATTGAAAATTTGACATTGAAATTAGAGCATGAAACACAAAAATGTTGCCTCACACAAAATAACCTTGAGTCGCAAGCACAACCTGCTAAACTATTTCAACTGACGGGAGGGGGGGCAGAGCTAAAGGAGGGGAAGAAGAAAAGGAAAAGATGGATTTTGTTCTGATTTAAGTATCATCCCTTTGGAACAAATTTTTACAATTCATAACTTCAGCCAGTTTCTTCATAGTCTTTCCTTTCATGGTTCTTTCAAAACCCAATCCATTTTCCATATTGGGTCTTTCACAGTCCTTTTCATTTGTATAAATTCTCCACAGATTTGTTTGCATTTATTATTCAGCTCTTCTTTGTAATTTGTAAGATTAGCCACACTGTAGTTATTTTCTGATTTGCTTCTCCAAAATAAAAAACCTGCTGTGACATCTTTTCCAGAAAATTCTTTTTCTGAGATATCAGTTCTAGCCAAAATTTGTTTAAAATCAACCTCTTCACTGAGGTTGGGGCCATCAGGAACTTCTGATGCTGCTGCCTACTTATTCACTCCAGAAAAGTAGGCTGGGAACTGAGACTTGCAACTATTACTGAGAGAGTGTTACAATCATATCTTACTTGTGGACTTTTCACATGCAACTGGTTTCCCACTGTGTACACAAAATACTGGACAGCCCTTTTGCCTGACGTATAACAGGGGTCTTCCGATAATTTTAACATCCTTTCCTTTTCCTTTGCGATAATCCTTTGTGTAAGAATCAGTCAGCAGGAATCAGGTCCCAATTCATATTTTACTCATAATACACTGTAAAGGACTTAGGTTCAGCCAGGATTCTGTGAAATATCTGTTAGCAAGAGCAGTCAGGAAAAAGGTCACAGTTTGGGAGTATTAAAATGCCATGGGCCCTGCTGTACACTGGATATCAACAAGCAAGTGTTGCCCTACCGAGACCTTAGTATCTGCTTCACATGTCCTAGGCCAGTGTTGAAGAACCTTGGCACTCCAGGTGTTCTGGAACTTCAATTCCCAGAAGCCCTGATCAGCAGGAGTGCTGACTGGACTTCTGGCAATTGCAGTCCAAGAACACCTGGAGTGCCAAGGTTCCCCATCATTGGCCTAGGCCCTTCTGCTCTGCAGCTCCAACTTGGTCTGTGCATCAGCAGTAGGTGAGATTCAGTGACTCTTTAAGACATTTATAGCTGTATACAACTTTGTGATGCTAGTGCATGAAAGGCACAGAAGCATCAGAGACCTCTAGTCCTCTAGACTCCGAGATGTTCATGTCAGTGAAGCCTAATCCCTTAGTGCATGTGCTGCATTACCTTCTTGTTTTGGTTTCCAGGAAGAGTGTTAAAAGGTCACACTTTTCTGCATAGCATCTGCTGACTAGATGACAAAGTTCCAGAAGTGTCAGTGGTTGACAGGACTTATTCTCCTGGATCCTTACCGGCTGTGTTTGATGAAATAAGCCACATTCTGCAAAAGTGTATGCCAGACAAAACTTTGCTTGTCTTAAAATGTCATAAGACTGTTGTTTTTGTTACAACAAACCAAATGGTTGCTGCCTTGACGATTTCTACCACTGATTAACTACAGCATCTCTAATTTTATTTGCTGTCAGTTTTACGTGCTGTTATCTTAGGTCACCTTAAGAAGTAGTTAAACTTAAGGTAAAGGAATAAATGAAACAGTGAAGAGGATGTTGATCAAACCAATGAAGGAGCTAAATGTCCTTGTATCCTAAATCAAATGTGTATCTTATGTACCTTAGCATTCACATTTACACACAAAGAGATTTCCAGTTTACAGGAAGTGGAAAACACTCTCCACTTCAGTTTACAGTCTGGTTCACTGTGGTTACAATTACCATCACAGGAAACTACTGTATATAAGGAAGATGCTGATTAGAGACACAGAAATTAAAATAATTTTTTTCCATACCCTTTCACCTGGAGGGCCCGGCGGTCCATCGTTACCAGATGTGCCCTGAAAAAAAATGTATTCAAAGATCAATGGAATGTTTGCACCAGGAGAGCTGGCAGTGAAATTCAGTCCCAGATTCTGCCAAGTTACCTTCGGGCCAGGTTTCCCAGTAGGACCTCTTGCGCCTCTTGATCCACGTGGCCCCTATTGAGTGATGAAAGGTACAGCATTGATTATTTTACCGTGTATTACAGCACAGGCAATCAGAAAGACAACTACCTAAATATTGTGCAAGTACCAATTCATGTGCAAAAGCACATGATAACATTAAGTAGAGGGCATGGGGGGAAATGAATAATACGTACGGTTGGTCCTCTTTGGCCTCTTGGGCCCGGTTTACCATGCAAGCCCTGCCAAGGAAAAGTTTAAACAAATTAGTTCCAGTTTTTGGCATGTATGAGCATGTGAGTTTCTGTCCCCTAAAACAGTTTGCTGGTTCAAAAGGACAGGGTAGAACTCTACCAGAAGCTATGAAATGTCTGACTACCTGCATTTGATAAACATCTTCAAATATTAGTCAATGTGCAGGGAAGGATCAACTACTTGTTTTATGGAATATATTAAGAAGTCTGAATTCATGCTTGGCTCATAATATTAATATGGAAGCACAGAACATTCTCAGAAGGCTTCTGGTAAATGGGAATGGGGTAATCTCTCCATTACATGCTAGTAACTTCCTGCTGTCCTTCTATCCAGCTCTGACTGTCCCAAATTCTCTAAGATGACGAGAAACAAGTTCAGCTTGGAAACAGGCAGCAATAAAGAAATGGTAATGTTGAAAAAAGAATTCTTCTCCCATATACCAAATTGCTTCTGCAATTTGCAATTCTGCAAATTTCAAATACTGAAACTGTCTGTATGGTTTTGGAAGAAACAATGACAGATTCTCTAGAGCAATCTTTCCTCAACTGACATCCTCTGTATATAGCTTATAGATAATTATTTAAAATATTTTAACACTGACTTTCTCCTATAAAAAAGACCCAAGGCACCTTATGTCAAACCATATTCTTCTTTTTTTCCCCTGTGTCTAGGCCAGACGTGAAACAGCTAAAATGAATGCACTTTTTCGTGAGTTCATTTTGCAGTTCCTTTTGTCTGACTCAGTGTGAGAAAGATTAGCTGACAACACAAGGTTGCCGTTACCAGGGTACGCCCGACTGTGGTTCAAAAATACCACAATCTCCGAGGATGATCTTTCTGTGTACCCCATCAAAAGATTTTGTTGTTCAATTGCACAGCCGATTCCGACCCTTTGCAACCCTATGGGCCATTGTCCTCCAGGCACCTTTGTCCTCCACCATCCTCCTCAACCTGCCCAGCTCTGTGCCCATTGTGTCTACAATACCATCTAGCCAGCTCATCTTTGGCCGTCCCTTCTTCTTTTGCTTTCCACCTTTCCCAGCATCAAGGCCTTCTCAAGTGAATCCTCTCTTCTCATTTGATGTCCAAAGTACTTTAGCTTCATCTTTACTATTTGATCTTCCAAGGAGCAATCAGGGTCAATTTCTTCTAAGATTGACCTATTTGTTCTCCTCTCTGTCCAAGGAACTTTCAAAACTCTCCTCCAACACCACATCTCAAAGGCATCTATTCTTCTGCACTCAGCTTTCCTAATGGTCCAGCTCTCACAAAAGATATGTAAAGACATTAAAAGGAGGATAGATAATGATGGAGGTGTAAACTCAGGCTTTGTCTGCATATATAGATGCTCAAACATGGACATTTACTGGAATGCCATCTCTGCCAGAAAAGCATTATTTCAACTTCTAATAAAATGATCTCAAGAACATGTAATTTGTTCTCCAAGTTGAACAGAAGTTAAATTTTAGGTAAATAGAGGGCAAGGAGACTCCTAGAAGCAAGAGGTGCCATTTTGGGGACTAAATTTAGTGAGGCTTGGGAACAGATGAGGGTAGTTGAAAGATTCCGGAGTTTGCACTGTCAGCCCCTGTAGGCCACATGGGAAATGAGAAGACTGGCCTATCCCATCATCAGGACTGAAACTAACACTTCATGATCCCTGACTAGGGATGCCATATTTCCCTCCCCTAAAAATGGGACAGGAGTAAAGCTTGCCCTTGCTCAAAAGCCAGTCGTATCCGACTCTAGGGTTCAGTGCTCATTTCTGTTTCAAAGCCGACGAGCCAGCACTGTCTGCTTCTGCAGACATATTCCATGGTCATTTGGCAGGCATGACTAGACACCGGAGCACACGGAACACTGCTTACCTTCACCCCAAAGTGGTCCCTATTTATCTACTTGCAATTTCTTGCCTTCAAACTGCTAGGTTTGCAGGAGCTGGGACAAAGACGGGAGTTCATTCCGCAAGCTGTTGCTGCCATGACTTCAATAGAGGCGGCAATAAAATGGTGTGTGTGGGGGGGTTGTTTTGTTTTTTCTGTCTTCCTTAGCCACCAAGCTACTACTGCTATGCCATCTGCTGGTCATTTCAATAGAAGTGCAGGTCTATTGCAAGAAAAAAGAGCATTTCCCCCCTTCAAACCCCCTTGGTCTGAAAAGCAGGAATTTTAATTTTATTTTTTTGGGGGAACCGGGCCGGAACAGGTTCAACCCATTAAATTCCCAGTTTTCTGTTACATATGGCATCCCTACCCCTGACAACTAGCTTCTTGAATTTTAACACAGCAACATTCTGGAAGCATCCTAACTTTAAGATCTTGCAGCAGTTTTCAATGAGGTGTCCCAATTTGTCCAATAAAACTTTTTTTTGTCATGGTTTGAAAATGTGAGCCTATCCCTCTGAAATCTATTATCTGTATCACCAATGAGACTGTAGTACAGTATATCTCAATGAGGCACATGCACATCTCATTATGGACAGGAGTGCAGTCTTCTGTACAATGTTCCACCTTTATGTTTCTCCCTGCTCCAGCAGCTGAGGAAAAAGCAACATCCTTTTTACTCTTGCCATCTCCTCTCTCTTCATGCTTGTGCCTCATTTGGCAGATCATAAGCCTTGGGGCAGGGACTGTTCTGTTTGTATTGGCTATCCTGTTTGTATTGTACTGCTCTAAGAGTCTGGCTGAAGAACAAGGTTAAATATTGTTAATAGATAAAATGGATGATTGAACATCACTTTGCACTTGACGTTCTGAGAAAAATTCAACATGACTGTGGCTCAGCTAAAACAATTCTCAGAGAAAAAGAATATAGTAAAGAAACTTGCAAAAATGTAGAAAATACAAGTGTTTAACATCAATTTTGTATTTGAAGTGGTAAGTTTACCAGCCAGTTTTTTTAGTTAAACAAAATGGTGTGGTGGGCAGAATAATGATATACATGACTTGAATTTTAATTATGGACAGACTAAGCTGCCATCAAACACAATTTTCAAGCCACCTCTTTCCCCTTTGATAACTTCATCCTATTTCTACCACGAACTATCTGTCACATCGAGTTGATAGTGACACAGTGACCTTCTAAGAAGAGGAAGCTTTTGCATTAAAGATTCCTTCCAACAGCTTCAACTAAACAAAGCTGCTATGTCTTGACTTTCTGTGTCTATTTAAATATGTATTCTTTTGCATGCTTGCTATTTTTTTTGCCCAGTCAACTGCAGAGCAGTTGTGTATATATGTGTGCGTGTTTGTGTCCTTGGTAAATAAAAGAGCGCTGGTGAATTAAAATGCATGAAAGATTGAAAAGAAACTCCCTCAAGAATAAGCTGTAGGCTTGGTTGATAATTCACTGAGGATAGGAAACTGCCAGTTGTCCCAGGTTTTTTTTTTTTTTTGCCTGTCTACTTTCCTACCAAAGGCTGAAAATGAGAGAATTGAGAGGGAAGGGGGAGGGTTTATCAGCCTTGCCTGTACATATGACTCCAAGCAGTCCTTATTTATTTCTTTACTTGATTACTTTCTGATTTGCTGGCCTTATTTATGCCTTGGGTTTCTACAGCTGATTTACAATGCAAAATTTGGATGAAGCTAGATGGGTATGTTGCTTCCATTCTTCTTTCTGTCAGGCAATGGGTGGGTTTATAGCTGTCTCTTCATCCTTTGGTAACCGCAGTGTATAGCAATGGCGTACATTTTTAAAGGAGGGGAACCTCACAGATATATTACCACCTTCATTTTGCTACCTTTTTCTTCTTCTTTTTAAAAAAATGCCCAGCAATGTTTTTGAGTGAAGCCACGGCCATGCTAAATATGCCATTAAAATGTTTCTATACTGAACTGCAGTGGCTCAAGTGGCTAAGACGCTGACTGGGAGGCGGAAGGTCAGCAGTTCAATTCCCGAGTACTGCAGGATGGAATGAGCTCCCGTCTTTGTCCCAGCTCCTGCCAACCTAGCAGTTCGAAAGCAAGAAATTGCAAGTAGATAATTAGGGACCACTTCAGTGGGAAGGTAACAGCATTCCGTGCACTCTGGTGTCTATTCATGCCTGCCACATGACCACGGAAACATCTGCAGAAGCAGACAGTGCTGCCTCTTCGGCTTTGAAACAGAGATGAGCACTGAACCTTAGAATCGGATATGACTGGCTTTCGAGCAAGGGAAACCTTTACCTTTACTACATTGAACGCACAGGCTTTCAAACACATAAAATCATCAACTTGGGCTAATCACTATCAGAACCACAGCAAATACAAAGGGGAAAATGCTATGATTTATTTATTTATTTATTTCAATTTTTATGCCGCCCACTCAGGTAAAACCCGACTCAGGGCGGCGTACAACAGTTAAAAACATATAAAAACATGTTAAAACACCCTAAATAATGATTGCCATTATTTATTAGTCCCCACCCAGGGACACTACTTGCATTTTTAAAACCTGCATTTTAAATATAAGGATGTATTCAACTTCTTTAATTTGTACCCTAGATTAGCCCTTCTGCCAACATTAGTTGCTCTGTCCCTCTCCCTCCCTCCCTCCCTCTCTGGCACACAGGCACACACCATAAATACACACACAAAATCAAATTAAGCCCCTGTGAATGAGGGAAGTGAATCTCAAAGCCTCTTGCTCTTGGAAAGAAACCCAGGGGAAGAGGAAAACTGTCTTTCTCCTCAAAGTGAAATTTCTCTGCACTTGTTCCTTTCCCTATCCTTGAGAGACCTTGTGAAAAATCTTGTGGGATTCCTTGAAATAATTATGGCCATTTCTCCTCCCAAGTGGCACAGGGGTATTACAATTCCTGTGCAGAACATCATCTTTATTTCACTCGATTCATTAGGAGAAAAAAACCCATTAAGCCAAAACAAACTGAGGGCTTGTTTTTGTGGCAAGCCAGGAGATCTTGCTGATGTTGGGGCAGGGGGAGCCTCCGCATCGAGAGACTCCAAAAATCAATGAGAACAGGGACATTTTTCAAGGTCTTGTTGCCTCCCTTGTGTGAACTCTACCCAAAAGCGGTTCTGGCTTTGAATGCAGTGCAATGCAATCTATGAGGGAGCTTCTGTATATAGTTTTTAGAGTTTTAGTTTTTAGAGTTTTAGAGCTTTTTAGGGGTAAAATGTATATATTTGGGGTGGGAGTATGTTGATAATTTTGTATAGTTGTATTTTGTTTAGGTTTTGTTGGGTTGATAAGTGTTTTTCCCTCAATCTTGTTGTTCTGTGCAGGACAAGACAATAAAGATTTATCTATCTATCTATAACATTGCACAGTTGTATCTTACTCTTCCACTGATCTGAATTTCTTTAGTATTTAAATGTTCTTGTCTTCTTTTTTACTTGAATTTGTTTGTTGTCTGACAAACTTGCACAAGCTAACAGCATTCCTCTTCCCAGTTTCCCTATACAGTACTACAGATTCCTAGTGGATCCGATTGGCTCACTTAGTGTGTGGACTTAAGTTGCAACATTTTTATTATTTTATTTTTATTTCTCTAGCCATAAAAGAAACTGGTTTCAAGATTAGTAGTCTGAACAACAACACCAGAGATGGAATTGGAAACGTACACCTCTGACTTAAATATGAGAGCAAAAATATATATACAAAAAATGTTGTGGCACCTTAAAGACTAACTCCTGTATTTAACTGTGAGCTTTTGTGGATCAAGTCAACTTCATCAGACTTAACTTAAATCTGTAACCCATTTTGAGAAGTCCTTTTGACAAAAGACTTCTAGACAACTAAACAATGCATTTTTTCCAGTGTGGGAGAAATGCTACACAAATCTCTTAAACTACTACCTGTATCTTTCCATTATTTTATATTTTGGGGATCAAATATGCATGATATTTGTACAGTAGGTTGTAACCAATTCTGGAAATCCACTAGCAAACTTCCACTTACCAATGCAGAAGCAAGTGGAAGTAACACAAACATAGTGGAGCAGAAAACATTTTGAGGTTGGTCTTTTAGGTGGTTTCAATAGCTAGAGAAGGGAGAGGAAGAGAAGAGAGTTCTCCCACCATGTTAGATTTATATCACTATTATGAAAATACATTCCCCATCCTGCCCAGGTTTTAGATTTTCCTAGTAATGAATTTACATATGAATAGATAGATAAGACAGTCGGCAAAGTACTGTATCATACCCTTGCACCTTTCTCTCCATTGGAGCCCGGGAATCCAGGGAACCCAGTAGAGCCCTGCAAGGAAACAATAACAACACAAATGTAGACTTTTACTGAAAACTTCTTAGCAGGATAGCAACAGATATCTCACAGACTAAATGTACCCTATGGATTATAATGAGTATGATCAGTATTTTAGTGAGACTTCACAGTACCCTACCCATCACAAGCCAGGCTACTAGTGAAGTGATTAGCAGGGAGGTATCCTTGGCCACACCATAACTCTATCATCATGGATCAGTGCTTCCATGAGGAGCCTTGCAGGAAGCTTACAATATACAAACAAGACAAGGTGCCTTATGCCAAATCAGGCAGTGGTTCCATCTAGTACAGAATAATTGTCTGAGTGGCAACAGCTCTCTAGTTTCCTAGATAGAGTGTTCCCCAATTCTGTCTGGACATGTCAAGGACTGAACCAGAGGTTTCTATATGCAAAATATGTGTTCTGCTACTAAGATAGAGGTTAATTATGTGACATACTCTGCAATGTATGAAACAATATAAGTGTTGTTATGAAAATGGCTACTGAGAACTGATTTCTTGATAACTCACCATTATACTTAGGTCCGGAGTGCATTAAAATATTAATAGAGACATAATTTCATGACAAATATATCATCATAAACAGAAACAAGCCATGGAATCACAGAAAAACCATGGATAAGAAAAGCATTCAATGTATAAATATGTCATCATTAGTCTGAATCATCTGGACAACAGAAAGCTGTAGGCACTTACATACAGATCCTTTTGAAAAGCAAATAAACCAAATCCAAAGCAGAAGGCAGAGAAAGACTCTCATGAAAGTTATGAATATATGATGTCACCATATAGCAGAATGGTTTGCTGAGCCCAGCACTGTCTTCTCTGGGTGTAGGAGAAATGTGACCCTTCAGATGTTGATGAACAGACTACAGTTACTATATGCTCTGATGGGATACATAGTCTAGTACATCTTATACCTGTCAAGTTGCGGTGGTGAAAAAATGGGAAGCACCGCTGCGTCTTACGGGTGTGAATGCGCGAAGGGGCTACTGCAATGGTGTGCATGTGCGAAGGGATTACTGCACATGCAGTGACCCTTTGCACATGTGCACCGCTGCAGTAACCCCTTCGTAAATGTTCACCGCTTCCTTTGATGGGTGCGCATGCGCAGTAACCCCTTTTATGGCCATTCAAATGCGGGATGGCCACGGGAAGGACTGGGAAAGAGGGGTGAAATACAGGATTTCCAGGCCAATACGGGATACTTCACAGTTATGGTACATCTCGAGATCTGGCTATGCCCCACCTGTGGTCTACTCTATGAATGGAAGCATGTTTCCAATGTTGCCCTCTGATCTGAAATCCTTTTCACTTGTGATGCTGCAGTTTAAATATCAAGTAAATGAACAATGTGCTCTGTGTCTATAACAGTGTGAGCCCTAACAGCTTGCCCACACTTGGTTTAATGAAAGGAAATGTATACATACATTCAGTGGTGGGATTCATTTTTTTTTACCACCTACTCTGTGGGCATGGTTTGGTGGGCATGGCCAGGGGAAAGCCCTGTGTTGCACCTGAATTAGGACTACTTTATTTCAAAACTCAAGTGGGTGGTGCCAGCCAGAATTTCTGCTGCTGGTTTTGGTGAACTGGTGTGAACTCACTAAATCCCACTACTGCATACATTTCTATTGCTTTAATCTTGATTGATTCAAGCTGTCCCCCCACTCACAGAAGTGTTGCTTTACTTTCCAGGAAGGGCGTGGTTTGGCTGGGGAGAAGGCATTACACAAGCTCCGTTGGTGCTACCCAAACCTTTTCACATTACCTTTCGCAGTACAAAACCAGTCCCCACGTGTCACAAGCATGATGAGTGATGGAGTGAGTGTGCCACACAACTGCTTCTTTCAGGACCTTGCAAACAAGTGACTCCTTCATTCTGCCTAATAATAGAGGTGTCTCTCCTCCTCAAAAGATTACAAATGACACTTTGAAAGATCCCTCAGGTGATTTTGTATTGTCTACCACATCTCCTGGCTGTGTTTTTCATGCAACCTCTCGTTTCCTCTCTGTTTTCTTTTCTTTGGATTATGTATTATACAATTTTTAAATACAGACCAGAAATGTTTGTTATTGTGACTGTTTGACAGGGCAACCATCAGGGCAGTACCACCAGTACTGCTGTATAGGGCCTGGAACTGACAGGGACCCTGCCGCCGCCGGCCATAACTCTGTGTGTGTGTGTGTGGGGGGGGCAATAGGATTGCTCAGTATGGGGCCCAGAAATTTCCGATGGCGGCCCTGATGTTTGACATAGAAAAGACCAGAGTACAGGAAGGGCCACAAGTTGGATTCCATTCACCTTCCAGACATGGGAGATTAAAATAAAAAATAAAAACAATTGTTTAGGCCTCATGGTACACATGTACTGGATATGTGGGAGGCTACTGTGATTGATCATTTATGGATGTGTGTATGGACACATACAGAAAAAGAGATATATAGAGTAAATGAGGACAAAGTGCATAACATATAAGTGTGGGAAGACTAATAGGTGCAAAGTAATGTGGGAATGTTTTTATGTTTGTCTTTTTTTAAAATGAAGGAAGTTGCAATGAAAACTACTATGCTATCCTGCTCCTTTAAATGATATAATCCCCCAAAAGAGATTCCAGGGACTAATTTAGTATTTCCCTAATAAAATGAGAGAGCTCAGCTAAACCACCCATATGACAGAGCCGGGCTAAGCGATTTCCCTGCCTGTGGCAACAGGTCAAGGTGCACTATATTCTAATTCATAAAATTGTTAGAAAATCCCACAATTCTCCCAATCCCTAACAGTAAAACAACAACAACAACAACAACAACAACAACAACAACAACAATAAATTAATAGTCAGCTGCTGCTATATGACATACAAATCCTGTAACCTGAGGCTGCTGCCTCTATAAGCCTTGAAATCATTTTTATAGTTAATAGGGGCAAGATCATGGAAATCTGTCTTCTATTTTTAATAATAGGTGGGGGTAGCCAAGCCCTAAAATGGGTTATTCTCACACAACTCTTGCATTGCCACTACTATGAACAGAAGAGCTGTAGTAAGGTCAAGTCTATACCTATAGCTTTCTTATCCTTTAGTACCAATATACTTTTCCTGAGTTAAAGCATCTGAAAATACTAAACGTGGACAATGCTTGCAGACTAATTTTGGTTTTAACATAAGAAAGATTTAGCTTAGCAAAATTCACACTGACATCTCTGTTTCAAGGAGGAAAGGCCACAGATTTTTCTTTGAAGTAGATAGTTTGTATTCATCCTTTGATTCATGTGAGTTCGCTTTGATCTTAGGAAATTGCCAAACAAAGTTTTAAAGCAATGACAAGCAAAAAGGGAAGATGGAAATCTCAAATACCAAGGTTAAAAGGCAGGTGCATCAAATCCCTACTTTTGAAAATAATGGTTACTTTTCTCAGCAGTTCTAGTGTAACGCATTAATACAGATTTGTTTACTGAAATAAAATTAAATAAACTTAAGAGTTTACCCATGCAAAGTGATGTCCACAAGAAATGTGGGTTTGCAATACTAAGATAGTTTAAAAAGTAGTATCAACCGTATATACTGAAAATTAAATCAAAAGCAGCAAGACCGTTTGAGGCAGTAAAATAAAGAGAATTTTAATGTACTTTTATAAATTCAAAAAACAGATCCAAATTTCATCCAGTAATAAGAAGTTTCAGAGTAAACCTTCCTCAGGGATCTGTAAATTCTTGTTATAATATTCAATCTTATAATCTCTTAGTATTTTTCAAATTTTTCAATTGCGATGCAATTGAAAAAATTGAGGCTTGGAATGCAATTGAAAAAAATTGAAAAATACTAAGAGTTATAAGATTGAATATTATAACAAGAATTTACAGATCCCTGAGGAAGGTTTACACTGAAACTTCTTATTACTGGATGAAATTTGGATCTGTTTTTTGAATTTATAAAAGTACATTAAAATTCTCTTTATTTTACTGCCTCAAACGGTATTGCTGCTTTTGATTGGATATTCACCATTTGGCCCCTTCTCCTGCCTATACTGAAAATTAATACATACATAGGATATATATGCAGTTGTTTTAAGTGTAGATTTTAGCCAAAGGCAGTTGTTTTAAGTGCAGATTTTAGCCAAAGGTAGTATCTAACTCAATCTCCATGTAAAGTAGTTACCAGGGAAGAAGTCAGCATCAGTAAATCATGTTCTTTTCCACAATCTCATTTCTCCCATGTGATTATTAAATCAGTCACCCATGGAAAAATTAATATAAATTTTGGACATCTTTATAGATATTATACTGTTACATCTGGATGTCCTGACCATTCAAGTATCATGAACTATTGCTGTAAACAATAAAATTGAATTGATGCAAATTACCCTGCACACACAATGAGTACAATATATGACAATATTATACATTATAAGATAAGACTCAGTGGAAAAGATAATACTGCTGCAAATTAGCAAGAAAAGAAGGAGCCACAGCATGAGATAGATTGGTTCAATAAAGGAAGCCATGGCCTTGATTTCCCAAAATCCAAGGAAGGCAGATAATAACAGGACCCTGTGGAGATCATGGGGTTGCCATAGTTTAGAACATACCTGTCAACCTTCCCGATTTGGCAGGGATTACCCCGTAAATTGACGTCGATTGACGTCATAACCCGGCCCCCGCTGCCAAAACCCCGTAAATTGGCAGCGGGGGAAACGCTTTCTGCGCATGCACGGAAGGGTTTTACCCCTTCCACGCATGCGTGGAAGCACTACGTCGCTTGCATAAGGGCTGCACAAGCGGCGTAGCGCTTCCACGCATGCGTGGAAGGGGTAAATCCTTTCCGCGCATGCGTGGAACGTGACCTGCGCACAAGCGATGTGCGCAGGTCCCGTTTTTCCAGAGCTGACGGTTGACAGGTATGGTTTAGAATCCACTTGAAAACACGGGATGACAACAACAACTTCCAACCCAAACTGTAATACTCTACATAGCATATTTGCTTTCAAATACTACACCATTGGACTGTAAACTTACCTTAGGGCCTTGCCTTCCCGGATATCCTGGCAATCCAGGAACACCAAGTTTACCCTGTAGTTAAAAGAAATGCAATTTATTCTTAAAATGTTTTAACAACGTGAGTTCCCTACCACATTCCCTCCAGAAAAATGAACAGTTATAAAACTGGTCAAATTAGATATGATTTTTTTTTCATACAAACACAAACATGGAGACAAGCACACTGGGATAAGAACTGGGGAGGACTGGGGAGACATCAATTTGGCTACCAGGAATGAGTAGGAACACCATGGAAGGCTACTGGAAGGCCACTGGAGAAGGAGAAGGCTAAAATCTCCTCTACTCCTTTACCCACTCCCAAATGACTCTTGTTGAGACCACTGTTCTCCTGGTAGCATTAGATTCAAGAATGAGAAGTTTAAAAAAAGTACAACCCCAATGGTTTCCAGGTCAGCTGAAAGTGGGGTCAGAAGGCTACAACTACCTCCCCTCTCAAAAAGGAAAACTAAATAGAACTATGGCTCATTGATCAATGTGAGGAAAAAGAGGTCAAAGCCTGTTTCTCCTGACTTGTAACTAGAGGGTGATGGGGATTTGATGTACAGAGACATGGGTTTTGACTGTTGGTGCAAAGAATTTCCTATTATTTGTGTGTTTCCCAGCTTAAGAACAGCATCTATCACAACTTACAGACTCGCAACACCAGGGGTTCACAATATACGGCCTGTGGGCTGGACCTGAGCTCTGGCACCAATTAATCTGGCCCATAGTGAGGACCCTGCTGCTGCTGTTGCCAGAAGTGAGAAAAATGCCCCAAAAATGCCCCGGAAGCACACAAAAAATGTCCTGGAAACACACAGGAAGTGTGAAAAATGCACCAAAAACATGCCAGAAGTGCAAAAAAAAAATGCTCCAAAAACTGCCGGAAATGGGCAACCCCCCCCCCAATGCTGAAAATGTGCCACCCTCACTCCTACTGCCACTGGAAGCAGCAGAAGCAGTGGGAGGAACCAGACCTCCGGCCTGCACATCTGTCGAAGGGGGCATGGGCCAGCCTATGGCACAAAAAGGTTGGCCATCCCTGAGCGACACAGACAATTTCCTTGGACCAAGGTAAGTCCATTTACAGTTGAACTACTTTCCCTTTACTTTCTCATACACACTACCTGTTTACCCAACATCTCAATTTTATTGCACATGTGCACCAATAAAAGCTCTTTCCCAGTATTCCATTCACGAAATTGTTGTCCTGCAAAAGAGGGGCCCTATCTCTGTATGTGGGGAAAGTCTGTTTGAAAAGAGAAGCCTTTTCTATATGCATAAGCTTTTTCATTACCAGGACTATTGTTCAATCAGGACAAAGCAATGGAAGGAAGAGGAGAAGCACTCTATCACCAAGTGCTTGAAAAAGGGAGAAGTGCCAATCTTGAAACACTAAAACTGTAAACTGAAATTACTTTACATAGAATGCAGGAAATCTCCACTTTTAAAATTGTAGCATTGGGTACTAAGAAAGTATTTTCAAAAGATGAATCAGGAAGAACTCATTTTTAAAAAGATAGATAAAGATAAAGGTCGCCCTTGCTCGAACGCAAGTCATATCTAACTCTAGGGTTCAGTGCTCATCTCTATTTATAGCCAAAGAGCCAGCACTGTCTGCATCTCCAGATGTTTCCATGGACATGTGGCAGGCATGCCTCAACACCAGAGTGCACAGAACACTGTTTACCTTCCCACCGAAGTGGTTCCTATTTATCTACTTGCAATTTCTTGCTTTCAAACTGCTAGGTTGGCAGGAGCTGGGACAGGCAGGAGCTGGGACAGACAGGAGCTCACTCCATTGTACAGTACCCAGGAATCGAACTGCTGACCTTCCAGTAAGCGAGTTCAACGTTTTAACCACTTGAACCACCGCAGTCCTTTAAAAAACAACAACATACTGCTGCAAATGCAGCACAAATTAGCATATGTTATGGGCCTAACTATGGGATGATGTCATTATCTTCAGAAAATAATAACCCTTTTTAGTATTATATATCAAGCATCTATTTTGCAGTG
Source organism: Bradypodion pumilum (assembly GCA_035047305.1). NCBI lineage: Eukaryota > Metazoa > Chordata > Lepidosauria > Squamata > Chamaeleonidae > Bradypodion > Bradypodion pumilum. The sequence goes on from JAWDJD010000004.1 coordinate 138,186,350, forward strand.
TTGTTTTTCATTTATTAACAGTGGATAGAAAGGTGTCCTCATTTTGTTAGCACAGATGGGTTGTTTTCTAATTGACGTTAAGGCTGATCTTCCTACCAGAGGAGTCTAATGAATTAAAATGGGACTTTTGCTTTTAGTGAGTATAGCAATACTTAGTCAAATGTGTTAGCTGGCTAGGCCAGGCCTAAGCTAGATATGCTTTTCTTGTTTTATTCTGGGAAAGGGACAAGCAAAAATGTTATTTTTTCATTTTGTACCTGATGCTGAACTTTTTTATTTTTTCATCTAAATAAACCTGATTAAACTGAAGATGTGTACTTATCCATAGAGCTTAAGATAGTGGGAGAATTCCAGTTTCTGTATTTCATTACTGGCAACTCTACAATTAAGCAAATTCACACTGCATGTCCTACCTGATCTGGGGGGGGGGCCTTCACTGCCAACTGGGGCCCCCTTTTGCCTGCCTGCCACCTCGACGGCCGCCACTGTGCAGCAGGCGGCCAGTCGGGTTGAGCTGCTGGAGACGCGCCGGCCTGTGCCCACCGCTATCTCGCAGCTCCCCATTCGTCCTGAACTACAGCCGGGGAGTGGTCAGATGTGGCCCCAGAGCTCGATTACGGTCACGAGCTCCAACGCCCGCCATGGGCCGGAACCCCCAGTGGGGGCGGCTCACGGGGGTGCACCCAGTGAGTATCAGGTTCAAGCTAATGTCCCCACATCACAGTCCACTTTCGGTGGTAGTTTTCAGTGGCCATGGCCTCGTCACGTCGAGGCGGGTGGGTATCAGTTCCCAGCTTACCCTGGTGCCGCTGGGTCCCATACTGGCACAACATTGGGCGGGGGGGGTTCCGCCCCCAGGGCTGTACCGGGCATCGCAGGGACTGTCCAGGCACCACTGCTGATGCCCCGTGTGAATACTGTGCCGGTGTCGGCATTGCCGACGGCAGGGTATTCCTTGCCCCTCGGGGATCATTTGTCCCAGGCCACGAGGGAAAAGATTTGGAGGGGAGAGTATGTCGATATTTTCTCCCTACTGAACCGTGAGCCCACCAAAGAAGAGAAAGAGGGGCAAGATGACAGAGACAAAGAGCTGTCTCGTCGTCGTAAGCCACCGCGCACTTGGGCCAACTGGTTACCCGCATATCTCATTTATATGGTGGTGTACCTCAGGGCCCGGCCCGATTTGGCCATTCCTATGGTCCAATATTTGGACAATATTTACAGGGCGATGGTGGATTTTCCTGGCCCATCGTGGTTGGCTTACGATGAGTAATTCAGGATGAGGGTGCCATTACACCCAGAGATGAGATGGGATGAGCCATGCCAGAAGTTGTGGTTTTTATACATGACCCCCACACACCCGGCGCCTGGGGAAAGGTACCATTGCGGCCATGCCGTCCAGCGAGCTACTCCAATGCAGGCTCCCCGCCAGTTGGCGGGGCAGGGGGTTCCAGCCCGCTTGCTGTGTTGGAGTTCCTCGGCCAATGGCATATGCAATAGACGGCAGTGCCGATACAAACACGAGTGTCCCTCTTGCGCTGGCCCCCACGCCGCCGCTGCGTGTCCGCGAGCCGGTGGGTCACGGGGCAGAGGTAGAGGTGGAAAGGGAGCGGGCAGAACTGCCGCTGAAGGAGCTGGTCAGTCAAAAGGCCCCCTCCCCGGTTAACGTATTTATGTTAGAGAGGTGGCTCTCGACTTACCCGAGGAGGGAGGATGCGAGGTACCTCCTCGAGGGTTTCCAGTGTGGTTTTCGTATCCCATTCAAGGGGGTGCGGGGACCCCAAGATGCTCCTAATTTGCTTTCCCTGAAAGGTAGGGAGGAGGTAGCTGCCCTAAGTATTACCAAGGAGGTAAATGCAGGGAGGGTAGCGGGCCCCTTTTCTAGGCCTCCCTTTCCCAATCTTAAGGTTTCCCCTTTAGGTTTGGTTCCCAAAAAGGCCCCTGGTGAATTTCGATTAATTCACCATTTATCATACCCGGCGGGTCATTCAGTCAATGACGCCATTCCTGATGACCTTTGTTCGGTCAGGTATACGTCATTTGACCAGGCCCTGCGCATGGTGCGCTCTTGTGGCCCGGGGGCACTTTTGGCGAAATGTGACATTAAATCGGCATTCCGGTTGTTGCCAGTGCACCCAGGTGACTTTGAGTTATTGGGTTTTAAATTCCAAGGGAAATTTTATGTAGATAAAGCCATGCCTTTTGGCTGCTCTATTTCCTGTTCAGCATTTGAATGTTTTAGCACTTTCCTCCAGTGGGCCTTTGTTCGCAGGTCTGGGTCCCGGTCTGTAGCCCATTACCTTGATGATTTTTTGTTCGGGGGTGAACGGGGCTTGGACACGTGCATGCGTCTCCTCACAACATTTCAGACGCTAATGCAGGAACTGGGTGTCCCTTTAGCGCCCGAAAAGACCGAGGGCCCGTCAACTATGCTCACATTTCTGGGTATTGAAATTGACACGGTCGCGCAGACATCCAGGTTACCTATGGATAAGGTCACACGGATCTCTGCGATGATTTTGGCCTTGATGGCCAAACGTAAAGTGTCACTTCGTGAGCTCCAAGTTCTACATGGTCATCTTAACTTTGCCTGCAGGGTGGTCACGCCTGGCAGAGCTTTTGCTTGACGCCTATGTGACGCCATGATTGGGCTATCGAGGCGCCACCACAGGGTCCGACTGACCAAGGGCATGAGGGTTGACCTGTTGGTTTGGCTTAAGTTCCTGCGGGAATTCAATGGGGTATCATTTTGGAAATCTGACCTTTTGGTTTCCCCTAGGTTTCAGTTTCAGTCGGATGCCTCTGGGTCCCTGGGATATGGGATTTATTTTGAGGGGAGGTGGGCCTACGGCCAATGGCCTCCAGCATGGCGGGGCATGGATCGTCTACGCGATCTTACATTCCTCAAGTTCTTCCCGATACAGGGAGCTTTGATGCTATAGGGTGAGGAGTGGGCCAATTCAGTAGTTCATTTTTGGTGCGACAATGCTGCGGTAGTGCACATCGTCAATTCTCAGACATCTAAATCGCCAAGGGTCATGGAGTTAGTTCGCCAGTTTGTGTTACGCAGCCTACGCCTCAATGTTCTCTTTAAGGCCAGACATGTACCAGGTCTTAATAATGATATTGCTGATGCTTTATCCCGCCTGCAGATCCCCTGGTTCCGCGCCTTGGCTCCGGATGCGGAGGAATTCCCCTCGCCACTCCCGGACGAGATTTGGACATTTGGCAAGGAGAGGTGAACCCGGCGATCGGCATGTCACTCGCGTCCCGCACGCGTAAGGCGTATCACCATGCATTTAGTCAATTTAAAATTTTTTGTGTGCAACTCAGGTTGCCGGAAGTGTGGCCCATTCCAGTTGAACAAGTTCTACAATTTATGGTTTACCTACACAGTCAGGGCTTAGCTCCCCGCACCATAGCATCTAGGCTGTCAGCACTGGCATTCATGGCCAAGGTGAGGGGTTTTGCAGACAACATAAATGATTTCCGTATACGACATGTTTTGGAGGGGTGGACGCGGGAACGGGGACGCCGCCCGGACACTCGCCACCCAATTTCTCCGGGGTTCCTTACCCACCTGGCACGAGGCTGGCATGACCTGTGTTTTGACAGGTATGAGGCAGCTCTTTTCCATGCGGCTACCACGGTGGCCTTTTTTGGAGCACTCCGCATCAGTGAGTTGGTGCTACTGTCTAAGGCGGATGCGGCTCGTAGGGCACTGGAACTCGAAGATGTCTATGTCTCTGATGAGTGGGCTCAGTTGAGGATACGGTCCTCAAAAGTCGATCAGCACGGTGTAGGCAGTGGTGTTAGACTGCTACGATGTTCCATTGCAGACATCTGTCCGGTTGGTGCCCTACAGGAGTTCATTGCAGTGCGTGGCACGCACCCTGGCCCGTTTTTCTGCCACCAAGATGGGTCTCCCCTGACTAAATTTCAATTTTGGAAGGTGACCGGTAAGGCACTGTCCAGTGTTGGCCTCCCTGGGGCTCGTTACGGCACCCATTCTTTTAGAATAGGGGCGGCTTCTACTGCGGCTGCATTTGGGTACTCTGAGGCTGATATACGCCATATGGGGAGATGGGGATCTAAGTGTTTTGCATTATATGTTCGCCCTATCCAAGTATGAGTACCAGATAAGTCACCGTTCTCTCCATTTTGTCTTACAGACCCTGTGTGTCCCCGCACACCGGTGGCAGTATGGCTGGTGGGCCATAGCTATGTGCACTGGGCAGCGCTGCGGCGACAGAGTGGGGACCCCAGCTTGGACTACGTGCCTCCGCATGTATCAGGTGGTATGGTAAGTGCGGAATGTTATGGCGGGAACTGTTGCCATTCCTGTTGTCCATCAGGGATGCTGAACCGCCTGATTACCTGGTGCTGCACCTCGGGGGCAATGACCTGGGCCAGGTCACTGGCCTTTCTTTAAAATCTGCGATTTGCAGCGACCTAGCTTATTTGCATTATGTGTGGCCCTACACTACGCTGCTATGGTCGGACATCATACCGCGTCACGCTTACAGGGGGGGTATTAACCTCCATGCCCTTGACCGCGCTCGCCGCTCGGTGAACAGGGCAGTTGCCCGGTTCTTTGCAGACAAGGGTTTGGGGCGGGTCATCCGACACCCCACCATTAGTTTACAAAATTATGATCTTTATACAGGGGATGGGGTCCATCTGTCGCCCAGAGGTATGGACCTCTTTTTGGAAGATTTGCAAGCAGGCCTGTTGACCGAGCTGACGGTCTGGGGGGGGAGGCGGTGAGTCTTTATTGAAGCCTCCCCGTGTGGCGGGTAGCACTGGTAAGGTAAATATTTATGACCCACAGGTATCCAGCAGGTTCGCAATTGACTGGCCAACACTTAGACAGGTACAAGTTTAATAACGTTGACCGGTCAACGACGAACCAGGCAATGGGGTGATGGCAGGAGCTCTTCAGCATGCATCACCCCGTGATTTGACGGATACACGTCAGAGGGTGGGGTCAGTAGATAGTTTATTGACTATGGTCAACAATTTGTTTGTCATAACAAACAAATTGATACAAATGGATACATTGTAGCCAATTGCCGTTGGCAATTTTGGGAGGAACCTTACCAGTGTTACTGCGGCCTGCTTGCCTTAAGAATTATAATTGGCTGAGTACCAATTGAAATTTATAATTCGGACTAGGGCATTATTTAATAAATGTGGCCCAATGCCGTTATCCATATACCGGTGTCTGAGTCTTTCTTTGGGGGGTGCGCCTGCAATGAAAACCTCATTGCAAAACAAAAACAAACCTATGCTCCCCCTCCCCTTTTTTCTTGTTCTTGATCTAGAAATGAAAAAAAAATTGCAGGATATGTAAATCATCAATGGACTATCTTAACTGACACAGTCAATTTCATAATAAAAGAGTAATTTTGTGACAATTCTTCATATTCCCACTTTTGTGTTCATGTTCTTCACATTTTGTAACATTTTATGACAATTCTTCATATCCTCACTTTTTATGTTCATGATCTTCTTCACATGAAGGAGAACATTTAAGCATGGAGGCCTTCCCTGTCAAATGATAATTTCCTTTGATCAATTTATAATTTGAGGTGTTTTATTATTAATCTATTAATTATTATTTAACCCTTGTTAAAATTGCTTTACATTTGTATGTTGCATTACATATATTTTAATGTAAAGTTATCAGAGACTTTTTATATTCAGTGGTATATACCAGAAATAAAAGAAATTAATGAAGCATCTTGCAGAAACTGAACTATAAATAAAAACAGACCTCCTATAGTATCTGTCTAGTAAAAGCCTTGGCAAACTTTCACAAAAAACTCATACAAAGAATTGAGGAATAATACTAGGAGCAATGTTTCTTTATCTCATACTTCTTTGGATCCATCCTATAGTGTTTCTATACTGTTAAGCAAGACTAAGATACTTAGTCTGTGTTTAGTATAATTGGGGTGGGTGGAAAGTATTGTCTTATTTTAATTTAAGTAGAATTTAATTGGAATTCAGTGATGACATTCTGATTATGCTTCTATTCAACCATAATTATAATATTGGTTTCCTTGATTCATGACCTTGTTAACAGCTGGCAAAATGTCTTGCCAAAATGGTAGGATCATTAATTCCAAATTAGCTCCCAACAGTTAAATGACTCTGACAGGAACACTTTCTGGAATGAATGATATCACTTTTTAAAGTATTTGATGATAGCTTACAAGAGACACGAGCATCAAACACAGTGGTTTCCTCCCTCCCTCCTTCTGCTCTTCCTCAAAGGTGCATGCATGTGAAAGACAGAAGAAGAATCAAGTAGGGAGACTTCTTCTAAAAAAGATCCTTATAAACAAAACCAAGCTGCCTTTGCAGTCAAGCAGGAATGCTTCTGAATGAAGACATAATTCCACAGTTTGTGTTTTGGGTGGAATATGTGAAAGCAATAGCACAAATCCTGTTGCTTAGCATAGTAAATTATACTAGAGAAGGCCCATTCAACCAATCAAGTTCAATTGATTTAGATGGGCTAATTCTAACCATGACCTGCAGGATAGCTCAGTGGTTTAGGTATGTGGCTACAGAACCAGAAATTGGGAGTTTGCTTGACAAGGGCTGGGCATGATGATCCATAGGGTCCCTTCCAGCTCCGTAGTTCTAAGAGGATTTTGAGTCACAGCTACAGTAGGCAAATTTGATTCAATAGAACTTATGGAGAAGCTTACTCACCAAAACTCCAGGGATTCTATAGGCCATTTTAGTGCAATTTACTATTGGATTTCAGCCAAAGCATGTAAAGGTGGATAAATTTAAGTACCTCCATGAAATCAAAAAGGAAACCAATAGTTTTTCAGTGTTTTTAGGAATTTTAAGGTTTTCTAAAGTTTAAACATTGGGGATTTTATTTACGCTGCCCAGAGTCGCATGTTGATTGGGGCGGCTATACAAATTGAATGAATGAATGAATGAATAATCCAAGACCCATCAAATAAGGTCTGGAGGATGAAGATTATCTCACTCTGTTAGGATTTTCAAGAAGGAAAACACATTTTGTTCTGTATGGGGTACAGTTGAAATATCTGTCCTACTATTCTAAGAATCAGGAAACAAACAACATTAGATTTAGAGTGCAGAAACTAAAGATGTTGATATTTGGCAACTTAAGAATTTGGCAACTTAAGGAAAAGGAGGCTGCATTTTGTCACCCTGCTTATTCAACTTATACACAGAGCACATAATGTGCAATGCAGGGATGGAGGAATCACAATATGGGATCAAAATTGCTGGGAGAAACATCAACAATTTGATATATGCAGATGATACCACCCTAATGGCAGAAAGTGAGGAAGACCTAAAGAAGCTCCTGATTAGGTTGAAAGAAGAGAGTGCAAAAGCTGGCCTGAGACTCAATATCAAGAAAACCAAGATAATGGCAACAGGCCATATCAGTCCCTGGAAAATAGATGGGGAAGAAGTAGAAGCAGTAACAGATCTTACTTTCTTAGGATCCAAGATCACTGCAGATGGAGATTGCAGCCATGAAATAAAAAGGTGACTGATTCTTGGGAGACAAGCTATGAAAAACCTGGGGAACATAGTGAAAAGTAGAGACATCTCACTGCAAACAAAGGTCCGCATAGTCAAAGCAATGCTATTTCCAGTGGTAATGTATGGCTGTGAGAGCTGGACCATTAGAAAGGCTGAGCGAAGAAAAATAGATGACTTTGAGATATGGTGCTGGAGGAGAGTTTTGAGAGTCCCCTGGACACCGAGGAGAACAAATAGGTCAATATTAGAAGAGATTAGCCCTGAGTGCTCCTTAGAAGGACAAATAACAAAGATGAAGATGAAGCATTTTGGACATCAAATGAGAAGAGAGGATTCACTTGAGAAGGCCTTGATGCTGGGGAAGATGGAGGGCAAAAGAAGAAGGGGACGGCCAAAGATGAGATGGCAAGATGGTATTGTAGACACAATGGGCATGGGGCTGTGCGGACTAAGGAGGATGGTGGAGGACAGGGGTGCCTGCAGAGCGATGGTCCATGGGGTCGCAAAGAGTCAGAATCGACTGTGCGACTGAACAACAACAAGAAGAATGACAAGGAGGGAGACCTAGTACAGACCAGTAAAGGAGCATAGTTCAAAATCAAACCAAACCAAAAACAAAACAACATACCAGGTTTCTCTCCAGTCTATCATGATTAGTCTTTTTCTCTTCTTTTCTTAAAAGGTATCAAGTAGATACTTCAGAGTAATGCATAGTTTTCCCCTTTAAAATGCATTTAGGCACAAATACACTCACCTTTCCAACAGATGCAGATGGAAATTCCCCCTTTGAAATTGGCAGTGTGTCTCTGCAAATCCCATCCCTTTACTGAAATTCTTTCTCTTCAATTAAATAACGGTGCCAGCAACTACATTATTATTTCCTTTCATATGCCTCAACCCCTTCACATTCATTTTGCAATAATCTTCATACAGGTCTTCATTGTAAGCCTACATTTTTGTTCCCATCCTGTGTATGATGGAAGATGAAGACTGAGAGAAAATGGCTGAAAGTAAATACCTTACAATGCAGGTATTTTATTACTCCCTAAATAGGGACCACTTCGATGGGAAGCTAAACAGTGTCGCGTGCACTCCGGTGTCTAGTCATGCCTGTCACATGACCATGGAAACATATGCAAATGCAGACAGTGCTGGCTCTGAAACAGAGATGAGCACTGAACCCTAGAGTCAGATACGACTGGCTTTCAAGCAAGGGTGACCTTTACCTTTACCTAATGGCAGAGCAACTACTACACCACGGAAGTGAGAGAAGAGTTGAAGTTAATTAAAGATTATGCATCTTCTCACAAGGACATTAGTTCTGATATAAATCTGGACATGAGGGATCCTCTCAAGATAAGATAACATTAAATAGTGGAGTCTTGTATCATTTACACCCACTTTTCCTTCAAAGTGTTATTCTGAAGCACACAGTGGAGGAGTGCATTAGGAGACAGCCACGATTCCACAAAGATGCCTAGTTATTGTTTTACTAACCTTCTCTCCAGCTTGACCAGATCCACCTGCATCTCCTGTGGGGCCAGAACGACCTTTTGGACCCTCAGGGCCATCTTCTCCTCGAGGACCAGCAGGACCAACTTCACCCTGTAAAAGAAATGTTGTATAAAACACAGGATGTAAACACGAGCTACCCTTCTTTATAAAATGACACTGTAATAAGTACTTCTAAATCAGGCAGAAAAAACGGACGCCAATTCTGAAACCTACACAACTTCATATAATAACTCCCCTCCCTGTAACCTAAGCAGAGTAGCTAAGGAAATGAACACCAAAGGGAAAGTAATAGCCCCTACACAAAAAAAAAATCAAAGGCCTGACTAGACCACCTCAGAATGTGAATGAGAAGGTAGAGCGCTGCCACCAGATTGTCAAAACTGAGCGCTTTCTGTAAGTTTGAGCCCCTGCACTGCACTTAAAGTGACAAAGTGACATTTCACACATGTTCATCCCTTTTATTCTAAACTGATCCCAATTATGGTTGAACATTCAGTGGTTGACAATTTGATCCATCAACCTTTATTTAAAATGGTAGCTGTACACAGAATTATTAGAGCTCAGTGGCACATATTTATCAATGAGATTTATATGCAACATACCCAGTGGTGGGCTCCCAAAAAAATTACTGCCACACTGTGGGTGTGGTATGGTGGGTGTGGCCAGGAGAAAGCCCTGCATTGCACATGAATTAGGACTATTGTATTTCAAAACTTGGATGGGCGGGGCCAGCCAGAATTTCTGCTACCGGCTCTGGCAAACTGGTGCGAACCTGCTGATGCCCACCACAGAACATACCCAAATTCAGTGAAATGTACTTTTTTATATTTTTGCAATTCCATACATTTTAGACATCCTCATTTTTAAAATGTGTATTTAATTTTGTGAGGACTTTATCTCTTCAGAAACAGCTCATCAGACTCATATATACACAGATTTCTGGGGCAAAGTGTGGTTCTTCTTATAGAAAATTATAGGAAGAATTTTAAAAATGTTTTCATTGAGACTATCAAATCCAACAGTATTTGATTTTTCCCTTCCTACTGCCCCGTTAAAGGAGTCCTTCAGCAAGAATGGGTTGGAACTGACTAAAACCAAACTTGGTGAGGAACTGGTAGACCCTGCACTCCTTGGACTCTCATGCATCCAAGAGGCAAAGATAGCTCTGTGCCAAAATTGGAAAATGAATCTGGAGCCCAAAGCAGCTCTCAAGAATTCTGCAAAGGCATGAGCATGACTTTGTGACTAAAACATCGCGAAATATGCTGCAATATGCTCCTCTTCTAGAATGGAGGACTACAAATTAGTTTTGCTGCCCACATGAGGCAAAGACAGAATCAAATCCATCTGTAGCATTTTTTCCCTTCCAAAATGCTTTTTACTGTGCCATTGGAGGGCTTCTATTTTTGATAGTTTTTTTCCTGAACAAATGCATGTAAAGATGGGGACGTGTGGTTCTATAGGTGGTGTTTCAATGCTATAAGCAGTTGGGTAGGATGTTCAGCACCATGGTAAGATGCTTCAGTATTTCCTGTGTCCTGATTATCCTCTTTTATTAAATTATTGAATACTGTATATGATAATAGCACTAGATTACCCTTTCCTCTAATTGCTAGGTCTTTGTTCTAATGAGAAAACTTCCTATGATGTGTTTGGAATATTGTCAGCTTTTTCTGGAACACTGTGTTATCCTTTGAAAACAAATGGGTAACACATTTCATCTCAATTGTTTCTTTTACAGATTTTATCTGGGGAATGATGTACATGGAGATAAATATGAGAGATAATCATAAGAACAAAGAACTAGCCATAATAGGATAGGGTGATATAGTGCTATTAAAATCTATATATTTTTTTAAAAAACCATGAGAGCATGATTGCATGACGGAAAAAGAGGTGGAGTGAGATCACAGGATGGAAGGAAAGAATAGGGGTTGCCAGGTGGAGTGAAAAGACAATGAACTTCTGATTCAAGCCACATGCTATATGTGTACTCGTTATGATTTTAATCATGGTTAAGGTTGGAGGTCAAACCTCAGCAGGGCCAAATTGCTCTGATTAAGTTGTCTGTAGCTGAGCTCTGGATGGGACTTCAGCAATTTGGTAATATAAATGTCAGCTCCTCACCAAGTTTGGTTTTAGTCAGTTCCAACCCATTCTTGCTGAAGGAGTGCCATATCTCACTTGGTGCAGTCTTTAATACCAACCTTTGCTGCTATGTGTGGCTTTGGTTTGACTTGTCTACACCTCTCAGAAATCCTCTTTCTATTATCTGCTACCATGGACAAGCATGATTCTGAGATTTCCTGGATTTTAGCTTTACCTGGTTTACCTAGCTTGCCAACAAGGCCCCGTTTGCTTTAGTTTTGCTTTACCTTTGACTCTACTTCTAGATCCCTCTTTCTTGATCAATTTGCTATGCATGCCCTGATCTGTATTGGTTTCTGCCTGCCAAGATGGTTTTTTTAGCCCACCTGATAATAGAAAAACAACTATATCATGTAGATGGATTTTATATTGCAAGGAGAACACAACCCATTTTTGCACAAAAACACTGTGAATATGAGCTAAATTACTCATGCAGTGACAGTATGTTTGTGGTCACTTGAACAGCATAGCATTATCCAACATTTTCCCTTTCCCCATAACATGACAATGAAGGGATAACATCCAGTCATCTCAGAGAGGAAATTGCATCAGAGAGCGGGTTATAAGCCTGCACTATAACTGTAGCAAGCCCAGCCTCTGATTAAGCCTCCTCGCTTCTGCACAGCTGTTTCTTCACATCTTGATCTGGGATGTTTGTGACATGTGCATGCAACAGAAATAAACACTTACTCTGTCACCTTTAAGGCCCATGTCACCTTTAAACCCAGGGAAACCATCTTCACCCTATGAGAAAGCAGGAAACATGATCAAATTCCTGGTGCAGATAAAATGGAAATTGTTAAAGAAACAGAAAGCTTGTGTAAGAATAATGCATGTATTAACCATAGCTATTTTGCTGTAAGTTACAATAGTTTATACTACTAAAGGCAAAGCATAACTCACCACATAATTTTAAGACAACAGTTTCTCTATCAGGAAAAAAGCAAGTTATAGCCAGTGAACTGAATTACATTTCACCTTTAAAAAGAAGAATGAATCATGGGGGAAATTCTTAAGGCAACAGGGAAATTCACTTCCTAATTCAACAAAGAGCCCTTTATTATGACACTACTCTTTTCTATTATATTTCCTCATATTTTTCACTTGAAAATGTTGTGGCCTGCGGCAGCATTTCATGCGACCCACTGCTGCTGGAAGCAGAAGTGGGCACATTTACGACAGCCATAAAACATGCCCATGCATGCGTAAGTGTGCCCCGCCTGCCATAAACGCTGCCTTAAAATCACCTGCAGTTGTCATAAATGTGTTTACTACAGCCACGGATACATTTTATGGCATCGTTTACACCAGGAGGAACCACGTGCCTGGCCTGAGGTGTGAAAGGTTTGGGAACCCCTGCTCTATCCTCTTCATATGTTTCAGATAACCAAAGGTATTAACATTAACTTGTGATTAAGGGCAGACAAATACAGATATGTTTTTCATGCAATGCCCATATAGCAGATGAGGTAAAATTGTGGAAGGATAATAAACTTTCTGTGAGCCAAATGCAAATAAATTTTAAATTCCATTAAGACCCATAGCAGTTCCAATTGGGGTGATCAGCCTTCCAAAGCCTTTCTCACCCAATTGTAAGGAAAACATGGCTGTGCCAGCTGATGCTACAGGGAACACTATAGTGGCATCTCCTTTGAACATGCAAATGTTGCTGAGCATCCAAGATATGCTTGGGCATATAGTCCAGGATGCTGCAGGGTTTAGGAGTTTGCTTCTCAGGTCCTTGGTTTCAGGATCCTTGTGAAATACAATTAAAAGGGCTTCTAGGGCATCTCCTCCAAGAGTGTTCACAGGCCAGCAAACAGACTGCTGAGCCCAGGATGGTGCTAAATATACTTGCATTTCCACCCTAAGTTGCATCAGGAACTTAATGAACCTGTAGGTATCAGAATCCTGAGTGTCACAAGTTAGCTACTAATTCCACAAAAGATTGATGCTGCAATCTAAATCATGTTATCCTGGATAAGACTGTTATGAATAAACTTGCAATTTAATGGCTTCCTGTAATGTTCACATTTTTTCCGAGTGATTTACAAACTTCAGTCTTTAATTGCTGTCAGAAAAGAAGGCCTGCAATGAATGGCTGATAGTAAGAACCGACTACTATCAAGAAAATAACCAAAGCTTTGCACTTCTCCAGTTGTATAACTGTTGTGTTCTGTAAAGCTGTGCCTTTAACAATGTACCTTTGCCATGTGTTATCAATGTAACCTTTCTGTGTGCAACATTATAACCATCAGCTGTATCAATGTAAACCTAATAAGGGGACGCGAGCTAGTGACCACCAGAGGGCAGTAGCGAGCGTCCAGCTCTCATGGATCATATTCACCTGGTTCAGCAGCGCGGGAAGATTCCCCGCGACCTCCTCACCTGGTCAAGAAGGGCGTGACCTCCTACGACGTCACGCAGGCAGCAACCAATAGTCTGTCGACAAGCCACATTCAAATGTATAGCCAGCTGTATATATTGAGCTACCCATCCGCCATTACCACATGTTCCTCCGGATCATCATGCAATAAACCTGTGTTAAGCCAACCCTTCGGCTGTTTCATTGTCTTTGGTCCCTTACACCAAAATAACTTACAACCTCCTCTTGTCAGAAATGTCTGCTCTGCCATGACTAATTAAAGACACTTGTATTTGATTGCCAATACTAGAACAATGCTCTTGCCACTCTTCAGAATTGAGACCATTTCCCCATTTTCTTGGCTGCCATATCAAGCAAAGATGCTTCCATTCATTGGCAAATAGATCTTGATAGCCTCTGGGAAACTGTCTACATCCCTGCCTAGGGCAGGGGTAAGAAACCTTTGACACTCTAGATTTTTATACTACAATTACCAGAATCCCCAGCTTCCAATGACAATGATAAAGGACATGAGAGTTGTAGTCCAAAACATCTGGAGTGCAAAAGGCTTATCACTGCTGCCCTAGGGAATACTCAATCACATTTTTTTTAATTTGGGGAAAATATTCCAGGCAACACATAACGTGTGATGCCACAGCCCAAATAGGAAGCAGCCTAGAAGAATTGCAGGGCATGTTTTAGAGCAGGGGTTCCCATTTTTTTCCTGCCACAGTCTTATGTTTTCAGCGGCAGCAGACACAATCATGCCAATTTTTTTGGCTACTTGGGCAGCCGTCACCACTTCCCACAGTGGCAGGAGAATTTTTGGAGCATTTTCACTCCATTTTTGGAGTTTTCTGCCACGTTTCCACTGCATTTTGGCTACTAAAACATGGCAGTTTGGCACTTTCAGTTTCCATGGTGGGAACCCAGGCAGCACCAGAAGATCCCCCAGCCACTGGAAGTGTAAAACCACCATGTTTTAGCTGCCAAAACACAGTGGAAATGCGGCAAAAAGTTCCAAAAATGGAATGAAAATGCTCAGGACACAAAGGGCATAATATTTTAGAATTCTCACAGTGATGTGCTGATGTATCCAGAACATGGATTACAAAAAGAAAACTTCCACATCAGGAACTAACTGGTTGTCTGCAACCTACTAAGTAGCAATCACACAATCCCAAATAGTTGTCAGCTCAGAGATTCTGCCATGCCAATTGCTAATGGCCTGGACATCTGCATTACAGAGTCACCTCAAGCATGCTTCAATGGATCACTGTGTTTCTCCTTAAAGAGATGTCCATGAAACCTTCACAAGAAAGTGGCTTCTTTTTGGCAGTTCATGGTTTGATTGGGACACGAAAGCAGCAGCAGCATCACAGTCCCTGGAATAAATATCTATTCTGAAGCATAAAATCACAGTCGATCAGCTGAGAAGTATCCTATCACTCTTAAAATCTTGCATTTAGCTTGAGTTGTACTGCTGCCTAAAGACTGCACAGGAACAAAGAGAACCAGATGTAACTGCAATAAGCCTGCCTCCACATTGGCAACTCATTCTTTCTAGCAGACTTTTTAAAGGCCACTGTCCTGATTGGGCATGATTGGAAGAGCTGAAGTACCCTTGGAAATGGTGCCTCATGGGAGCTACTGGGTGAGTCAACTATTTGCACAAGACAGATGGATCACCTGAGACTCCACTTCTCATATAACTGATTTCCCTGTCTGGACTGAAGCAGAACATAAACAGAGGCATGTGGAAACATGGTACTTGGCTGCCTCCATAATCCACAGGACTTCCTCTCTCTCTTTTTTCCCTGCATTATTTTTTCTCTTGCATTAAACATTTACAGATTTTTTCTGTTGCCTCTGATCCTTATCATATTTATTTATATAATACCACTACTCATGGTCACTCATGCTCTCGTCACCTCCAGACTAGATTATTGTAATGCGCTCTACATGGAGCTGCCCTTGACGACCATTCAGAGGCTGCAGCTGGTCCAGAATGTGGACATTATGCCCATGCCTCACCACTACTTTGGGAGCTGCGCTGGTTACCAGTGTGCGTCCAGGTGCAATTCAAGGTGCTGTTTTTGACCTTTAAAGCCCTATATGGTAGTGGGCCAGGATACCTAAGAGACTGCATCACCCTAAGGATGTCCATCCATCCAACCAACCAGAGTGGACCGGAGGGGCTCTCTAATTGTACCATCTGCTAGAAGGGCCCTCTGGAAGCTCCTGCCAACAGTTACTTCTCCAGACGGAATTGCTGCCCTTCAGAAAAGAACTCAAAACCTGGCTGGTGGGCCAAGTATGGGGTGCAGGTGGAAGAGTTACCTCTGTGGGGTGGTTGGTATAGAGGAACTCCTTCCCCTTTGGTCCCTGCACCCTTTTTTAGTGGGTGGGTAGTTTTTAAGTAGTTTTAATCAGTTTTAACTATGTTATCTTATCTATGATTGTGAACTGCCCTGAATCGGCCTAGGCCGAGTGGGCAGTGTAAAAATCTAACCAATAATTAATAAATAAATACTCTGTATATATGGTTACTGATTTTGCTCTCGTGTATGCTCATTTTATGCAAAAATGCCAACTGATAGTTTTAGCACAATAAAAGAATTACCTTTTCACCTTTGCCACCTTTTAGACCTCGAACACCATCAGCACCCTTTAAAAAACAGAGGTAACAATGTCAATTGACACAAAGAATGCAAGAGTAATTTTTTTAAAAATATATATAAACAAAATATTATATTATCCATACCTTTACACCACGAGGGCCAGGATAGCCAATTGGACCCTGAGGACCTGGAGGCCCCTAAAATATATTGGATTATATTTAGGTTATTTTTCACTGTTCAATAATATACAAGGACTTGTTGATTTCACAAAGGTACATTTTTCCCCTGAGCATCTATCTCACAATGAGTACAGTGATTTCTTTAACTAAAACTTTGATTTTTGTAGCACAATACATCAGAATATTTCCAAGCACTTGCTAATTTTGTGCACAGCTTGGAAATAAGTAGTTCGAAATGAGTTAGTTATCATTCTTTTTGCAGTGATTAAGGCATAACTAAGATATATTATTAATACAAGTAGATAAATAATAACTTTGCTCCTTTTGCAAGTTACTTTTATAGTTGTGGGAGTGTTGGCTTGCTAAATGATGTCTTGTGTTGTTACCACACTGTCTGTTATGAATGTTAAGGTCACAATAGACAAGACAAAAATTCATTTCATATGGGAAGCCAAAAACTTTCTAGAGCATGTTTATGCTGCTCTATTTTATGGCAGGGTGGCATGAGACAAAGGATGCTGGGGAAGAGCAAAATGCAATTTGGCACAACCCTCATATCCCAGTGGCATTTTGCTCCTCCTAATTATGCTTACCCCGACTATCCCCAGAAATCAAGAAGTGTTTAATATGTTGTGATTGTACAGCCACAGCAACATGTGAATTATTTACTTTGCTGCAACTATGACTACAGCAGATTAAACTCCCCCAATTTCTGGAATGATCAGGGGTAGTGTATTTTTTGCCATTTAAGTTAAGTGATCACTGTTCTGCCACAATCATCTAACAAACTTTAGGAAAAAAAATCTTACACCTCTGCTGATCATCCCCAGACAATCAAGAAAGTGTTTACTTTACTGCTGTTGTAGATGATAGCTGCAAATAAATAATTCATGTTCTTGCTGAGGCAGTATGATTGCGACAAATTAAACATTTCCAAACTGTATGGGGATAATCAGGAGAAATATTTTTCCTTATTCCCAAGAATCTAGGGACAGGGTTTCCCCTCAATGGCACGCATGCCAGGAGAAAGGCTTCTGCGTGCACACGTGCCAAAAGTTTACCACCACTGCCCTAGATGAGCATTGTTCTTCTGCAGTGATTGTCTACTGAACTTAAGGAGAAAATATCCCCAGATAATCAGAGGAAGTATTTAATTTGTTAATATCAATCACCTGCTCATCAGCCAATGAACAATAAGGGGTGTTTACACTGAAAGTAGCTCTGATAGCTGCTCCCTTCTTTTTTATACTCTTCTAAACATCTACATATGCTAAGTATAGGATGAAAGAGAGTTCCACAAAATAGTAGAATTCCATAACAGAAGCTCAAAATATGTGGTACTCTGTGGCATGTTGTTCCATTCTATTGTCCAACAGGTGTAGATGCTAAAAGTAAAAACAGACTAACCCACTGCACAAATACACAGAAGAGTGGGATATGGGCCAGTGTAGACAGAGCCTCACATTATTAGTTGCTTAAAAGGACTTAATTTAGTTACACTTGAGTGCAAGAAAAGTATATAGTGTTTTTTTAAAAAAGTAACTATTGCAGTAAATGAATCCTATTTGGAATTTGGAACTGATCATGATTGATTTCAGGATACCTTTCCAAGCCATAGGCTTGGAGAAATTGTGAGTATCAAGAGTAGAGGATCCATGTGTACTTATAAATTATAATAGTTTTTATAAAAACAACAACCAAAAAACAACAACAAATGACACAGAGGACAGGGTCATGAAAGTCAAACTGAACTAGTGGGCACATGCCTCAAAAACTCATAGTGCAGACAATTTTTTAAAAATCAATTAGGTAAAAGCAAGCATTCTTCTACATCAGGGGTGCCCAAACGTTTTGGGCCATGGGCTGGTCATGTGGTTCAGGGAGCTGGTCCCTTTGACCCAGGGGCCGCATCTGGCCCCTGGCACCAATTCATCTGGCACATGAAGCCCTCATCTCTCCTGGAAGCAGAAGTAACATATACCTGTATGGGCACATTTCACTTACGCTTCCAGGAGCAACAAGGGCTTCGTGGCCTGGATGAATTAGCATCAGGGGATGGATACGGCCCCCAGGCCATAGTTTGGGCACCCCTGTTCTACACAAATGAAATAACTGCATAAACTTAAATTTGTATTACTTAGATTAAGATATAATCCACATCACTCTTTTTATGTACTGATGAAAGAAGATTTCATGGTTGAATTGGTTTTATAAATTGCACAATACACATTTAGGCTGAAACCTGACATGTCATGCTTAACCATATCAGTTCAGCTCCCACTGTACTTTAGAATGAAGCTTTGCTGTGCATTATTACAGTTTAAAATACTATAAAGTAAGGTGTTCTTGGCGATAGCACAAGGCAACAAGGAGGCTATATTATGCAATAGTTCAAAATTCTGGAGGTGAATCAATTGCACGATCTATTCATGTCGATATTGGCAAAGAACCTGGAAATTCAGCACACAGAGTATGAAAATATCCTCTTCTCTCTTTCCTTTGCCCCAATGCACCCTGAACACTGCCATTTCAAATTTAAATCACAGATCAAATTGTTGATAAGAGCTGTACATCCATAAATGTCAAGTGGTGCATACTGGAGAAAAGAGAGGGAGGAAAATATGATGAGTCCAATTTGTCGCCAAACTGATTTTCCTTGGATTTCCAAAAATTCTTCTTGACTGTAACATGAGTTGGCAGATGGGAAAGGAGGGCTGAAGAAAATCTGCAGTCTCCTTTCCCCAAGGTTTTTAAATAAAGGACCTGATAAAACATTTATGAGACTTGGTTTAAATCTGAGCAAGGAAGCTGCTTTTCAATCATCTTCAGTTCACCCAGCTTAGACCGATGGCCAGCTCTTCTCCTAGGTTTCAAACAGGAGACTTTCTCAGCAATACCTGAAGATGCCTGGGATTGAATCTGGGGTCTTTTTGTATTCATAGTGTATGGTCCATCATTGAGCTATGACCTCTCTTCTGCTTCTAGGTGCTATGTTGCATAATGTAAAAAGTATTTCTCACTTCTGATCTCTTGCTTACTTCTTGTACCAAGAAAGATAGACAGCCAAGTGGAAAAACTGTGGCAAAATAACTTAGCACTTATGCACAAATATCCTCATGGATGTTGAAGGGATGATCCACAAATCTGTAACTGCTACTGCTCGTGGGTCAGCCTGGATATTAAAATTGATTTTTCACCTTTCCAAATGATCTCTTACCTCCCTGTGAGCCTTCCTGTGCTGCAATATTTTGCAAGCTCAGGCAGGTGAGGTGCCATGAGAAAATTGAGAAATAAGTGTTTGCGTTAAACAAATTTACAATCTTTCACCTCAGAAAAAGATGCTTTATCATAGCCACAGCTGGAATTACAGAAAGAAATAAGGCGAAAGCTTGAGGTGAAATTGCAAACAGATACAAGAGGACCAAGGGACATTATATAAGAGAAAGGAAGTGTGTAGGTAGCAAATGCCAAGAACAGGGGAAATCCACATTTCAGTACATATGCTACAATTCATATACCTAGACGCAAATTAATGTGTATTCCCACTGATATTCAACAGTGTTAAGAAACAGTACTCCAAAATAGACCCTCTTATCATAATTCTGTGCATTGCAGGATATCCTACTTGATCTTGATTTAAAACATAATAAACATCCTTAGATTATATTCCATGTTATATATAATAAGAATTATACACATGTATACTAAAAAGCATAAACATACCAAGGCTCCTTTCTCTCCAGACTGGCCTTCTTTCCCTGGGTGTCCCTATTAACAAAATATTTGTGGGAGGAGGGAGAAGGGGAGAAGGCCAATTAGTATGTGAATAGTTAGAACATTTTAACTGAATGCACGGTGTTGTGTTCTGATGGTTTTATTGTACACACGGATTACAATGTATCTGAGCCAATGTAACCTTGCCTATAGCAACAATGTAACCTTCAGCTGTATCATATAAACCCTGTAATAGGACGCGAGCTAATGACCACCAGCTGGCAGCAGCGAGCGTCCAAGCTCTCTTGGTCCAAACTCATCAAAGGCAACAGCGCGGGAAGTTTTCCCGCCACCACCTACACCTGGACAAGAAGGGCGTGACCTGCAATGACGTCACGCAGACAGTAGCCAATGGGCTACCATGGCACCACGTTCAAATGTATCACTGCTGTATATAAAGAGCTATCGATCCGCCATTACCTCATGTTCCCTCTGCCCACGATGCAATAAACCTGAGTTAACCCAGCCCGAGGCTGTGTCCTGTGTCTTGGTTTGCATACACTAAATTGGCGACGAAGGTGGGATGATGGATCCCCACGGAACAGCCAGGGCACAGAGCGGTTTCAACATCACCAAACCGCAAGACTGGGAGCTGCTTGAGATGGATTTCCAGGCGGCCCTGGTGGAACTCAGAGTCAAAGGAGAAGACGAGGAGAGGAAGAGGGCCATCCTCACCAGAATGCTCGGGATGGAAACCAAGCGGACGCTGGTGGGCATAATTGCTCCGAAGAAGGTGAGCGACTTTAAGGCGAGCGACATCATGAAACTGCTGCGAGAGCGGTTCTGCCCCTCGAGGGCAATGTTTCCCGCTCGGAGCGCGTTTTGGAGGCGAGTCCAAGCGCCGGATGAGTCGGTTGAGGCATTCGTGGCCGCCATGAGGATAGCCGCCGCCCCCTGTAAATGGGGCAATATCCTGGAGTTGGTCCTCAGGGACGGCGTGTTGTGTGGCCTGAAAGACAAGGAGGTACAGCGCAGCTTGATGAATAAGGAGCCGCCACCCACACTGGCAGAGGTCATAGAGGCCGCGGAAGCCGCAGAGTCCACGAATGCCGGAGTGGACGAGATGCACCAGTGGCGTGAGTGGCGTCCTAGAGCCGGCAAGGCGGAAAATTCGGTGCACGGGAAGACCGGACAGTCGGTGCACGCGACTCGACGGGCCTCAAAGTCGTCTACGGAAGGCAGCGACGGCGAGGAGGTCCAGAAGGTCCGGAAGGGTGGTCGACGCTGCGAGGGTTGCGGAGCGGCCCACGAGCGCGCGAGATGCCCATTCAGGAAGGCCGAGTGTTACACCTGCGGCCGTCGGGGGCACATCGCCAAGGCGTGCAGAAAGAGGAAAGAGGGCCGGAGGCAGTCACAAGACCGCGCAGCCAGACCGGACCGTCCAGCGAGGCCCAAAGATGGCGCCCAGACCACGAGGAAGCAGGACGGCGTGGGCCGCGTCTCGGACGGCAGCGAGGACGACGCCTCAGTGTTCAGCGTGTCCGCGGGACAGTCCCATTACTTCGTTGAGGTATTAGTACAAGGGGCCCCTATTAAGATGGAAATTGACTCGGGGTCCTCCTATTCCATAATTCCCCA
The DNA here is from genome assembly GCA_035047305.1 of Bradypodion pumilum. Classification (NCBI taxonomy): domain Eukaryota; kingdom Metazoa; phylum Chordata; class Lepidosauria; order Squamata; family Chamaeleonidae; genus Bradypodion; species Bradypodion pumilum. Next base: position 138,208,072 of record JAWDJD010000004.1, read on the forward strand.
GAAAGAGTTCCTGAAAATCGACCCCCACGTGCGGCCCAAGCTTAAAGCGTTGAGGTCCACACTACGGGACGTACAGGGAAACAGCATTCCGGTGTCGGGGGTCGGGAAATTTCGGGTCAATTTTAAGAGATATTCCGCGGAACTGCCCCTAGTTGTCCTCAAAGGGGGAAGCTGTAGCCTCCTAGGGACACAGTGGTTTCAGCCCTTAGGTTTGTTCATAGGGGGGGTGCATACCGTGGGGGGGGACCCAATACAAGCGGTTTGCGATGCGCATCCCGCCGTTTTTGAGAAAGGACTCGGAAGGTTCAAGGGACCCCCTGTAGCTTTCGACATAGACCCGGAGGTCCGCCCGATAAGACTCAAACCACGCAGGGTGCCGTTCGCACTCAAGGACAAGATAGAGGCGGAACTGGACAAACTGGTGGGCCAGGGGATTCTTATTCCTGTTGATTCCGCGGAGTGGGAAACTCCAATTGTAACGGCTCTAAAGGCTAACGGGGAGGTGCGCATTTGCGCTGATTATAAGTGTACAATTAACAAGGCGATCCGCCCTAATGCATACCCGGTGCCAGTGATCAGCCACCTTTTGGCCAGACTAAATGGGGGAAAGTGTTTCGCTAAACTCGATTTGGCACAAGCCTATCAGCAACTTCCAGTGACCCCCGCCACGGCCGCGGCACAAACGATAGTTACACATAAGGGAGCGTTCCAGGTGTCGCGGTTACAGTTCGGCGTGAACTCGGCACCCGGCCTTTTTCAATCGCTCGTGGAACACCTCCTAAAGGGCCTGGAGGGGGTGTTGCCTTATTTTGATGACGTGTTGATAACAGGGGGGAGTGAGGCTGAACTGGCAAAAAGGTTGGACAAGGTACTGACCGTGTTCGAGAAAGCGGGGCTGAGATTGAGGAAGGATAAATGTGTCTTTTTTGAAACCGAGGTCGAGTTTTTAGGGTTCCGGATCACACCCGAGGGGATTAAGCCGTCTAAATCCAAGGTAGCAGCCATTAAAAAGGCCCCTCGCCCCACATCCAAAACCGAGCTGCAGTCTTTCCTGGGGCTCCTCAACTTTTACCATACATTCCTCCCGCGGAAGGCGTCCGTGGCCGAACCGCTCCATCGGTTACTTAAGAAGGAGGAGCCATGGATGTGGGGTGACGAGCACGAGAGGGCGTTCAAAGAGCTAAAGCAACTCCTAACATCTGAGGCAATCCTGACGCACTTCGACCCCAAACGGCCTGTGGTCCTAGTTTGTGATGCATCCCCGGTGGGGGTGGGGGCGGTGCTTTGCCACGTGTTGGAGGACGGAAGGGAGGCCCCGGTAGCGTTTTACTCAAGGTCCCTGTCCCAAGCGGAGCGAAATTACGCGCAAACCGACAGGGAAGCGTTAGCAATAGTAGCGGGGACCAAAAAATTTCACGATTTTTTGTATGGCCGCCCGTTCAAAATCGTGACCGATCACAAACCGCTGTTAGGGATTTTCACGGCAAACAAGCCCACGCCGCAGATCCTGTCCCCGAGAATGCTGCGATGGGCTATTTTCCTCAACGCGTACCAACATGAGTTGGAGTACAGGCCCGGAAAGGAGATCAGCCATGCTGATGCGCTTTCGAGATCCCCTTTGCCCTTGTCGGACGACCAAAAGGCGAGAGCAGAAAAGGACCGCCAGGTGTTGCTAATTGAGGTTTTAGACGCACCCCCAATAGTACCAGCCGACATTGCTAGGGCGACAGGCAAGGACAGGACGCTGGAAAAAGTTAGTTCATGGGTGCAGAAGGGGTGGCCGGCTTCGTCCCCGAGTACAGAGTTCGACCCATTCTTTAGGAAAAAGCTAGAGTTGTCCCTAGAGAGGGGGTGCCTTCTGTGGGGCCAACGGGTGGTGGTCCCTGCGCCCCTGCGGACGAGGGTGCTCGAACTGCTGCACGTCAGCCACCCGGGCATAGTTCGTTCAAAGGCGCTGGCCCGGAGTTACTTCTGGTGGCCACAGCTGGACGCGGACATTGAGCACATGGTCGGCACTTGCGAGGCTTGCCAGGGATCCCGACCTGAGGCGGCCCGTCTTCCGCATAGGGAATGGGACACAGCACGGGGGCCATGGTCCAGAGTGCACGTAGATTTCGCTGGCCCATTCCGAGGAACCATGTTTCTCCTAGTCGTGGATGCGTTCTCCAAGTGGCTGGAGGTTATCCCGGTAAAGAGCACGTCCTCCGCCACGACAATTAGCCGGCTAAGGAGAGTCTTTTCCACGTTCGGTTTACCCGACACTTTAGTCAGCGATAACGCAAGTTGTTTCACCTCCGCTGAGTTCGGGGCATTCATGGAGGCAAACGCCATTCGGCATGTCACATCCGCACCGTTTCACCCGGCCACGAATGGCCAAGTGGAACGGCTGGTGCGTACAACAAAGGAGGCGCTGCGGCGCATGGGCCCGGGGGACCTGAATCACCAAGTGTGCCAATTCCTCTTAGCATATAGGGTGACCCCCTTAGCGTCAGGCTACTCGCCGGCAGAGCTCTTGATGCGGCGAAAACTGACCACGATCCTGTCCAGGCTAGACCCGACGAGAGTCGAGGATAAAGGGAAAAACATAGGGTTGGCAGTCTCGAAAGGTTTCGCTGCCGGTGATCCTGTTCACTGCAGGAACTATTCCAGCGCAGGGCCGGCCTGGGTACCAGGGAAGGTTGTAGAACAGACGGGGCCAGTGTCGTACCGGGTCGAGACTAACACCGGCCTCCTCTGGAGGAGGCACGCGGACCAACTGAGGCACCGAGTGAGTGGGCCAGTCAGTGGAGCTCAGCAACAGGATTCAGCGTTAGGGTTCTCCCCCACCCGCTTAACCCAAGGGGGAGACAGCAGTGGACAACAGTCCCAAGCAAGGGGGGAAGGAAGCAGAAGCAGCAGCCCCGACTCATATCCTTTTGATACGCCAGTCCTATCAGGGGCCGGGGAAGGGGGAGAGGAGTTCGCGACCGCTGCCCCCGATAGTAATTTTGATTTTGATTTTGCGAGCCGGGGGGGTTTTCAGGAGTGTTCCCCCACCCATCCCAGCGAGAAGAGGGGTTTTTCGTTAGCCCCCAGTGCCCCCGGTTCCTCCCTAAGAAAGAGCACACCTCCCAACAACGCCGCGGAGCCGCGGAAAGTCACTAACGAGTCTCCCTCTCATATTACAGGACAGGAGACCAGGGGACAAAGAGAAGGTAGCAAACCCGGGGAGAGGCAGCCCGCATCGAGACCCCAGCGTGTTCGAAATAAGCCATCTTGGCTGAGAGACTTTGTCTCCTAAGGGGGGGGAGTGTGTTTTAAGTGTGGGCTCGAGACTTTGTCTCGTCCTAGGGGGGAGGGGTGTTGTGTTCTGATGGTTTTATTGTACACACGGATTACAATGTATCTGAGCCAATGTAACCTTGCCTATAGCAACAATGTAACCTTCAGCTGTATCATATAAACCCTGTAATAGGACGCGAGCTAATGACCACCAGCTGGCAGCAGCGAGCGTCCAAGCTCTCTTGGTCCAAACTCATCAAAGGCAACAGCGCGGGAAGTTTTCCCGCCACCACCTACACCTGGACAAGAAGGGCGTGACCTGCAATGACGTCACGCAGACAGTAGCCAATGGGCTACCATGGCACCACGTTCAAATGTATCACTGCTGTATATAAAGAGCTATCGATCCGCCATTACCTCATGTTCCCTCTGCCCACGATGCAATAAACCTGAGTTAACCCAGCCCGAGGCTGTGTCCTGTGTCTTGGTTTGCATACACTAAACACACACATCTACAAGTAAATGAATTCAGCCTGGTTCTCATACACACATTGGATGAAACACTTAGAAATAAGGCACAGAATCCAGCTTCATATAGAAATTCTTCATTAATTTTGAAAAAGCAATGAGTTCTCAAAGGACTGATGTAATCACATTGACAGCATTAAATTTTTTCGCCAACTTATTTTAAATGATAAATTACTACTCAAACTAAAAAGACATTTTTGAAGCTGCTGTTTTGTTTTCAGGCCAAGTCATTCCATCAAAATAATGCAAACACATGTAAAACATTTGCAAGTATGCATTTTCTCTTGAGATCTGATTTGATTATTTTTATCTGTCACTGAACATTATGCCAAGCACATCATTAAACTTATGACATAACAAGATGAAACAAAACAGTAATGGAAATATTTTATCATATGTGGAAATCAAGAGCTAGAATATTTTCTTGCTTGAACTAAAACCACAAGCTGTTGAAGAGCATGGCAAACCTTTTATTGTTCCTATGACTATTTTCAAAGTATATGAATAATTATTAAGATTTTTATGTGATTTTTGCAACCCAATGCACATTTAACCAGGAGTAAGTCCAACTTAACTGAAAGGTAATTCTGATACAGCAGCTTTCTCAATTAATTCCATTCTTTTATTTATTTCCATTCTTTTTTGTATTTCTATACCACCCATTTGAGTGGCATCTCACTCTGGGCGGTGAACAAACAGATAACAAATAGCAACAACACACAGCAAATCAAACAAACAACTGACAAATACATCACAAGCTGAATGGAATTAAACTAAACTAAACTTAAATATTACATTTTTTCTTTTACTCTTTCTTCTAGAATCTTGCTTTCCACTAATTCAATAGGCCTACTTTAGTTGAGACTTGGTATCAAATTTTACTTGCTGAAATCTTAAAGTTCAAATATACACATTTACAAACAGTGGTGGGCATCAGCAGGTTCACACCAGTGAGTGCGTACTGGTAGTAAAAAAGGATGGCCCCTCCCCCTCCCCACGCCACCACTTCTCCTCCTAGAAGAGGCTTCGGAGGGGGCTGGCTCCATTTCCCCCTTCATCAAAGGCAGGCTTTTCCTGGGCTCCGTTTCACCCTGAAGTGCCTCCCCAGCCACTCCGGAGTGGTTGGGGAGTCACTTCGGGGGGAAATGGAGCCCAGGAAAAGCCTTGGAGGAAGGGGGAAATGGCTTCAGAGGGGGCTCTTTGCTATAGATCTATGAAAATAGAAGCCTCTTCTATTTTCATCACTCTATAGCGAACCTCTGAAGTCATTTCCCCCTTGTCAAAGGCTTTTCCTGGGCTCCATTTCACCCTAAAACACTTTGAGATGAAACAGAGCCCTGGAAAAGCCTTGGACAAGGGGGAAATGGCTTTAGAGGTTCGCTAAGGAGTGTTGAAAATAGAAGAGGCTTCTATTTTCATAGCTCTATACCAAAGAGCAGTCACATGGACAACAGGCCATGCCCACCCAGTCACATGGCCACATACACAGTGTGGTAGTAAAAATTTTTATGCCCACCACTGTTTACAACTAAAGTAAATCCTCTGAAGTTACATAAGAGTTTTGTTGTTCAGTTGCACTGTCAATTCTGGCCCCTTGTGACCCTATGTATGGACCATTGCCCGCCAGGCACCTCTGTCCTCCACCATCCTCCTCAACCTGCCCAGCTCTGTGCCCATTATGTCTACAACATATAAGCGTATAGGTACACTATTTGACAGTGAGTTGATTAATCAGATACTAACACCTAAATTGTTTTTTTTAAAAAAAAACTTTAGTTTTGCTGCCATTTCTCATCTTTCTGTGACTCCTTTTGAAACTTAAAGCCCTGGATGAGAAAAATAGATCTGGTTCAAATGATAAAATTAGATATTGTAACAAGTTCTGCTCTTATGATCAGTGATAAGATTCCCTTGTTGAAATTCATGAGGGACCTGCATAGTGATTTCCCCCTTAATATATACATTAATTTGACCAAAGGTTATGCTACTTACCGGAGGGCCATCAGTACCTGGAAGTCCACCAAGGCCAGGCTTGCCTTGAGGTCCCTGAAGAGAAAAGGAGAAACATTTTTGACAAACTAATCAAAGATAAGGCCTCTCAGGTAATAAATGGCTGCAAGTCAAAGATTACGTATGTACAAAGTGAAAAGTGCAATCAGTAAGAAGAAATATTTGAAAATCTAGAACTCATTTCTTGATAGATATTTGACTGAAGGCTAGCTACTTATCATTGGGACATAAAAGGCCTACAAAGTATTTGCAAAATGTTCCTGAGCTGTGCCTGTATGTGGTTGCTACAACTCACAGAACAACCCAGTCACCTCAGGTGGGAGATTCCAAGCTATACTCCAAAAAAAGTGACTTTTCCAAGCTCTAAAATCTTTCCTTATTTTTATCTATATATATATATTGCGTGTCTCGATGTCTCGAGATAGAATGGTGCAAACCTCAGTCTCGCAATACTTAAACTCTGAGGAGAACCGAAAATGGAGGATCATTTGGTTACATACGCAACAGGGAACATTGCAAAAGAATGTGGGGAATGGAAGCAATAGCTGGCTTGCTGCAATTACAAAGTCTGTCTTGGATGGATATTTGGTTATAATGCCCGCCGGCAGTGATGCACTGCAGCAGCTTCTGTCAGGTTCTGCAGAACCATTAGCAGAAATTCTCCCAGGCCATGCCCACTTGGTTGGCCATACCCACCTCCATAGCCCATAATGCAGGATGTTTGACCACACCCACATATTTGGCCACACCCGCATATTTGGCCAGCCAACAGAGTAGGTAGTAAAAAAAAATTGCAGTGCATCACTGCCCATGGGTGTACTCAGATGGAAAAAGATTTAATATGGCCAGTGTAAAAGCTCTTCTCAGTGGAGCATCAGTAAGGAATGAAAGATAAGAAGGGCAGGTCCATTCCCCACATGGAGGGGAAATGAAAAAGAGAGATTTCAAAGCCACTCTACAGATTTGTGATTCAATATCTAATAAGTGGCATTTGATCAAAAGGAATGCTGAATGACAATCAAAATGGACTGATTGATCAATAGATCGACCAATGGTCAAAAGCTTAGTTGAGACTTTGTTGAACCAGAAAGAACAGCTAGTCACACATTTTTGATTCCTTGAGGCTTCCTGCAGGTGCACTAAAAAGCAGAGCAAGCCAGGAATGGAGCCAGTTTCAGCACATAGAATTGGGTATGGCACTTTAGTAGAAACTTGAAGGAGTTTCCTAAGGAAAATACCATGGAGTCTGTCAAGAGCAGAGGTGTCATCAAAGCCCTAAAGTGGACTACCATAGAGCACTTGTGGAACAACTTTGGCATTAAAAATACAAAGGGCCATTGGGATTAGTTGATGGCCTTTAGAGTGATAAAAATTCAAAAGGGATGAAATGCTCATTTTAGAAAAGGAGTTTTTAGAATCATTATGTGGATGCATTCATATTAAAGCTTTCTGGTAATTATAATCTGATGCTGTATTATTCAACTTCTTCTTGTTGTGCCATAAAGGCTGCCCTGTGAATATAGTGCAGTGGCCTTTCATCTGCCTTCAGCATCGCATGTCACCCGTACCACTGATTCAGCTCCATGAGTCACTTTCTGCTCCTGAACCCTTTTGGCATGCAAAGTCCTCCTCGGCTCCAGGCCAGTATTGATGAAGCTGCTGCCCTCCATCAAGATGGATTCAAGTGGGATTTAATCCACTTGGGGACCATCACCCTTCCCTGTGGACTTCACCAAGGTCCTCAGGTTTGTCAGGTTAGTTAACTGCCACCTGACACTCGGGGTTGAGTTGCTGGCAGTATGGTCTACTCTATAACCATAGCAGGATTGCCTGACCATACATCTGCTATTCAACTGGAACAAGAGAATGTCCTACGTGAAGACACTTGTGACACTGATGGGACATACCCTAGCTGAAAGGAATTCTGCAGTTGTCTCCATGTCTGACTCATTTCAAGAGACTGACAATAGTCTAGTCCCAGTTCAAGAATCTCACACATGCACAATTTGTAGGAATTAAAAATATCTGGAAAGCCATCCAGTCTCATATCTAAAGGCACTTTCAGGGTGTGTCAAAATAAAAAAGTGCAACAAAAATGTAAAAGGCCATGTATCTGAAGACAAGAATAAGTGATTCCTTCATTTGACTATTAAAATCTTGCACACAGGGAAGCTAGCTTCTGGCTCCTTACAGGGTTTTGTAAGGCTGGACATTACAGAGTTGAAAGTGGCACAGAAAAAAACCACAAAAATGTTCTGCAGCCCATGGCCAGATGTAGGCACTATGTTGCTCATTTTAAAGCAAGATCCAAAATGAGGGACACAAAAATCTGCTCAGAGATGGTAGGTTTCAGATTTCACCTCTGGCAATGTGGATTAGAATTTCCCAAATGTGCTAGACAAAGAACTGCCAGTCACTAAGTGTCTCTCTCCTCCCCATGACTGTTATCAAAAGACATGGTTCCAGCCAAAAAGGAAGATATCACTCACCCTTGTGTCTGAAGAGAAGTGACAGAAAACTGTTTTATTCAAAGAGCCAGACTAATTTTAACACATCAAGCTAGGAAGCTCAAGGCTGGCTGTCTAGTGTTGAGTGGCTTGACTTGCCCTTCAATATACAAAAGACATTTTATTCTGAGGGCTATATGTAATTATCACAAGGAATAGTGTAACTCTGGGAAATCAAATATTCCCCCATACAGAGAATCATGAATGTTCATAAAACTCTCCTCAGGAGGCTGGAGATGGCTGTCCTTGAAATTGAAATGAATGAATACATGAATTAATATTAGTGCAAATAAGTATATCACTACAAAAAAGTCTAGCCTTAAATTTCCTATCTTTGCTGTGTCAGAAACAGAAATAGTAAAAATGCAGGGCCTGCTTTTCCTATATCCTAAAACATTTAGCTTTGTGTTGCAAATTAATACATAAGTGTAAGGCAGTTGTAAAGAAAACCAGAAGACAAAATTAATCTATTAACTAATAACTGTATTATATATTTCTTTTCTTTTCCGGCTCCTTCACTGCAGTCCTTCTAAGTCTCAGTATTTTTCTTGTTTCCTGCCTGCAATCTCTATTTGATTTGAGAACTGAACCAAAATATATAACATTTTTAACAAATTCAATTTCCTCATTATCACCATTAAAGTTGTGTAGTTCTTCTGTAGTCATAATTTTTATCTTATTAATGTCCAATTGGATCCCTGCATTTGCACTTTCTTATTTCACATTTGTCAGACGTAATCTCATGTGAATATAACTTTCTGTAAGTAATATGGTATTATCTATATCTCTTAGATTATTGATATTTCTTCCATCAATTTTCATTTCTTCTTTTGAATCTAATCTGTCTCTCTATGTGATATGTTCTGCATGCAGATTGAACTACCAGGTAAATAAATATACTTTAGCTGAACATCTTGTCTTATGGAAAACCATTATTTTTCTCCATATTCTTTCCTAATAGTAGCTTCTTGAGCAGAGTGTAGGTTACACATCAGGATAATTAAATGTTCGAGTCACATCTATTTCTTTTAGAATAAACCATACCTCTTCATGACCTACAAAGTCAAGAACTTTGTTGTAATCTATAAACCACGTAAGGTTTTTCTTAATGAAGTTTCGTGGTACATTGCAGTAGCCAGGTATGGTATATTTGCTCTATGACCTCTAGTTTATTCAGTTTGAACATGAGGCATTTTTTACTTTGTTGCAAAATCTTGAGTATCACTTTGCTTGCATAGGAGATTAATGCAATCAATGTTCCTATGATTTCTGTACTGTACTCTTTGGCATATCCTTTCTTATGGGTATTGAACATTTCCAGTTTGTAGGTCCTTGTTTTGCTTTCCATATATGTTGGCATACTCTTTCTGATATAGTCAGTCTCTTGAGCTTGGAATAGTTCTAACCCATCCATATCTGGTGATATTTCCATACCTAAGTGCTTTGACAATGGCATTCATGTCATTTGCTAAAATGTCAGGTTCTTCGGCACATGACTTTACTCAAAGGAATCTGTTATTCTTGCATCTCTTCTGTAGAGCTATTTATAATATTATTTCTCTCCTTTTTATTTTATCCTAGTATAATAATATGTTCCCTTATTGATCTTTTGGCATCTTGGCCTATGTTTGAATATTGCTTTGATTTGTTTTCCTCCATTTTTGCATTGATTATTGTAACAGTTCTTTTTGCCTTCAAGTTGTGGGATCCTGACCCTATTGTCTCTTACTTTTGCTTCTTGTTCATAAGTTACCCACCCAGCCTTTTCTTTTCTTTTGACTATGACAATTGTCTTCTTTCATTCATTTCTGCCAATATCTCTGATTTAAATCCACAGTTCTTCTGATTCATGGTTAAGGAAGGTAACTGCTCTTCAACTTTATAATACATATACTGATCTTTCAGGACTTTTCATTAGCCTGGGACATCCAGTGGTACTGGCTTGGGAGGATGGAATATGGTTTCCATGAGATTGTCCTCAAAAGAGAAGTCTCCTCTCTGATATACTCCTGGACAGCCTAAGGCAACCCTGCATCTGGCACTGACCATTGCCAAGGGAGACTTTCACATCTGCCTTTCCTTGTGTTTTATACTCCTGTTACTACAGGCAATTGTTGGCAGCCGATTGACAAAGCTGGTGAGACATTTAACCCACTGGTGTGAATCTATTTCCAGTGAGATTGTCACCCACTCTGAGCTCCTTATGTGTGTCATTGATTTCTGTGCTAATTTTTGGACAAATTGTGAGGGTTCACTGTGCCAATAAATGGCATTTTTTAAATTTCAAAGATGTGAAGATAGTAGAAACCTGCTTTTAAAAAGAGGAATCACAAAAAGGAATCTTGGGGTGGGTTCGTCCACCTAGGTATCTTGAGCTTCCTGGTAGCATAGACCAATATCCCCATCCTTCTCAACATAGTGTTTCAGCTGTTGGGCTAAGTAGTTTATTCCACCTAAATGAAAATATCCAAAATCTGATGTGAGCTGTATCTGACGGCTCTGTATCTGAAGTGAGCTCTGTATCTGACAAAAGATCTTGGCCAATTTCATCTGTAAAATATGTCTGTGCATCAAATGTGCATTACAGTTCCCTTCCTTCTACATTGTAACATTGGCACCAAGAGCACACAAAGGTTCTAGGTGGAAAAGGGAATGTCTTGTCTTCAAATGTAGCAATTGAAAGATGCAAAACCACAGCTAAAATTTCAAATGTAGAAAAATGCCAACATTTTCTGATATTGTGAATTCAAATTAGGATGGAAAATAATGCATTATGGGAAGCATCTGCTGTGTGTTCTACAACCTTCCTACAAGAACAATGTTGTAAACAAAAACAGACTTTTTTTGCTTCTTATCTTCTGAAATCCCTGATCGGTAACATATATTTAAAGCATTTTGAAGAGCTACAATAAGGAAGAAAGGAAGGAAACTTAAGGAGAGAAAAAAAGAAAAGCTAATCTGATAGTGATGCAAACAACATATAAAGTGAAGACTGTTATTATATAAGAAAAGAACCAGAAGTAAATGACAATACACATTTTACTTATATTAGCAAAGGAAAAATGTGTTGCATTATTTAAAAAAGAGGAAAACAGAAAAGCAGATCAGAGAGAAATATTTCAGGAAAAGGAAATAAGTATAACAGTAGAAATTAAGTCACTATGTTTACAAAATGACTTAAATAATTTCTGCTGTGCTGTTGCAAAAATTACATTGCTTGTGAACTATTTCTGTAGACACATTGCCATGTCTCCATTGATTTTTTACTTGCATGGTATGTAGCATGGCAAACCAATGAGATCTTCCTTTATTCTTCCTTCATAGAGGGCTTTCCCATTCATTCCTGCTGATCTGTGTGTACATTTCTATAATTCTTTCTTGCTTTGCCACAATAACTGGCATTCAAAATTACACTACCCCTGAAGATGGCAAACTCCTCCAGCTAACAAACATTCATAAGCCTGTCCTCTAGCAGATGAAAATTTAATGCTTCTAAAATTTAAAGAAGTTAAATGTGTCATGACCTGTTCCTGAATAAGAGGTCTACCTAAGATGCTTCAAGCATATTGGTATCATTAATGGTATAGTTTATGTGAAACAAAAAAATGTTTGTATTTCAGTCTAGGTATCTGTTTCAAAGCTACAAACTAATTCATTACATGGAAATATATGCTTCTCAAAGCAAAATTTTTGTAGAAATGTAAGATACGTATTCCTTTAAAGTATATCAAATCCATCTGCTGCGTGATCTTTTACATAGAAGGGTAGTGGTTTCAGACAAGTATATTTCCCAGCTATGCCTCGTGCCTGGGAGGACAGTTTTTGTTTCTGTTTACCTCCTCAGGCATTTTACATTCAAAGCATGTATGGTACCACTTTATTCAGAAAACGGCAATTATCTGGCTGTTAAGGAGGGCCTTTCATCGAGGAGATGTATGCTCAGTCAAGTCTGTTCAATTGAGTTTTAAAATTACAATGACCTGTGTTTAATCTCTCTATTTTTTCTCTTTTTTAACTTAGTTTAAGAGTTACCTTGATTACCGGACTTGGGAGATGGTCAGGATGTAAATTAAAGCAAGCTACAGCCATTCTAAAGACTGTACTTTGTAAACCTAAGGAAAACAAAAGCTATGTCCAAGATAACTCATAATTGCTGTTGGAAAAGCTAAAATGCTTTGGCGTGCCAAATAATCTCATTTTCCATTTCTAACAGCAGTTTAGCACTGCTTCTTCCATTTTTACACTTAACTCTATCTCTGTCATCCCCTTATATGTGAAGGCGCAAAATACATTAGAGTGGTGTAAAACCTTTATATATTTATTTATTTAAAATATTTTCGCCCCACCTTTCTCCTAATAACAGGCCCATGACAGGTTACCTCATTAACAAGAAACAATATTATAAACTAAAAACAGTAAGTTGTTGAAATATTTTTAAAATATTATATATAATATTAAAAATATCTGATCACATTACTAAAGCAACAAAAATACAAACAATCCCAATTTTTTAGACAGCCAGTTACTAAGGGAAAAGCTGCCTGAAGGGATGGTTTTCCTATTAAATCATTTCTATAAGTTCCCTTAGCATCAGTTCTCTCTGAAAAAAGGACAGTAAAGCTTTATAACAACACAAATATGCAAAGATTTCCACCTTGATCCAGTGGTTACTTAGCAATGTAATATCCTACTTACTTTTTCACCAGGAACTCCAATAGGGCCTTGTGGACCTGGAAGACCCTATGGAAAAGGAGAGAAGAACCTGTTATACATCAAAGGCACCAACAGACATATTTTCCCTGTTCGGATGTCCTATTGAGTTGGTTCAAAGCTTTCCCATGAGCAAAAACAAACCAGAGAAAGCAGGGAGTTTGTGAAGAGCATTTACTCTGGCTAATTCAGGGGGCAGTGAATGAGTAATAGGATTCCAATAAGGACTTCTCCTGCAGGTGGTGCTGTATTTGATAATAATTTTTTTGTCAGAAATTACTCTGGGTTGAAAGGATTGTTGCTGGAGAAACTCCACTCAGGGGATGCCCGAACGAGGCTCCTTTCACATCCCCAAGATCCATCATGCAGCACTCGGGTATCAAACCCCGACCTTCCAGTCTACAAGCTCAGCGTCTTAAACACTAAGCCTTTTTGGGGTGACTAAAAAAGAATAAAAACATGAGCTTTTTAGCTCTTGGGAGGGTTCTTTTTCCAGATGAGCGAGAGCCCTTGTTATTCTCTCTGATGAAGCCAGGGAACCTCCGTAAGTCTCGGATAAGGGCGAGAAGCTTGCATTTTACCAGCTATGAGATTAGCTATTTTCTCTTTATTATTTAATAAGATTCAGTATTAGGTTATATTAGTTTAGTTCTCCGCATGTTTATTCTTCATGTTATGGATTTTACAATGTTTTAAATAAACCTTCAAAAAGACAACAATGGACTGGAGTCTTTGCTACAGAAGGGAGTAGCACTCCTGCGCAGATAACAGGTGCAAGTCGGGAATAAGGCTTTGCACTCTGCATCAACATAACGTTGGAGGATCAAGGAGCTCAAAGGGGACATTTAAATCAGAGATAAGGGATTGTTGTTGTGATCCTTGGGAGTTACTTTCACTTCCATCAGGACTGGGAAAGCCTTATCAGTGGACACTCCATCTTTGAGGTAAAAGTTACGTTTTTACACCTCGCTGGTTTCCCATGGCCAGGTTTTCCATGTGTGTTTTTCGTGGTTTGTTTTTAAAGTTCGCACCATATAAACAGGACTCTTACTTTGCCATGTTAATTGTTACCACCACCCCAACTAGAGAGCAGGCTAGTCATTTTTCAATCGCACTTTAACTTAACTAGGTCTGAGAACCACACCGGCCGTAAAATGCACGGATAGCAGAAAGCCTCAGCCTGGGCCACGAAATGCTAGAGACGAAGGGGGTTTAAGGGAAGCACTGAATTTGGGTTCCATGTGTGACCTGTCATCAACCCCAGATCCTCTGACAACCAAAACTGTTTTTTGTGCATTTTATTTATTTAATACTTGTTAAATAGAAGAGTTATAGGGTTGTTGAGCACTTACTTGTGGGCCTGGAATTCCTTGTTGGCCAGGAGGTCCTGGTTCTCCTTGGGGTCCCTGTTATGTATGAAATAAACAAATAATGTATAAGTTTGGGCAAAAAAAATTTATGTATCTTTCCAGTCACTAGAAGCATACAACCACTTCTTCTATAAGCTCAACCAATATTGACCCTATTGCTCCTGAATGTAAAAGTATCCCAGACTTGATTTCACTGTTTTTCTCTTTTACCTATTCTTTCTCCCTGTCTTTATACTGAGTTGTTAACTGTTTTTCTGAGATTGCTTTTCTTATCTGCAATGAAATTCATATTCAGTTCTATGCTCTGTTTCCAATATTCACTTTTATTCATGTAATTTACCTTTTTTGTGCACATACTTATGTATTTTCCTAATTGATCAAACCTTTTTGTACCCATTTGTAAAACTATACATATTTTAGCCATTTTATTATACATAGCATTTGGGGAACATGTATCATCTGTGCAAGAATTCTTGAAGCAAAAGTGCATTTTTCTCAAAATGGCCAAAATCAGTCTATGCAAGTATGAATGGAATCACATTAAGTTGGAGCAGCAAATTGATGCTAATTAATGATTTGCTGGTTAGCTTCCGGGTTGCAAAAGGGGCACAAAACCAGGATCATGACTGACATCTTATTTTTCAGAACACTTTCACAGCTCTGAATTGTGCAGTTTCACACATGTACACATTGCCAATAAAATGCTGGCCAAAATTATTCAGGAGGCACTGAAATGCTACTTTCATTGCAAATGGCATATCCAGATTTTTTTTTCCCATTCTGTACTCTGGTCTTCAATAGTCTCCCCCACCCTTCCACAATAATACATTGAAACTGCATTCATTAAGGGCTCATGATTCTGTACCCTTATTAATGCCTTTGATATATCAACAGAGAAAGAGAAAACCTTAAGCTTTAAGGGGACCATAACATGCCATTTTCTTCTCAAACTGGAAGAGCACACAGTTAGTTTTAAGATATTGATAAAGTGAAAATAAGGCATAATTTGTTTGGTGAGTTATTTTCCTTTGAAAATCTTATTTTCTACCCCAGATTTTTACTTACCAAGTTTCCTTTTGGACCTGGTGGACCATCAATACCTGCTATTCCCTACATTAAAGAAGAGAGAAATACTGGTCACAAATACATGTGTGTAGAAATTAAAAACATTCCTTTAAAAAAATGAAATACATACATGCTGTCCTGGTGGACCTGGAGACCCTCTTGGACCTAACAATCCTCGCTGACCCTGTGGAAGAAACATGGATCTAATTAGGACTTCAACAAGAAACATGAGGAAAATGGTAGTAATACAGAGGATATTAGGAAGCCCCAGTGAGTGTGCTAGACATTAGGAATCACACAGCCTCATCCTGCCAGTGCCTCTCTTCCACAAAGAAAAATATTATTTGAAATTAGGAAGGACCTTCCTTCTCAATCTCAAGTCCAGTTTGGTCACAGACCCTTTTTATGGCTTCCATGCTTAACAATTTACTGAGAATCTGAGATTACAGTTATAGTCTAGTTCTTGAAGGTCTTCCTATGAATTTATGAACTATGGTTAAAAACCATCAAAGCAAAAAAATAACAAAATGAACAAATCAAAACATCCAGACAGAAGCAGAATGTATAATTGTTTGTAAACAAATAAAAAAGGCATTAAAATACACATGAGACATGACAAAACTGCAACTCTTCCTGTCCATTTCAAATATAATAGGTTTAGAGCCAATGTGGCCTCTTTAGGTAGGAAACTTTAGTGTTGGGACACTGTTTCTGAAAAGGCATGTCAATCTAATTTCTCATTGACAAACACAGAGCCAGTGTCCAGATTGGCAGGCAATTCTAGCTCCCCAAAATCATTGTTTCACGTTCTGGCTATTCCATTCAAAAGGGCCTTGGAAAATTAATTAAAAATCCTGGATGTGCTGATTATCATATGTGAGCAGACAGTCCATCAGGTACCATCTGTTGGGGAGGCTCGCCTCTCCAGCACGAGGAAAGGGGCCTTCTCAGTTGTAGCTCCCACACTATGGAAACTCCTCCCAGTAGAACTACGCCTCCAGGCCCATTTGCTACCATTTAGGAAAGAATTGAACACGTGGTTGGCAAAATGGGTCTGGGGGCTGGGATTGTCAACAAGCTCCCTTTTTTGGCTTGTCTGAGGCTCCCCCTCCTGTAATTAATTTTTAATGTTAATATTTTGTAGATTTTATATTTGTTTTTAGATAATAGATGGCATGGTGGGGGTGGGTGGGTAATATTGTTATGTTTTTAAGGGTTTTTAATTGTTTTGTATTGGTTTTAACTTGTATGTATATTGTATATCGTGTATGTTGTTTGTTTACCATGTGAGCCGCCCTGAGTCAGATTCCCTGATTGGGTGGCATAGAAGTGCGAAAATTAAATTAAATATCTAAATATCTGGGGATGTTCAACCACATAAGGTTAGTGCCACCAAAGAGTATCACAAAACCACATATCACCTAAACATCTCATAAGAATATCATGGTCAATAGTATAAAATGTTATTGAGAAGTCCAGCAAAACCTGCTCCTCTACCTGACTGCTTCCTCATACTTGCCATCTAAAAAATAATTGCCAAAGCTGTTTCTATCCTAAAACAAAATATTACACAGCTGGGGGGGAGGGGATTATCAGCCCCATCAAGAAAGTGTGCATATTAGCATCATTTGCTCTAAGATCTCATTTTGAAAAAGATTTGAAACTATCCTATGCATATCAGAATGGCAGGATCCAACAAAGGATGGCTAAACAAAGGTCTTATACCCTTTTCTGGAAAATTACCCTCTTTTAGAAAGTTATTATAACTTCCTTCACCCAACTGATTAGGTTCTCCTGATCAAATCTTAACAGCCAGCATATGCATGGATCTAGTGACCAACTGTTTGGCCTCCAAGAAATCACCTGCATTTTTTCTGATAAAAATAATAAAAACAAGATACAAAAAGAAGCCTCAATGATACTTTTAGAGTCTGCTCTGAATGTGGACCGCAGGTCAGAACAGATGCAAGTAGAATATATTTCAGATTTACCACACCTATGCTAAAATCATATTGGTGTTTGTACAAGGATTGCACAACATGCCACAGTTAATTGTGGTTAACTGACAAGTTACTTAGGCACTTTTTGAATGTACAGTTGGGTTTATGATCAAACAAATTACTAAAACATGCTCCAAAACTTCATCAGCTAACTGCAATTCGCTGTGGCATCTTCTGCAAAACTTATGTGAGCACCAACAGGATTCTGGCTGTATTTCTAAGAGCTTCTCTTTCCTACCCTGGAGTTTCATAAACCTTTAACCATTCAGAACTACAGTATCAGGTGGTAAACAGCTGTTGCAAAGGAGTGAAGCAAGGATGACTTATTCACTGTTCAAACATCCTTGCAATAGGTATTAAAAATGGCTCTAAATTCCTGTATGCCCAATTGCATTTGTTCTGAACCTTTCTCTGCCATTGCTCTAGTCATACACCCAATGGCCTGATTTCTCTGAACAACTCAGAAGGCCAAGGGGCTTTTTCTCATTGCCCAAACTTAAGACACTACCCAGTTCATTCTCCATTCCTAGATCAACCAGAACTTCAATAGGATGGCCAACCCAGGTTTTAATCTGTTTTTCCCCTCAAGTCGCTCACTAGAGATGTATAACTGCAAGAGACCAAATCTTCTCAAATGATAATTTAAAAGTCCTATTAATAAGTGGTGAAATGGTATATGCAGGCAGTATGCTGTGTATATTCCTATCGTTCACAAACCATGTGCTGAATGCTATAAGCAGAAGCCTTTGTATTTCTTCTTTATATTTTGCATCTACATTCTCAGTTTCATTTTGGTGTCACACAGGAACTTACAATATCCTGACTGACATTATATCTAAAGTACTCAAGTAATCTAAATGATACATTTCTGTGGGTAGAAACAGATGTTTGGGTATATAGGCTTTTATTGAATGTCAATGGAATCAAGTGATATTTCTGCCATTTTGAGATATTTTCTGGAATTAGTTCCAATTCTACTTTGGATTTAGGTACTTTAGTGAAACCATTATTAAGATTTCCCTCTTTAGGTGGCATGGACTAAAATGTGGGTAGTAAACTGAAATTAGAGTAGGCTATTAAATCAGTGGGGAGTTGGCAATTTAACATCTAGGTAAGTTCCATTCACTCAGCAGGCCTACTTTAGTTGCAACTTCTTACTAGGCTTCACCACAATGTAATTTCTTGAAGCCCAGGGACTCTAAGTCTATTAACTCTACATTCATTTCCAAATGAAAGAAGTTACTCAGGTTTGTGGACTGCCCACCTCCACCTATTGATCCCTATGTAACACTTGGTTGGGTCCTGAGTCAGGACAGCAGGGATAAAACAAATCTGGGAATTGAAATGAGGACAAATATTCAATCTTCTGTACGAACTCCTACTTATATAATTGTAACACTGCTATTCTCACTAACATAACTGAGACTTCACTGCATAATCTGAAGGTAACATTAAGAAGGTAAACAGCGTTCTGTGCACTTCGGTGTCTAGACATGCCTGCCACATGTCCATGGAAACATCTGCAGATACAGACAGTGCTGGCTCTTTGGCTATAAACAGAGATGAGCACTGAACCTTAGAGTCAGATACAACTGGCTTTCAAGCAAGGAGGACCTTTACCTTATGAATGAGGTTGGTTGGGCAACATAAATGTGATGGGTAGGTATCCGAATATGATGTCTGAACATGGCTTAAGAGGCTCAATTTGGGCCTGTGAGAACCAGCCCACAGTTTAGATTGTATAAATGCTACAGATAAGGTGGGAAATATGTATTTTCCCAGAACTTAGAAATGTTACTTTTTGAACAACTGCAACACAAAGAATCCCTTAGCCAGCATGGTCAGCTTTTCTAAGCTTTGTACTTATTAAACAGATGCATGAATAATTCTGTCAAATCTATATACTCTGTAGTTATCTGTATACTGGGAATGACAGGAGGAGGAAAAATGAGCACACTACAGCAACATTTCAGTAAAGAAAAACAGGCCCTTTAGTGGACAAAGTCTAGACAAAGACTATTTGTTGCTTAGCTACACTAACTCAGAAATGAGAGCAAATATAGTGTTTAATGTTATAGACAGATACATAAAGCAGATTTCCCCTTGTAAAGCCTATGTGTCACATATACAGGGTGAGTACTGAACAATCAGAAAATCTCACTTACAGCTTCACCTGGGAGGCCTCTTGGTCCAACCTCTCCATCTTCTCCCTGTTACCAGACCAAAAACAAAGACTCAGTCCATGAAAGGAACCCTTCTTTTAGATTCTACTAGCATTTTTTGCCGGGCAGGTATATTTTGTGTGTTGGTCGTTGGGGATTTTTGGGTGGGGTACACACAGAGAGAGGGGGGAGGGGGGAGCTCCGCATTCGGCCCTTGCCTGTTGGAGAAGAGGGTGGATTTCTTCGACAGGCATGGGCGAAGCCGCAGCGAGGCAGCTATCGGCCTTCGTCTCTGGGGCCGCAGGGAGAAGAGGGGCTGCCCTCCTCCCTGCAATCCCAACAAAGCCATGGCGAGGCCGGCACCAGCCTTCATCCTTGGGGCTGCGGAGAGAAGATGGGCTCCCCCTCCTCCCCACCGCATCTGGCCCTTGCCTGTTGGAGAAAGAATGTGGAAGGCGATTGTTTCACTCTGGGAGGCGAAGGCAGATCAGAGCGCCACTCTCGGCCTTCATCTCCCAGACGGAAGTGGTTCGCTTTTCTGTTGGTTGGCGGGGGCTGAAAGCTTTGGCCCTCACCAACCAAGAGAGAAGCAAACCCCCTGTGGAAGGTGATGGCTTTCCTCTGGGAGGCAAAGGTGGAACAGAATGCCATTCTTGGCCTTCGTCTCCCAGAGGGAAGTGGTTCACTTCTGTCTTGGTTGGCGAGTGTCAAAAGCTTTGGCCCCCACCAACCAAGAGAGAAGCAAACCCCCGATCACATGTCGGCCATTTTTTTTTGCACGTGCATCGGCTGCCCCGCCTCCGCCACACTCGTGTCCTTCAGCCTGATTGGCACGGCACAGAGGACACTGGAAAGCATAGGTTTTTTTTGTTCAGGTTCGTGGGCCATTTGCCCCACTCTTGGCATCTGGACCCTTGCAGCAATGCTTGCAGGGTCAAAAGGTAAGTGTGGACAGCTCATTACATGATAGAAGGGATGGGTGTGGCCACAAATGCCAGACACGCACGGCCCAACCACGTTCTTATAGGTATTGATCGTGTATGCTAAGTAAGAGAAGACACTGGGAACATACTCTCATTCCATCTTCACCAGGAGCACCAGGAGATCCTTGTGGTCCACGATCACCCTGGAGGTAAGATAAATCAAGTTTAAAATCATAATTATCATGAAGAACTTTGAGTATGATGCTGCTAATGCAAAAAGTAGGATCAAGGCAATCATTTGAGCATTAAGCTTGAAAATCTTAACATATCTTAACTAATCAGATGCAAAGCTCTACTCACCATATTAAGCTACATAAAATTACATTCAAGACTAGATATAAAGTACTGGCCATAATTCAACACAGAGATGGGCTAATGTATGCCAATCTCTGTGCTTGAGTGGGGTTACCACTTACTGTATAAACAAAGGTCAACATTGAAACACTACCTATTCATATGTTTCCACATGTCCTGTTTAGTTCATGAATTCTCTGGGTTGAACAAAACATTTTGGAATTTCTTCAGAAGTATTAGTGGTAGTTTATCAACATATGTTCAATATTTAGTCATTGTAACATCAAATGGCAGTTTGTCTGCATAAATTAGCAATCCTAGTTCTATCACTGGACAGAAATTTCTGTACCAACTGATATTATCTGAAGCAAAATGTTTTCCAAACAATTTT
Source organism: Bradypodion pumilum (assembly GCA_035047305.1). Taxonomy (NCBI): domain Eukaryota; kingdom Metazoa; phylum Chordata; class Lepidosauria; order Squamata; family Chamaeleonidae; genus Bradypodion; species Bradypodion pumilum. The sequence goes on from JAWDJD010000004.1 coordinate 138,229,353, forward strand.
GCTCATATACCTTTATCTGTCAGTCAATAATCTTGTTGAGACATTGCCCTGAACAAGCTGCGGAGAGCAGCAGACTTGCACGTTCTGCTTTCCTGACAAAGCTGTCTGCTACAAGGAAGAGTTTAGCTTTTTATTCTATGTGTGTATTTTTAGATAACTCCAGTCTTTATATGTTGGAATTTGAAATTGATATGAAATATGCTCCTTAAAGTATGTGTCAGAAAATGTTAAAATACACATCTCTGTGTTATATGCTGACCATTTGATTGTGATTAATGGTGGCAGTGGTGTTGGTGGTGGTGGTAGTAGTAGTAGTTTATGTTGTGCTGTATAGCATAACACATTCCAATAAAATCAAGAAAACATACAATACATGGAAACCCATGGGGATAGCTCAGTGGCTTAGACATATGTGTGCAGAGCCAGAAATCGTGAGTTCAATTCCTCACACTGCCTCCGTGGCATGAGATGGACTTGATCCTTAGGGTCTCTTTCAGAACGTAGGTCTCCTGAGTCCTAGCCTGACACTCTATCCATTACTCTACACTGGCTCCCAAAATATGCATTTAAATATGTAATTAGAGACAATTTTATGCCTATTCTGAAATGGCAAATTAAACTAAAACTTTACCCATATTCAGCCATTCTTAACAACTTGGTAAGATAGAGACTGTCCTAGCCCCACCCCTCCATTCTCTGTTTTATTGGTGTGATATGAAGGGAATGAGACAGTAACCCTCTTTAGGCATTCAAAACTCATGTTTTCAAACGGCAGGTATAGGTGTACTGCTGCCCAGTCTCCTTTGTTTCCATTGCTACCACTTTTCTACCCATCTGGAGAGCTCACACTATGCATGGGGGTACTCCACCTTAGTGAGGATCCTAGTTTTCTAGGATCCCGATAGATATGGAGAGTCTCTACAGATGTTGCTTCTCTTCAGACACATTGCTCTCCACACGTAAAAAAATAAAAGCATCAGCCCTGGAAACAAATGCTACCCACCTCTCCACATAAATGAATGCCAGCCATTCATTTCTAAAGTAGAAAGTTTAAAAAGAGTCAAATTGAAGAAAGTTACCATAGTGGACTACATCAGCTCAGTGGCTTTGCTGACATAAGGCATTATGAACTGACTATATTAAACCCTATACACATATCAACCATTGATTCTGGAGTGGGGTGGAGGAGATGAATGAAGGACTAAGATGCAGATCATAGACCCTTTATATTTGCATGTGTGTACCAAAATCCAAATGTGTGGCAATCAATTACATTCAGGACCTCACATTGTATCCAATGCATCCAATGATCCTTGCCTTGCTGTTCTGAAGCATCAATTATATCTGATGTCTATGTTTATGGAAGGGAAGGATAACCAGAGAGTGAGAAAGACAGAGAGGATCTTCTATACAGTGGTTCCCAAAGTGGGGCATACGCCCCATGAAGGACCTCAGTTCCTAGAAGCCTAAGTCAGTACACTGGCTGACCAGTGCTTTGGGGAATAGACTTAGGCTTCTGGGAATTGAAGTCCACAAACTAAAGTTTGGGAAACACTGTTCTATCACATGTTTCTTTGCATGAAGAGCTAAGAGCAGCATCCTGTTCTGCGCAGGGAATCTTAAAAGTATGCAGTTGCACTATTGCTGGTGTACATAGATATTTATGTGTGATAGTATGTATAAAGGTCTTCCTCACTCCTTGCTACAAAAATGTTTTGAATTTAGTTCCTACTTCCCAGTTTATTTATTTATTTTTATTTATTTTATCAAATTTATATCCCGCTCCACTCAACCCAAGGCCGACTCCGAGCGGCTAACAACATATTAATATACATTAATATACATAATGGTACAAAAACTCAAAAATTAATCAATACAATTACAAAAAAGCAATAATCACAATGATACAATATCACGTCGCCATGTTTCCCAAGTAGGTTTAGACTTAAGTCTCATGTCAAGTGCATTGTGCATGCATTGTGCAAACCTTCATAATTTAATCTAATCTCAGAACTATAGAGTTAGAAGAAACCCTATGGATTATTGAGTCCAGGCCTGTAAATGAGTCAGAGTGTGGGAATCAAACTCCTAACCTCTGGTTCCATTGTGATAAGATATATGATTTCTACTGAAATGGAGTCTGTGTTGTTGTTTTGATGGAAACATGGATGTCATGCTTTGGGTATTTGAAAGGCTCTAATTTAAACACATTTAAATACATCTGCATCATAAACCTAGAGAAATGTGACAGAAGCACTTAAGCATTATTAAAAAGTGCTGAGCATTTTTGTAACAAACATGTTGGCAGCATCAATGGCCTTGAAAAAGCGCCAAAAATGGTTTCATCACAAAAGATTGCTAATTCAGCTGCACCACATTAAACACAGAAGCATTTCTCCCTTGTTTTGGGACAGTTAGAAAAAGCTTATTCAGGGAGTAGCAGATGTACTATTAGTGCTTAATATAGAGTGCCCTCTGCTGGACACCCACAGTATTACTTTGAGCTTTACAGAACAAGTCCACTTTTTTATTTATTTTTCACCCATCCTCAGATCAAGGTTTTTTGTATTTTTGTTTTTTAAAGTTAAAATTCATCCACATAGATCAGCCAAATGTCATGGAGAATTCCTAGGCCTGTATAACACTGTATGAGACATGTTTCCATTCTTACGTTTTTTCATGTTGCATCAAATAGTTTCAATGACTGTAAAAGCTCTGTCAACAGAATTGTAATATTGTGTTGAATTTCGATTGACATTTCAACTAGAAACAAAAATCTTTCATTTAGAGATACTGTGGACTGAAATCAGCATGAAGGATTGGCCACAAAATTCACAATGAATGTGAAAAAGTAGTTGGAACACAACTGAGAATGGCTAGGCCAAGTACATACTTAGATCAGGGACCTTTATTTATACAGAATCTTCATTATGAACATTGATCAGATAATAGCAGGGGCCAATAAAAGGGACTGCTTACTCAGATATTTTAGTACAGGAAAGTAACATTACCTACAAAAATTAATCTGGCTGTTAAAATTTCTGTTTATAACAAGAACAGACCCATCAAGTCCTTTTCCAAATCTTTGTATTTGTGATTATTTCACATTTTTGTAAGGCAGACTCTGGATTGAATAAATTGTATTTGTACATTTTTTTACAAATGTGCCAATTTGCAAATGTGTCTATGTTGAATATATTGCTTTTTGTGTGTAGAATGCATTGTGAGCTTGCAAAGATTTTGGCCACAAATTATGTTTCCTTCCATGTTTGGTCCAGGAAATGTATGGAAAGGTTAAATCATTTTTTAAAAAATCCCTCAACAGAGTGATTTCTCCATGTTTATTTATTTTTCCTCCCACATAGAAGGTCCACAGAATCTGACTAAAAATCTCTGACTTTCATTAAAATATTTTAATCTGCATGACAATACTCATCAAAGGCTTGTAGCTCCTACATTACTACTATTCATCTTCACTTATTTTGTTGTCACAGAGAGTAAAGAAAAACACATTTTGGAAGTTTAACCACTGCACCAACAGGGTTCAAGGATTTTAAAACACGTTTTTAACATGGAAAATATGCAAATTTTCATTACATCATTATTTCATATAGTGTACCTAGGAGTAGATGTTATTAAACTCAGACTAGAATGTTTTTGTTTGTTTTTTTGAAGGGGAAAAACTACACAAGGAAAAGAAATTGGTAAAGTTGTCCACCAAACCTTTAGTGAATGTCCTTCAGGTTACTGGTTGCAAAATCAACCACACACCCAGTTTCACTACCCAGCCAGCACAACAAACACCTAGCCAAAGAATGAGGGGAATTGTTTAATGACTATTCATGTTCGTTTATTTAACAAACATGATTTGAACCAACCAGATTGTAGGGCAAATAGCTAAGGTATGGAAAACAGCGTAATTGTTTTAGACAATGTGCAATACCATGGCACCCACACTCAAAGGTTTTCAGATAAAATATGCATTTTTAACTTACCCTGTGACCTTTTTCACCAGGTAGTCCAGGAAGGCCATCAAAACCTCTGTCGCCCTAGTAAGGAGAAGAAAACAATAACTGTAGCAATTATATGTTGAGTTTTGAAAAACCCTTGACTAATTACACAGATATTCTGCAAAATAAATAAAAATAAAAAATGTTCCTCTTCTTCAGAGCCTGACTGCAATGATAGGGAAGCACTTTCTAAAATTTGAGGTGACTAAAGATGATATTATCACTATGGGATGATACCTTTGAGATAAGATAAGATAAGGTTAACCACTTACAGTATGTCTTGTTAGATATCCCTCCTGAATCTGTGCATTTAAAACCATTGAGGACCTGCCCAGTTGGCCTAGCAAACTCATGTGCAATGGTCACAATGGTCAGTCATATTGTAGCATTATTTATGGACACTTCAGAGAAACAAAATTTCAAAAGTAGACAGCGACACACAGAACCACCCCCACCCCCGGATGCAGCTACAAGTGACCCTGTTTCCTCCATTGGGCAAAGTCTGGTCACAAAGGCTCCTTCGGCATGGTGGCAGCAAGACTGTGTCTGAAAGCAATGCAGCAGCTGCAGCAGAGCATGAAGTGTGAAACTACTTCAATGTTTCATTAACAATGGATTAATCCCCATTCATTTCAAACAGGACCCTGCAAAGTCAGTTCAGAGTCAACTGGATTTATAAATCCAGGGGGAAGATAATCTGGTTTCTAACCGATGCACACCTGGCAAGTGCCCCTTTCCTGTATAATATTTCAAGGTCCTATTTACTAACCTTGGATCCGGGTTCCCCTGGCATTCCTCTGGATCCGTCTGCACCTGGACGACCCTAGAAAATTTTTAAAGGTAGGAGTTAAAAACCCAGGGCGATGAATGAAGAATATGTTTGCTGTCATTCTGAAATTCACTATGTGTCCTTTCACCAATCTGAGCTGCCTTGACATGCTCTATACTCACTCTTTTGCCAGGTTTTCCAGGGAGACCAGCTGGACCCTGTATACCCCGAGGGCCCTGGAAGGAAGGAAAGCAGGAAGACATAGTGACTCTCAAGAGGACAATAAAGACATTCTGATTAATTGTCTACTTAGATATTGATATGTAGTGCTGTTAGAATGAATTGGGAAGCCCCTCAGATCATGTTTGGTATTTGTATGGATGTGGTGTGTGTGTGTGTGTGTGTGTGTGTGTGTGTGTGTGTGTGTGTGTGTGTGTGTGTACACTTGCCCACTCATGTAAGTATGTGTGTACCAATGTAAAATGAATGAAAGGATGGAATCAACGCTATGCAATCATAGGATATCATCAACAGAGACAGCAGGACACATGGATAAGGTATTCTGGTACTTTGAGACACTTCTGATGGGACAGAATGCTGAGCTCAGTTGTAAAACCACAGAAAGAACAATCTTTAGAACACAGCAAAGCAAGTACAGGAGATCAAATAGTCAGTGAGGGCCAATTGTATGCGTGCATGGGATCAAAAATCCTATGAGCAGCATTGGTACTGGGATTCTGGGAGTTGGTTCAGTGGAAAAATTGGGCTGGACTACTATATTCAGATGGGTCAGTTTGTAAAATCTCCCACTACAGCATCTGCTTCCTTCTGTTAGAAGTCTTTTTGGTTTTGAGTCTAGTTATTTGCTAAGATCACTGTAAATGGTGATTGCAGCCAAGAAATAAAGAGACACTTACTTCTTGGGAGACAAGAAATGAGAAACTTAGGTAGCATAATAAAGAGAAGAGACATCACCCTGCCAACAAAAGTCCGCATAGTCACAGCAATAGTATTCCCAGTAGTAATGTATAGCTGTGAAAGCTGGACCATAAGGAAGGCTGAGCGCAGAAGAATAGATTCCTTTGAATTGTGGTGCTGGAGGAGACTATTGAGAATCCCCTGGACTGAGAAGAGAACAAATCAGTCAATCCTGAAGGAAATCAACCCTGACTGCTCATTGGAGAGACAAATATTGAAGATGAAGCTCAAGTATTTTGGCCACCAAATGAGAAGAGAGGACTCACTAGAGAAGGCATTGATGCTGGGAATGATAGAAGTAAAAAGGAGAAGAGGGCGCCAGAAGATGAGATGGATGGATGGCATTGTAGATGCAATGGGCGTAGATTTGAGTGGACTGAGGAAGATGGTGAAGGACGGAGAAGCCTGGCACATGAATGTCCATGGGGTCGCAAAGGGTCAGATTGGACTGAACAACAACAAATTTGCTTTTATAAACAAATCAGTCCTTAGTACAGACAACAGGGTACAACAAAATAGTTGCATCCATGTTTGAAAGGGCAATGGGTTAAAATAGACCAGCGCACATTTTAAAAACAAACAAACAACTGAGGTTTTGGAGGAGGAACGACACAGAATGGCATCTTTCCTGCAGAATGTTTACCAAAAAGATCATTCAGATGTGAAGAATGTGGCAGTTCCCTGGGCAGAACAACAGATGAAAGGGGGTGGAACAAAAGGAGAAATGAAACAAGGGTCATATTTTCATTGGAAGCCAGAAGATTCCACTGATGAAAGGTGAAATTTTGGTGGCAAGGAACATGGTGAGGCTTGGAAAAGTCCAGCTAAAAAGCATCAGTCATGCCACTATTAAATGTGACAACAGGTAATGGCAATATTCAGGAAGGCTGAAACTTAAAACCTGGCTGGCAGGACAAGTATGGGGTGCAGGTGGAAGGGTGACTTCCGTTGGGTGGCTGGTATAGTGTAATTCCGGCCCCCTCGGTCCCTGCACCCATTTTTAGGGGGAGGATAGTTTTTATGCAGTTTTAAATTATGTTTTTATTGTGATTGTGAACCGTCCTGAGTTGGCCTTGGCCGAGTGGGCGGTATAGAAATTGAAATAATAATAATAATAATAATAATAATAATAATAATAATAATAATAATAATAATAATAATAATAATAATAATAATAATAATAATAATAATAATAATAATAATAATAATAATAATAATAATAATAATAGCCATGGGTGAGGGAACCCTTAACCATCCCAGTTTTCTAGGACCAAATTGACAAGACCTGCTTATGTTGCTAACAAAACATAAGTTTTGAGTTCCCAGCCTTCAATTCCTTCAGCCTCTTGCATCACAACAGCTACCTGAAATTTCAGCTGCCTTTTTCTAGACCACAGTTTCGTCATACTGTACCACTACAAATCTAAATTTTGCAGTTTGAATTCAATGACTAATCCAAGGTTAGATATATTGGCTGCTGTTTGGCGGCACTATGCAGGCAGTAGGGAGGGTGCCATTGATATAGGCAAATCACAGCTGCTAAAAGGTGTTTTTTGAAAATTTGTTTGTGTGTGTGTGAGAGAGAGAGAGACACGCACACACACACAGAGAGACTTTTCTGCATTGTCTACAAGCTGCTTTGCACACTTTATTGCCATTTAATCAGCAGTGTATTTGCCACTGAGGAGGACATCATGCCTGTTGCCCAGGCAGAAACTGTACAACAATAACTCAGCCATTGAATGAATGGGATTTTACATAAAGGACAGAGTCACCATTCAGTAGCTAGCTGATTTAAAGGCTCTACTTCACTCTGGATTAGCAATTATACTTTAGGGCTCTCTTTGCAACCTATTGTTAGCAATGTTGGGTTGTGCTATAATGAAGTGTCTTACCTGAGGACCTGGGTCTCCGCCGTCACCTTTGGCACCTGGACCACCTGGGCCACCCTGTATACAACAAAGGCAAAGCAATACATTTGCTCAGTCTAAATCATATTTTAGTTGTAGGAACAATGAATACCTTTGCACTACAGCAGACATATAATTTGGGACATGTTCCTGGTATACAAAGGCCTTAATTCTTAACTACTTGAGGGGCTCATTATCCCATTTAGAGCACAGCTGCAAACTTTCAAACTCCCAGCTTTGCTGTGCCAAATTGAGCACTTGAGGATTTCTGCATACCCAATTCCCTTCCATTTCCATTCTCTTGGAGATTTTTTTTTTATAGAGATGAGAAAATATACATTTTTATTGTCACAGTTCCTGAAATCTGACAGCAGGTAAAACCAATGGACATGGCAGGTGGCTATGATATTCTGGTTGTTCTGGTGCAAAACTCAGGGAGTTCTGGACCTTTTCCCATCTCTGGATGTTTGAGCACTTGTGCCAAACATTCTTAACTCTTCAGAGTCTTTGACAGTTCAATATGAATACTTGGAAATTCTGATTCAATCAACATTCTCTCTCCCTGCTTTTCCAAGACAAAAGAAAGACTAGCCTGGGGGAAATGGGTTGTGATGCCAATTGACTGTTCCTTTACTGTATGGAAAAGGTTCTACGGGTTGTATTTGCCAGAAAAATAGGGTCCCTTGACTAAATGAGATCTCTCCCTTGCCTGCTCTTCCCTCCATGTTAACCAAGGTAATTGGCCCTTCTGTAACCTTTGGGGAATGAAGAAGGATTGTTAAGAATCAGCTGGAGTTAAGGTGATCAGTTAAGCGTCTTGGCTACATGACTTGGCTGGAGCAGGCTGGCAGAGTATAAATAAGGCTTCTACTAGATCCAGCATGTCCTTTGGTGTAGTCCTCACATCCAAATTGCTTACAGACCTCAATTTGCCAGTATCATGAAAGGGCTTAAGAAGAGACCAGACCTTTTGGAGACTAGCAAACCACATACACACACCTTGTCCTCTCCTGTCTCCTCCCACTTCTGAGAAAAAAGTTTGGTTTTTTTCCAATGATTGAACACACACTGGAAATGAACCAAAAATGGAGCAAAATGTACCAAAATGTAGAAGCCCCTGACAGAGAGCAGAAAGATGTGGATAGCAATGCTTTTGTAAGGGGTGGGTGCATTGGTTCTCTTCACCAATGTCTGATTCCATCTTTAGGAATTAACCAGTCTGTCACTACAGTGGATCAAACAGTAGGCTAAATGCCAATGTAATCTCTTTCCTATTCTCAGTCAAGTCCTAGATCATAAGGAATCAGTTCAGCCAGTCTATGTAAAAACTATGTAAGGGAGTGGGAGACTAATATTGTGCTTAAAACATCACAACATTTTCCACACTCAATCCACTTAACCCTGACCTTGGTGTTGAAAAAAATAAAAATTATAGTTCTTGCACTGGCACTCAAGTCTCTCAACATGGCTTATTATGGTAGAATGGTTTTTTATTTGACGCTTAGGCACCACTGGAGCATAATACAGGGAGTGATAAATAAAGACTTCATCATTTTTCAAAGAATCCTTTTTGTTACTTTTTGTTATTGTTCCCAAATCACAAGAGATTAATTTCTACAGCCTCCTAGTGGCTTTGGGGGGGGGGGGAATTGGCAAAGATAACTACAGTAGATTGTAAAGGTCCTCCTTGCTTGAAAGCCAGTCATATTTGACTCTAGGGTTCAGTGCTCATCTCTGTTTCTACGCAATTTAACTGATTTCTGTTTATATGCAATCTCTGTTTATATGAAATTTAATCTGATTGTATGCAATCACTATTAACCCTGAATTTAGTTTTTCAGATATCTAGTTAGAAGGAAATGCTACTGAAATTTAAAGGACATATCTCTCAATAGAAGAAATGCATCTAGGATTGAGTTGTGAAATATATACAATTAGATATAGGGCTTTAAATATAATACTAAAATTCTCTAACAAGCGAGAACAATTTTATGACTTGAAAAACATAACAGAGCACACTAGCTGTAGGTGATAGCTCATCAGTGGTTCAACAAAACCTTCTGTTTTGCCAGAGCAGACCAACAAGACAAGGGGCCATGTACTACCCATAGGCTGCATTTAGCTTGGCAGTCATGACATATACACAGTCCCTTCAAAACCATCCATTAAAAATGTCATCTTATTACAAAGTGGAGAAAAAATGCCATAAACAAAAAGGGTGCTATTTGCAGCCGCTAGAGACTACTTTCAGCAACGGAAGGCAGAGTTCTTCTTCTTCCACTGTCATCGTCTTCTTCCATGTCTAGGCCAGACGTGAAACTGCCAAAATGAAGCCACCTTTTGGTGGGTTCATTCCACAGTTCCTTTTGTCTGACTGAAGTGTGAGAAAGATTGGCAGAGTGATTGACTGGTTGCAAGACAGCTTTTACCAGGTACCTTGGGTTTGGCTCTGTCATCAGCTGCTATCTACAAAGTTATCCTGATAATATGGGTCTGAAGCAAATAAATGGGCCTTAGAAGAGGCAGGTTTGTTTCCAAAAAATGTTTTTATATATTGTGGATTTGCAACAGAACTGTACAGACCTAAGAAGTTATTGAGATGGGAAGCAGTTCCATTTTACTATCAGCAAAGTGCACATTTTGTAGCTGTTCATATGTACTTTGTCTGCAAACCAAATGGTAGCAACAATCTGGAATCCTAATGAGACCAGCAATAGCTTTTCTCTTTATGCATGACTTTCATTTTCTTTATAACCTCATCAAACATAACCAACCTCTTCTGCTAATTCTCTTGGTTGACCCCTATGAATCTACCACAACATAGTGTAAACCACACAATTGCACATGCTTTGGTTTCCTCCTACTTTCATACCCATACCTCTTTTATTTGTCCTCTCTCCTGCTATGTCTTCACTGTCAAATTGGACATTAAAATCACAGTTGTAAGCCCTTACATTAGTTACTGCATGTCACTCTTTGCACTAAAACAGTCGGCTCCCCAATGGCTATTATAATGGCTATGTTATCCCCTTAGCAATAAATTAATTAGTCAGTTGATCCTTTGTGGCCAGACACGTTATTTTATTTTTAGGATGTATTTTTGGTTGGTTTATTTTTAATTTGTTGTATGTTTTAATATGTAATTTTTATATTTGTATGTATACCACCCAGAGTGGGGAAACAGCCCAAATGGGTGGTATAAAATGCAAATAAATAAATAAATAAATAAATAAATAAATAAATAAATAAATAAATAATATGGTTATGTCCAGGTTAGGTGTGTGAAATCACTGAAGGATTGCAGAGACCAGGGCTTTAAACATTTTCATTTTTGGACTAAAACTGCCAGAATTTCACATGCCAAACTACCATTTAAAAAATAATCAGGAATACAGTATTTCCAATCTCTAGGAGAGAGAAAGACCATTTCACATTACTACATCCCAATAATTTCTGGATGTGGCTCAGCTCTAGGGATATCTTTCCACTTTCTCCATTGCCACAAAAACTTGGAGGGATAACACCTGAGTGAAATCATCATCTGAGCATGATGTTTTCCTTTCTTTGAATTCTCACTGTGAGGATCAGGATCTCAGTGGAGAAAGAAATGCTGGCTAGCCTGCTGTTGGCAAACAGGGACACTGAATAGTGCATTGGAAACAAAATATATCTTTTCATTCTGGATGATACAATTCCTCTTAGCTTTGTTATCAAAATATTTTTCCCCACCAATACCAAAACCAAAACAAACACACACACACCAATAATTACTACCTGTAAGGTCTCTCAAGAGACTACTGGGTTTATGCAAAGCCTGTAATCTTGGTTCCACTACTATCATTTTATATTGTTGTAGATACACCCAGATAGCTCCTAAAGAGAAGGGAAATGCCTAACTGTAATGTTTAAGTGAATCATTTTATTATCTGTGTAAGCAGAATATCAGTTCTGTAAAAAGAGGAAATACTCATTAAGAGAAATTGCTCAGGTGATTTAGCACCTGCTGCACTGGCATCCTGATTTTTCAAATATTTCAAATATCAAATCTCTCAAGGGTCATGATGTGAGCTATTTGTACAAAATTCCAGGCCAATACATTGCTATTGCAATGGAGATAATAAGATACTTAATAGCTTCTTAGTTTAACATACCACAGGACCTGGTCTTCCGGTAAGTCCCATAGGGCCAGATGGACCCCTCATGGCAATCTGTGATTTAAAAAGAAATAGAAACATTTAACATGAGTTGTGTCCTTAACTGCTCAACAGAAGCAGCAACGCCCACCCATTAGTGGATTTATTGAAAAAGTAGCAGTGATTTGTAATCTACAGCAAATTTTAAAAGGAAGAAGCAAAATGTGACTGTGTTGAATAAGCGTTCTTAGAAGTCCTAAACCAGCACAGCCAGAGATGGCTAAGAGATCTGAGGAATTATAGTCTGGGAAAGTAATTCTTCCCATAGAAGAATGGGGAAGAAATGTAATATAATTGACAGTCACACTCTCAGCTTATGTAGAGGAATATTGGAATATCTTTACCTATAAGGAGGGACGTGGGCCATTGGTGTCCAGCATACACGCCTGCACCCATCCCTACTATCCCGTCCATACCAAGCCGCCCGCACTTACCTTAACACTGTCTGAGCATCACCGCAAGGGTCTGCCAGGCACGAGTGGGGCAACTACCCCATGAATGCAAACAAAAAATAATAACTACAAGGCCCAGCATCCTTCACACTGCGCCACCCCTCAGCCAATGAGGCTGAAGGACGCGAGCATGGAGGAGGCGGGGCAGCCAGTGTGCCAGCTTTTAAAAAACCACGCCCGGGGGGGGGGGACCCAGCTGGCAAAAGGTAAGTGCGGTGGGGGTTAGGCACGGTCCCAGTAACTGCACCGCCCAACCACCACCCCCATGCCCCCCCACTCCCTAACCCCCACCGTAGTTACCTTTTGCTGGCTGGGTGTTTCCCCCCCTGGCGCGGCCTTCTGCGTTGGGAGGCGCACCGGTCTTTTCTTTCATCCCCACAGGCATTGAGGCCTCCATGCCCGCAGGGATGAAAGAAAAGGTCGGTGCGCCTCACAACGCAGAAGGCCGCACTGGGGGGGGGACCCAGCCTGCAAAAGGTAAGTGCGATGGGGGTTAGGGAGTGGTGGTGGGGGAGGCACAGCCACTCTCCAAAGTCTGTAGGACTTTATTCATTTTCATTTCCTTCTAAATTTTGGCCCTCCTCTGAAGATGTCAGGAAGAGATGTTCCCTTCCCTTTTCGAAATTCAGACAAATACTACAAGGGAATACCTGATTTATGAGATAGAAAGAAATTAATATGAAACAAAAAAGATGCCATATCCTTTTGGAACTTTGATTCCACAAATGATTTTACACCGAAGCAGGATAAAGCCTCTTGACTCAAACCAGCAATGAGTCTTGGATGGCTGTGTCCCCACCTCCCTGTCCAAAGAGCAGGTGTGAGAAAACATGACATCTTGACTCTCATTTCATGAGAACCCCAGATTAGTTCCAATTTCAGCCACCTCTGGGTTTGGCTCTTTGTCATTTGGGCTTTGTCACTGCCTTCTGCAGGAATAGGGACAACCCTACTCAATACACGTGGATCAAGACAACACAGACCTTAACAGGAGAAAAACAGTCTCCCTCCCAGTCTTGGGATGTCTCATTCTTACCCTGGCTTGCTGAAGAATAGCTTGAGCTTGAGCCTCTTGAGGTGAGATTGCTGGACCCTTCTCACCACCTCCACTAAAGCGGAACTGCATAAAAGGAGATATATTTTAAAAGAACAAGATGAATTAGAAATGCTAATTTCTTCAAGATAAAAAGGAAACAAAATTATTTAGGTAAAAGCCTTACTTCTTTGTGTTTCTATAAATAAACATACACTGGATTTTCATTCATTTCCCAATAAGCGGTTTCAAAATCCTCACATATTTTACTGTTAGTGATGAGGGGATTCTCTTGTTTTTAGTCAAAAACATGTTCAAAAAAACACCAACACATTTTTGAGGGTCTATTAGAGTATGTAGAATATGATTCTTTCTATCTAATATGTCCTCTTCAAAACAGGGGGAAATCCTAATTCTTTCCAATCTGCAGAACTAGCAGATTCCACATCAATTTGAAAGAGGTACATAATAGGACTATAAAGCAATAAATCAAACTCCTTTGTCAAACCTTATTTGTTCCTAGAAAGAACGGACCTTCAAAGGGACAATTACACCTACCGGCAACATCAACATGGTACCTGGAGGTCCAGGTAAGCCATCAGCCCCTGGAAGCCCAGAACGTCCTGGTGGACCCTAAAAGATGTGAAGAAGGTACAGGAAGTCACATTACTAGTATAGGTTTATTGGAAGTGTCTTTTCACTATAGGATCTATAATTTATATAAATAATATGACTATTATATTTATATATATATATATATATATATAAATTTATATATATATATATATATATATAAATATGACTATTAAATTAAATTAAATTAAATTTCAATTGAAATCTTTTGCCCAATGAAAATGGAGCACATTTTTCTCTCTATAAGAAACTTTAAAAAAAGAGGCTATGTGAAGTGCAGATGCCACACAATATGTTAATAAAAGGAAAATAATCTGGACATTCATCTTTTTCCAGCAATGAAACATGGTCAGTGATGATCATCAGCCCCATCACTCACCTGTAAGAACTTTATAACAACATTTAATTTCTGATACTCTTTCCCCCTTAGATGTGTGTATACAAAGGACAGAAAGAAATGCTTTGTGATTACAAGTTACTCTAGTGTTTCCCAACCTTTGGTTTTTGGACTTCAATTTCCAGAAGCTTAGGTCAATTCCTCAAAGCACTGATCAGTCTTAGGCTTCTGGGAATTAAAGTCATCCTGTGGGGTGTGGGCCTCACTTTGGGAACCACTGACTTACTCCCTCTCTTTCTGAAGCTCAGAGCAACAATATTGTGGCTTCTGCAGCCAGAAGAACACATCAGCCAAATTCCTCTTCGTAAACTTAGGTGTAGGGGAAATGATGTCACCTGCAGCAGTGTAACCCCAAATCTAAGCAGGTAGCTCTTGTGTTTTAGCAGTTAATTCCTAGGACTCACTAGAGAAGGCATTGATGCTGGGAAAGATGGGAAAATGAGGATGCCAGAAGATGAGGTGGATACATGGCATTGTAGATGCAATGGGCATAGATTTGAGTGGGCTGAGGAAGATGGTGGAAGATAGAGAAGCCTGGCACCCGATGGTCCATGGGGTCGCAAAGTGTCGGACTTGACTGTGCAACTGAACAACAAAAACCTAGAGTCCCCACTATGATCCCTCAATTGTTTTGTGCAGTTGTAAGAATTAACTGGTAGTTCTTTTCATCAGAAATATGAAAGATGCTATGGATACTTCACAAAGGGTTTTTGTGAATGAAGCTATAAATGGATGCAATGGCTAAGCCTGAATGAGGATAATTGCAGCTATAGTAGCTTGCCATGGCATATGTGCGCTCTGGTAAGTGTGAGGAGAAGAAAAAGGCAGCTAGGAAACACCAGTAGAAGGTAATGGTTGGAGCATCAGTTTCTTCTTGCTGCTACTCCCTGTAAAGAAATTTCAAAACTCCAAATAAGCTATACCTTTTCTTTTTAAAGTTTTGAGACTGGAATTTTAAGGATCATTTCAAGAAAAGGGTGGAAGAATACACATTATAAAATGATGTAATATAACCAAGGTCAGCCTCATATGTTGCTGATTTAGCTAAAACAGGGGTTCCTAACCTATGTCCCATGGGCTAACCCCGGACAGGGGCACTATTTCATGTGGCCTGCCATCACCACCACTGCACCTGGAAGTGGAAGCAAGCATGTTTACAACAGCCATAAAATGCACCTGTGCATGCAGAAACACAGTTTCATCAGCCATAAATGTTCCCATGGCTGTTGTAAATGCAGAATTGGGCACATTTACTTCTGCTTCCGAGGTGCAGGGGTCCGGCCTGCTCAGTTGTCCTGGGGGCATGTGGTCAGGCCTGCAGCGTAAAAAGTTTGGGAACTCCTGAGCTAAAGTATAACTGATGCTCACACCTTCACTGCATATACAGCATGTGCTTGGACTGACAGTTGGATCTGAATTCAACACCAATAATGCAAACAATGCCACTCCTCCTCCTCCTGAGTAGATCTGGCCAATGTTGGGAGGGAATAGCAGAAGGGATTAGCTCAGAGAGTCAGGAGCAGTAATGAGGTGTTTGCCACCGCTGAATATCGTAACCTGAAATCATACCTAGGAGTTCCAAGGCTAAACTGATCCATACTTTCTGGAATAACGTGTGCACCAGAATACATTTACTCTTCAGATTCTACACTTTTAAATTTTGAGGCTAAAAAACTATGTTAAAATGCACTTGGAAAATGTATGCTGAGAGAAAAATCATGTGTATATTTTGAGAGGAAATTTGTTTTTTAAAATAATAATTATCATGCAGACCTCTTGCCCCATCATCTCCTTTGTATATGTCTGATCCCTCCCCTCAGATCCACCACAGAAAGTTGAGGTAGGCCATCCCAATGGGGATGGGTTCAAGGTTTTGGAAGGAGAAGATAATTTTTAAAATGTTTTGTTGGGCAAGTTCTTCCTCTGACAGCTTCTCATGTCATGTCTCTCTCCCCACACACATAAACTGATTAGGATGTTGCCCTTTCCAGCAAGGTTTCTCAGAGATATACCTGGCTATGGGGCAAGAAAGGATGGAATAAGAGTTATCCATGAGCTTCCTATTTATCTCAGTGAACAGGGGTGTGCCTTCAACTGAGATATGGAAGACGATATATCATATAATGCCAACAACACTATTCAGTTAAGTAACTGCACACATGTTGTTTATTTTCTGTGACTCCAAGCAAATACTTCAGGAAAATGTCACTTGCCAAAAGAAACTGATTTTACAAAAGTCACAATGCAAAACCTTCTCAATATGTATGAATCACGAACAGAATTAGATCTCTTTAATTAGAGTAATCACAAATGAATTACAGAAGCTTTTTGACAAGACACAGAAGCTTTAATTCAAAGCACAGTTGAATAAATGAACATAAAAAGAGTTTGTGGATTATAGGCTTTACAATGCAGCTATTTATAAACTTTTGAACACTTACACCATTTACTATTGATCAAAAGCTTTATGTTAAACATTCAAGTGATTTTATTTGGACATTTCATGAGGAGTGATTCAGAAGTATTGAAAGGGCAGAGAGAAAAATGATTAAGTAAGCTTTCTCTATTTCTCTCTATATCTCCTAATAATTTTTTTTTTCATTCTCTGCATAAAAAATATATAAAGCAGAAAGGACTTTGGGAGGTTGAGATGGGGAACTGCAACTGCCAGAACAGCCACGTTATAATTCATAAAATCTAGTTTTCCACCTATGAAGAAAACCTTGGGTTTTTATTGTATGGAATATGTGTGAAATGTGTAGTCCTGCCCCAATTTTTCTTTTCTAGCATCCAACATCCTTGCAGTCTCAACCATGTATATCTGGAACAGACATCTTGCAAAATTTAACTGCTAATGATTAAACATATACAAAATGTTGCAAGTGTATGCCTCTACGATGCAAAACATAGTTTTTTAATATTACACAGCAGCCCTTTGAAAAATGTATTTAGATGAAGAAGGAAAAACCCCAAATTTCAGATGGCAGTATTTCTGAAAGGATTATTTTTGTGTTTTTTTTTTATTTTTAAAAGACGTAAAATAATAGTTTTAGAATGAAAAATTATTGCTTATGGAAATACATCTCACTGTATAAAACCATCTCTGTCTCCAGGAGTTAAGAGATTAAACAGTACTTCCATTTTCAGGGACAGCATACCTCAATTTTTCTGTAAATTTTCATATTATGTACCTATTTAAAATATCTGTACACCACACTTCTATAGCTGACCAACCAATGTTGAAAACATAATTTTAGACTTCAACATCACAAATGGACCGACTGTTCAAGGTGAACAGGCTTAATGTTATAATTCAAGAATGGAGTTCTTTCATTCATATGTTTGGACTACACTCTGAAAATATTCTAGCAACCCTAAAATACTTCAGGTATGTATGTTTATGCTTATATTTAGAATCAAACTAGAAATAACCATAATTCATGTGTGATGATCATTTCTTGTTTAGAGTTCTATAAATATGGACACTGGATTAAACAGACTCATTTAGGACCAAACTACAGGAGGTTGCAGATGTGGAGGATGTGATAAATGGAACCAGGGATATATACTTATTCCTAAACTGTCTGAGGGAGACTATAAATTTTTTCCCCTGATCACACTGCAGCACAAACAAAAATATTTGTCTGCTACTTGGTCTAATCCATGTGTCCTATACTAAATCAAGTGTGCTGAATCCAAATCTGAAGTTCAATTCTGCCTAGAATGTCAGGATCTTCAGTTAATTATCCGGTTTATTAACAAAAATTAACGGGGAAAAACCAGTTTATTAACAAAAATTGTCTGGTTTATTAACACAGCTGTGCCTAATCATCTTTAGATCAAAACAGACTCACTATGGCCTAGCTATACTATCCAATAAGATGGTTTCAAACTAGTGACAAGCCCTTGGTCCAGCTTGCCTTATATACCTATTTCTGATGACAGCTCACTGACTTGCTCAGACATGCCCAGCCGCACTGGAACATGCATGCCACCAGGGGATGTGATTCAACTGAGACGGCAGTGGGCATAGTGGTAGCTGAAACTGTTATAATGTTTCCATATAAAAATACATTACCAAAGTAACAGCTATAGCATGCCTTAAAATATGTATGTGATAGGCAAATTCTGAGTTCAGATTTGGAATCAGAACACTTGATATAAATCACATGTGTTATTCCCAGTAGCAAAATCATTGTTGTGCAGTGTCATCAGTCAATAAACTGCAAGCAAATACTTTACATGACATAGAAAATAAAGAAAAGGATGGCAGGGGGAGAACAGAAATGGAGAAGATTAATTAAATCATGACTTTTATTTACCAGTTAAATAACAGTAAGTGGGCAAATCAGGAAGTAAGACTCAATCAGACTTCCTGTCATTTGAAGTCATCTGTCTTGGTAGACGATATGACATCAAATCTCACAGGAAGTCCTATTAACCAGACCTCATTACTCTCTCTCAATCTCCCCCGCCCCCTCACTAAGGGAACTGTCCAATTGACCTTAAAGATATGACAGACTAAAGACCAGTTGAAGAAAAAGAGAATCATGCTTGCAATCCACCTGTACAGAGCAACATAATGTTACTTACAGATAGTTGAGGATAAAGGAACAAGTAGACGTTGCTTAATCCCAATTGCAAGCATTAAAATAGATTATGGATAACTAGGTCTCTTGAGTCTCATGCTTCCATGCTCTGACACACTACTAATTCCTACACTTCCTTTTACAGTTGCCTTGGGTACATTATGCAACCTGTATATCCACAATAATATCTGGGGCAACTGTGAGGTTTTGGTGCTGTCTTCTGCTCTCACTATCTCTGGAAATTCCAACAGATTGTTCAGGCAACATGGTAGTGATAAAGAGGGTGTGGAGTCATTCGTATCCTGAAGGGTTGCATCATGCTCTCAAGCCTCAGTGCTTGAAACAGAGGAAATGTAAGACTATCAGAAACCTTCACTGATTTTCATTAATTTTCAAGCAAAGTCTGAATCTTGGGTGTTCCAACCTATGATCTTGAGCATGTCCAACCTGAATTCTCTGTCCAAATGAGGCACAATTTATTTATTCTTCAGTTACATTTATTTCATGAATGTCCTCCAATGAGCTAAGGGTAGGGCATTTGTTTTCCCTTCTCATAAAATGTTAAATTTCTTTTCTAAGGCCCTTACCTACCCTGTGGAAGATCTACCTGCCTGAGAGAATGAGTGTAAGATTGCCAAGTGGTTTAAGATTGCCCAATGAGATTCATAGTTGAGTGATGACTCTGATACGGATATCCCAGTTTCCATCTCCAACCCACAAAATCTGTCTTGGACACTGAACTAAGTTGTTACAATGAGCTTGAATCTTCTCAAGCAGGGTCAGGCTTGACTTCCTTGTCAATACACATGACTGGGTGTTTGTTTCATAAGGCAAACATTAGGCAACCCATGTTCATTCATAAACCACAGTGACTTACCCTGTCACCAGGATCACCTGGAGGACCAGTGGGACCTTGTGTCCCCGAGGGACCCATGATGCCCTGAAAAGAGAAACAACACAATCATTGGGTTGTGCAGATAAATTTCCTGAGTAACTTTCTAGACTAGCACAGATTTTGGATCATGGACTGGCAAACTATTTTCTGTATGAGCTAATTACCCATTCTCCAAAAGAACTAAAAAAAATGTGAAACTACATAAGCAGCATTTCCCCCCCAATGGACCAATGTGTTTTTACAGATAAACCACATGCTATTTGTGAGTGGCTATACAAAACACCTGAACAACTGTATCAAATCACTATGCACACAGTTAATTTTACTACCTCACATGGTTGTAAATAATGAAAATAATATTTTTAAAACATATACATACAGGAGGCCCTGGAAGTCCTGGTGGTCCTTCTATAAGCATCCCCTGTGGGGGAAAACAGAAGTTATAAAACATTGAGTTACAAATTAAGCATAGAAATAACTGATGGATAGTTCACTGGTTTAAATGTTAGGCTGCAGAGCTGCAGGCTGGGAGTTTGATTATCACTGTGCCTCTTTAACAGGCTGGAGTCTATGATCCATAGGGTTCTTTCCAGCTTTGCAGTTATTTTTTTTTGTGTATGTATATATATATTTCTACAAATGCTTCAATTTCTGACATTGGTTTTATATTTCTGTTATTGTTAAATAATTATTAAATGTCTGCTAAAATGGTTAAAACTTGTGTTCCGTAGAATTTTGCTTCCAAAATAGCAAATCTTTTCTTTCCATAGGACTCTTCTTCAAAACATATTTTCCCCAAGTTTAATGGGAAGAAAGTATTAGGACTGTCCCCTTCTATTCTTCCAGCAAACAAAGATCATCCCCCCCCCCCAGGCAGGCTTTTCCCAAAACTCTGGCTACTAAAGGTGAGGATTTTAATTGCAGGCCCTGGGGTACTTTTTAATGACATGCTGTAAAAATTACTTGTACAGTATCTCAGTTGCATTTCAACACTGCAACCCGATTCATTGCAGGGTTGAAGCCAGGATTCTAGACAGTGATGCACTGAAGCAGGTCCTGTCCTTTTCAGGAGAACCAGCAGCGGAAATTCCCCCAGACCACACCCACCTGGCCAGCCATGCCCACTTCCATAGCCCATTGCGTTGGCCATGCCCATAGATATGGCCCTGCCCACAGATTTCCCCCCTCCCCCAACAGAGGTGGTAGTAAAAAAAATTGGGAGTGCATCACTGATTTTAGATTGTGTGTGTGCGAATATTTTTTTCCCACGAAGATTAACAATGTCACACAGTTGTACATATAACATTGGCATCCCGGGGTGGGCTGTGGGGTGGGCTATTAGCTCATTAGGGGCTGATTCCCCCCCCCACTACCCCCTGGCTACAGCCCTGATTCATTGGCTATTAGTATGTACCATTTTGTTGTGAAATAGTTTGAACCTCTGTTTTAGGAGAAAAGAAGACTATCAATCAGTAAGTCAGACATACATACAAATATGACTTCATAGCTGTCTTTCACTGGTAGGATTTCATTTGGATAATCTAGATGTGGTGACATTATGCTTGTCTGAGAACATGACAAGTTACTTAGGTCATACAGCAGCAGCTGGATTGACAATAAATTTACAAACTGGGATTGCACAGAACTAACAGCTGTTTAAACTTGAGCCGTTAGGTGGGAGGTGGATAGTGCAACTTGCACAGTCACTGAGATTATTTTCCAAGCTGTTAGCAATGGTGAAATCTTGGAAACTTCATATAGAACACCCACGTGGAGATAAGGCCAGTTCCTTCACATTATCCTTCTTTCATCAGGCATTTTTTAAAAATAATAATGTTATCCTCAACATTCATCTACTTCAGTTTAAGAAGAAAAGTACTTTTGAGACATAAGACCCAAACTATGCTTTCAACTCTTATCTTGGTGTTGAAAATTTATTTTTAAAATATTCTTTGTAAAAAAACATTTCTTTCACAATCTGCTAGTATTTTGCCATTATCTTCTCTCTTTCAGTAGATCACCTTAGTAAAGGTAAAGGTTTCCCTTGCTCGAAAGCCAGTCGTATCCGACTCTAGGGTTCAGTGCTCATCTCTGTTTCAAAGCTGAAGAGCCAACATTGTCTGCTTCTGCAGATGTTTCTGTGGTCATGTGGCAGGCATGACTAGACATCGGAGTGCATGGAACGCTGTTACCTTCCAACCAAAGTGGTCCCTATTTATCTACTTGCAATTTCTTGCTTTCGAACTGCTAGGTTGGCAGATCTCCTTATCTTTTTATAAAGATTCAAGTAAATTAAATAACACTAAACAGCCAATTTGAGACGTATGTAACAATCTCTCGTTTCCATGAGCAAATAAAGCTGAGATGAGAAGTGCCTCTTAGATTGGTCTGAGTCATTTAGGAACCATATGATGAACTCGGGACATCACAAAGCTTATCCAGAGCAGTGCTTTAAATTATTGGAAGAGATTGCAACAACCATGAAAGCTCCATCTTTTAGTCCTAGACAACTGAGTGGTACATGATGAAAGTATCATAAAATGTCTCCAGTGAATCTACTCAGGTAAGTAGTGATGGCAATGCTACGGTTCACATTTTTCAGAAGCAATGCAGAATCTACAGTATACCTTGAAGGGTGTTGCATATTTCAAATACAAGCCCACAATGGCGCGGATGGTTCTTAACCATAAGGCCATTCTGTCTACAGCTCTTGAATTTGACCAGAAGCAGGGAAAGGAAGCAATAACTGTAGGGAAGGCTGTTGGGGAACTCCATTTGTCTTAAGTTATAAGAACTCTCAGGAGAAGTCATGCTTTCATCTACAAGTCTCAAAAATGAGAAAGGTGGAACAAATTTCACATCAAGATTACTGAGGAATGCTACTTCTTCTGATTAAGATTCCCCACCCTCACTTTAGCCTCTTCAGATTTACAGCTGGATACAAATATGTGACAAAATTATCTTAACTCAAAAGAGGGCACTACATAAGCTTGCCACATATAGTATGATACGTAAAGGTTACTCTTGCTCAAAAACCAGTCGTATCTAACTCTAGAGTTCAGTGCTAATCTCTGTTTATAGCCAAAGAACCAGTGCTATCTGTGTCTTTGTGGTCATGTGGCAGGTATGACTAGACATTGGAGTGCAGAGACAGGAGCTCACTCCCATCATGAAGCACTCGGGTCTTGAACTGCTGACCTGCTGACTTTCCAGTCATCAAGCTACTGCAGTCACCAATAGTATGATACCACAAGGCTAATGGCTATCTGTGCTTATTCATACAAGAGGTCAGACACAAGTCACTTGACTAGTTTTATTTAATGTAACTTTTTCACCCATCCTAATATCTTACACTTGATAAAATATAGGTTTTCAGAAATGCTTAATGAAAGCAATTAAAAAGCATACCAATAAACATTGTTAGGAATATTTTTAAAATTAATAATGCAATTTGATTGAATGAAATCTTTTCCTTTAGCATAGTAAGTTGCACTAGAGTAGTACAATTAAACCAGTGGAGATTTAGTGTGTCAACTCTTTCATAAGTTCCATTTATTCAGATGGGCCTGCTTGTCATAAAGTAAGTTGCGACTAGAGGTCACTCATTTGAAACAATGGAATTTATGGAGGAGTTGATACACTCAATCCCCACTGATTCAGTAGGTCCACTCCAGCATGATTTGCTATGCTAAGCAACGGGATTTCAGCCACTGTAACCCATTGTGGGTGTCCCATATAAACAAAATCAAACAAAATTACACAATGAGTAACACATATTAGGAAGACAGACTGCAATTCCATGAAAACTCATCAAATGGGATTACCCTAGAGTTTAAAAAAATGATAAAAAGCTTCTACTCTTCATTAAAATTTGGCATACAGTTTTTATTTTTGCTTGCCCTGTTGGTACATATGTAATTTTATCCAAATATTAATCCCAACTAAAGTAGTTTCACTGAAACATGAAGGGAATTATTTAGTACAGCTGAAGTCATGTATAGCAAGGAGTAAGTCACATTGAACTAACTTTGGAGGTGGAATATACGATACTGCCTTATATTGAGTCAGATCACTGGGCGCTTGTTGTGTATGTATAAATATGTATTAATATTAATATGTATTTGCATTATTAATATGGTCCGAAGTCTTGCATAGTGAGACTTTAGGGAGGCTCGAGTGTTCTGAATGAGAAGTGCTCGAGGCAGAGCTGTCAACGGAACAAACGGGTTTAACTGTCAGTTACTACCTGGAATAGCTAAGGACTAGAGGTTGTTGTTTTTTGCTCTCATTACCTGTGTTGAATAAACTTTGTGTTGACAACAATTTTTCAGTTTGGGGCAGGAGGCTTTTTGTTGTATCCAAAGCCTAATTCAGGTTTAAAAGACAAACCGTGCCAAAGCAGAAGAGCAGACACGCACCATTTCTAAAGGTGCGAAATTCAAATAGGTGTCAAAGTGGGGAAAGTTGAACTTTGCTTGTCCTCTGGAAGCCCACCTAAATGTATGTTATTTTGTAATGGTCAAATCACTGTATATATAAAGACCACCCCTGTACATAGTCCCCAGTCCGAGTTATGAGCTGAATAAAGAATCAATGAGTTTAACCCAATCCTGCTGATTATAGTACTTCTTCCGCCGAACTCAACACTTTCCCAGCTCTACCTAAAGGTGTTGGGGAATAAACATGAGGTTTTCTGCATGCACAGAATTTGGCCTACCCTCACTTTTCCCAGTGTTTGGGATGAGGTATAAGCTCCTCAGTTCATAAGCTTCTCCTGTCTGTGCCCTTTCCCAGGGTATCCAACCAGAGCGGACCGGAGGGGCTCTCTAATTGTGCCATCAGCCAGGGGGGCTCGCCTCTCTGGCACAAGGAGGAGGGCCTTCT
Source organism: Bradypodion pumilum (assembly GCA_035047305.1). NCBI lineage: Eukaryota > Metazoa > Chordata > Lepidosauria > Squamata > Chamaeleonidae > Bradypodion > Bradypodion pumilum. The sequence continues at coordinate 138,254,096 of JAWDJD010000004.1, forward strand.
CTGTGTCCGCACCGGCCCTTTGGAATCTCCTGCCTGTGGAACTGCGTCTCCAGACGGAGTTGTTGCCCTTTAGGAAGGAACTAAAGACCTGGCTGGCGGGCCAAGTTTGGAGTGTGGGTGGGGATGGGGGTACCATTGGGTGGTTGGTATAGAGAAGTGTGACTTCCCCCAAGGTCCCTTCGGTTGTTGCGCACCTTTTAGGGGTGGGTTTTTTAACTTTTAACTTTGTTTTATCATGTGTCTTTTATGTATTTACTGTCCGCTATGCAAACCGCCCTAAGTTGGGTTGTACCTGAGTGGGCGGTATATAAGCGTGAAAAATAAATAAATAAATAAATAAAATTGGATTGGATTTAAAATTAGCTGATCTAAAGGAATAGGAAATTTGAAAAGTTCTCCATGTTCCACCACATTCACATGTGAAAGACACCTACCACTCCTCTATTTGTCAAAAGAGGAACATGCAGGAAGGAATCCACCCACAGCGCATGGCAAAAATCACCTTCTGAAATACTCACAGGTTCAACAACAGCTGGCTCTCCCTTCTGTCCTTTTTCACCGTATACACCACGACCATTCACCTGCCACATCAATATCAAGAAGCAAGCATGTTAGAATACAAATGAGCCATAAGTACAGTAAAACCCCGGGTTGTGAGTGCACTGGGTTATGTTTGCCATGGTTTACAACAGTAAATTTAATTAAAACAATTCCCCAGTTTACGTCCTTTTTTTCAGTTTATGACTGAAATTTGTGCTATTTTAAACTCTAAAATGGCCACTGCTGAAATTCTAGAGTTTGAAATGGCAACTGTCACCATTTTAGATTTTAAAATGGCTGCCCCCACCCTCCACCCGAAGTCTCATTGCCTGGGGGAGGTGCACATTTTCGGCTGCAACACTGCCCAGGGAGCTCGGAGGAAGGTCGGAACCGAGTGGATAAAGTCCCCAAATGGCATAGAAAAGGTAAGGAGATCATGTCTGGCATTTTTGGGATTTTTTGGCAGGTTGGGGTTTTTTTTTTTTTTTGTATTTATATTTTTGTCCAGTTGTGACTGTTTCTTTTTTGGGGGGAGGGGGGGTTGAGATGATCATGTCTTGCATTTTTGATGTTTTTTGTGGTTTTTTATATTTGTTTTAAAATTATTTTTGGTCTGGCCGGGACTTTTAAAATTTTCAATGCATTCCTATGGGAAAACATGCTTCGGGTTATGAGTTTTTCGCGTTATGACAGAGGCTGTTCGAACAGACCTCCATCAGAACTGAGGTTTTACTGTACTCTCTTTCTAAAAATGTTAGAGGTATGCCATACATTTCTTAAAATTAATGGCTCTTGAATTAGAGACAGTTATATGTTTAAAACCTTTTGGTTGAAATCTTGTTCCGTAGCATAGTAAAGGTAATGATAAAGCCCCCTTGCTCAAAAGCCAGTCATATCTGACTCTAGGGTTCAGTGCTCATCTCTGTGTCATAGCCGAAAAGCCAGCGCTGTCTGCACCTGCAGACATTTCCGTGGACATGTGGCAGACATGCCTAGACACCGGAATGCAAGGAACACTGTTTACCTTCTCACCGAAGTGGTCCCTGTTTATCTACTTGTAATGTCTTGCTTTTGAACTGCTAGGTTGGCAGGAGCTGGGACAAAAACAGGAGCTCATCCCATCCTGCAGTACTTGGGTATTGAACTGCTGACCTGCCGCCTTCCAGTCAGCATCTTAACCACTTGAGCTACTGCCATCCTTAGCATAGTAAGTTCCACTAAAATAGTCCAATTGATTCAGTGGATCTTTCAGAGGAATTCACTCAACAAATCCCCACTGATTCAATCAGTTTTCTCTGGTGCAAATCCCGATGCTAAGTAATAAGATTTCAGTGTTTATGTGAAGCACTTGAAGAATTGGCTTACTCCTTTGGCACAACTAACATTATATCTTGAAAGTACTTATATCTGTTTAGATAATTTGTTTCTAGATCTTTCTAGCTTTACACTTTCTCAGAAAGATGTTAACAATTAGAAAGGATTTGCTTTTCCTTCATTTTAAATAAGAATTTCCCAAAATCCACACATTTAAGACTGAAGGAATTCCCATGCTTTTTTTAAGTCAAATGTCATAGAAATCAGATCATGTGGTTTCATCTGCCATGTTCAAGGCATTCAGACTCTTGAAGGTCTGGCTCTTAAAAGTCACAGGCTATACTAGTTATGGGCACATGGAAGCCATAGCGTAAATATATATATAGATAACTTTTGTTGTGTGTAACAGTCTGTCTGCTTTCAGATTCAAACAGACCCAGCTAGAGTCTTCAGGGATTACTATGTTTCTTCAGGTCTCCATGTGGGAAAAGAAATCACAGGAAAAACAGCATTGGAAGAGGAGACAGTCAAATTTTTCTTTATAAAATGGTTTTTACACAAGGGTGGAAAACTTTCAGGATTCTGAGGAAACATTTACATAGTTATTGACATATTCCATTTAAATCCTGCCTATCTAAATATACATGCTTCCCTATGGATTTTGGAGGCCCACAACTACTCTGGCACACCCCTATATATATATATATATATATATAATTTACTGATCCCATACACATATCCTTTAGGGCAGTGGTGGCGAACCTTGACACTCCAAATGTTCTTGAGCTTCAATTCCCACAAGCCCTGATCAACAGGAGTGTTGACCTGAGCTTCTGGAGTGCTAAGATTCACGATCACTGCTCTAGGAGCTGAAGTAGGCAATTTTGCAATATGAAGGTTGGTGCTGAATTGTTCTGACACACCCTACCGCCACTTTAAAGCAAAACCTGGTGAAACTGTCCCCTTTTCCACAAGCAGTTCTAACTCTCACTCCTAGACCTGTCTTCTCCTGCCTCTGAGAGTGACACAACAACCTTGCATCTCAGGTTCTGACACTGAGGCTCCAGGAATGGCATGGTGCTGCTCTGGCAAACTCAGTGACCTCCATGTTCGTTCTCTTTGCCCTGAATATGGTAAACAGTCACAAAATGGCCTTCACTGACTCACATTTGTAGACAAAGACAAAAATGGCAGATAGGTCTGTAAAGAGTGACCAACCATCCCGTGCATTCAAAGAATATTTTGGTTGTACCCAACTTACGCTTGTTTCTGTGATATCAGTCTCTGCTGGAACACCCGGCCCAAAATCCTCATTAGTGGGAATGGTTGGTTTTTCTTCATATTCTTTATATTCATAAAAATCATATTCGCCTAAATCTCCATCTACCACCACTTCAGATTCACTTTGGTCTACTTGTTTGTTTCCATACTCTGTTTCCTCAGTTTTTTTATTTTCTGAGTTATATTCCTCTCCCGTTAGGTATTCTTCAGTAAATACTTCTTCAGTAGGAATTTGCTATTCATATAGAGTGGCAGAGATTTGGAGAACAGGATGAATAGGAGGATTACTGTTAGTAAAGTAATGCAAGCATTCAAGAGATTTTAATATAATGGCCAAGATTCTATTGGACACTGGCAGATCTCAGATCCCTGCATTGCTCTTGTGTAAACCATGATTCACTTTAAGAACATCAATTTGCCACTTGAACAAAGGAGCTGGAAGGTTTCCTTGTGCAAGTAGCAAAAATGTCAAACTGCCCTTGTGATTAGTACTTTGACTCAATAGAATCTTGGCCAATGGTTGATGAAATAACAGTATTCCAAGCTTGTACGTTTTAGTCTGAAAGACTGTGCAGCCAGTGTTTCAGATATATTATAAGAACATGCAATGCATAATGAAATTGACACTTTCATTAAATGTTCATTTTTGTTTCATTTGCAAAACAATTAAATGGAACCTCAGTAATACTGGAGTATTCTGTGGCAAATTTTTTCATCAACCTGTTTCAGTCATTGAGTTTTGCATCGTATGTCATCCACATGCATACAGTATGACTGCTAGCATACCCAAAAGTTTTCATATTTGAATTTCTATTTCTATTGTCAATAAAACTATTGAAAATAACTTTAAAAATAATTAGGTGATAATAACATAATCTTCACAAAAGAAAACAACAAAAGAAAACAAATTTAGTCTCAACTAGGTTCTTCCAGTGGTTTCATATTAGCGTTCACAAACAAGCCCCATTCATTTTGAACAGTCTATTCTAGTTGGGACTAAATCTAGTGTAGTGAAAAGATTCCATCCCTTGGGTTAATTTTTTTAAAACCTCACAAAATAATATGTAGACTTACAGTTTTGTTGAAAGCCCTAATTTTAATGTAATTTCAGAATTATCTGCTATATTTCATTTTTGTATTATGCACTTGAAAAGTGTAATTACAAGTGTGAGATAAGTAGGTGTTCACCATAAATGAAAGCCTTTGGAAAACATGGTTTTAAAAAATCATTCCAGCATGTAAATCTTCATGTAATAATGCACCTAGATATGGAATTGTCAGATGATAACCTCCAATGAGCAAAAGTAAAGAAAGAGCAGTGAAAGCAATTTTTAAAAATATAAACATCATGTTTGAAAGAAAGATGTATGTGACATAGCACATATATCTTTCAAATGCAATTTGATTCTGCTCAGTAGAGATCCAAACACAGATGCACAAATGCAAGAAGGGAGATCTGGACATGAAAGCCAGATCTGTGTGTAGATTCCTACAGTGGTTTGGAACCAAGTGCAGAAATCAAATGTAGATGGATATGTATATGGATGCCATCCACATTGTGCTGCATATCTAGGTATGATACAAGCATTTAAGAAATCCACATTCACTAACTGTTGTGAATGAGGTGCATGTTACTGTTCACAATGATATGCAGATAGGAATGCGCATCATGACTGTTATCTTGGATTAACTGCAGGTTGTTGGGCTAAATTTTAATGACATTGCACTTTGGAATTTAACAAGTATATATTGAAAAGCAATACCAATAGGATAGGAAACTACAGAGTCACATTCTAGACTAGGCTAATTCCAAAGAGATGCTTGTGTACTCAACAGAAATTGACTCCCTTTCCTTCCCCATTTGTGGATCTAGAAGCCACTCAAAAAACATCTAAAGAATATTGATTTTGGGCTTTGGGATTCTCATGGTGCAGCCGTTAGAAAGTGACAACATTCTGCGAACCCCTGGTTTACTCCATGCTTTTCCTTTAAACAAGGGACATCATTTTGAACTTCCACAATTCATCATTTTATCTCCTACAATTCTGACTGAAGGTAAATTGAAACTGCTTTTCATCTTCATGCCAAAGAAATCATAAAAGGATGCAGGATCTTATATTGCAACTGAGCTGCACTGAATTAAGACTGTACAACCTACTCAAGTGAAGCTCTAATAAACATATCTTTGCAATCTCATGAAGGTCTTTCTCAAGTAATAATCAAAGGGCAAGTCCCAATTGCTACAAGAAAAGCATGGGTCCCAGAAATATGCCATAACAGTCAGTTTGGACTTTAAAGGTTGTCTTAAAATAAAGTCAATTCACCTGATTATGACTTGATAATACAGTAGTTGACTAATTATTGACTAAAGTCTTTGAAATATGCTTGCCTGTATATTTTCCAATCCTCATTACCTCATTTGGTCCTGCAGTTCGACTAGGAGTTGCAGTCTGGTAGCCTTCAGCAATTCCATAGTCAGTTTCAGCCACATTATATTCATGATATTCATCAACAACATTGACCTAATGTAAAAGAGAAAGTTATGATATTAACCACATAAGAAATAGGTGAGTATCCAGAAGGAGTCTCTGTTTAATTTGGTAATAGTATTAGCCAGATTTGTATTGATCTACTAATGGTTAGAACTACTTATTTCTCATCATCAGAGATCTTCCAAGTGTGGTTTAGGAAAGATCTTGATTATTTCTTGGCTACTTTTACCCCTATGTTGCCTTGTGCTGCAGCTTGATAGGTTTTCTTCTTCTTGGATGTATATTTTTCAGTTTTTTTGGGGACAAACTTTTGGGGGTTGTTCTTTGAGTTAGCGGGTATTGTCCTCTTCTTCTTTTGTGCTTTGTTCTTTTTCTGGAAAAAAAGGTTGTGAAAGATGGAATGGGAACACATAAATATATGAAAGGAGATCAGCAGCAAGATATGAATGGGAGCAGAGTAAGAAAAAGCAAAGTGATTAAAATAAAATAAGGTTGCTGCTGTCAATTGTCCAACCTTTCACTGCAGGATGAAAATGAGTTTTACAAACAGGAAAGAAAGGAAGGAGGAAAAAGGGATGAAAAGCTTGATTAGCACAAGACACCACATGACAAAAGCTACATGACAGGGACGTTAGACAACAAACACACACACATGGTGTTACCTCAGTCTGTGCTACAGTCTCTTCATATAGTGGGGTTCCCTCTGTTACAGTGTCAAGGTCTTTATAATCTCTATAATCTGGGTCCCCATAGTCATAGTCATATTCGATTAAATCTTCCGTTGCATACTAAATTGCAAAGATGAAAATACCAAGCATTGCTAGGTTAGTGCTAGCAAATTATATTAGCAGTCAAAGCTTTTTCTTAACTTTTACTCAATCAGAATAAAAAGTTAAGAGAATCAAAGCACCAAATTTATATTCATACATTTTCTCTCCTCCCCCCCTTTTTATTTACATATAAGAAGCACAATGAAGAAGCAAGGCTACAAAAAGTTATTTTTGTAAAAATGAGATTCTGTTGTGATGTGTTTTGCAATTAGCAAATGTTTTCTGTATAAGTTGTTACATAAAACATCTGCTATATAAAACAACTTACTAAAAAGTGTCCCTTATGTTTCCTTAATAGCATTAACTAGCTAGCAAACTCTATCAGCTGTCTAAAATAACTAAATTCTCAAAGATTTCTTTATTATTATTATTATTATTATTATTATTATTATTATTATTATTATTATTATTATTATTATTATTATTATTATTATTATTATTATTATTATTATTATTATTATTATTATTATTATTACAACAACCACTACCACTTTGCCGCCCGCTCACTATAGAGACTCAGGGTGGCTTGCCGACAAATAAAATATAACATACAGTAATTAAAAACAACTCTAAGCACCTATATAAGCCAGCGGGGGCGGGGGCAGCTCCCGTCGATGCACCCCACACTTGCTTGGCCAACCAGATCTTCATGCCCTTCCTAAATGCTGGGAAAGCTAATTGTAGGTGGAGGTCAGTCGGCAGGAGGTTCCAAAAGGCCGGGGCAACCACCGAAAAGGCCCTCTGTCTAGTGCTACAGAGGTGCAGTTGGGACCCTTAGAGAGCCCCTCTGGTCTGCTCTGGTGGGATGGGCTGATGTCCTCAGGGTGATGTGGTCTCTTAAGTAACCTGGCCCACTACCATGTAGGGCTTTAAAGGTAATGACCAGCACCTTGAATTGCACCCAGAGGCACACCAGTAGCCAATGCAGCTCCTGCAGCAAGGCTGAGGTATGGTTATAGCGGCCACACCCCTTCACCACGTGGTGATTTGTATATTTGGATTTGTATTTTTGGACGATAACTTCCAGAATTTTGCAGGCAGCTATGAAAAACAATAGGGATTGATAAAAACTCTTATTAAGGATCCAAAAACAACAACAACTAAAAAAAAGACCCATCCAACTTCCCTGTCAACCTCCAAATAGATTTTTACTAATATATGAGGTTCCATGTATCTATGAACATATTTAAAACAGCATATTGCCCCTAAGTACACAGTGTTAGGGGTCAATACACCATGTATATTAGGACTGGTTGGTTGGTTGGTTGGTTGGTTGGTTGGCTCTGACAGGAGATGATTTTCAGTTAAAGAATCAAGTATAAAATCAAGTATAAAATGAGGAGGAAATGTGAGTTAATATTATTGAGTTGTGAACTTAATATCTTTAAAAAGTGAGGATATATGGTTCCAGGGCTTGTAAGGCCTTTGCCCTAGTTTGATACCTTGTTCCATTTTGGAAATCCCACCAATTTCTGCTCTGATCAGATTCATTTCTTTCTTTCTTTTTTTGCACTGCTATACTCATTGTTGGCACACAAATCCAGTGAGCTCCCTACTCTTGCCATAATTATTCTCAAAAATATACCATAAACATTTGCATATGAAAATATTCCACATCAGGGAATTCTAGGCTGATTCCTGAATTATGCCTGCATGCAGAGGCCCTGCGAATTAAAGAATCTCATCTCTTGCTTTTTCATAAGCTGCAATAATAGTATGTGAAAGTGTATACTTCCACAAAATAAAATAAAACAGAGATTACATTTCAGCAATTCAACCGTCTTACTTTATTGTGCAAATTGTTATTTTCCAGCAAAAAATACATTCCCCAAATTTAATTATTAAACTACATATTTAATAATTAAATGCAACTTAAGTAAACATAAACATGCAAAAAAATCACCATAAACACTGGCAACCCTTTCTATATTTGCAAAGATAAGAATCATTTTCTTATGATTACTCAATAGCATTACTCAATAGCAGCATGTATTTTACTTAAATCTATTTTGATATCCCCTGTTGACTATTTTCTGAAAATGATAGAATAAAATAAATAATAAAAAAATCTAATTATAAAAAGTGTAATATATAGAATAAAATTAATAATGATAATCATATAAGTCCTGTTCACATGTTCATTCCTGCAGAAATCCCTTGCAGAAAGGAAAGAGGGGACAATGCCCACACATCGCTATGCCTGCTAAGTATATCTGATACTTAACAATCTCCTAAGGTCCATTGTTGGCTCATACAAGACTGGAAAGTGGCTTTAGCTGGTCCTCTGAGCAGTATCACATATGGATGATAAATGATCTCCTTTGAATCATTGTGGAATCATGTCATTGGAAGCTCAATGATTGTTGGAAGTGTCACCATAGCAAGGCAATCTCCTAACCATAAAACTCCTCTCAATTTTCATTTTTCAGTGATCTTCTGTTTTTCCAAAATGTCTTGGTTGCTGCATCAATTCTGAGGCCTTGTGATATAAAAAATTCTACAGCAATGTTTTATGAAACCACATGCCCTGTCATTTTTTACTTAGTGAGATATGAGCAGATGTCACAAAATTATTTCTCAGTGAGGTTCTGAACAAACTGGAACACCCTGTCAAAGAACTTCTGATCACAAATGAAATTTCTCAGCCCTCATGTGAGAATGAGAGATGGAGCTGATTTTTTCTAGGTTTCCACATTTTGCGCTAAAAGCTTCTGTGCAAGAAAAGTTTAGTTTCATTTTACCAAACTACAACATACATAACAAACAACTAGATGGTTGATCCAAAAGACACAAATAGCCAATTGACTGATTCTTATGTTTACAAAGAAGGCGAAAGCTTTCATGGTTTTGCTCAACTAATTATAGAAATTATTTTCACAAAAGCAAGATACCAATAGACATGTTGCCACACACAAGAGTGAGATAAGCAAGGATTTTACATCTCTATTTTCTTTTACATCCCAGATGTTGGTTCTGAACATGCTTCTGATAATATATTCAAAGCACCATTAAATCATGGAAAATTGAGTTCCCTGGTAAGTTACTTTCCTGTCAGCAAGAATTGCATTCTCTCTTGGCTCCTGGCTGTGGACTGATAGAACACTCTAAAAACGTGTGGAAATGATCATCATAATACAATAATCTTTTAGCCCAGAGCAGGCAATCTCCAATCTATAAACATGAAACAGCCTATGAGGATTTCAGTGTCCGCCTGAAGTCCCATTTTCTGCAGATTCTCCCTTTGCTATATATTTTAACAAATCACTGGGACCATTGGAAAACATTGTTGCCACGCAGGAGGTTTGGGCATGGTGTTGTTGTTAGGTAGCAAAGAGTCAATTGTCCTTCCTCTGAACATTATCAACTTCTCTTTGAAAATATGTTCAGGAAATATAACCAATGTATTCCACAGTAATGCTTCTATGCTCTTAACAGATGGGTGCATAGCAGGTGTAAGTTGCTCCAGCTTTTCCTATTGGGAGATAAAATTATAACAAACACTTCCCCTTCAGCAGATTCTGCCTAGAGCAGAGATGGGCAGTCTTGGCCCTCCAGCTGTTCGTGGACTTCAATTCCCAGAAGCCCAAGTCAACACACCAGCTGGTCAGGGTTTCTGGGAATTGAAGTTCAAGAACAGCTGGAGTGCCAAGACTGCCCATCACTGGCCTAGAGGTTACTTTTAAAGTCACAGGAGAAACACTGGGAAAAGCTGACAAGCATTACCTGCTATGCTGCTTGCATGCACTAAAATGTAAGCACTTGTAACTATAACATGTTTAGCAATATTAGTGGCAGCAGCTGCATTGAACTCAAGGGCTACTGAGAGACCAGTTTATTAAACCAGAGATCTAACAAAAATCTCTGCAGAATTATCATCTTTCTGTGGTGTCTGTGGGTATTAACAAAACTGACCAGACCCTGCCAAAAAGCCAACCAGATACCAATTCTAGCATCACTGAGTTTAGGAGTCAGCATCTTGGAATCTAATCGAAAAGAGACAGTGTATTGCTCAACTCTACAGTATTGCTTAAATGAATGGTAATGCGCAAACCAGAGGTTCTCAACATTTTTCAGCCATGGGCCAGACCACACACCCTCAGACAGCTAAGCGGGCCAGACTGGTGCCGTAATATGCATCCACAGCTGTCGCAAATTGCATTTACAAGTAAAGCCAAGTAAAGATATGCTAAGACACTGCAGATTTCTCTTAAAGTGGTTTTTTAAAAGTGCAACTCCTTGTTATTTTTATAAAAGTCTCTCTTCTCTCTCACTGCCTCTGTGAAAGCTCTATTGATAGAGAACAAACAAGTTGTGTCTGCAAAGGAATGTATCACCTCACGGTTTGGTCTCCTCTTGCAGGTCAGCCAAGGCGGCTCAATTGCATGCATTCATGAGCTTCTCCAGGCAAACAAACAAGAAATGAATGAAAATTTGTCACTGACAAAAAACCTCATTGAATTCAGTACAATCAATTTATGAGGGAAGGTGAGAGAAAAGCATGTGCACAGGACAGCTACAAAGAGAACACTCTTATGTTTGGGTCTGCATATTTTTAAATTGCCCCACCAGTTCTACAGATTTTCTACTGTGTGGATTAGTTTGTTATTTGCCCACTTTCTGACCTGTGTGCATATGTGCATGCACATGTGCATATTAAATAATGGTGCCCTAAGGACACATCCTTAGGTATCTTTTCAACATTCTCACTCATACCCAAGAGGTAGCATTATTAAGACAAGACTGGGCTGCTGTACTGTACTAAGGTCTGTCAGGATGGAACCATTTTGTTCGAATTAGTTTCCTCACCTAGGGATTGTTACTATCAGTCTCAGATCAATCTGTCAAATATAAAATACTGACCTGCCTCGTAAGTGTTGTTCATGAACAACATGGACCCACCTCCACAGAGGGAAGGATATAACTCAGTGGTAAGTCACAGTTCTGCACAAGAGAAGCTTGGGTTCAACCACTGGTAGCTCCAAGTAGTTTCAGATAGTACGTTTCTGTCTGAAACTGGAGATCCACAGCCAGTCAGTGTAGTTGACAATGCCAAGCCAGATGGACCAAGGATGGCCTCACTATGAGACAGATGTTCCCATGGCAGCAGGTCAGGAAGATAAAGAAACCTCCTAACTTCAATTAGGAACAAAGGAACAATATTTTCTAGTTCTCAGAGGTCAAGTGACAGTTTGTATTAATGAAAACCAATGAAAATTATCAGCTCAGTTTCGTAAGATTTAGGCATGTTTAACACACCATAAAGCTATTCATTATCATTTATTATTGTGCAAGAATTTTTCTTCTTCCACATCATCACTCTCTTTGATACCTTCAAAGACTTCAACTAATTTGAATGGCACTACATATTTAAGGTGTGTGAAGTGATGGAGATAGGAAGGAGTTTATTTCAGTACCTTGCTGTCTCTTTTCGAAACAAAAGGTCTATGTAAAGCCATTACTATTATCCCCCCACTCTGAATTATTAAAAAAAATTTTTTGGGGGGGGCTAAGCAAGAACACCACCCTTATCCCACTTTGGTTTGCATTTTCATTGAGGCTGCCAGTTAAGGTTCTTTGCAATCATGCACAGTTACCAGGGATCATACCTGTCAACCTTCCCGGATTGGCCGGGATTTCCCAATTTTCAGTGCCGATTTGCGCCATTTCTCACCTGCAGCTGCCAAAACCCCGGAATTGGCAGTGGGGGGAAAGAGGTACTGCACATCCCTTCTCTGCAAGTCACGTTCTATGCATGCATAGAAGGCTTTTACGCTTGCGTAGAACCCTTTTATGCTTGCGTAGAAGGCTACACAAGCATAAAAGGGTTCTACACAAGCGTAAAAGCCTTCTACGCATGCGTAGAACACGACTTGCGCAGAACCATTATGTGCAGGTCCCGGATTGTCCGGAGCCACGGTTGACAGGTATGCCAGGGATTGATATCAATGATAAGAAAAATCCTTTCACTGATGACATGATAGTATGCTTTGTAAAAGAAATGCTTTAAAAAAAATACTCATCCACACCTCTTATTTAGAAGCCTTGTTTAAACCTGAAATTGGAAATCTACATGGCGATGAAATGTGAGGCATTCATTTCTTGCCTCTTCAACTTTCTAAACTGAATTATACAGAAAAGCAATTCATTTTTAAAATATTATCCTGAACATTTGAGGAGAATGGCATTAGAAATATATTCCATCCCTTCCCACTTAATCCCTTTCATGTGCCATCCTTTATTTGCTAATCAGAATAAGTAAACATTACTTAAAATCACAGGGACCTGAAGGACTTACCCCAAGCAAGAGACACAGATTTGTAAATAATTGGATTTGGTGGAGGTGACTTGGCTGCAGATCAACTAGGTTGTACAATTGGTTGTACAGTTTGTACAATTGGTCCTTTTAGGAAGAGTACAAACCATTCAACCCATGATTTAATTTGATTTGATTTATTGGATTTATTGGATTTGTATGATTTGAGAATCTCTTTCTGCAGTCTAAAGAAGACAGTTGCAGTCTCAAACACTAATGCTACACTGTTAGACATTCACTGTAGTACTCCATCTGGGTAACAAAAAATGGTGTGGGGAAGATGCACTATTGGGGACTTAAGCTGGGTCTACAAATTCAATTTCTGTGAATATACACAAATGGACAATTAAGCTAATAAATATCTAAATGACTGAACTAAAGAGCAGCTATAACAGGAGTTCGCAACCTTTTTAAGCTGGGGACCAGGTCACACTCCCTCAGACAACTTTGGAAACTGGATGGCCATTTTGCCCTTCCTCTACCACATGGCACTTCCTGGTGTGGTGGAGGTGGGCCACATGAAAGGGGGCTGCTGCATCTGGCCCATGGGCCACAAATGGAGAATTCCTGAAGAATAATAACAAAAACCTTAGAAATGTGTTAAAGGGGTGTGAAAACCTAGGCTCCTACTGCAATATGCAGATGAGCAGGCTTGATTGCTGTTTACTTCTGGATGACTTTATTTAAAGAAATGAAAACGATAACTAAGAAGTCCATATACAGTATTTGTCCTTCCTGCTGGGTAGTTTTTCTATGTTTATAGACAACAACCAAGATCTGAACCACAAAAGTGTGAGCACTTTTATGTGCCTGTTTAAAAAAATGTTGCAATAAAAAGATTGTGAAACCTTTCTCTATATCCAGAAAGACAAATTTGGCTCCCATGGAAAAGCTGGATGCATATATTAAAAAAATTATTATTCATGACAATTTTTTAGCACACAGTTTCATTTTATTAATCATGTAAGTAGCATCTACACTTTACCAGAGAAGGGGAAGACCACAAAACAAACGTAAAAATAAAAAAGAAGAAACTTTGTAGTACCTTAAATACTAATTGCTAAATTTTAATGTGAGCATTCATGGATCAAGTTCTCTTCCTCAGACTTTATCCACAACAGTTTACATTAAAATATAGCAGTTAGTCTTTAAGATGCCACCAAGTTTGTGTTCTTTATTATTTCATTTTATGTTTACTTTTTTCCCTCAAAATGCCTACACATGTGGAATGAGTTTTATGATCAAAGATAATACTTTCATAATTTTCATTTGTGACTAGTCATTTCATTTGTGTGGGAGTAAGAGGGAGGATATATGGGTGGATGGTGGGGTTTTAACATGTTTTAATATGTTTTTAATTGTTATACGCTGCCCTGAGTCAGGTTTTTACCTGAGTGGGTGGCATAAAAATTGAAATAAATAAATAAATAAATAAATAAGTCATAGATAGTCTAGAATAATCTATTCAAATAACACTTCTGAATACTGGTTTTTCCAGCATTTCGTTCATTGTGATGATCTACTTTCAACAACCAGATGCATTCTGTTTTTCTGGTGTATTTTTAAGGGGGGAGTGCGCCTTTTACACTGACAAATACGGTATGTGTTTTCACTGTTTCTTAATAAAATTTCCTATACATTATATAGCTTTTGTATCACTTAAGGCAGATATTCTCAACCTGCTGCCCATGGGCCAGATGCGGTTCACAGCACCATTTTATGTGTCCCACTACCACCTCCATCACACCAGGAAGTGCCATGTGGTGGAAGAAGGGCAAAATGGTCCCCTGGCCCCCAAAGTTGTCCAAGGGAGAGTGACCTGTTCCCGGCTTAAAAAGGTTGATAACTCCTGACTTAAGGATTTGAACATAAAGTACATAGAAAGTTGTCTTGCACCAGACCATATGATATGTTCCTCCAGGCCACTATTCTTGAGTGACAAACAAGGGTTTCTGCGTCTCAAATGGAAATATTTCCATTGCTTGTTATTGAGCCCCTAACTGCAAATGCTAAGAACTAAACCTGGAATCATCAGAATGTAATGCATATGCTGAGCTAAGGTAATTAACTCTGATAGGCAGTTACTCAGCACTGAAAACAAGAATACATGCAGCTTAACCATATTTCTATTAACAATGATAGGATCTGTCTGACAGCAAAATTAGTGAATGCTTCGGGCTCTGCCAATCTTGTGGTTAATGAAATTGCTAAAGGCAGGTTAGAAAAAGTTCTTTGGAGACCACAAAACAAACAGAAACACTGAGTCAATCAAAATTTGGTGCCAAGTGTGTTAGAATTTTTAAAAAGGCACACACTGAGTAAATTGATATTCATGCTAAGCATTGCCAGAGGCACAGTTTGAAAAGCTAGTCATTCATGAATAAGAACCAGTGAAGGTACATATAAAAAGTAAGGATATTCAGAGGGTAGAATTGCATCACACAAAATAACTGGAAAGCATTTTAGGATGTCACATTTGACATTTGACTAAAATGTAAGAACTACTTTACCATTTATATTAGTCATGGCATAGAATACATGATCCTTTGCATTTTGGCTACAACCTTCATTCTTTGTCATATTATCCATGGAGAGGTTATTGATAAAAGTATTTTAACAAATCATGAATTTGGAGAACTGTTACAGTATAATACCATACTAAAGACTACTTTCAAACCACTACAGTTTAAAGGATATGCAGCAGTTCCATAGACCAAGACTCTTTTTGAATTCTTTTTACATGCCAAACAACTTCTAGGACTCCTCTTATTACTCTCATTTGTTCTGCTGACTTTCAAAAATTCTCCACAATATGGCAAATTCTCTATTACAGGGTATAGTAAATACAGAACACAATATAACCAATATAAAGCAAAACTACAATACAGCCAAACTGACAACAGGGGCCCAAGACACAACAGCAGCAATGGTCAACGTATTTGCTGTGGGCCTCCTTGCCCGTCAGGACAGCTGGAGGGAGGACGAGATGCCTGCATCCTCAACAGATAATGTAATATTAATACCAATACTAATGTTTCCAAGCTTAGATTTGAAATAGGCAGGTTATAGAACTGTCAGGCATCATTCGGCAAACCATAATTGCCCAGTAGACTGGATTTTATTTTTATGATATTA